>LKUV01000004.1:0-600000 GCA_001414455.1 Hymenoscyphus fructigenus | reverse complement strand
AATTTATAGGCGGGGGAAGCAGGAAGGAGAGAGTTACAGGCTAATAGAATAGGGGGCTAGTCTATAAGTTAGCGGATTAATATCTTCCCAAGGGACCACTGATTAGCACCTGCAGAACTGTATAAATGCAGGTGTGTCTTAAATGTACATACTAGTTGACTAGATCACTACTAGAGGCCTTCCTCCCCTGGCGTTTTATATTCCATAGAGATCGGAGCTAGCTTCATATGTAGGTTGTAAGGTTAAAACCTTCCGCCTACACTTGGCCCTTTACACAGACGTAAAATAGAACACACACACACACACACTACGACTAAATACATTAACTACACTCTTAATTTAATAGCTGTTAGTCTTGACTTCAGCTAGGTTTGTGTGCACACACAGTGGAATATTAATGTCTCTTGTATTCCTGTAATTTATATGTAGTTCTTCTATCTACAAGAGCTTCGGACAATGAGTAAAAGGAGTGTTGAGAAGTGATACAAAACATGTATCACTTATGTGGGGAAAAACGTGACTTAGGAGAAAAACGTGACTTGGACTCCTGAATGCTCGACTCCTTGGCAGCATCGACATGCTAGTATTCCAACACTAGCAACTCTTTCTTTCTCGTACAAAACAGTTTCGTATGAGATAAGTAGATAGCTAACTCGACGTCGTCTGTTGTTGTCATGTGACCCGCACACGTGATGCTGAGGAGCAAACGGCTTCCTGCATATATGTCTCTGGGGGCGTTGTCTGATTCTGGGTATATAATACCCTCCTGTCTCCCTCCTTTGGACAAAAAAGCTAGCTTCTGTCGAAAAACTCACTTTCACTGAAAAAAAGAACCTACTTCCACCATGTAAGTCTTTCGTCTCTCTCTCACTCTCTTCTCTTGTACAGACGTAGTGTTGCTAATCCCTTCATATCCATAGGGCTCTAGTTTTATTCGACCCTACGCAAGCCCACGTCCTTTATGTTGGCCAGCAACAGCTCGCCCCTGTTTGTCACAACTCTCGCCAGCGCGCTGTCCTAGCTTTGCTAGGTCAGGATATTACATTTATCTCAGGAGCTGTTACTGCTCAGCAAATCACCTCTTATCGTCCCTTATATATCAACGCTCTCCTCATTCAGTCTCGCGGGGTTGTCGCTGCTGTGACCTGCACAGAGTGTAGTTGTCGCGGTCTTCGTCCGTTCTCATTCTGCGTTAGCCTCCCTGGATATTTTGGAAACACTTGTGGCAATTGCAAGTGGCGGGATCACGGTGCTTGCTGTCGTTTCGAAGCTCCTCCTCCTCCTTCAGACAACAACAATCCCGACGAGGGTTCAGCTGACCCTGATAACTCTTCAGCTGTCCCTGCTGCTGCTGCTGCTGGTCCTCCTCCTGGTTCTGCGGTAGCTGTTGTTCTTGTCTAATGGTGTGTACAAAACTATTTCCTTCTGTTTGCAAGCACTCTGCTCGTGTCTTTTTACTAAGTCTGTCAGGCTTTGTACACAGACTCCCTTAAGTGGGGACTCAGATTTCTCTTCAACCTTTACGTGGTGTCTGAGATAAGTATCAAGTGAGAAACAAAGAAGAGGTCTACTCCCAGAACTCCTGCTATAAAAATCCTAAACATCTGTACAAACACCTTAACTCTAAAAATATATAAGTTCACTTCTCCTCTCTCTTCACCTATCCTTCCACTTGTACAATCAGTTGGTTTGTATTAATGAACCTCTCCAAAGCCTTGTTTAGTGTCCCTTTTGTCATTGTGTCAGCTGGGTTATCTTGTCTATTGATTTATCTTATCTCTGTGAGTTCTCTTCGCTCATATGATTAGCAAATAGCTATAATATCAATCATCAATCTCTTCTCTTTTGTAGTTCTAAGCTTGACGAGACATTTATACAACGAGTATGAATCAGTGTATACAATGATTAGGGTTGATAGGAGTTTAAGCTAGTCTGTGATCATCTTAATAGTTGTGTTAATAGCAATTACTATGTCAACACCTCCTACTATTCTATAAACCTCTGATGCTAATACACTCCTTGTGACTCGCTTACTTTTTGTACTACTGTAATGAATCAGGTTACCTCTTAGCTCAAATGAGTTCTTTTCATACGAAGTATTAGTGATCTTGTTTGCAAGGATAATTTTATATCTAATCTAGGAACTCAAGTCTTTGTTGTTTGCAAACAATCTGTCTATAAATATAAAGAGCTTTGTGTAAGTCAAGTCAAGGCTTATGTACTTGATGCTGTGATCAAGGTTGTCTAGTTGCTATTAGAGGCGTTTGTTGAGAGCTGTAATGTCTTCTTTTGATAGCTCTTGGTGCTAGGCTATAACAGAGAGGTCAAATGTAGCTTCTGGTTAGCAAATTATAGATATATATACTCCACAGGCACGCTGTTCCCTATACTAGCCTTGAAAATTGTCTAAAGTTGAATTAATTAGCTTGATCTTTAATCCTTGTCCTTTTTGTATAAGTATAATTATATCTTCCTCTTAGCGAAGAATGTAGCTATTAAATATTAATAGTGTTTTGTCTAAAAGTATCTCAGCTAGCTTTGTACTTAGGTTTGCCTTTACAAGCTCCTTGTTCTCTAGGTCTATAAAAAAATCATCTCCAAGAATTAATGTATTGTCTGTTTGCATTCCTATAACTCTAAATACTTCTTTTGTAGTTGTAACAAGAAGACATAGGTTATATAACAATGTTGACATAGATAGCTTTTCTCGATAGTGTTTATAGTATATAGCCTACTAATGAGTTCTAGCTTCTGGGATTCTGTACAAAGGTCTTTAAATAATTATAATAGTGTTCTATAGAAACTGCTCACTTAATTCTTTTGAGAGTTAAGATAGGATTTAGTAGTTGAGAAATGTTGTTGACTATATATAAGCTTGTGTTATGTCTCAAAGTAGTAGCTTGATTCCTTACTTTATAAGTAAGGGTACAAGAGCAATAATTACTTGTTAGCTTACTCTTTGAATTGTTAGAGATTATGTTAAAATCATCTCCTTTCCTTGGTTGTTATATACTTAAATTACAAGCTATAATTTTTTGTATAGACTCTTAGTTGCCTTCTCTTTTACTTTATTTACAAGTCTTAAGTTAAAGATTCTTCCTATATAAACCTTGGGATTATATAAAACAAACTCAAATACTCCTTTTGTAATCAGAGCATTAATCTCTTGTTTCTGAGATATCTAGAATAGTTGTCTAGGGGTTGTAATTACTCTATGTCTCCTAAGGTTAATTAATAGTTTCAAGTCTACCTCCTCTTTCCTTGTAATAAAAATTTCTGAGATATTAATCTCTTCCTGTACTACAGTCATGAATTAGTTGTCTAGGTCCTTAATGTTGTCTAAGTATGTTCCTTGATCTTAAATAAAATGTTTTTGTACAGGGATCTCAACAACTAGTCTTGTTGTGTGAATCTTCTTAACCTTCTGCTTGTCTATAGTTGTAGTAGACTCTTTTCTTTGAGGAACTTTATTTTCCTTTTAGTGTAGCATTGTCTATTCCTCTTGTAGCTCTTCTTTGTAGAAAGGTTTAACAACTATAGAATAAAACTTTATTAGTCTATATAGTATCTTAATAGTACAAGATTCTCTGTTAATTGTAATTAGTTTGTATAGACCTCTCTAGCTTTTCTTTTTACGCTAGACTTATATATTTAACTGAATTAGTAAACTTAAAGTTTTAGCTATACTTGAACTATTTCTTGTTGTAAGTACTTCTTAGACTTGTTGTTTTATATATAACTATTATACTTCTTTCATTGCTATACAAACAGCTTTAGTTCTTTTGATAATTGCTAGTAAAGGAGAGTCCTAATCTATAAGTCTTAGGTATACTCTAAAGACAAGAAGTATTAGTACAAGGCTATCTAGACCTACTATGTTATTGACTGCTTTAACAGCTATTTGCAAAATTATCTCTTTATTAAGCTTCTTGTCTTGTAGCTTATCTCTGAAAATCTTATATATATATTACAAAGGAGTGTAGTATTATTTAACTTTGCTAACACTATTATAAGCCTCTACTAGCACCTCTTTCACTTTAATTACTATTGACTTTATATGTTGTCTAAATTCTATAGATAAGAAGTTCTTTCCTATATTATATATAAAGTAGTCTAGTAGTCCTTGATATATATTAATCTAGCAAATCTGTACAGTGTCCTAAGCTGTCTTTGCTAATATATCTTTTAAGAACCTTGCTATATTAAATGTAGTTGCTTTGTCTATAGCTTGTAATATAGGTTTTCTGTCTAAGTAGAGTACATCGATGATTATAGAGTAGTTAAAATTATAGTCGTCCTTTAGAGTGAATTTAAATCATCCTAGTAATTTCGAGTAGAGTTGATATTGCTTACAAAACTTTGTTAAATGTTTGATTATGTAATAATTTATATCTTTATGTCCAGCTCTTTGTAGTACTCTTGCTAGTCTTTGTATAGATAGATAACTAAATCGTTAATGTAGCTGTCTAAGTTTAACTTTAGTCAAGTAACTGTAAGCAATAGCCTCTTCTATATAATGTAGCAGCATCTATAGATAACTCTACTTCTGTATAATTAGTATAATCTTTTCCCCTTAAATCAAGACGTTTACTAAGTTATCTAGTTTGACTTCTATTTTGTCTATGTCTTGAATGTAATACAAGAATAGAGTGTTTGTAGGTATAACATAAAAAGTAATTTGTCTGAGCAGTGTATTAACATCTACTGTTCCTTGTGCTACTACTAACTCTTTTCTAAATCAAATACAATAGTCTCTAGCTTTTATATAATTAAGCTTGACTCTTAGATTTAATTTCTAAAGAGCTAGGAATTGTAGTTCTCCTGCTGTTAATACTCTAGATGTCCTACTATCTAGTATAATCTCTTGAAAGATACCTAAAGAATAGTAATCCTTAAAGGTAAAAGCTAACATCTCTATAGGTTAAGTAAAGACATCTTTCTTAGTTATTGTATATATATAGAACTAATTGTTCAAGGCTAATATTGTTTTTAGCTTATTAACCTCACCTAATTCTATAAGATAGGTCTCTGTTTTATATAATAGGTCCTTAATATCTAATAACATTATCTATTATTGATTTTCATTGTTGTCTAAAGTTCCTTTAAAATCTATTAGAAATTATTAGAATTCTTCTTTTAATGTTATATTATCTGTTATAAATTGTTTATATAACTTCTTCTGTTCTTCTTCTATATATCTTATTGACTAGTATCTTGATTGTCTATATATATAGCATTTCTTCTTTGTATAGCTGTCTTGTCTTCTTATAAAACTACTGTTGTTCTATAAAGAGTTTCTGTTTTCTAGATTCCCTTAAGTATTTCTAGGTTTGTTAAAGTTGTCTTAGTAGCCTCCCTGGAATTTTCCTCTGTTATATAATCCTCCTCTACCCCTAGTACTTATATAAGAAGTGAATTGTCCTTGGCCTCTATATATTTAATCTATCTAATGTACTAATAGATTATCCTTCTCTTTCTCTTAATAGAAAACTAATTAGTCTCTTAGTTCTCTCTCTTATATAAACTATCTAACTACTAAGTGTAGTTTAGCATATACACCTTTAAATGTTAGAGCTAGTTTAAATATTACTAGACAACACTCTAGAACACTATTACAGGCGTTGAGTACTTAATCTCGAAGGTTGTACTTGTTTTAGTACTTAGTTAATAAACTCTGCTAAGCTATACAGAGAGTATTAAAAAGTATTTCCAAACACTCTAGTTATGTTTTCTTAGGATATTTCATTATTGTACAAGGTAGTGTTGTTACTCTCTATTCTGTTAAGTATTTCTGTTGTCTCTCCTCTGTCTCAAAGTAGGTCCTTGTTATTTGTGTTATAGTATTAAATATATACTATCTCTCGGAGATCTTGTTATAGTAGAAAGCACTTACTCTTCCTTTAAGTATAATAGAGAATACTAAGTAGAAGTAGTCTTCTAGTAATCTAACCTTTATACAGCAATCATAAAACACTTATAGCTTCACGTCTAAGATATTATACTCCTCTCCTCTATATTTCTTCTCATTACTTATATAGATTTTTATTAAGTCTCTAAGGATTCTTGATTGATTTATTCAATGAGGTAGATTGTTTGGAAAGGTTTGTTCTTGTTATATAGAAGGAGATTAGGTTATAGATTCTTAGCAAAGTAAGAGGTATAGATTATTATTGAATTACCTGTATAGCTATATTAGTAGACAAGGTGTTTTATATTAAGTTAATTATCTTGTTAGTAGTATATAAACTTATGTTCCCTCTTATAGGAGTTAATCTATCTAAGGAGGTCCTTGGGTTTCTAGATTCAGCTATAAGGTGAATCCCTTTCTTGCTTTCAGTATCTCTTTGATCTTGTCCTCTGTCTACTTGTATTATGTCTCCTTGGTGAGAGCATTATATAATATTTTTGTGAAAGATATCAATCCCACTTGTTGTCTAACCCAAACTCTATGTGTAACCAGGTATGTACATAGCTCTTTCAGAGTAAGTTGATTTGTTTTCTCGAGGATTTCTATTGTTCATCCTTCGAGACTCTCTCTGAACTCCTCTCATAGGTTGAAGTCTGTGTACTTGTAATGTTTATATCGTAAAATCAAGAGGGCAATGTAATTGTTTAAGTATAGTTCTGTATGTTGCTCTAGATCACTTAAGTTAAGTGTTTTTCTCTAGTTCTTCTTGTCTAGCAAGTAAGTTGACAAAGAAGGAAATGGAAACATCTTTGTGTGATGTCTTTGTGTATTGTACAAGCGTTGGTTTTTGTGTAATAGACACAGAATCTGTCTAAGATCAAGTCAAAGTAACTTTGTGCTTGATTTTCTTCTTAATTCTTTTATATAATGTCTTTTGTGTATTGTACAGGCGTTAGTTTTGTGTAATAGACACAGAATCTGTCTAAGATTAAGTCAAAGCAACTTTATGCTTAATTTCTTCTTGATTCCTTGAAAATCTTCTGTACCTCTTATTTTGTAGTTAAGTCAAAGCGACTTTGTGCTTAACCTAAAATAAAACCCTTTGATTTCCTCTAGTATAATTCATACAAGCTCTAGATTCCGAGAATTTCGAGATTTGTATAAACTGTCTCTTCTTGCAATAAGTGTCTTAACTGTTCTGTGGTCTATTCAACCACTGATCAGTGTTAGTCTTGACTTCAGCTAGGTTTGTGTACACACACAGTAGAATATCAATGTCTCTTGTATTCCTGTAATTTATGTGTAGTTCTTCTATCTACAAGAGCTTCGGACAATGAGTAAAAGGAGTGTTGAGAAGTGATACAAAACATGTATCACTTATGTGGGGAAAAACGTGACTTGGACTCCTGAATGCTCGACTCCTTGGCAGCATCGACATGCCAGTATTCCAACAATAGCTATAATAGCTTAAACTAGTGCATTCTAATGCTCTTAATATACTCTTTTAATATATAAGTTTAAAATAAACTATTTAGAAAAAAGTTAGTTAACTGCACATCTCAAGAAATAAACCCTAAAGAAATATATACTAAATTAATTAATTAGAAATTAAATCACTACATCATAAGTTTAAATCAGAATAATACATATAGAGGCTCAAAAGATAGCCCTAATCTAGGGCCTTTTAATGATGTAGGAATTATCAGATTCTATTGAGAGATTATTACACTATCGCGCTAGAGAGTATACTAATTCCCGGAATTGATTTTGCCTTAAATCGTGAATCTCACATGTTCCACCACGTGAAGGTAAAACAAGCCTAGAACTCTCAAACACTCTAGCGCAGTGATTACAACCGCCTTTTATGTACAAAGTACTATATAAGGACCTCTCTTTCCCTCTCCATCATTTACTTTGCAATCTAGGAATAGCTTCATTTTAATTCTTGGCATACTATTAGTATACAGCAGTGCATATTACGTAGTGACAATACGGGTTTTAAATTTATCACTTACTACTGGATTTTAGGTAGTGATAAAAAGTAATAAAAATACTGCAGTATTTTACTGCCAGTACACTACTGACACCACTGACCATCTGTTCCGACGATGAGCTTGAATCCAGACGCCACGACACCGTTGGTAAATTGAAGGATAAACTTGCTATCCGCATCTAACTTCGCACTGGCTAGGACATGGCCCTATTTGATCTTGTCTTTCGGAATCGAAACCAAGAGGATCTTCCGCAGCTCGAGACGATCGATCTCAGGGGCGTCACGACCCTCCCCTACCTGAAGGTGCTGATTCCCGTCCTTATCGGCGATCTTGAACAGCGTATCCTCGTATCGTGCCCATTTCTTAAACTCGTCGAATAAGCCGGCTTCCCGCAGCGCTTGTTGTCTGGTCTCTGGGTGGAGGTCCAGGGCGCCTCCGGCGGTGTTGGAGGTCTCACTCTCATCCCGCTCATGTACTATGTAGTCGACGCCTTTGCACTCAAGAAGGTGTGCAAGGGTCAAACCACAGGGCCCGCCATCGATAATGGCAATTGGAGGTGTCATTTCTTGCCTTAGAGCTAGCTGAGATGTGAATGAAATGCAACCAGGACAGCAGCTTCTAAGCTTCTTATGTCTTATGTTTTGGGAAACAGCACTACGAAGCTTATTCATCGTTGAGCTCGGTAGTTCTGCTTGCGATGGACTAAAAACACGGCGCCTTCGCGATTCAAACGGTTTGAGGCCCTTGATAACAATATAAGACTTCGCTCTCGGTATCTCCCATCCGCGGATCCGGAAATGTTAACGGGCGAAAAGCAAATCAGCTATTGTACACGCGTCGATACGTGTAACGGGGAAGTTTTCCAATAGGTCAGAAATGAGGGGTATGTGGAGCCCATAAGACCTAAAATGAGGCTCTGTGTCTATTTTTCAAGAGCATTTTCCTTTTATAGCACTTATATACATGAAAGACTGAGATAGTATACCATTTCTTATGCGCTAACAGTGTCTTGCATTGACTGTATCGGGCCGTAGATACGTGTTGAACCGGCCCTTCAAATTCTGTGACTTTTGTGAAGGTAATTTGCTGGGACTTGCGTTTCGAATCTGGAAGTAGCATGGCAGGAAAGAGGTTGGAATTAGGATTAGTGAAGGAACGGATGTTAGAACCATTTTAGAGCCTTTGCAAGGTGTCAGACTTTGACTTAATCGGCTACTCCTTGTCGGTATTAAAGTCGTCGTCACTTCCAAACGAGAGACGTTATGATACTCTTCAACTGCTCAATTCTGAACCTTAAAACTTCGTAAGTTCGTAACATTCTTTGATTCTTTGGCTTCCTAGAAAATAAGTCACTTTTTCTAAAAAAGAAGGTCAAGTATTGAACTGGCGCAAGGCTACACGCGACTTTCGCAGATTTGCAGTGCATGATCATGAAACTTCCATTGCTCAAGTAGAATTCCAACATGCCATTGAGTATTCCAAACAACAACAACGTATCTAGGTAGATAAAACATAGCACGGAAAACCTAGAGCTCGAGGTTGGCATGGTCGGAAGGCACAGGCACAACCTTACCTTGCCACTGATCTGTCGCCGCTCTGATGGCCTTACCACCGTGTTTCCGAACCATGTTGTAGAAGTCCTGCCCGTCAGGGTTTGTAACTGCCTCGTCACTCCATTGGTAAGGCACAGGAACCTGCAGTGCCCTCTGGAAGGCGGGCCGTTGTGCCAGTTTGTCGTGCCACGCTTTGATATGAGGGGATTCATTGATATCAATACCACACCACTTTGAAGAGTGCGAGAATATAAAGATGGCGACATCGGCAATTGTCAAGCGATCCCCGGCGACGAAAGAGGAGGTGGACTGTCAAAATTTCAAGATTAGGTAGGTCATTCGTTGTTTAGTTTAATATACTACTTACGAGCTGCTTGTCCAATACATGTTGGAGCCGTCGGCACTCAGACGTGAAACGCAACGACCCGTACGTCTCCGGCTCAGTCGTATACCGATTGAAGTGGGCTGCTTGGCCGAACGTAGGACCGTAGTGTGCGACCTGCCATGACAGCTGTGGGAGAAGATATCAGAAAGATTCTCAAGGAAGCTGCTTGAAGCATTACTCACCCAAGAAAGCTGCTTCCAGTAATCTGGCGTCCCGAACGGATAGGACATCTTGTGCTCATTGTCAAACTCGTTGGCCATATAAAGCAGACAGGCCGCACTTTCGAAGACAATTACGGACGTTCCATCTTCTTTGACGTGGATAATAGCAGGTACTCGGCCGTTTGGGTTGATGGCTGTGTACCACTCCTCTTTCATTTCGGCAGAAACTATGTCCAGGCTGACATACTTGTACGGAATGCTGGTAGAACATTAGAAACGCGTTCAGATAGCTTGATGCGCTTCAGGTGGTAGAAACTCACCCAAGCTCCTCAGCCGCGATAACTAGCTTGGGTGGATTGACAGCTGCACAGCCGTAAATATTCAGACCTGGCTTCGGGGCTTTCTCAGTGGGGATAGTAGCCATTGTGCAGCGTGCTGGAATTTTGGAGGAGAAAAATTCGGCGAATGGAAGATGGAACCTGGTCAGCTGGAAACAGAAGGCGTGGGCGGGGTCGTTTTAAAACACTTCGGCTATTACAGCACTGCGATCAGCGGTACTGCCAACAGCATCAGCTTGTTGGGGGGTCGCACAGATTAACCCTGCAAATGAGAAGGTGGAGGTTTGGCTAAAAATGATCAGAGGTGGCTGGAGCACGGTGCACATGAGGGGCGATGCATAAGCCTTTGCCGCAACGTCGTAGCCCAAGGATTACAGCGGCTTTTGCCAGGCTGGGCGACGATCCACCAATCATGGATCGATCAAAGGGTAGATTATTAGTCAGCATCTGCCTTTTCACCGCTTCTTCCTCCCTACCCTTTATAAACCCGTCTACCCTCCTTGTATAATAATTTCTATAACTAGATCTTTATCAAAATGTCTTTTCTACAAGAAGGCGAGTCCTCTTGCGCCCCTTCAGTAACTGCAGAGTCAACTACAACCTCTCAGTCCTATAAAAAGGGGAAGAAATCCTCCCCTATTTGGGCCTACACTTGCAAGCCTTTACTGCACGAAGATCAAGACCTCTTTTATTGCTCTTATTGTCCTCTTAATGAGCCTACCAGCGCTACTAAGTCATCGGCTATGACTAAGCATATTAATAAATAAAATCTGTGACAGAACATACTTCTAGACCGTTGGAACAAAATAACATTCTATTCTTAGGACAATAGATGAGAAAGAAAGTTAGGTACAAGAGGTGATGCTACATTTATCTAGAACTTGAAACACCTACGCTACCACGTGATAACACGGGACGTAGCTGACATGTGACACAGCTGGCAGATCCGTCACAGCATCCTCATGTTACTATTAATAAGTCTGTGAGCAAGAACTAGGAGGCTGTACAAGAGCAACTTAGATAGCTTTATTGCAAAGCTAAGAATAATAGAGACACTGAGGACTTTAATCTTGAGGTCCTTGGAACTAGTCTAAATATGCCAGCCCTCCTTGAAGCTATAATTGCTCTTATTGTTGTACGAAAGCAACTGTATCGTATAGTTGAATGGACAGAGTTCTAAACCTTGTGCCAGGTGCTCAACAGGGCTAGTAAGAGCAAGATCCCCACAGCTCATTCAACAATAGCTATTAAGGTCGCCGACTCTTGGACCAGACACAAGGATATTGTACAACAAGTGGTCCAGTCAACAATCTCACATATCCACATCTCTCTTGATATCTGGTCCTCTCCAAATCGATAGCTTCTCTTCGCGATCTGCGCTCACTTCACCTTGTATAAATAGAAGAAGGAAAAGGCCCTCCTAGCTCTAAAGAAGGTGTCTGGCCATAGCGTGGAAGACTAGTTCTCGGTCCTTCTCCCTGTGCTCTAGGATTACAGCATTGTGAAGAAGCTTGGGGCTATTATAGCTGACAATGCCTCCTCAAATAATGTCCTTTATTGTGTGATTGAGAAGTATATAATAGAGGAGGAAGAGAGAGAGTAGCAGGCAAAAGAATAGCAGATCTAGTACATTGGCTATATTATTAATCTTGTTATGTAAGCCTTCTTATTTGTAGATGTAATAGATATAGAGCAGCTAGACATATACGACCAGGAAGATACAGACAAGGTACTTAGAGATATAGAAGCAAGGAAGGAAAAGTTTAGGTTCTTAGGACCTCTTGAGCAAGAGTATAATATTGTGGTCTGTATACGCGGATCGCCTAGTTGTACAGCTTGATTCAAGAACTTAGCAGGAAAACTAGTCCTAAGAGATAATTATACAAGGTAGAATAGCTGGTATAATATGCTAGTTGTTTTGATCGAGCTAAAGAAGCATGTAGAGAACTATTGTAAGCGCTTTAAGAGTGAGCTTGAGAAGGATCTATTAGACAAGGCAGACTAGAAGAAGCTTTATATAATTATAGAGTTCCTTTAACTCTTCTCCCGAGCTACTCTCTCTACTAAGAGAGACCAGGTTTCTATTGATCGTACGCTCTTTGTAATAGATATTTTAATCCTACACCTTCAAGAGACAACTGTAAATCTTTGCTTTTCTCTATTCACTTGCCTAGCTAATGTAACGAAACTACTACCGTACCGAAGTAACAAAGGTGACTAAGTCTCGAAGGGTTGGTTCGCAGGAAGAGGTTCAGATGCGCTGGGTGTTTACTCAGAGGTAAACTCGTTACTTGTATCAAAGAAGTCAAACAAGATAAATAGATTGATAACTAGAGTTGAGCATGAAGCTCCTATCTAATGGCAGACGTGCCAGTCATATATAGAGCCTTCATTCTCATGGCCGCCATGGTCGACTCTGGCTTTTGCAGCATCCGATAGTACCTCATCCTCTATCTACCATATATTTTTGTTCTGACTTCCTTCCCGACTAAGGGAAGGTGCATATGGTATGATATCGACAATCCGACAAGTAACATGGATCAGGTTACGAGATTTCGGGGGAAAAACGACAAACGAGACTCGTGTACGTAGTATACTTTAAGTGAATCGGAACCCTTTCTTGCAAGTGCAAAACTACCCCGAGCAGGCTGGTCAGACTTAACTTGTCTGAGTATGGGACCCAAGTTAGTATTCTTTTTCACAAGCAATCATATATTTTCAATGCTACATACACTACTATGAGATGTTTAACTTAGCAATTAGCACTAAGCAAAATGATTGACATAGACTATGATAGACGATCTCTAAATAACTGTAACTGGATCAATTTAAACTACTTAATGGTTACCAGGCTCACAAGAGCAAGGGTCATCAAGAGAGGTATGTCTCCTTGACAGCCTCTTTCTCCCTCGCAAGGAACCCTTTGAACGTCATGAGCCCGGGAACCAGCCGGTTCAGTTCGTCTAGATCAGTGTAGCCTGATAAATAACGCACGGAAGGCTCCGACGAGAAGAACAGCCACGAGCCTTTGGCTTGCTCTTGCGAAATCTCCTCATCAGTCATGAACACGGCCTCGATAGATCTATCGTCACCGATCGCTTCGGCAAGCCGATCCATCGCCTCCTGAACCAAAAGTTCCTCACTTATTAACCCTAGCTTCCGGCGATGATATGTGTTAGGATTCTGGAGCGCTGCGGCGGCGAACCGGGCTATATCGACGTGGTCGACGAGGCCAAGCTGCGATTCTTTTGTTAGAGAGCTTGTCCAGGAGCCCTTCTTGGTATTTGTGTAACCAAATTGGATCTTGGGCTCAACGAAGTTGGCCATGAAAAAGCCAGGACGTAGGACGGTCCAGTGTTTGAAGCCGCCATCGATGACGGCTTGCTCAATTCGCTTCTTGCTGTGGAGGTGGGCGTCGAAGAAAGGGCCTAGTTTGACGGGTGGTACAAAGCCGTCTTCAATCATGAAGTTGCCAAGTGTGGTGGATACAATTGCTTGTTCAACCCCAGCCTCTTCGGCCAGGCGAGTGATGAGCGCTGCCCGTTGTGGTGCTTGGTCAAAGTTTGCGAGATTCGGGAGCAGGCAAAGGAAGAGCTTTTCGCACCCTTCGAGTCCCTTGCGTAAGGATTCCTCGTCATCCCAACTACCGAGGGTCAAATGCACGCCAGCTTTTTGTAGGGCTTGGGCGGCTGGGGAATCGAGGTCCCGCGTCGTTGCACGTATGTTCCAGCCCAACTTGCGGAGCTCATAGCATAGTGCGGTGCCCTGACTGCCAGTCGCACTGGTGACAAACACGGTGGGTGTACTGGCCATCTCTATGCGATATTCGAAAATATTTGCAAGGATATGTCGGATGAGAATCGTCGGCTTGATTAAATCAGAAAATCAGAAGGTGATAATGTAGACACTCGTGGCTATGTGTCAATCATCTGATAGATAGGAGAAGATCTCTCAAGAGAGCACAACGTTACTATATCATGTTAATATCAACATGAATGTTGTCCAGAGGCGTTGATGTACGCGTATTTTTATCACTGAAGGCGAGTAGGCATATGATCAAGCTTCTGTTTCGTGATACCTTCCTAGATAGGTAGAAGCTCATCTCTTCGAGCTTGGGAAAGCACTGCGATGCAAGTGATTTACTCCGCGAGGTGTGAATTTGAATGCAGGAGGGATGGGAGTGGGATTAGCCTGGGCCTCACAGACTCCGCTCCTACCTGTGACGGATACTCAACAACTGCTCGAAGAAGCTCTACCGGAGGCACAGTTGACTCTATGTTGCTTTTTAATTATGCCGGAGGCGCAGTTGTTGGAATTCCCAAAGCGGCGGCTGCATGACAGTGCATGTCATGTTTACATTGGATACATATGCAAACCGACGGCACGTTCAGTAGAGTGACACCCCGTCTGTAGATCCCGCACACCCGCTCTGCATGTACCGGTCTTCGTTGCTGTGATCAGCGGTTAATCATTCCTACGAAATTGGTCTGTCGAGGGTTTGATTCGAAACCCATAATTAGATTTTCAATTTAATCATGTCTTATGAATCACAGCAAGCTTAATGATGTTCGGGTGAAACTAAAGTCTTTATATAGTGAGCAAAACTTGGGATTGCCCGTCATATATGTTAATAAAATCGCATAAGAGCCATCGTATCCTTTCGAGTCACAAAATTATAAGTGATGGTTTTGCATAAGAGCAAGGTGGTATATTAGATGGGCGTAAAATATACAAGATAAGATGCCGTTAGGCCTCCAACATGGAGTTTGAGTAAGACTGTCTGCACTATGCCCGATACACGGGGCGGCACGGCAGTCAGTACCGTACAGATACAGAGCTGTGTTGCACAACAACCTCGTAGTTTAACTGCCGGACTGCATCTTGCATACGAGCTGAGAGCTCCACAGGCCAACATTGTCACTAGGCGTCTTGATTGCGGGATTAAACCCAAGGCGCATCGCATATATTGTAACCCAAGAGCATTGCATACGCAAGTAAGACCGCACATTGCTAAATTGTAAGTGATAAGCGGGAGTTTTCATTTTCGGCATGTCATTAGATGAGTCAGTAGGTTGATAACCCAATTTGAAAAACCATGGTGGCAATTCCTAGTGACAGGCTTTTGAGCATGTAACTCCTTCTAAAATACACAATAATACCCGCGCGAGCGTTCAAGGAGCGGTTGCGGCGACGAACATGGGCTCTATCTTTCTGGGCCGCGTCTCAAGGCCGTAATGGAGGTCTGGGACGATTGCAACTAGGAAGAAGAAATAAGACTAGCCTGGGTGAAGGGTAACAAAATCAGCAACCACCTCATTCGTTTGATCCTTAACTTAGGCGTCAAAACAGGCGTTGTCGTAATATTCTCCTAGTCAAGCCATCATATCAGTTTATGGAAGTCTCTAGGTATATCCTAGCCTCGTCTTATCTCTCTACTTTCTGCGTCCTCAATTGAGTAAATGGCCATAGACAGTTGATGGTCATTGAATTGATGGACAATATCATGGATTAAACAGTATTCTCAATCATCTCTAGTTAATGTGCAAAGTAACAAAATTGAGCCTCGATATTAGGCACGACCCGTGCAGCTGTTACCTCTACTGGCTCTGCTTCTTATCATTCTCGATCGAGAACTCCCTGCTGTCAGATGAATTATTCTTTTCTTTTTTTCGAAGATCCTGCCAGCCAATACCCCAGATGAAGATGCCACTAGCCGTGACCAAAGCTGCAACAAGGTAGAAGACCCGGTTTACACTATTGGAGTAAGCTGTGACGACACCGCTGAGATCAGCTGGATCCACAATGTCGCGAAAGTTTGTCGCGCCAGCCTTGATAACTGCTGCGGCATCAGAGCCAGGGGCGTGTAGAGGCACTTGTGTCTTGAGACTCGACACTAGGACCAAGTTGCATAAGGAGAGGACAATAGCTGGGAACAAGGATTGGGTGAAGACCATAAACGCCATACCAGACGATAGTTCTTCGCCGGTTGTCACTCCTTGAATCGAGATGATGCCCTGGAAGGATATCAGTGAAGATCGATTGTCAGAATACAAGTGGAAAACATACTAGCTGCAAGGCTGCCCCCGAACCTACTCCTGCTAGAATCTGGAAACCGACCCATTTCCCTATTGAACTGTTGGCCTCAAGGATTGACATGAGTCCAGTCCCGATCGAAGAAAGGACAAGTGAAAAGATAGCTATCGGGATAACATAGCCCGTCTTTTGCACTAAGTGGTATCTTAGTTAGCGTTGCGTCCTACCTCTCGACCTCTCTGGGCAGACTTACAGATACCCCCAGTGAGCCCAGCAGTTAAAAGCTGGGGTATGATCATAGGTATGATGTAGACCCCGCTAAGAATGGCTGATGTGTTGTACACACTTTGGAAATATATGGGAAGATAGTAGAAAAGCCCATAGATTCCCACCATCTGAAAGGCGTTAAACATAGCAGCTGACCAAACTGTTCGCCGGCGGATCATGGCCGCGGGGAGGAGAGCAGTATCGCCCTTGTAATAGTTCCAAACAAGCCACACAATGCAGGTTGCGCCAGAGCCACAGAAGAGACCGATGACTTGAGATGAATCCCAGGCGAATTTATTTCCTCCAAACTGTAGGGCTAGTAGAAGCTGAATAACGGCCGGGGCGAAAAGAGCAAACCCGAGTAAATCAAGGTGATGATGGAGCTGTGGAAGCACGGAAAAGGGATTTCTCTTGGGTGTCTGCTCAGGAATATGGAGGATCAAGACGAGGAAGACAGTTATACTGCCAATTGGTAAGTTGACATAAAAAGCTGCATTCTTAAGTTAACCTGATTCTCGCGCAACTAATATATGGAAGGGAATACGTGCTTACACCATCTCCATGTGCTATAGGTAGTAAATGCACCTCCAATAATAGGCCCTACGACGAGTCCAAGCTGCTGAACTGTAGTTTGAATATTAATTAATTACAGCAAAAAAGCACATGGTTGCTAAGATAACTTACATCCCATCGTCGTGCCTAATAAGGCTACCAGTGGAGCCAACTGTCAGTACGCTTCTTCTGTTAGTCTAGAAAATTCGACTCACCAGGTCTTTTGTCCAGAGGAGCACAACTTGACACAATTGTAATAGCGCCGTTGATTATTCCAGCAGCACCAAGGCCTGCAATAGCGCGACCAATGATCAGCATCAGCGAGGAAGTTGCCAACCCGCATAGCAATGAACCGAGCTCGAAAACTCCAAAGAAGAAGAGGAAAGTCCACTGCGTTTCGTGCCTGATTAGTGGGAAGAATGTAGAGTCTGCAACATAGCTGATACGAACCTTGGTTTTGAAGTGAGTATATATCTTGCCAATCAATGGTTGCGGAGCCGCGCTAGAATGCCACATTACTTTCGAATTCCCGAAACTGCACAAATCGTGAAACAACTTACATGCCAAACTGGTATGCGCTGGCGTACCAACCAACATCGGCAAGAGAGTGAAACTGGTTGGTGATGCGAGGAATAGCCTAGACTGAAGAGTGAGAAGTATGCTCTAGTTGTTTGTGTATGGAGCACACCTCCACTCACCGTGCTGATAACCATGGTATCAACCAGCATGAGAAAGCAACTCAGAGCCACACTGGCCACGACGAGTACAAGCTTAATTCCAGTAACATACTCGGGCTTAAAATCCCTATCGTGGTCTGTCACGACGGCTCCGTCTGGTGAGCCATCACTTTGGGTTGCTTCCGGCAGCTGGTGTTGCTGCTGAGCAAACACTGTCGTCGGTCCTTCTGTTTGCTCGGCAGCCATGTCTTCTGAAAGTGGCCGGGTGGTATCGGATAGCGAGTAGAGAACGACGCTGGTTGAGACCTTTAGACTAATGTAGTGTGCATCTGGGCATGGCCAAAGAGACAACCACAAACTGTATTTTGGGGCAAAGAATGGTCTGAGTCCCAGCTGAAGTAAACGGTAAGAGAGGCACGGTGAGAATACAGGTAATTTCATCCTTGCGTTGGATCCGATGCCTGTTGTCTTAGGCTCACGCCCGGAGCGTCCCTAGAGTCTACCCCTGTTCTACAGTAGCCTGCCAAGCCTGTCATGTCAAGCCTCCCGCCCCCGCATCCCCGCGGCGTCTGAACGCCTCTTCCGCATAATTCTGCGATCGATTGCACGCCGAAGTCGCCACATGCAGTAAGATACAAAATAGGAACCTTCGCCGTTCTTCGGTCTATCTCTAAGGCCCTGCTAAATTTTCAAACGCAACTACACCGCAATTTCAGCTAGACCCTGCCACAGCGACCGTTCGGGAGGAATGTATTCCTTGGTGCTAGACAGGCGTGCTCGACCTGAACCAACATCAATGTAGACAGGGCCTGGGCCATCGAATCTGCTTGATAGGATTCGTACCGGCTTCAGTTGTATTTCAAGCGTCTTAGTCTCGTGGCGTACTAGACCCTTCCACAGCGATCGATCAGGTGGAGTATATCCCTGGTAGTTTAAGACTGGCCATATCATTGGGCTTCACCCCGATCGCTCCTTTCATTCGCAATACTCTCAGACACCAAAAGTTCAAAATTTCTTCATCTTGATAATTGTGTCTTTATTTACACACTATTCTACCACCAAGATCGCCTATAGCCTATCATGTCGAACACGGATACATTTCCGCCGCCCCAGAACCCCAGTGATTTGGGCCGTGGGCCGATGATAATGGGTCTGACATGGACCTTCACAGGCCTCGCCGTCATTACTACACTGCTCAGGTTTTATCTCCGTAAACGTACCGGTCCTCGTCCCATCGCGGATGACTGGCTAATGCTCGCTGCTATGGCAAGTTTCCCCTATTACCATATTACCGTTGAAGAGAAAACCCCCAGTCTGACTTACCATACAGGTTTTTCAATTCATTTGCCAAATATTTGTAACCATTTCCTTCACCTACGGTCTGGGCAAGCACCAGTATGATTTGTACATACCCGAACAGGTGGTTCCTATGGCTATGTGGACATGGTTGGCAGTTATACCCGGTGTTATGGCAGGAATGTTAGGCCGAATCTCTGTCTGTGTTCTCCTGGTTCGCCTGTTCGGCAAGGTTCATAAATGGTTTAAGTATTATACAATAATACTCACCGGGGGCAGCGTCGTCATATGCATCGTCACTTCTATTTCACTCTATGTTGCGAATACACCAGTTGTGACTTTGTGGAACCCATTAATTCCAGTCACCTCACATTGGAACCCCCATGTCGTCCAGGACATGATGTTTCTCACTCAGGGTAAGTTTGACGCCTCCTTTTTTGCCTGGCCACATCGTTTTGTATCACTGACAATAGGACAGCCTTGTTCGCCCTCGCCGACCTGACCTTTGTTCTAATTCCCATCGTCTTCATCTGGAAGCTCCACATGAACCTGAATCGCCGCCTTGCTCTCATTGCTCTCATGGCCGTAGGTCTGTTCACCTGTGCCATGTCCATCATGAAAGGAGTTTCAGCTATTTCCTCACAGACCGGAAATGATGCGGCATACCATGCATCGCTCAGCTGCCTCTGGGCGACTCTGGAGCAGGCTTTTGTTGTCCTTCTGGGCAATGTGGCCCCGCTCCGTCCTATAGCGAAGCTCACTATTCCCATCTTCAACAGTATCGCAGAGTCTATGGGCTCCCTGCTAGGTTGGAGCTCAATCACTACTAGCAAGGCGACGGCTGGCAGGACGACTGGTTACCAGAGTGGTAAATATCAAGATATCGAGATGAATGCTCATAAGGCCGGGACAACAAGCGAAGTTTGGCATGAGGTGAAGAGCACCAGCTCGCTCTCTGAATCCAACCCTGGAAAAACTATCCCTGATGGCCAGGTTAGACGTACGGATGCCTTCACTGTTGTGTATGCGCAGTCTGATGCGTTGCCTTAGTCAGGCTGAATAATTTAGCTGGTTCATAAGATCACTTCTGCTCATATTCAGCCAATCATGTCAAATGCGCTCGCTGGTTCAATACTGTGATTTTGGTCATGGTCCGGTATTTATCGTGAAATGGAGTACTCTACAATATGCATTGAGGGAAAGAAGAAGGATTCCTATGACCTTGATTGCTGATTGCAGATTATATTATTGTTAGATCAAATTAGTATCATCCCATCATATATGGACCTGAACAGGACATTGAAAAACCACACTTGCATAGAGATCATTGATAGTGACATTAATTATAATGAATGTAAACTGAGAGCTTTCAGCTGTCGGGTACATTTCTACATATTCGATTTTGGGAGGGTTAGTTTTACATACCAGCAGTCTACGTATCCTCATTGGTGCGTAGTAGTGCACAGTTATGCTCATTGCAAGGCAAAAGGACTAACAACATCGATGCTAGCATAACATTACGATGTTAGCAGACTGTACCTAACATCCACTATACACGGTCAGTCTCTTGTGGAGACTTTTCGTACAAGGTTACTTCTCACGCTCGGGTGATGATGCAAAGAAATTCACGAAAAGCTTGCGGCCTCTAGTTGCTGGAAAATGTCTTGGGAGAAGATTAAGTTTCGGAGTTTGCCCCTGACGGTACTCTAAGCCTATTTAAATCGGAAGTTGCCCACCAAAAACCGACTCCCATGAGCATGAAGAGACATTTAGCGATCGTGCGAAGATCATTATATTCTCCAATTCCATGTCCTTGCTAACCTTTACCATGTAAGCACAACTTTTCTAATGGGAGACCGAAGCATAATCTAGCTTACTCTGAGTTTACTAGCCGGCTCTCCGTCGAAACCTCAGTTTCGCATTTGTCGGCGGAATCATCGCGTTCAGCAACGCTTTTCTCTTAGGTGGCTCGCCCACCAGCTCGACCTCGTAGTTCATCACCATGTAGGCAAGCGTTTGTTTGATAACCTGGCTGGCATACCAGCGACCAGGGCAGGCCTTCTTACCGTACCCCCAGGCCAAGAACGTCGGGGTCAGGTTGACAAGGTTTTCTCGCTCTTTTGTGCTGCCGTCTGCATTGGTAGGCGGCGAGCCTCCCAGTTCCTGGTCAAATGGGTCCGAGAATCGAAAAGCGTCGAAGCGTAACGGGTCTTGCCAGAATTCTGGGTCTAAATGCATAGGCTGGGTTGGATACATCAAGCGTGTGCCGGGGGGACAAATAATACCATTCCCCAAATCCAGGGGTTTGTTCCCAACGACATCACGCGGCAGCGTGACGATACCGACGTCGGAGATACGCATTGACTCTCGAATGGCTGAATCAATGCTGTGGAGTTGGTCGACAGCCTCGCTAGAAGCCAGCCCATCTGGGTACCGGGCCGTCACGGTTCGGCACTCGGCAGCCATACCGTCCATGAATCGTTTATGGTCAGGGCTTGCACATATGTCGATAACTGTCTGAGCAAATATGAAACTCATAGCGTATACGAACATGGTGTTAAGTGCAAGAAGTCGATATGAAAGCTTGGAGGGATCCAAATGCTCGGGGCCATGCTGGGCAGCCCGGGCAATTAGCCACTGAAGGAAATCACTCTGATATTATTAGTTTACGTCCAATATCAAAGGCTAGGACAAATTCGACTCACTGGCAGCTCGCCTTCTCCGGTTTTTTCGTGCTGGTCCCACAAGCGAATGCGCTCTTTAATAATCGGTACTACAATTTGGCGGCAACGAGTACGATAGCGTTTGGTTTGCAATGTCAGAAGAGGTGCCAGAATTGGTCTGAGGCGTGGTGGAATGCAATTGATGATGCCGGCCGCGGTAAAGAGACTGTTGGCAAACTGCTGCGTGGCCTTGATCAGCTCCTCGTCATGGCAGGCTGGAGAGCCCAGTAAAGTACGCAAAGCCACGCGGGCAATGATCTGACCGCACATACCCCAGCCGTTCACGGTAGTCCATTCCTTGCTGTCTCCCCAGAGGGTGCTAAAGCAGACTTTGATCTCCTCAACCGTTGGGGCTAGCTGGCGGTGGACATTCCTCTTTGTTAAGTCTTTGCGGGATACTTCAAAGTGAATCACATTCTCGATAACGTCCCGCTCGGGAATGAAATATGGCAACTGAATGTTCTCTACCAGCGCCCAGAACGCAATGAGTTCACTGTCGGGCCTGTTGGTGAGGTCTATCGCCGATGGTGGAAGCACGACGATCGCTTTGCCTGTCCACATAGTAGGTAGGGCGAATGGAAGGTCCTTTTTGCAAAACTTCTGGTATCCTTCGTGCGTGTTACGCAACAAGGACGTCCAAGAAGCAAAGATGGCGCGAGTCCAGGGAAAAGGTCCAGATGGAACCCCAACTTTGTCGAGCTTGTTCCAGAGCTCATTTTTCTTGGGGTCATCGCGTGAAACTAGAAGCCGCAGGAAAAGCAAACTAGCCAGACCAATAGCTATGTACGAAATTTGGAAGTTCGTGAGCATGGCGAATAATGAAGATTGTCGGCGTGCTGGACAAAGTTTGAGAAAGAGTATTAGAATACGATAGACTGTGTTTGCGTCGTCGTAGTTTCGTATGGAGGATACCTCGATTGATGGTACATGCATTCGATTCGATTCGAAAGCCACCATGTAATCGTTCTTCCGGCAATAGATCCTATCCGATGCAGTGTGACCCATCCTTCTGCATTGTACTTTCGGCATTTTTTCGAGCATGAGTACGCGAGGCTTCGCCACAAGGGTACTGCGGGAGGGGGGGGGGTGCTTCTAGCGCACAGGGGGGACTATCGGTGAGGCTTCTTGCATTACGCAGGTTGGTTCTACCGTCAGGGGCTCTAGTACATCGAGTTCTAAACAATCTAAACCCTTGCTGCCATATATGGCCACATTACCGAAGGAACAATATCTCAATTGATACGAGCTTGCTAATTAGTCTGGATGGAGACGCCGACTGTTATGCATTATATCTGCTGGCTGCTTCCTTTTTATCCAAGAGTTCGGACAAGCCGTACATTGTTATCGGGAATTAACAGCAACCATGGTCTCAGCAGCGACATTCAATGAGTCGACTCTCTCGCAATTGGCAGCGACGTCGGACAGGGCCACTCGTCGAAATCTCATTGTGGCCCTTCGCCGGATGGCTGACTCTCTAGAAGACACGGTCGGTACCATACACAGATATGGACACATTGTGAGATTCCCGTTGAAGCAGCATCGAGTGTAGCGTAACGTGGTGAAATAGAACTGACCAGATTACAGGACCTAGAAAAGGCCATGATCAAAGTCGGCCTTGACTTGGGCATCTTCGAAATTCTAGCCAAAGCTGTCAGTCCAAAGTCTGCCGAGGAGGTTGCTAAAGATGCCGGTGCCGACCCAGAGCTGATGAGTAGCACTGCCAGACAAACACTTCTTGAAAGTAGCAAGGCTAACAAAAGTACCAGAGAGAATTTTGCGATATTACAA
The DNA here is from genome assembly GCA_001414455.1 of Hymenoscyphus fructigenus. Lineage (NCBI taxonomy): Eukaryota > Fungi > Ascomycota > Leotiomycetes > Helotiales > Helotiaceae > Hymenoscyphus > Hymenoscyphus fructigenus. Next base: position 576,325 of record LKUV01000004.1, on the reverse strand, counting down.
CACCATCAATGTCGCGAGAGAAGTCGGCCCTCATCTGTATGAGCCTACCAATATCACACGGAACCTGACTGAGAAGGTCTGTGTTGCTGCCATGGGCCATTAGTAAGTTCCCAATTCGGCTGCCTTTAAGATTTGTACTCTGTCTAACATGAAGTTCCTCAAAGCTATGACCTTGTAGCCAAGCAATACCAGACTACTCCGGACTTTTTGAAGGAGAACAACTATCAAAATCCAACAGATGAGACGAACACAGCCCTCCAGATGGGTTGGAATACGCGAAAACAGCCTTTCGACCTGATGCTCACTCTACCAGGCGCAATGGAGCATTTCCATACCTACATGGCGCTTCGTCGTCAAGCCGAACTATCATGGCTGAACGTATATCCAGTACATGAAGAAACAGCTGGCCTTACAGACCCCGAACGACCTCTCTTCGTGAATGTTGGCGGCGGCATAGGCCACCAATGCGCGCAGTTCCGCGAGAAATACCCAGGCATCCCGGGCCGAATAATCCTTCAAGACCTCCCGGATACGGTAGCACGCGCGCTTCCAACAGCTGGAGTTGAGAACATGGCGCACGACTTTTTCGAGCCGCAACCTGTCCGTGGTGCCAAATTCTACTTCATGCGTGGTGTCCCTCACAATCATCCACCACATCGAGTGCGACTATTGTTCGAGCGCATCCGCGAGGCCATGGCACCCGATTCCGTATTGCTTGTGGACGAGACCGTGCTGCCCGCCACGGACGTTGGATTTATTGCCGCTTCCATTGACTTGACCATGCTTGGTGCCTTTGCGAGCTTGGAACGTACCGAAGCCGAGTGGCGCTCCCTGGCTGAAAGTGTAGAGCTTGATCTCGTCCGTATCTACACCTATAACGCGCTGGAAAATGAAACGGTCATGGAGCTAAGGTTACCGCTTAAGATGAATACGACTTGAGCTGTTGATCAAATAGATTTGCAAGTGATGTAAAACGCTAGACAATAAGACTCTAGTGTTGATCATCTGGTAGACTTGAGTGTTAGGGCCAATTTGTGGATGAAGAGCTTTGGTTTGTCAATTTCCTAAGGTTTGGGCTTGTATTTTGGTCCTACATGTTATAGCATTTGAATAAACGGACTAAGCTTTGCGTCAATCAAGTGTTTATAATACCATAGGGTCCATGCGAATGACTCCCATAATGTTCGATTTATGATGTTCAATGACGACCCTATTATAACCGTAACTACCTATAAGATTAATAGATTGTGGGTCCCTGTTCGTGTCATAGGTCGTTTGTATTCTGCAGGGTGTTCAATATAGATCCAGAATATGGTAGATATCACAATACTCCTTCGGGCTAGTCGGTTTGGCATAAGCAGGTCTTCTCAATGGTCCAAATACGTGTTCGAGTTCGCAAATTCTGTGCCTCCAACTCGCTAATTGTGTGAACCAACTGCAGGTAACGTCAACTCTTCCCCGCCGGGTTAAAGACAATTGAACCAGGTCATGGTTTTTCCCGGCATGGATTTTCGAGACGAATTACCTTGCCAGATGCGGGGGATTTTGAGATCGACATAGCCTGATAGGCACCTGTCTCATCGTCAACCCCGATGTGCAGTCGTCTCTTCGATGATCGTACAGATAATCAATATTACAACTCGCATCATGCATGCGACTGCTCGGTCGTTGATAAAGTGCATTGTGCTACTCCGGAGCAAAAGCTGGGAGTGCCATACATTGCATGAGAAGGGCTGAGGGGGAAAGCAGTCAATGCTAATCTAATGTAAAGCTGGGTGGACAGGCAAGCTGGAAGGCGAATTACCACCCATCTTGCGCATGACAAAAGCCGGAGAACAAGACTGTGCCTTTGAACCGCATCAGTACCAACGAGGCTTTGTGTCATTTGAAAATAGTGATCTAACAGAAGTCATACCAGAGACAAAGCCGGAGCCCTATTTCCGTTTGGGGAGGAAGCTATGGGCCAAACCTGAGGCTAGGTAGTGAGGCACTGAAGACCCTATAGACACACTATATCTAAACTACCAACCTTCCGATGTTAAGTAGCTGGAACAGCCCTTAATACCTTATAGCTCCATAAGAGTTTGTTTCGACAATACTTCATGTTCATCATGAGATCCCTTGCAAGATACTTGCTAGATATCCTCTCCACCATCAACCTGTGGAGCCGCAGAAAGGAGCAGCATGGTCTCCCAACAGGTTACAATACAGAGAGCAAAAGCGAACGTCCGAGAATTAAGAATCTTGATGAAGCCGAGTTCAGGTGTATCCAGGATCTCCTGCGGGCACGGGCAAGCTCAGTTCCGATGAGATTACTGCTCTTCTACCCTCTTGGAAGCACCATAGTCTCAGCGCCTATACAAGTCTCGTACGAAACACTTTACGCCCAAGCTGAGCACCACTGTCAAAAGCTCGCAAAACTGGAAGAGTTCGCTCATGCAACACCAGTTCTTCTCCATCTAGAAGACCATTATGATGCCATCTTGTGGTTTTGGGCTGTCTTATTGGCGGGTGGGGTGCCAGTCATGTCCTCACCCTTGAGCAACATTGACGAAAATCGCAGAAAGCATCTCCAGGGACTCTCGCAACTGCTCGAGTCCCCTATTTGCATCACGCGGGCAGCTTCTTTGCCCTTGTTTGAGAACGGTGCGCACACTTTGCAGCTCCACACACTCGAGTCTTTGGAGCCATTACCGGAAGAAGCAGACAAAACACTTGATAGTTACGATAGCTATCACGCTGTTGTGAACGCAGGAGCAGGCTATAAAGCTAGCCCCGACCAAGTCGCAGCCCTTATGTTAACGTCTGGCAGTACGGGTAATGCAAAGGCTGTCCGTTTGAAGCACGCTCAGATAGTCGCTGCCGTCGCTGGTAAGATGTCAACCCGGCCATTACCAGCCGAAGGCGCCTTTCTCAACTGGATTGGGATGGACCACGTCGCGGCTTTGCTTGAGACGCACCTCACTGCTCTCTGGCTCGATTTCGACCAGATACATGTGCACGCTGCCGATGTTATTGCATCGCCTCCCCTTTTTATGGAGCTTCTGAGCCGGCACCATGTCACCCGGACGTTTGCTCCCAATTTCTTGCTCGCCCAGCTAGTCACCTCGAATCCAAGCCCATCACCTGCGTCCACTGGGTGGGATTTGTCCAACCTGAAGGCGCTCATATCGGGCGGCGAGGCCAACGATATGGAAACAATTATAGCCACCACAGCGCTCCTCGGTCGCTTTGGTGCGCCGCCTAACGTAATCCAACCAGGCTTCGGCATGACCGAGACCTGCGCAGGTGCTATCTATAATATTGACTGCCCGGCTTGCGACATTAGAAGCGGCCGAAGTGTGGCATCTCTGGGCCGCTGTATTTCGGGCATCGACATGCGCGTCGTAGACGATACCGGCACGCCCCTGACTTTCGATCAACCAGGCTATCTCGAGGTCCGTGGCACTGTCGTCTTCGACGGCTACTACCGCAACCCAGAGGCCACAGCCGAAGCGTTCGTATCGGGTGGAGGCTGGTTCCGTACCGGCGATCGAGCTTTAATTGATGCCGATGGGAACATGGCTATGCTTGGGCGTGCCAAGGATGTCATCAACATCAATGGCATCAAGATCGTCGCGGCAGACGTCCAGGCGGCTCTCGAGACGGTACTGCGCGGGACATGCGTCAACCGCGTCATTAGTTTCCCAACTCGGCCCCCTGGGGCTGCTACCGAGCAGATTACCGTCGCGTATGTGCCACGAGAGGGACATTTGGAAGCTACAGATATGGCAGATATTGACAGCCGCATAGTCCAGGCATGCATGATGGTAAGTATGGCCGGCCGTCCGTGTATCTTTGCAGTGCGAGAACGCTCTCTTCAATTGCTACCTCTGAGTACGTTGGGAAAGATCTCGGGGGCTAAAATGCGTACGCTTTTCGAAGAGAATGCGTTTCACGAAGATGTTGTATACCATCGCCAGATGGTCGATACGGTCTGGCGACAGAAACAAGAGATATCGACACTCATAACTGCAACTGAAGATGAAGAGTTACTGCGCGTTGACTTTGCCGAGATAAAAGCACTTCACTTCGCCTCTGTTGGAATAGACACGCCTATATTTGAGCTCGGGTTCTCGTCACTGGACTTGATCAGATTGAAACACCGTATCAGTAACCGCCTGGGACTTACAGTAGCAACGATTATGCTATTGAAGAACCCCACGATAAGAACACTGGCCGACGCTCTGAACACGAATAAGCTTGACTCAAACCATTCTCTCTCTGCAAGCAACGCCGAGACGAGAAAAGATGTAGATTACGATCCGGTGGTTGTCCTCCGGGAAGGCGGCACCAAGACGCCGCTCTGGCTCATTCACCCTGGTGTGGGCGAGGTGCTCACTTTCGTCGGCCTAGCTCAGCATCTGTGGGAGGACAACCGGCCCGTATACGCGCTCCGGGCCCGAGGTTTTGAACCAAATCAGCAAAATTTCACATGCATCGTAGAGGCCGTAAGCATGTACACCGCAGCCATTCGACGCCAGCAGCCACAAGGACAGTACGCCATTGCAGGCTACAGCTACGGTGCCATGTTAGCGTTTGAGACAGCGAAATTGCTCGAGACTTCTGGGGAAACAATCAGTTTCCTAGGTAGTTTCAACCTCCCACCACATATAAAGTATCGGATGCGGCAACTTACATGGAACATGTGTCTGCTGCACTTAGGCCAGTTCCTTGGACTTTTCGACGAAGAAACCGTGAGCGAAACGGCTGAGCGTGATGCATCCTACTCCAAATTGTCGCAGGCTGGCGCGTTGGAGCGCGTGTTTGGACTCGCTGATGCGAATCGCTTGCGTGACTTGGGATTGGATGAGGCCGGGCTGCTACGGTGGGCTGGTGTCGCGTACGGGCTCCAAAGCATGGCAGTTGACTATGAGCCGACAGGTTGCGTGTCTATGCTTGACGTTTTTCATGCAGAGCCGTTGAGAATAGCGGCTGCTTCGCGCGAAGAATGGGTGAGCCAACAACTGAGTTGCTGGGGGAACTTTTGTCGGACAGAGCTGCGTTTGCATGAAGTCGAGGGGGGCCATTACACGATGATAGGCCCCGACCATGTCGCATCGTTTGCGAGAACCCTACGAGCGGCGTTACGAGATCGTGGGTTATGAAAGGTGAAAGATCGTGTTATATACTCTCGAGACCGAGAGGTGTAGTATAATAAGCACATGCGAAGGGGATGTGACAGCTGCGGGAAGAAACGTCCAGTTTCATGTATTTCGAAAATGAAAAGAAAATACAAAACAAGACAAGACCAACCTAGATAACAGCGAGACTAAGTAGCCCCTTCCTCCTCGGGGTGAAGTCGCCTACTCAGAATTATGGGACCTCACCCTCGCCCTCGCTTCGCTAAGCGAGAAATAGGGGGCACCTCACCGCCGAAGCTGAACATTTTGGCAATGTAAAGCAAAAGGACCGCATTTTCATAAATTATCATAAGTATCTCATCTTTTTTGATGTGTAAAATAACAGGTACACAGCCGTTCGGATTGCCGTATATTACTCTGTTTTTATACCGCCGGAAATCAGATCCAAATTCATATAATTATATAAAATGCTGGTAGAGAATTAGAAAATATGCATATCGCCTGATGTTCGGGTAGTAGAAACATTCCCCAACTCCTCAGCTGTGATAGTAAACTTGTATAGATTAACCGCTGCACAATTATAAATGTTGAGACCCGGCTTCGGGGCTTTCTCAGGAGGTATGTTGTCCATCGTATAGGAAATTTGTGAGGGGAAAATGCGCCGGGAACAGAGTACCTGGAGGGAAAGGTAGTTGTCTGAGAAAAAATGCCTACGTACTTCATGTGGAACAAAACACATCACCTGCCGGTTCAAGCATGATTTGTAAACAGTGCTGCATGGTAATGCTAGGTTTTACCAACTCGGTATCAAAAATAAACCAATGGCTCACCTCGGAGCTGAGCAGGATGGCGGTGAGATGATGTTGGCTGATGTTGGTTGAAGTTGGAGATGTTGGAAAGTTTCATGCACAGAGCCTAAGTACCAAGGTACCCAGGCTTAGCGCATAAAAGTTTAGCGAGCCAGTCACTGTAAACCTGGAATCTAAGGGGGACTTGGCTCGCTAAATGCTCTAAGTTCCCGGGACTTTTTCCCGGCCTGCGGAGCAGAGATAATTGTTCTCAATTTATGAAAAGGTTTATTGAATTCGATCTATAATCAAAAGTGGAGATAAATTCAATTAAGTAGCAATTAGGCTGACAACTAGAAAGAAAACCCGGGAATACTATGTATCTATATTATTAAAGTTCTATGGCTGTAGAATTGCAGGTATTCCAAGGGTTGCTCGTGAACAAAGGAGTGTAGCAAGGTGAGTGATGAGGAAGGCGCGAATAAACATGGTGCTCTCAAGGAAGTCGCAACGAGACAACTTACGAACCTGGAAATCTGAATCTTGTGAACTCAAAAGACGCCAACGAGAAAGTCTCATCGTGGTTTTGCGGGAGGCGGAGGCTCCTTGTCTGTCATTGGCTCCGTATATTATTATGCTGCATCTAGGCTCCAACTCAGGGGCGTAGCCTCGTCGCTCTTGAGCCATATTGTTTCCCTCATTGCTCCTTAACGAATATTTCAACAGTAGACTTCTCCCATTGCCCAAAACTCTCATTTCAGGTCTGAACATGGCCGAAGTTCTCGCAGTCGTAGCGAGTGGCATCAGCATTGTGCAGATAGCTGGGCAGCCGGTAAGCTGCGTATAGCGACTGTGTACACTCTACAGATCCATTCGCAATATTCCAGAAGAGTTGGAAATGGCTCTTTATGAGATAGAAGTTTTCAGTCAGATCTTATCCCTTGTTGAATATCTGCCGGACCAAGGAATAAATTTCATTCGAGCCAATCTTGAGAATTGCCAAAAAGCTACAGCCGCACTGGAGATTTCGATTAAACAAACTGCACAATCCTTGACCAAAGGCGGCAAGTTTCGAGCTGGAGATAGGCTCAAAGTGGTTGTGAAGAAGGAAATAATAAAAGAATTAAAAACGAAAATGGATTCTACCTACAGACAGCTGAATCTTGCTATGAATTGCTACAATATGTACATGTCTTTTGCTGGTGAGGTATTAGGGGGTACGAGCTAATAATTTACAGAAATATGGCGCAAAAGCGGTTTTCAATAATGGATCAATTGAATACTAGGCTTTTGCCTTCTACCTTAACAATTCCGGCCGACAAAGTAGAATCTAAACACTTCAATCCGGAACCTACGAAGGTGCCAGTTCGGCGGCATCTCTAGTACAATCCAGGAAAGCGATACGGAATCAAGAGGTGCTGCTGCACGTGTCACGATACCACCTCGATTCGAGGAGGGTCTTGGTTATTGGAAATCTCCATTTTGTCATCACTTTGGAACCCGTGTAATAGGTCATCTTGTGCAAATGCAAAAAGTGCTTCCATCTGGTTTGGTCTGCGTCATATCGGCATTCCATGGACAGTATATGCTAGCTTAGATGTCGTATGGGGTTCTCAGCAATTCTTCATTGCACCGTCGCTGAGTTTTCTGCGAGTTGTGAGGTATGATTCTCTCGGCTCCAAATTGCTCCAGGAGTTAGAAAAGGGGTACATAAAAGATTGAGATGAAGCAAGGGGAGATCTCTAGAATCTTTTTGATTCTGGGAAGGTTACGCCATTCGATATCGACCCCGATGGCGAGACTTGGCTGGAGGTATGTTGAGAGATACTTAGTGACTTAAATAAAAATGACTAATTGGCGCCTAGAAAAGTCTGGATTGCTCATGGCCTGGAGGCTGTATGGACATTCAGTTTGCCATAATTCCATTTCTCGCCCAGATGGGAACTCAGATAAGTATAAAACAGTAATTGTAGCCATTTGTTCTCCATCTTCTAGGAAAAATAACAGTAAGAATCTGTTTGACATGATTCTAGACTACTTTATCAATCTGGGGAATAAATTGGAGAAATTTTATATCTTTTTTTGATCCAAAATCTAATATTTTCTGGTTTCGATGCCTCCGAGATAGAAACTCCGTCGTTTTCTTCCTGGCGGCTTCCATATTTGGTAGATAGGATAAGCTTTTCGATGCCCATAAGTGATCCTTTTTTCGTTGAATGGATATCAAAAAATTTGAAAATCTGCCCAAATAAATGATAAAAGATTTCTTAGAAAATAATATTTAATTAATATATAAGATTTGCTAGGATAAATCTTCTACTAGAAATTATTCTGATCAGATCAAATGACCAAATGAAATGACTTTTTGTAAATATTTTACTAAATAATCAAAATAATTTTCGCAATTAATCTATAACGTGGTTTATCAGGACCTCGTGAATATCAGCACCTCGTGTTTTTTTTGCCCCGCACCACTTCAAAAGACAATTAAACTACCACAACATATAAAATTAATTGGACTACTCGGAATCTGATGAGCTAGATATATCTATAACTTCTTGACAAGTTTGCGCGTTGTAACTAGCTTTTCCACAAGTTCTACAGCGCCGCCTAGAAGGTTGCCCCTCCTTACGACTAACCCCCGCCTGTCGCGAATCACGTATTAGACATGTGATGAGTGAAGACCAGGCGGCGTCCTGACAGGTCAAGCATTACCATACACTCTTATAGCAAATAGGGATACTTAGGCTAGCTAAGCGATCCAGGGATTTCCTTTAGTTAGCATCACGTGTCTCGCTTGCATCAGAGGTAGTCGGTCTGACGGCCTCTGACGAGTCAAAGGGAATCAGAGCGACGAGCACTGATTTCAGGAGTATAAAGGTTCTATATAAGGCTGGCACGTCTTCCATTAGATAGGAGCTTCGTGCTCAACTTAGTTTACTTAGTTATCAATACCTTTACCTTCTTGCCTACTTTGTACAAGTGACGAGTTTACCTCTGAGTAAACACCCCGGCGCATCTGAACCTCTTACCTGCATACCAACCCTTCGAACTCGATACTTTTTGTTAGATAGTTATTGGTTTCGTCACAGTGACCAGAGCTGCCGTACATTAAGTTATACTGCTATAGCAAGGTAATATTCTAGAGGGTGCCGGACATTGTCCTCGAAAAGCGAGGCATCGTCTTCTGTGTCGCTGTCGGGCTCATCTGCCACGCTTATAGGGTTAGAAAATTTGGTAACGTCAGGCTCATCGTCGCAGCTATCGAACAAGCTGTCTGCCTCAGTATCTGCTATGCTACGCGTCTCATCGTCGCTAGATTAGTAACCTTCCTGGTAGTGTCCTTCCTCGTAGTGTTGCTAGGGCATTAAGATGCGAGGTACAATGAAGGAGCTATGTAATGGTCGCGAATATGGTCGGTAACAGGTTAAAAGGTGTAACAATTGGCAGCGATCAACTAAGGAGGGCGAGGAGAGAGGGTGGAAGATAGAAAGGTGGTTGAGGAAGCAAGAAACCTCGACAGCAGAGTGATAAGCACAGGAGGGGATCCACGAGGAGCGATGGCCGTTCTTATAGGCATCTCAATAATAAAGTTGGTTAACATAGCAAAGATTGTTTAGGAGGGAGCTTCTTCTGGCTCCATAGTACCCCGCCAGAGTAGTAGATAGTAGGGGACGTGATTATAGTAATAACTATTATAACAGAAATAAAATAAGTAGGCTGTAGAAAAGAAGTACGCAGCGACTAAGACAGTGCTAGGTATACTCAGATTAAAGGGAAGAGGTGCGAGACTATCCGAAAGCTGGTTAGCAGACCCCTTAAAGCAGCGGTCCAACCCTCTTGAAAACAGTACCCTTCTAACTGTTACACTGTGTAAGAGAGTATAAGTTATGTTTCCTCTAAGTTACGTTTTACTCTAAGTTATATTTTCTCTATATAAGTAATATATGTTTTATATTACTTCTTAATACTTCTTTACTTATTGTTTTAAAGTACTTATAGATAGAAGATTATATATAATTTACAGAAATACAAGAGACATTAATATTATACTATATATATATATATAAACCTAGCTAAAGTTAAGACTAATACTAATTAGTAGTTAAATAGACTATAAAACAGTTAGAACACTTACTACAAGAAGAGACAGTTTATATAAATCTTGAAATTCTCAAAATCTAGAGCTTATATAAATTATACTAGAGGAAATCAAAGAGTTTTATTTTAGGTTAAGTATATTAGAGGTATAGAGTATGTATAGAGTAGGCTCTAAGGTATATATAGAGTAGGTAATAAGTAAAGTAATTAGATTAGAGTAGAGTAGGTTATATAGCTATTAGGTTACGTTTCTATAGAATTAGTAGATATATATAATATAAAGACTTAAATTTAACTTAATTCCTAGCTACAAGAACAGTAAGAGGCTATATATACTCTTTAGAGAGATTCTAGAAGTTTCTATAGCTTATAAATAAAGTAATAGCTAGAAGATTCGAAAGGAATATTATAATCACGTGTTCGGCTAACTGAACTCTCTAGAACATTTTAGTATAAGCTAAGGTTTAAACCTAAAGTATAAGGTGAATAGTAGGTAATAAGTTAAATTAAATCTTATATAAGAGTAAACTAGTATTATAGAGAGGCAGAAAAGCGTGTATAGCGCGTCCTGATAGCGCTGGGCACGAAACTCAAGTAAAGGAATAAATAAAAACAAAAGGCAAAAGAGAATAACAAACAAAATTAAATTAAAAACTACTTCCTCACTGAACTCTCATCTATATGTCTGTAAACTAAAAGAAAAAAAAAACATAGAAAAATAAACTATTCTGTCTATGCCTTGATATCTGCCTTGGGTTCCAGGCCGCTAGTAGTTGAGGGCATGCCCTGTATCACGTGACTATGAACTCTATGTTCTTTGTGCTGACAACGAATCCCTGTGTAACGAAATTTACTTCTGTACCGAAAGTAACAAAGGTAACTTAAGTCTCGAAGGTTGTTATATAGTAAGAGGTTCAGATATACTAAGTGTTTACTCGAAGGTAAACTTGTTACTTGAACTTAAGATATTAAAACAAGATGTATTTGAAAACTAAAGTAAGAGTTAAGCATAAAGCTTCTATCTAAGAGCAGACATACTAGTTATATATAGAACTCTTATTCTTATAGTTGCTATAGTCAACTGTTTGACTCGTCGGCTATGTCGCCTGTCACGTGATACATCCTTTTATCTAAAAGAGATCCTTGGATTAGTTAGCTGCTCTAGCTAATCCTATAATCTATAACTACTTAATAGTATCTTGTTCTGTTAGAGCGCTGTCTAGACTTACTTATTATATGCTATTCTGTGATTTGTGACACTATCTCCTTCTTAGCCTAGCGTGTCCCTACGCTTAAGTATAACCTAAGAAATATTGTTAGAAGACTAGCAGCCTTCTCTTTCTTTAATATAAACACTACTCAAGCCTTCTAACACAAACGTTAGATTAAATTAGCAAAATATATTAACAGATCTAGTAAAGAGATAGCTCCCTGTACCTAATGTAAACGTTCTAGGTAAAAGTATATAGCCTTAGCTATTATACTAGAAGCTAACAAATGTTCTAAGTATATATAACAGAAGAAATCCTGTGATGTAAAATCGCGAAACTAAATGCCCTTACTTTCTAACTAGTTCTCTATTAACTAGTAACACTAAAGATTATAGGACAAAGAAGAACAGGTATAGTAGTCCTAATAGAAGGCTGCTGCTAAGGTTCTTTGTTTACGAAAACTATAATACTAGCTTAATCAGCGTAAACAGTAGTTGATTTGTTCTAGCCTAAACTCTATAGCTAAACTAGAAGAGAAGGAAAAGGAAGAGATAGAGAAAGAAGTAAAAGAGAAAAGAGAAGAAGAGGCTGCTAGGCTAGCTGCTCTTTCTATCTCTGCTTCTTCTAATCCTTCCCCTGACCTAGGTCTCGACTCTGCCTTTTTTATGTCCTTTCTAGCTAACTACAAAATATAGGCAACCCTGGGTTTTAGTAGTAGAACTCCTAAAGTTCCTTCTAGTACTAGTTAAGATTTCCCTTTAGTTCTTAAGTATTCTCTGAATATAGGTAATCTAACTACTTAATTAGGTACTTGACCTGTCCTCTGACAACCTTATAGTTAAGAATTCTCTTAACTTTATATTCTATATTAGAGTTAACAGGTTAGATTTCTGTGAGCGAGGCTAGTAGTACTCCCAGTAGTACTAGTTTAAGCAAGGATATATAGAATACTAGATAGATATTTATAGTCTTTAGTAGCGTAAGTTTATAATTCAAAGGTTCTTTGACATGTCTAATTTTGAATAGTTCAAGCTTCTTGTTATAACGACACGTACACAAGGCTCACGGTGTAGGTTGTGGAATCATAGAAACTAGGTATTCTTTGAATTATTCTAAATACTTTTAGTAGTATTCTCTTACTTTTAATTTCTTATACTAGTCAGGTATTCTGTCTAGTATATCTCCTGTTCTATTACTTATGTTAACTAGTTATACTTTATTTACTTTTAATTTATATACTATATTAACTTATGTAATTCTAGAAATGTTGTTTCTCTCTCCTTTTCTTCCTTGTCTAATTTGTGCTTTAGATCTTCTCTAGCTTGCTCTCTATATCTTCTTTCCTGTTAACTCTGTTTTAAAACATAAGGAAATCCTATTAATAATATAAGATAAACACTAACTAGGAAAAATAAGTAGTATGTCTCTAGAACCTAAATTAACCTCTCTATAAGTCTCTCTTAGTCTTCTCTTAAATCAAAAATTAGAAACTAATAACATAAAATTTGAAATATATAGAACAGTCTTTATTCTACTACTAGATAAATTTAAAAAACTCTCTCTAACTCTTAAGTTCCTTTCTCTGTAGCTAGTACTTAGCTTAGGAAAAATACTAGCTCTTTGTTATTCTTCTTCTCCTTCTTCTACAAAGACCTGTCTATTTTATAATAGTCTCTACATAGGTGAGATAACAGTAACTATATAACTAGAGCCTGACTCTAGGTCTATTATTACAGCTTCTGTAGATCTATCTAATAGATACTTAAAGGTTAACTATATCTTCTGATTAAACAGCTGTTCTAACAGAACAATTAGCAAGTTCTTGATCAAGAAGAAGACTATATTACAGGATATACCTTTAGTAACTTCACTCTATATATAACATATACTAGAGAACCTTAAAACCTGTCTAGAGACTATCTTTAGCTTTAGGTATTTAATGCTTATTACTAGGCAACTAAGACGTTTTACTAGGCTTAGAGGTGCTATGTTATACTCTACTCTAGTATTAAGTATTACAAAACTGTTCTCTGAGTTCTTAGATCCTTATATAGTAACAGTTATTTTTATAGTAGTAACAATCTAACCTTAATTAGTATATTAGTTAAGTACTATACTCAAGGTGTCTACTCTAACAGTTCTTTTGTCTAGTTTAACTCTACTAAAACTAGATAAGAATTCAGCCTATAATTCTCTTGTAGTTTAAAAGTACTCTACCTAATAAGTAGTATCTACCTAGAGTTGTATATATAAAGAGAGTTCTAGGTTTATAGATCTAATAGCATCTAGGATTCCTTTTATCTCTTTTGTTATTACTAGCTAAGCGTCTACAGTTCTTAGTGTTCTTTTCTAAGTAGTCTCCTTTACTAGTTTAAGTATTTAGGCGTTTAGGCTAGTAACTGTCTCGTCGACTTCTATGTCTGTAGTAGGCTTAGATAATTCCTATAGTATATATATTAAAGGCCTCTTTGTCTTTAGTCTTAGTAGTTTTTGTTCTAACACTACACGTTAATCTAGTGTTTCCTTAGTACTGTTCTAAACTAATTCTCTTCTCTTTTTAGGCACTCTAATACTATAAACATTTACCTTCTACAACAGTTCCTCTACTAGGTTATTAATACTCATTCCTTCTTTGTCTTTAATTATCTCTAGCTAAACTCTAATAGTTAATGTTTCTAGTTTCTAAAGAATAGTAATACTCTCTTAGGTTGTTAGTTTTCTTCTAAGTTAAGCTTCTCTAGCCTCTAACTTCTAAGTCTCTAAATGTTGTCTGTTTTCTTGCTGTCTTAAGACATTAGAGTTCTACTCTATATCTATAGTATATAAGATAATCTAAGAACCCTAAGAAGTATTGCTTTAGAGCATTAGTAGTAATACATTTAGCTAATAGAGCCTAATATATAGTTGCTTTATATTGTTCTAGTAACAGATGTTTTTCACTATAAGTTTACATAAAAGAAAATATTAACCTAAGTATATATATAGATATAAGCTATCTTAGTTACTGTTTTAGTCTCTTCTATAATACATATAGCAAATCCGTTGTTAGTTATATAAGTTATAACTATATACTGTATTTATTTCTACGTTTCTAGAGTTAGCTGAGATAGAATTGTTTCTGCTACTATTTTCAAGTTAGCGAGAGTATGTCTCTCTATTGTTATATTCAAATCCTCTGCTACAGCTATGTCTAGAAAAGTCTTCTCTTTTACTAGAGAAGGAAGGTTATATCTAAGCTACTTGTACTTGTACTTAGAAAGCTTAAGCTTGTGCCTTATATATTCAGATAGTTTTAGCCTAATAGATTAAGAGCTTATTAAAGATATTTATTAATTAATCAATAGATTTTACTATAGAATCTGTCTATGTAGTTATAGTAGATAGCATGTTAAGACAAGAAGTAGTAGTAGTGTTTAAAAGGTACTTAGTATTATAAGGTTCTCTAGTAGTTACTTCTTTAATAATATCTTTAAAACTTCTTATTTTAGCCTTATAAGTATTCAGATCTCTATTCTCTTAAAAGCATTTAATACTTATATCTATTTTATGTTCTTTTATAGTAGTATTATAGAATTTCATGTAATTAAGAGTTACTCTATTACCTTAATCTACCTTGTGTTCCTTAACAATTCTTTTTACAATCCTACTAGATAGCTTATTTATAAACATATTCAACTGTTTAAGATTCTTAATTAGTCCTTAATTGTTAAGTTTAGACAATACTTAATAGAAAAGAGAGATAAAGGTCTTTGTGTTAATAGAACCTTCCCTGGCCTAGTATATAAGAGCTTAAAGGAAATTACAGCTATTCTTAAGGTACTTATTATTACTGTCTTAATATTTCTTTCTAATTATAGTATAAAAGGCTAGTTTATTGTATAGCGTCTGTGTATATTCCTTTATTGCCTCTACTTTGTGTTAATAAGCTAGATCTATGTATTAAAGGATTCTCTTTCTTTTTGCTTTACCTTCTACAGCATAGTCTTCTATAAGGTTGTCTTATATTTCCAAGAACTCAGTAATGTTCTAACTAATGAAAAATAGTGCTCTAGAAGAGACAGTACTTAGTATTACTGTTTATATAACATTTAGACTACTGATATTGTTTATGTTAGTAGCTAAAGTATTATATTAAATGTTGTTTCAGAGTATGAATTAAGAGTTCTCTTAGAACTTATTATAAGAGCTCTCTAGATCTAGTTACATAGGTGAAGTAATATTGTCTAGTATTAAAGGTCTCTCTAAGAGTGTTAAATTTAAACTTAAATCTTATTGTTCTCCTTTCTTTATTCCTGTCTTTAATCTCTTTTTTCTTGTCCTTCTTTCTTCTTTAGTTCTATTCTCTACCTGTTTTTCTACTATATTCTAATCCTTTCTTCTTTTTCTACTTCCTCTTTTTTTCTTAATTCTCTGTATTCTCTTTTCTAGAGTATCTCTTGTTCTCCTTAATATTAAAATCTAAAACAATAGACTAATCTCATTTAAGAGACTCTATACCTTACTCTATCTAATAATTTTTTTTGATATTATATTATTGTCCTAGGTCTATGCTCTTGTCGCTACTTGTCTGTTTCTTAGTAGTACTAAGATCTTCTTATTTCTAGTCTCTATTCTTCTCCTTCCTTAGTTTACACTTATTTAGGTCATAGAGTCTTAGTATCTCTTTCTTTTTCTCTTAACATTTCTTCCTTTACTTAAGAGTACAAATAGCTTTACTTGACTACGTTCCTCTCTGTGTTAGTTACTATTTGTAAAGGAGTAGAAAAGTAAGTATAGCATGTTCTAATAGCGCTAGGCATAAAACTCAAGTAAAGGAATAAACAAAAACAAAAGGCAAAAGAGAATAACAAACAAAATTAAATTAAAAACTACTTCCTTACTAAACTCTCATCTATATGTCTATAAACTAAAAGAAAAAAAAAACATAGAAAAATAAACTATTCTATCTATGCCTTAATATCTGCCTTAGGTTCCAGGCCGCTAGTAGTTGAGGGCATGCCCTGTATCACGTGACTATGAACTCTATGTTCTTTGTGCTGACAACGAATCTCTACTATAGTATAGATTTAGTATAGAACTAATCTCTGCTTCTTCTTAGAGATATAGGAGAAGCCTTGCTTTATAGAAGCTCTAAAACTCTAATATTACATAGACTCTGTAAACTTTATTAACTTTATCTACTAGAATTAATTAATTCCTAATTAATTTATAATAGTAAATAAAGGCTTCCTTAGATTAGACAAAAGGTTATATAACTAACACAGCCTCTATATATTATAACTATTCTCTCTTCTATATATCTTGTTCTTAAGATTAATTTTGCCTGTTTTCGTAAAAACATTACAAAGGTATAATTTAGTAAGTATTATAGAAGAGTATATAAGTAGACAACATCTTTGTTGTTTACTATTTACTATAGTAAATAGAATTACTCTATAGCTATTAGTATATAACTTCATGATTTCGCGAAGGCGTAGATAACATTTATAACTAAGAGAGTTAATTAGACATTTTTCTGTTATAGAGTTATAATAAGGTACTGTTTAGTGTCCTTGTATATATAATACTAGAATGTTCTAAACAGTGTTGTTACAAGAGAATAAATTATATAAAAACCTTATATAGATAGTTCTAAGGTATCAAAGAGGAGCTAGAGGTTAATAAGAAAGTATAGTATACTATATATAAAATATAAGAAGATTATAGTATCTTTTAGGATATATATAGAGACTTGTTCTTCTCTTTTACAAGACCTTCTCTTTTCTATATCTTAAAATTCCTTATTATATCTTATTCTGTTTATAACACTTCTAAGTATAAAGCTAATCTCGCTAAGTCTTTCTCTATTACTAGTTAGTGTTTAAAATGTTTTAAGTACCTTCTTATTAATCTCTTTGTCTTATATATAGTTGCTCTAAGCAAAAAGAATTATAACTAATATATTAAAGACTCTGAATTATATAAGCTAGTAAGCTTCTTTACTTTTAGAATTTCATAAGTAATTATCTAATATTCTAGATTCCTTAATCTCTTTTAGAGGTATACTAGGCCTAGGAAGACACTGTTAATATCTTCAAGAAATATCTTAAAGATTATCTAAATTAATACTATATTTAAGATAAGGATAATATATCTTCTTGTAGTAATTAGAATTTCAATAAATAGAAGAATACTTAGAGGCTCTAGAACTCTTCTAACTATATTAAAGAGTTAGATGTAGAGGAAGCCTAGAATAAGGTTCTAGAGATATATTACTTTTATATAATTAGAGAGATCTTGCTAATAGCAAGAAAGGAGTACAAAGACGTCTATACTAAAGGTATTAGGCTTATTGCTAATATCTCTATAGAGATAAGTAGGTAGCTAACTAGTAGTGCTTTAGCTGTAGATAATATAATATTTATTATAGTTTATGAATTAACTACAGAAGTTTAAGCCTGTTAAGAGGTCTTTATAGTAGTAGTAAGTTCTTAGAAGTTCTAGAATTCTACGCTAACATAGTTATAGTATAATGTTATTCTTAATAAGGATAAGTAGATCTCGCTGAAAGTGTTATAGTTCTTTACAAGAGCTTAATAGTCTTAGAAGTTAGTATTTTTGCTTTTTAAAGATATAAAGTTATAAGTTAGAGAGAGAGTATATAACTGTAGTAAAGCTATATAAATAAACTATTTTTTTGTGTCTTGTTTTCCTTGTAAACTTTAGTATTTTGATTCTTAGTAAACCTAGTAAACTATATAGAAGAAAAATCTAAGAAAGAGTATCTTAACTAAAGTTATAGACCTTGTATAGTCTACTAGGTCTTCTCTTCTCCTTTAAAGGATACTCTCTTTGTTATAAGGTATTTAAGTATAAGGTAGATAGTAGGTAATAAGTTAATTTAAATCTTTTAATTCAGTACAGAACTAATCTCTGCTCCTCCTTAGAGGTACAGGAGAAGTCTCGCTTTATAGAAGCTCCTAAGCTCTAATATTACATTAACTCTGTTAACTCTGTAAACTCTATCTACTAGAACTGCTTAATTCCTAATTGATTTATAATAGCAGATAAAGACTTCCTTAGATCAGATGAAAAGTCACATGACCTCATGACCTCGTGACCTCTATATATCACATTAAGCTTTTTAATACCTTAGCAGGTAGTTAAGAGGAGAATTAAAGTAAAAGACTATAGTTCTTGTTATATAATTAAAGAAGTTCCTTAGCATTTATAAGATTAGAATAAGTAGGTAACTAGGTATTATAATTATCTAGCTAGGATTTTCATTTAATTAAATACTTAAATTTCTTGTCTTAGCCTTCTTATCTGTGATTAACAATAGCCTTAACTTCTTATTCCTGTTCCTTATTATTCTCTACTAATTTTAGTAATTCTCTAGAGGTATAGAGGTAAGGTTTCTAACTCTTTTTAGCTATATATTCTTCAAGAAGAGAAACATAAAACGTTAGATATAACTGTTTATAAATACTAGGTAAGTCTAGCTTATATACAAACGTGCTAATATATTCTAGAATCTTAAAAGGTCTAATAAATTTTAGCTTAAGCTTTTCTGCTTTAAGTCTAAGATTTTTTGTTAATAGTATTACCTAGTCTCCTTTAAAGAAGTATTTATCTAATTAGTGTTTATTAAAATAAGACTTCTAATTGTTTTATATATAATGCTAGAGATTATAAAGTTTATTCTACTCTTTATAAAGAATCTCTAGTCTTCTATAAGCAGCTAGTACCTTCTCTTTAATTCTGTTCTTAGAATTCTATAGAAGTTAGAGTTAGTAACTATAATATACTTTAAAAGATATATCTTATAAGACCTAATGTTTAGAGTTATTATATATAAATTCAGTAAAAGTTAACTTTTCAAACTAGTTAGCTTTTTGCTAGCTGTAATATACTCTAAGGTAGTATTTAAGAGCCTAGTTTTACTACTCTGTCTAACTATCTGTTTATAGATAGAAGGCAGTGCTTAACCTTTGCTTATATACTATATAAAAGCAGAAAGTAGACTAAAAATTACTTGTAAACACAGTTCTATAATTAGAAACAATTCTATTAGAGGTGCTAAAGAGTAAGAAAACATTATTCTACATTAAACTAGCAAGCTCTAGAGAGTTAACTATCTTGTAACAAGTAATATACTTTGCTATTTTAGAGTACTAGTCTATAACTACAAGGATTATATTAAAATCAAGACCTTCTGCTAGGTTTTTACACAGAGGCAGGCCTATAACAAAATCTATAAAGATCTTACTCTAGAGTCTTTTTAGCTGTAGTAAACTACTTAACAGACTATATAGTATATATCTCTTAGCCTTGACTCTCTAACAGATATTACATTCTCTATAATAGAGACAGATATTAGTTTCTATGTTTTTCTAATACTAGAATCTTTTTAAAAGCTCTAGAGTCTTGTTAACTCTATAATGTTCTACTAAAGAGTTGTTATAATAAAGGTTTATAACTTAAGCTTATAAGGCAGAGTTATTAGGTACTATAACTCTTAAATAAAACTAGAGACAGTTCTTATTATATGTCTAAATTAATTCTCTACTTATCTCTTGTTTGCTAATCCTCTTTTTCAGAATATCTCTATATTCTAAATTATTTCTCTAAGTTAACTTAATAATATTAAGGAGTAGCTTAGAAAGAGAGGCTAGTACTATAGCTCTTTTAGTAGCTATATATATCTATAAACATAGAATTAAATGTTTGTAACTATCTAATTTAAAAACTCAAGAGATAACTAAGTTCTTGATTCTATTAAGTAATTAAGACATAGATATTCTTATTACTCTATACCTTAATTCTATTTTAAGGAATCTCTAAGAAGGCCTTTATATATACCTTAAGGTAAAAGCTCTTGTACTATAGTAGATATAGTAAACATCAAGAGTTATATTTCGAGAGAGAACTTTTCTAGAGCTAGGAAAGAACCTAGAATTACAGTTACAAAAGCTCTCTTTAATTTATTCTAAAAGGTTAGAAGCTAAGTTATATTAGCAGAACTATTCTTATAGTCTAGCCTTCTACTAGATCTGTCTGTAGAGTTTAAGGTGCCTTTATAATATATAATCTCAAAATTATATATTACAAGATATATTGTCTAGTAAGCCTAATAGCTTTCTAAGTACTAGAGGTTATTATAGTTAGTTATAACCTTAATTATAAACCTAGTACCTTTAAGATAATGTCTCTAATACTTAAAGGCTATAATAATTACAAGAAGTTCTCTATTATAGGTACTATAGTTTTGTTTAGCGCTAGTAAGTTTCCGGGACTAGAACGCTATAGAATGCTAATACTGTTTTATACTATTAGTAGTATCTGCTTGTTATAAAATAGTTCTAGTAATAGTAAATTTAGATATATTAGTTTCTATATAAATCTTCTTAGAAGAGTTGAAATAGACTATAATAGATGTAGTTGTAAATACTATTTTTAAAAGTTAAAAACTTTCTTTAGCTATATCTGTCTAATTAAAGGAGCTAGTTTTATAGCTTTGTTCTATATCTTTTAAGAGATCTATTAGACCTAAGGTTATAAAAGAGTAATAATAAATAAACTAATAATAAAAATTTACAAACTCAAGAAAAATTTAGACTACATAGAACAAAGTAGGCTAGAGCTATTCTATAATAATATAGATCTGTTTAGAATCTACTTTCACACTATTTGTTCTAATAATAAAGCTAAGAAACTTAACTTCCTTAATGTTAAACTTGTATTTGCTAAGTTTATAGAACAAATCACTATTATATAACCTAGTAAGGACCTAGCAAACGTGATTATAGTAGTCTTCCTTCTTTTGTAAGTAAATAAGGATGTTATCTAAATAAATAATAATAAAATCATCTAGGAGACTACGAAGAGTAGTATTAATATATACTTGAAATGTTACTAGTATATTTGCTAGACTAAAAAACATTATAAGATACTTAAAATATCTATAACAGGTCCTAAATACTGTCTTCTATTTATAGCCTTTATGAATTCTAATATAATAATAAGTATCTTTTAGATGTAGTTTCGTAAAGATAACTACTTTACTTAACTAGTTAAGAGACTTGTTAATAAGAGGAAGAGAGTAATGATTTTTAATTATAACTTTGTTAAGACTATAATAATTAATATAAAGCTATAGGCCTCTATCTTTTTTTAGAACAAAAAGAATAGATACCTCTGTAAGACTTATACTAGGTTTAATCTAGTGTTTTCAGAGAGTATCTTATAGATATAAGTACAAAGCTTTAAGTTAGGTCTCTAATAAGTTATACAAGAGTCTATAAGAAACAGTACTCTCTGTATTAATAGTATACTTAATACTACTAAGGCTAGGAAGTTCTAAAGCTTTATTAGAGTCAAAAACATCTAAAAAGTCTATTCTCTTTTCCTGTAGGTATTCAGGTACTTTCAAGGATTCTTTCTAGACAGTATTAGTATAATACACTAGACTATTCACTAAGAGATTGTCTATATTATTCTGTAAATATATAGAGACTTAATATCTATTATAAATATATAAAGTCTATTATCTAAGACAGTTATATTCTTCTTTCTTTATAAACAAGACCTAAGCCTAAGTGTCTAGGTTATTATTTATCTCCTCCTTAAACTCCTTTAGAGTAAGAATTTCTATATTATCTAGCTACACTAGAGCATAAGCCTATTGTTTTCTAGTAGAGTTAGTATACTAAGTAATAGTTGATTAATAAAATTCTAAACTAAAAACAAGAGTATAGATTCCTTTGTTCTTATATCTATAGAAGTAGAGGTTAAAAGATTATATTTCCTTGTAATTGTTAATAACAAGTACCTATAAATTATAGGCTTAGAGTACTTTGAATTTACTTCTATAAAATGTAACAAACTCTTGATTATATTTCACTAAGGCTATAAAACTCTTCTTTTAGGCCTAGTTGTTATTAAGAAAGTTATAATCAGTGCCTATATCTCTAAGGCTAGTATATATTGCTAAGACATCTGTTTTAGGCTGATTTAGAGTTACTTATATTAATATATAACTTAATACACCTTCTTTACTTAGGCTATAATCCTTGACGTTTAGGATTTAGCTTTCTCTTTTCCTGACTTCTTTGAAGACTTTGTTTTAGAACATTTCTCTTACTAAATAGTATTAGCTATTCTCTAGAGGTTTCTTGATTTATCTAGAGTTTCTGCTTTTTCTGAATTCTTTTATATATATTTAGAGTACTTCTAATACTTACAGCTTCCTAAAATATTTCTAGATTACTTATAAGTATAACAGGTAATATTAGAGTTATTACTACTAGAATACTAGCGTGTTAATGCTACTAAGAACTTAAGTATTCAGGAGCCTAAGTTATGTTTTTCTCTAAGTTATGTTTTCTCTATATAAGTGATATATGTTTTATATTAGTTCTTAATACTTCTTTTACTTATTATCTAAAGCTCTTGTAGATAGAAGAGACTATATATAATTTACAGAAATATAAGAGACATTAATATTCTACTATATATATATACAAACCTAGCTAAAGTCAAGACTAACACTGATTAGTAGTTGAATAGACTATATAATAGTTAGAACACTTACTATAAGAAGAGATAGTTTATATAAATCTTGAAATTCTCGGAATCTAAAGCTTATATAAATTATACTAGAGGAAATCAAAGGGTTTTTGTTAGTCTTAACTTCAGCTAGGTTTGTGTAT
Organism: Hymenoscyphus fructigenus; assembly: GCA_001414455.1. Taxonomy (NCBI): domain Eukaryota; kingdom Fungi; phylum Ascomycota; class Leotiomycetes; order Helotiales; family Helotiaceae; genus Hymenoscyphus; species Hymenoscyphus fructigenus. Next base: position 553,412 of record LKUV01000004.1, on the reverse strand, counting down.
ATATATAGTAGAATATAATGTCTCTTATATTCCTGTAATTTATATGTAGTTCTTCTATCTACAAGAGCTTCGGACAATAAGTAAAAGGAGTTTTGAGAAGTAATACAAAACATATATTACTTATATAGAGAAAAATATAACTTAGGAGAAAAACATAACTTAGACTCCTAAATGCTCGACTTCTTAGCAGCATCGACATACTAGTATTCTAACAGTTTTATTTTAAGTTAAGTATAAAGTTATATTAACTTAACTATAAAGTAAGAGATATAGAGGATTTTCAAGGAATTAAGAAGAAATTAAGTATAAAGTTACTTTAACTTAATATTAGATATATTCTATGTCTATTATATAAAACTAACGTCTATATAATATACAAAGATATTATATAAGAGAATTAAGAAGAAATCAAGTATAAAGTCACTTTAACTTAATCTTAGACAGATTCTATATCTATTATATAAAACTAATACTTATATAATATATAAAGATATTATATAAAGATGTTTCTATTTCCTTCTTTATTGACTTACCTGCTAGACAAGAAGAACTAGAGAAAAACACTTAACTTAAGTAATCTAGAGTAATATATAGAACTATACTTAAATAATTATATTGCTCTCTTGATTTTATAATATAAACATTACAAGTATATAGACTTTGACTTATAGAAGGAGTTCAGAGAGAGTCTCGAAGAATAGATAATAGAAATTCTTAAGAAAACAAATTAACTTACTCTAAAAGAGCTCTGTATATACCTAGTTATATATAGAGTTTAAGTTAGACAACAAGTAGAATTAATATCTTTTGTAAAGATATTATATAATGCTCTTACTAAGGAAACATAATATAAGTAGACAGAGAACAAGATTAAAGAGATACTAGAAGCAAGAAAGAGATTTATCTTATAGCTAAATCTAGAAACTCAAGGAACTCCTTAGATAGATTAACTTATATAAGAGAAAACATAAGTTTATATACTACTAATAAGATAATTAACTTAATATAAAACACCTTGTCTACTAATATAGCTATATAAGTAATTTAATGAGAATCTATACCTCTTACTTAACTAAGAATCTATAACCTAATCTCCTTCTATATAACAAGAACAAACTTTTCTAAACAATCTACTTTATTAAATAAATTAATTAAGGATACTTAGAGACTTAATGAAAATCTATATAGGCAATAAGAAGAAATATAGAGGAGAGGAATATAATATCTTAGATATAAAGCTATAAGTGTTTTATAACTACTATATAAAGGTTAGATTACTAGAAGATTACTTCTACTTAGTATTCTCTATTATACTTAAAGGAAGAGCAAGTGCTTTCTACTATAACAAGATCTCTAGAAGGCTATATATATTTAATACTATAACATAAATAACAAGGACCTACTTTAAAACAGAGAAGAGACAACAGAAATACTTAACAGAATAGAGAGTAATAATACTACTTTATATAATAATAAAATACTCTAAGAAGATATAACTAGAGTATTTAGAAATACTTTTTAATACTCTCTATATAGCTTAGCAGGGTTTATTAACTGAGTACTAAAACAAGTATAATCTTTAAGATTAAGTACTTAATACCTATAATAGTGTTCTAGAGTATTGTCTAGTAATGTTTAAACTAGCTCTAACATTTAAAGGTATATATACTAAACTATACTTAGTAGTTAGATAGTTTATATAAGAGAGAGAGCTAAGAGACTAGTTAGTTTTCTATTAAGAGGAAGAGGAAGATAATCTGTTAGTATATTAGATAGATTAAGTATATAGAGGCTAAGAATGATTTACTTCTCGTGTAAACATTAGAGGTAGAGGAGAATTATATAACAGAGGAAATTTTCAAGGAGAATACTAAGGTAACTTTAATAAACCTAGAAAACAGAAACTTCTTATAGAACAACAGTAGTTTTATGAGAAGATAGAACAGCTATATAAAGAAGAAGTGTTATATATATAGATAATTAAGATACTAGTTAACAAAACATATAGAAGAAGAATAGAAGAAATTATATAAATATTTTTTAATAGATAACATAACATTAAAAGAAGAATTCTAATAATTTCTAATAGATTTTAAGGAGACTTTAGATAACAATGAAAATTAATAATAGATAATGTTACTAGATATTAAGGACCTATTATATAAGACAGAGACCTATCTTATAGAATTAGGTAAGGTCGACGAGCTAAAAACAACATTAGCCTTAAATAATTAGTTCTATATATATGTAATAACTAAGGAGGATGTCTTTACTTAACCTATAGAGACGTTAGTTTTTACCTTTAAGGATTACTATTCTTTAGATGTCTTTTAAGGGATTATATTAGATAGTAGAGTATCTAGAGTATTAACAGCAGGAGAACTATAATTCCTAGCTCTTTAGAAATTAAATCCAAGAGTTAAGCTTAATTATATAAAAGCTAGAGACTATTATATTTGATTTAGAAAAGAGTTAGTAGTAGTACAAGGAACAGTAGATATTAATATACTACTTAGATAAATTACTTTTTATATTATATCTATAAACACTCTGTTCTTATATTATATTTAAGACATAGACAAAATAAGAGTTAAGCTAGATAACTTAGCAAATGTCTTGATTTAAGGGGAAAAGATAATACTAATTATATAGAAGTAGAGTTATCTATAGATGCTGCTATATTATATAGAAGAAGCTATTACTTAGAGTTACTTAACTAAAGTTAAACTTAGACAGCTATATCAACGATTTAGTTATTTATTTATATAAAGACTAGTAAGAGTACTACAAAGAGCTAGACATAAAGATATAAATTATTAGATAATTAAACATTTAATAAAGTTTTATAATTAATGTTAACTCTACTTAAAATTACTAGAATGATTTAAATTCACTCTAAAGGATAACTATAATTTTAACTACTCTATAATTATTAACATACTCTACTTAGACAGAAAACCTATATTACAAGTAGTAGATAAAGTAACTATATTTAATATAGTAAGGTTCTTAAAGAATATATTAGCAAAGACAGCTTAGGACACTATATAGATTTACTAGATTAATATATATCAAGGACTACTAGACTACTTTATATATAATATAGAAAAGAACTTCTTATCTATAGAATTTAGATAATATATAAGGTTAATAGAAATTAAAGTAAAAGAGGTACTAGTAGAGGCTTATAATAGTATTAGCAAAGTTAAACAGTACTATACTTCTTTGTGACATATATATAAGATTATCAGAGATAAGCTATAAGATAAGAAGCTTAATAAAGAGATAATTTTATAAATAGCTATTAAAGTAGTTAATAACACAGCAGGTCTAGATAGCCTTGTACTAATACTTCTTGTCTTTAAAGTATATCTAAGACTTATAGACTAGAACTCTTCTTTACTAGCAATTATTAAAAGAACTAAAGCTGTTTATACAGTAATAAAAGAAGTATAACAGTTATATATAAAACAATAAGTCTAAGAAGTACTTATAACAAGAAATAGCCTAAGTATAGCTAAAACTTTAAGTTTACTACTTTAGTTAAATATATAAGTCTAGTATAAAAAGAAAGGCTAGAGAGGTCTATATAAACTAATTATAATCAACAGAGAATCTTGTACTATTAAGATACTATATAGACTAACAAAATTTCGTTCTACTATTATAAAACCTTTCTACAAAGAAGAGATATAAGAGGAACAGATAATACTATACTAAAAAGAAAATAAAGTTTCTCAAAGAGAAGAGTCTACTATAATTATAGATAAGTAGAAAGTTAACAAGATTCCTACTTATAAAAAACTAGTTATTAAGATCTCTATATAAAGATATTTTATCTAAGATCAAGGAATATACTTAGATAACATTAAGAACCTAGATAACTAATTTATAACTATAGTATAAGAAGAGATTAATATCTCAGAAATTTTTATTACAAGAAAAGAGAAGATAGACTTAAAACTATTAATTAACCTTAGGAGACATAGAGTAATTATAACCTCTAATTAACTATTCTAGATATCTTAAAAACAGAAGATTAATACTCTAATTACAAAAGAAGTAATGTATTTCCCGGTTAAGTAGATTACTCGGTCGAGTAGATCACGAGAACACTAAAACACAACACTCTACTTAAAAATTAAAAATACTACTACTACATCAAGCCCAGCTCTCTGATCAAGAGAGTTGTATTCTTTTAGCTATCTAAGCCTATAAATCAGGTTAATTCAAGAGTATATAAGCTTGTGTTAAAGCCTACAACGTGCTCTATATATTCTTCTATAATTAATTACACGAACTACCTTTGTAATGTAACACTCTCTCTAATACTCAAAGACTTACTTTCTAAGAAGAGCTTGCTATTATTTAATATATTCTCGACCTAGATTTACGTGGATTCCTACTCTGGCCAGCTACTGTTCGAGAAATAGTAGACCTTCTTCTCTCTGAACGCAACGTGCCTCTAGTAGGTAAGAATTAGACTTCTACCTTTATTAAACGCTATATAGAGATAAAAACGAAATTCAGCTATAAGTATAATTATAAAAGAGCTTAGTACAAAGACTCTATAGTTCTTGGAGACTGGTTTAGGCTTATATAAAATATAATTACTAAATATAGTATTGTAGAGGAGGATATATATAACTTTAACAAAGCTAGGTTTCTTATAGAGGTTATTATAACTACTAAAGTTGTTACAAGCTTAGAGTCAAGGAATTGTTCAAAGACTACTTAGCCAGGAAATAGAGAGTAGGTTTCAATTATATAGAGTATAAATTTATATAGTTAGACACTTCCTCTGTTTATTATTTTCAAGAGACAGTACTACCTCTTAGCTTAGTACAAGGACTTAGGTCTTCTACAAGATTAGGTAATTATATTAAGTAAGAATAGATAGACAACAAATGAGATTAGATTTAAGTGGATTTAGTACTTTGATAAGTATACAAAAGGTTATATAGTTAGACAATATAGACTCCTTGTTCTCAATAGCTACAAGTTATATATTTCAGTTTAATTTTAGTAATACTATTAGGAGAATAGTATTATTACTCTCTGTATACTACTATACTTATCTTATATTCTTTAGCCTCTTAATGTAACGACACGTACGCAAGGCTCACGGTATAGGTTGTAGAATCATAGAAACTGTTAAATACAAGGATTCTAAGCTAAGGAGGAGAGAAGAGCTCGAGAGAGCGTCGATCTAAATATAGAATAGTAGGGTTGCTAAGCAAGACTATATAATTAACAGCACGTAGTAGTTAGAACTGTTACATTACCTCTCTCTTTGAAAAAAGCTTACTCTTAAGCTTGTAGGCATTTCTGTATTATTATCTAATTCCTTGTATAAATCTATTCTATCTTCCTAAGCCTTTATCTATTCTAGTAATTAATGTAGTAGTCCTGGCTTTGTTAGGTACTGTAAGTGAAAGCTTTGAAGTTTATATAGCAAATACTTAAAATCACAAGCAGGATACTATTCTAGGTCCTTATTGTAACCTACCTACTTTGCTCTGTAGTATATTACACTTCTTACCTTCTTTACTGTAATTACTTCTTCTACCTCCTACTCCTTATTGTCTGTAACCTAGATTAGTAGTAGTAGCTTGTTTACTTGCTCTAGCAAGGGATTGTCTGAAGCTTTCTGTAATCTGTCTGTTAAGAATACTAGGTATACTTTTATAGAGGCTAGTAGCTTGACTTTGTAAGAGTACTCTACTTTCCGAATAACCTTGTAGAGGCCTGCTATCTGGTGGTCTAACTTGTAGCTAGAGCGCTCTGTTGTCTAATTCCTAGTAGTTACCTAGACCTTGTCCTCTACTTTAAAGTCTACTTTATATTAGTGAGAGTTAATATCTCTTTGCTTCTTCTCTTATGCTTCCTTTATAATTGTACAAGCTGTTTCCTAGGCTTCTTAGAGCTTCTTAATTACTTGCTGTGCCTCTTTCTGGTTTAGCTTTTCTTTTAGTGTAGCAGGGTTTAGAGTGTTCTAGTCAAAAGAGGTACAAGGAGGTTAGGCGTTTAGGAGCTTGAATAACAACATTCTAATACTCTTGTAAGGCAGTGTTAGCTGAGTGTAATCTATAATAGGTAGTAATTTAGACTAGTTATTCTAGTAGTAGTTGACAAAGGAGTATAAACACTAGTCTAGGTACTAGTTTATGATTTCTGTTTGTCTATCTGTTTGTAGGTAGAAAGTAGTAGAAAGCTTAATCTAAATACCTAGTATATAGCAGAATTTAGCCTAGAAGTTAGAGATAAATTAAGGACCTCTGTCTAAAACAATTGTCTGTGGAGCTCTATAATGTTAGTAGACATATAATACATAAAGCTAGGCTATGTCCTTAGTAGTTATAGTCTTGTAACAAGGTATTAAGATGCTTTGCTTGCTAAGGCAGTTAATAACTATATATGCTATATTATAGCTAAACTTGTCTTTTAGAAAGAACTTGAAATCTATTGTTATATGCTACTAAGAGCAATCTAGAACTAGTAATAGGTATAAGAATCTAGGGGTACAGTCTCTTAGAACATGTACTCTTTTACAAGTATAGTAGTTGTAGATATATTGTGCTACATCCTAAGTAAGGCCTTTCTAGTAGTACTTCTAGCTAAGGATTTGTACTGTTTTTGCTTTCCCAGAGTATGTAGACGAGATTTGATTATAGGCTTCTTGAATTAGATCTGCTACTAGAGTATCTTGTATAGGAACTACTAATTAATCTTAGTAGAGCAGTAGGCTGTTGTCTAACTAAAAGTCTCCCCCTGGCTGGTTTACTACTTGTTTCCAAAGAGCTTTAAGTAATTCTGCTATATAGTTAGCTGTCAAAATTCACTCTACTAATTAGCTTAGCTCTTACATTGCCTCGTCTAAGAGAGCAAGCTCTAGGCTGTTATTCTCTAGGATCGCTAGGTCAAGTTGTTCTAGCTAAAGCAAAGCCTTTGTATAAATAAAAGCTTTGAGTTCTTCCTAAGAACTAATGTCTTGTTCTCTTTGCGTAAGAGCATTAGGTTAAGTATTATTCTTGCCTGCCTAGTACATAATTATAAAGAAGTATTAAGAGAGTAGCTTAGCCTACCTAGCCTAGTGACTAGTAAGCTACTTAGTTGTTATAAAGTACTTAAGTGCCTTGTAATTAGTATATACTTTAAAACAAGAAGGCACGCTTTAGAGTTTAGGGCACTAGTAGCTAAAAGAGCGTACAATAGCTAACATCTCCTTGTCGTAGATCTTGTAGTTACACTTAGCAGAGGCTATAGTCTTTGAGAAGTAACTAACTAGGTGCTATTTACTATTAGGGTATAACTAAGAGAGTATACCTACAACAACTCTATCTAAAGTATCTGTTTCCAGCTTATACTCTAATTCAGAGTTATAATGTCAGAGAAGCAGCGAGAAGACAAGGCACTGCTTTAGTTCTCTAAAGGCTTGTTAGCAAGGCTTGTTAAAAACAAAGGGGGTAGTAGCTTTTGTTAATTATGTAAGTAGCTTAGCTATAATCCTATAGTCACAGATAAATTATTAGTAGAAGTTACAAAAACCAAGAAAAGACTAAACTTCTTTTACTGTACTAGACTCTTTCTACTTGTAGATTATAGAGACTTTGTCTAGGTCTACTTTAATGCTATTAGTACTAACTATAAAGCTAAGGTACTTTGTATAAGTGATGTTGAATTTACACTTCTTAATATCTGCCTATAGGCTAGTATCACAAAGTTACTGTAGAACTTTCTATATATACTTGTTATATTTTAAAGAGTTGTCTAAGTAGATAAGGATATTGTCTAGGTAGGTAGTACAAAAGTTATCTAGGTAATTGAAGAGTATGTTATTTATGTAGTACTAGTAAGTTACAGAGCTATTTGTTAATCCAAAGAGAAGTACTTTATACTTATATAATCTATACCTTATATAAAAGGTAGTTAGGTCTTCTATGTCTAGGTGTACTTAAATGTAGTAGAAAGTCTAGTAAATATCAAGCTTTGTAAACATCTTTGCCCTAGCTAAGCAAGTAAGCATTTTGTTAATTAATAGTAATAGATACTAATCTTTATAGGTGAGAGTATTAAGCTTACAGAAGTCAATGTAGAAGCATAGGCTGTTATTAGGCTTTTATATAAAAAGAGTAGGTAAGGCAAAAGAGGCTTGGCTTAACTTAATGAAGCCTTTGTCTAGATTCTCAACTATATACTACTTAATAGCTTTGAGCTTGTCTACTAACTAGTTGTAAAGCAGGCTATACTCTAGGGTATTTAGAGCTTCTAGGTTAATGTAGTAGTCATACAATCAGTAAGAAGAGAGCTTGTCTAAGGCTACTTTCGAGAATACATCTTTATACAAGCAGTACTATAGAGGAAGCTTGTCCTAGATATCCTAGATAGTTGCCTCATTGTCATCCTCGAGAGTCTCTTTCTCCTAGATCATTTAGTCTAATTTATATAGACTTATTACAAAGAACTTGTTCTCTTTTTGTTATAAGTAAAAGTGAAATCCGTTTGCACTAATATAAGCAATGTTTATTAAAGGCAGGGACTGTTGTACAAAGGAAGTTAATAAAGTAGAGCTAGGTAGTAGAAGTGTGTTTTCTAGTAGATTAAGCTCTAACTATATCTAATATATCTTGTCTCATATGTCTTATTTATACTTATTATGTCTAATAGCGTTGAGTTTAGGCTGGCTCTCACTCTTATATCTCAAGTCTTCTTCCAAGGAGTTATTAGAGTAGATTAAGCCTAGCTCAGGAAGCTTTTAGCTAGGAACAGAGCAAGCAAGGATACAAGAAGGCTTGCCTTGTCTACTATCTTGACCTTGTGTGTCCTCTTTTTCTATAGCACGTTCCCTAGCTTGTACATCTTGCTAGTAGTCTAGCTAGATGTGTTAAGAGGCAATATAGCTCCTAGGTAATAGAATCTCTTTCTAGAAGGTTAGCAAAGCAATGTACTTGTTCTTAGCAATATCTTTAGGCTATATAATCTTCTTTTTTCCAGGGTTTAACTATATATTAAAGTAGGCTATCTACTTAAGTCTAAGGATGACTTTATAGTTGCCTAGGTCAAGGATATAGAAGGAGATACTTGTTTGCTTATATCTATCTACAGAGAGGTAAAGAGTAAGGATGTAAGTAACTAAGTTACTTGACTTATTATTAAATCCTTTTGTTGTAATAGGTTGTTTTAGCTTTTAAGGAGTAAGGTTAAAGAACTTAGCTATATCAAGGGCACAAGTAGTGTTGATAAAAGTAAAGCTGTTTGCTCTAGTGTTAATTAGAGCATAGGTTGTAATTCTAATTCTATTATTAGCTAGTATACAAGGAACTATAAAATGCTTTCTACCTATTAATTAACTTAAATTAATCTTCTTTAGACTAAGAGCATACCCTAGGCAGGAGTCTTCGCCTAGGGTTCCTCTTTTCCTGATTTATATAAATTATACAAAGGTTCTTTGTCTACTGATTCTCTTTCCTTAATCTCCTTAAAGTCTACTTACTTTAGCTCTAAGTAGGTGGCAGCAAAGTGTCTCTTCTTGTAGCAATTGTAATAGATTAGAATAGTGTCTACAGGCGCTAGACGCTTTGCTTCAGCAGATTAAGGCTTTTCGCTAGATGTATACTCGAGAGTAGGTATAGTTGTACACGCTAGAAGGCCTGACATAGGGCGTTAAGAGTATAGAGCTAGGCTAGGTACTAAAGCTAAAGATTAGAGATGTTGTATAGCTAACTTTTAGTATTGCTTCTAGTGTTCTTCTCTTATAGTAATGTACTTTAACTTAGTGTCTAAAGATAGGCAGCTTGCTAACAACTCTTAGTATATGCTAAGGGTGTGTAAAATTAGAGCTATTCCTCTTTAGAGTAGTATTGTTAATTTATTATACAAGTCTAGGTAGAGGCTTTCTTAAGGAATTTATACTTTACCTACTAAGTATAGGAACTAGGTCTAGAACTCAGCGAATGTCTAGGTTGTCTTCATTATATAGTTGTAGTTATATTTATATCTAGTGTCTTATACTTAATTAGAGTTGACAAAGATAGAGGCAAGGTATTTAATCATCTCTCTAGTAGAGGCAAAACAAGTCTAAGAGTCTTTGTTATAGCGTGGCTAGAGGTGTTGCTAAGCGTCGCTAGTTATATAATTAAATAGATATAGTATCTTGTTCTCTTTGTCTTAAAAGTAGTTGACATTACTTTAGAACTTGCCTTAGATCTAGATCTTCTAGCTAGGAAAGGTGGGATCTTGTCTGTTAGATAGAGGCTAGAGATCTAGCTGTTTCTTTAAGTACTTGTAGCTAGTACTTAAGCTTAGTGTCGCTAAATCATAGGTTCGTTTAATAGATTAAGTAATAATTTAAGGTAAAGGTAAAGATAAAGGTAACAAGGCTGTTAGTTGTTTGTTGCTAGTACTGCCTAAAGTAGTAAGTTAATCTAGGATTTAATTAAGTATATTATTAGTCTGTAATTAGTTCTTTGAGATTATATAGATCTACTCTTAAAGCTAAGATATGTTAACTTCCTTAGCATTGTTGTAATTAAAGGATTAACACTAGGTTCTGTTGTTCTAGATGCTAGTATTGTTAATAGAGCTTTGCTCTACTTGTAAGAGGTTCTTTTAGTATACTTCTGTAGAGTATGTAGTTAGTAGTACTATTGTAGCAATTAGTAAATATAGGTTAGTTTACAAAGGTGAGATTGTAGCTATAGATTAGTGAGGTTGTGCTTGTAGCGTTGATCTATTAAATTAGTATATATCTAGAGTACTCTACTTACTAGATCTTCTTAAATCTCTTTGAAAAGCTCTGTAGCTAGGCAATTAAGGATTATAGGGTCCTTCTACCTCACTGGATAGATTAGAAGAGATATTTAGTATGTCTTCTCAGGTAGTATAAGAGAGCTTAGAATAATATAACAATATATATATAAGGCTTATAGTATAGGTTGTAGAATCATAGAAACTGTTAAATACAAGAATTCTAAGCTAAGAAGAAGAGGAGAGCTCAAGAGAGCGTCGATCTAAATACAGGATAGTGGGGTCGCTAAGCGAGACCACGTGATCGACAGCACGTGGCGGTCAGAACTGTCACACTTATAGACAATCTAATTATATACTCTAACACCTTCTTATATATTAAATACTTTCGTAGTTGTACTATACTAGCAGGCTACTTAGAGAGAAAATTATAGAGGCGAGGAGAGAAGGAGAGTGTAATAAATATTATAATAAGGGCTAGGCACGCTTATATAATCTTGTATTATATACTTCGATAAACTTAGGCAGTTACTTCTAGGGACTATATAGAGATTAAAGATATAAATACAAGTATAGCTCTTGCAGTACTAGTATAATAAGAGTAGGCTCTTTCTAAAGGTAGCCCGACATCTACCTATTTATCTTTAATCACGTGCTTTGATTAAATTAAGTGGTCGCTGCTGTCAACCGTAGAGCACGTGCTTTAATTAAATTAAGTGGTCGCTGCTGTCGACCGTAGAGCACGTGCTTTGATTAAATTAAGTGGTCGCTGCTGTCGACCGTAGAGCACGTGCTTTAATTAAATTAAGTGGTCGCTACTGTCGACCGTAGAGCACGTTCTTCGACCACATCTAAAATGGTTTACACTGAAGCTCGTAACGTTCTATAGACTATCGAACATAAGGTATAATAGAGCTAGTGTCTAGAGACAATAGAACTTTAAGAATAACTAAGAAGAAGCTTTATTTAAGGAGAAATGTAATGTGGAAGAGGTCGTTTGATGGGGTGCGCACGGGCCACGTGCGTGCGCGCACGGGCCAGCCCCAACGACGTTTGTTGCATGACGCAGTCCAATCCCTATGCCTAACTCTGGTCCTCTGATCTACGAATTATCTATAATAGCTTTTTATAACTTTTAAACAAGAATACTAATTATTATTACGAATTTTCTTAGTATTGTATAATTCTAAAGTGGGCGGCGTCTAAATTTCTAAGACCTATTTTAGGCCTCGATATGTGGTGCGCCACTACAGGGATACGAAGTACAGGGCCAAAAGGATGTAAGACATTTTTTCTCGCCACCATCACGCTGCTTTAATAGTCACACCATATGATCATTTGGACACTATTCAGAAAAATGAGGCTATTTAGAACTCTGTGTACATTCCATGGGCATTCTTGACAGCTGTGCAGCGTTCTCCCATACCATGAACTAGCTCTCTCACCTCAGCATCTGTGATAGTGTTCCACGCCTGCAAAACAGCTGCCCTAAGCCTTTGGTAGTCCCTGTGCACCTCTGAATCTAGTGCACTCAATATATCCTTCATTCTATCCCACAATGTCTCAATAGGAGACAAATCTGGAGAGAATGGTGGCCAGCTTATGGGTACAACTCCCCTGTCAGTCATATGCTTCATGGTGTATTTTGCAGTGTGCCCTGGACCACCATCCTGTTGAAATTTAAGACCTGAGTGCCCACTGGTGTACATATAATTCCACACCACTGGGAATGTATGCTTGGAGTACGTTGCTGCTGTGATGGTACTCTATTCTTTCTCCCAAAATAACCCTGCTCCTTTGCTATATTTCCCTGACATACACCCCCAAAACATTTAGCCTATCTTCCTCTGCTATTTGTGAGCTATGTAATCAGGGAGAAACTCCTCTGACTTCCCTATTTTGCGTGTGCAAAACTGACGTCTATGAGGACCTAGAGATGTCTAGGACTCATCACTCCATAGGATTTCATCCCATTGATCTAATGTCCAGTGCTTATGCTCTATTGCCCAATCAAGACACAATTGCTGATTCTGGAGAGACAATGGAGGCTTCCTTCTTCTCACTCTCCTAGCATAACCCTCAATGGCAAATGCCTTCCTTATAGCCTTCTCTCTACACTATTCTTGCTAACCCAAGTATTTGGGAAGCTTATTCCATGGTATATCGCGTGTGTGAGAGTCAGTGGTGACCCAAGTAATAAGTTGCTTTCGATGGCGAGGAGTGAGGAGATTGTGACGCCTACAATGCCTTGGTTTTTGACGAGTAGGTCTAGTTGCAAGAGCATAATCAATCTGTTTTCTGGTTAGACTAGGAAGCTGGAGTCTTATATCAGAGATAGTCTAGCCTGCTATATAGTAGAGGGTCTGAACCTGTAGCTTCTGATCTCTTGTGGCCTCTTGAGTGGGAGTATGAGGGGTGGGAATGTGTAATGATTCCATGATTGCATGGCATAATGAGGGGGGAAGCATTGATTTTAAGCGTTAAAGCAGCGTGATCTCAGTGCACAACAGCTGTTAAATCAGTGGTCTGATTGGCTGTTTGACACACCACTAAAATCGTTTTTGGACATGTCTTACATCCTTTAGGCCCTGTACTTCGTAAACATGCCTTATCCCTTATCAAAAAAGACCCCGAACAGTGCAGACCAGTGATATGGCCCGTGTCATAATCGGCCACCTTTTACCCCGACGGAGAGCTAGGCCTGAGCTGCTAGGGCCAGACTAGCATTACTCGTACTAGCGCGACGCTAATTTGCACCATTTCATTCATACAGTACCTAGGTGCGCAACCTTCTCACCAAGTTCTTCTTTCTCATGTTCCGCCCTCCATTGTACTGCTATACTACTCAGGAAAGCATCAAATCATGGTACGTCCACTTTCTCGATGTTGCACAACACAAAACACACTGCAGATACGAGGAAGAACACGGTGTCATTGTGCCAAGAAATTTTGCGCACTGATGATCAGAGAGATTATCCATTTCCTGAATGTGCCAAGTTTCGCTGCACATTGCTGTGTCGAAATATAGCATCTGACCTGTACTGCAGCCTCTTCGTCAGTTATATCCGGACCCAACAGACGCTACCAAGTCGGCCCAGAGTGGGGCTGCCAAAATCGATATCATCGCTGTTCATGGACTGAATCCTCGAAGCGCAAAAGGCCACGCTTGGGATACTTGGCGAGAACCACAGAATGACAAAGGAAGGCTATGGCTCCGGGACGACCTTCCAAAATCTGCACCCGATGCTCGTATATTCCTGTACGAATACGACTCGACTGCTGTTTATGGCACCGATCGCAGTACCTTCATTGACAAGGCAAGCGAATTTCTGGAGGCGATAAGAATCAAAAGAGTTGGCCATGCAGGCAGACCTATAATTTTGATGGGCCATAGTCTGGGTGGCTTGCTAGTTGAACAGGCTCTGGTGAACGCACACAACAATCCCAAGTATTTGGAGATTAAAAATGACACGTAAGATCCTGTTGTCTTATAAGGTGTATCTCTAATTAATTTGCCAAAATTTAGGGTCGCCCTTGCTTTCTTTGCCACTCCCCACAATGGAGGCAATCAAATGATGGTTGCTTTGGGAGGCGTCGCTGCCAAAATTGCGCTTGGTTTGGGCTTCAAGAAAGGCGAAAATATCATCAACACCCTCGAATCCGGCTCTTTGTTTACTGATACACTTCAAGAGCATTGGAGACATCAGCTGCTTAACTACAATATACTCTCCTTTTATGGAGGTCAAGACAACGTACGTGCTCTTTAGTGACATGAACAGAAGATGATCAATCTGACACAATATTTCTCAGATTGTAACAAAGGAGAGCTCACGTTTTGGTCTACCTGGTGACCGAGAGCATATTGTGAAGCTGGACGCGACACATAGTAGCGTGTGTAGATTTGGCAGGGACCAAGCCTCGGATGATGTTTTGGACCTAGTGATGGCAAATGTTGTGGAGCTTTACACGCAGGTAATAGAAGCAGGTGAGTTGATGGTCAGGATGAACTCTACAGGTATTCCGGATGGACGTGCTGACCGAGTTGGAGATCGCGATCTTGCAACTCGTTGGGCAAATCTGTCTATCCCTAGTGCTCAGGAATAGCTTTTTGTCGACCTCAAATGGAAAATTTTCAACCATGAGACATTTCTTTTGGGAATTTTGTGTTGCAAGGAATGACTAACCAGAATTTAGACACTGCTCGAAAAAGAGCCACAGCTGTGGTGGATCCCAAGCCGGTAGAGCGCCGACAGCATATTCTCCGAAGCCTTCTCAAAAAGCCAAAATCCAACGAAGAAGAAATCAATTTTGAATCTTACAGAACACAGAATTCTTCTCGGGTTACTGGAACCTGTACATGGTTTCTCGAGCACCCCAAGTTCCACACATGGTTAACAGAAGAATCCTCGAGTCTTCTATGGCACTCGTCGGATGCTGGTTGCGGCAAGTCCGTCCTCTCATCATTCTTAATCGAAGAGCTGCAAACTGCAGCTTCGCAAAAAGTTCTACCTGGAACTGTTTGTCACTTCTTCTTCAAAGATGGTGATGCACGGCAATCTTCTGCTTCCATTGCCGTTCGTGCACTATTGTACCAGCTGTTAAGCCTCCAGCTCTCATTGCCAGAGAACTTGTTACATGAATATGATACCAAAGGTGATGCTATCTTGGACCAATTCGATCTACTATGGAGACTATTCGAATCTGCAGCCTCGACAACCGGTGGACCAAACATCATATGTATCTTGGATGGGTTAGATCAGTGTGAGCCAAAACTTCAGCAGTCGCTTCTTTTGGCGATTGCTCGATTTTATAGCCCCCCGATAAAGGTGTTACCTTGGGGAACATCCCCTCGGTTGAAGATTATCATATCAAGTCGGCCGGATAATGCCATAAAGATGATTTTCGGTAAGTTACCAGTACTCCACCTAAGAGGCGAAGATGAAACACAAGCCATTGAACATGATATCTGTCTTGTGGTTAAAAACAGCCTAAATGGCATGGCGCTTGACAAGATCTCCAGCGACGTTCTGGAGACGCAGCTAGTCGCCAAAGCAGACTATACGTTTCTTTGGATTGCACCAATTTTGTCTCTCATGCGAAATGCTTCTAGAGGCGGTGCATCTCTACAAGAGCTGGAAGCTATATTGCAGGACACAAGTATCTACCACATCTACCACAATTTCCTTGATGGCAGAGAAAAAGACATGGCAACGGAAAGGCAACTATGGCTGTTGCTTCAGATCCTGACCGTGGCGCAACGCCCTTTGTCATTAGTTGAGATGAACATTGCCATATCGCTGCGCCCAAAGCATAAGAGCTGCATCGATCTAGAACCGTGTCTGCACAATGACCCCGAAACGTATTTCAAGAGGTTATGTGGACATTTCATAAGGGTCAGACACCAGAAGGTCTATTTTGTTCATCATACTGCGAAGGATTTTCTCCTCGGACGCCAGTCAGGCATGGGGGGACCACCTTTATTGGGAGCCGCAACTGCCATCTCTGAGGAATCTCACACTTATGACATGGAGCAATCGGCAGGTTACGCTTTTGGCCTGTGGATAGGCAAAACTTATCGATCTGTTGTTGGAAGAAGTTCAAACACTTTCGAAGGACATTCTCCTCCTCCAGAGCAGCCAGTCAACTATGGACTTTGGAAAAGCTCTATCGATATAGAGGCAGCCCATTCCACCTTGGCGTGGATCTGCATAAAATATGTGTACTTTCACGAATTCCAAGATGGAGCAGAAGTCTTTGCGGCTGATCGAGCAAGGGGCCTTTCAGAATCGGATATTCGTCAGAACTACTGCAGGCGTTATCCATTAATAGACTATGCAGCGAAGTATTGGCATTACCACGCCCAACCAAGTCGGTCACAGACAAAGTTTTCAAAGGTGTTTACAGCTCTAGGAGAAACGAGAACCAAACGATTCTGGACATGGTTCTACATCTACAACCCTTGGTGGGCTGCTGATATTACTGATCGAAAGAATGCGGAACATTTTCTCAAGATAATATCACTCTGGGATGATATCGGCGTTAATACCTATCTTAGCGGCGGCTCGAAACGCGGCAAACTTTTCGACGTAAGAACAGTGGATGACGAGATCAAAACTCAAATAGGCGAAATATGGCCATATGAAGTTGTTAGGCTTGGGAAACTTAAAGGTGATGCTGTACCTTACCAATGGGCCCAAGATGGGAAGTTCCAGGGAATCATTGATCTGATCACGATTCTCAACACAGAAGTGGTGATTTCTAGACATGCTGCGACTCCAGTGCCTATAATACCTCTCAAGAAGGTGACATACGGTTACGAAAGTCACTTTTCCGATACAACAACTATTCAAGAATTCATCGATGGAGTTGAGGATAATGATGATAAAGACTGGAAGGTTCTCGCCGGCTTGAAAGAGTACCGCCTTCTCTACCTAAAGCGAGGCATCTTGCCTCCCAGATGTTTGTGCAGAGCAATAAGACTAATGACGCTGCAAGGTTCGTACTTCATATCATCCTTTACTCCAAAGTATTAAGAATATCGGAGTTTGGTAGAGAGAAATGCTGATTGTGCGAGTCTAGGTGCACCAGATACTCTTCCACCAGGAGTGCCTGACTGGACTCTGGAAACGATGCAGAGAGCTGCTCCATACAATAAATCTCCTTATAAGGAATGGAGTATTGGTGAATCTCTTGGCTGAAATTTGACTTCTAGACAAAGCATTTTTGGGTTCAAATTTCATATAGCTAGCGACGTCATTGCTTAAATAATACTACCGTACGGCAATATAATTATGCTAACTCATCTTGTACATTGAACCTTCTGATCCTGCATATTCAGCGCTGTCACTTATCCTATAATCGGTCAGGCTGTTCGATGATTTTAGAAATGTGCCTGGCAAACATCCCTCTGTCCCGAGATATGGGAGCTGTGGCTTCGTGGTGCCGTAGGCCAGGAGCTCAATTGTGATGGACTGTGGCAGACGTTGGTCTTTCTAGCCTTTCATACTTCAGTTTAGTCACCACATTGAGATCGGGGCTGCCGCCAGCCTGGGACTTGCAAATCACAGCTCCGTCCCAGTCCCGCTGGCTCTTACACACCCTACTGTGACAATCCCACACTGGGTCGCAGTCACATTCGAGGTTGTCGTCGCCTCTTGAAATCCTACTTGGCCACACTCTTAATCTGCAACTGGGGGCCGATCCCAGCTTGGCCTTCTGCGATGCAGTACGTTTCCAGCCTTTCACCTCCATCTCATTTCTGATGCTGTCAGAAGTTGTTATACCGACCGACTCTGCTGGTGTTTACGTATCCAAGTGGATTGAGCTCCTTCCAGCTGACGCAGACCGTTGTGTTCTCGCCGATTGTATTCTTGAGAGAAGATCGTGGAGGGGACGCCCACGGCCGCTTTTGAGAGGGTGCGGTGGTAGAGAGGAGGGGGTTTTCGTCGTCCTACAACCTTTTTCGTTTTCGATCGTCAGCTTTTGGAAACTTGACTCGAGTTAGCATTATAACATAGCAGGAGTAAAGTGACATGCTTCTTTGCCGAGAGTTTTGCTAGTTGGGGACGGAAGTGGGTGCTTTGATTTGGTGATTGTGTTGTTGGACACAGTTCGTTCTTGATGGTGTTGAATCTCTTCTAGGGGCGCACTCTTACGAAATAACTTCAAGCTCTTGTGAGGAATGTGAGGTTGCTCTGGAGTTGCGTGATTCATGGGACTCATTACTGGTTTCAGCAAGAGCTCTACTTAATCCTTGACTGCGGATTTTGTTGTTTTCCACCAGTTTGTGGCTTGCTAGGGAGGTGGCGAGCTGTTGTCGTGGCATTGTGTTGTTTTATTATGTTCGTGGAGAAGAGAAAGACATAAGAAGATTCAGGTACCTAGAAAGAAACTTGCTTCCTTAGCACAGCCCTCATGTGTTCTGCCGCTTAATGTTCTCTGGCTTTCGCTCCATCCGTGCGAAGTTGAAGTAAACAAATTCGGCGCTAGTGGATTGAAGTAAACAAGCGAACTTTTTCGGTGCATTATCGTTTGTAGTACCAGCTGATTTATTTGATATAGTCATCTGTAAATTTGCTGGTTTATGGTCAAGATCTCAGCAATACCTACTGGATATTGACTCAATTAGTGCTCAGCGAGTCTGGATCCACTCAATGAAGATCAAGAAGCAGCCCGATCAGGAACACAAAGCTGAGTTCCCTTTGACCAAGATCAAATAATACGTTTTTGGCATAATCACCAGTACATTCACACACAAATTTAGCTTTGTTGTGCTGGATCCACATATATCCCCGCATTCGATCTACTACTTTCCCCATCATCTTCCCCACATTGATCTACTATATTGATCCACTATATGATCTACTATATTGATCCACTATATGATCTACTATATTGATCCACTAGCATAATCACTGGTATGATCATTGGTATAATCACTAGTATGATCACTGGTATGATCACTTGTTTTATATTACTCGTTCTATACTCTCGTTCCGTGTTACTCCTTCTATATCATCCGTTTAGAGCACTACCATAGCGTATTTCACTCATTTGTCAGCTTTCACTCCTTATATATAGACTTAGCTAGACTACCTTTTACAATTCAATCAATTCTCCATAACCTTCATTACACCATACCTTCCTAACTTAATAGTTATAAGCCCGGTAGTGTGACGGTTCTAGCCGTCACGCGCCATTTAGATCACGTGGCCTCGCTTAGCGAGCCACATCCTGTATTTAAACTCAAGCTCTCTCGAGCTCTCCTCTTCTCCTCAGCTTAGAATCTTCGAATAGACAGTTCTACGATTCCATAACCTACACCTTGGACGCTCTTCGAGCAACATATCGTACGTGTCGTCACACAACCCTCTGTATAAGGGAGTCACTACATCTTTTTTCAGCTTCATCATCCCAGCCTTGTTAAAAATCTAGTCCTCTAAGATCTTCAGGTATGACACGCCGTATACATTGGCAAGAGAACTAAATCAATCACCTAGCTGGCTAGGAGACATGGTTCTTTTCCACTACAAAGATGGTCATTACACCAATGGCCTTTTTCCTGGGACACTCATACACGAGCTAATTTTGAGAATTCCTCTTTATACGCCTCGTCCTCGTTCTCAAATCTTGAGTTTAGAACATCTACAATTTGTCTGGGCAATCACCGCTCTTTTATCAAATAGTGATTCAGTCAAAACCTTCCTCCGCTGGCTATATATGTACAACCTCAAAGATATAGAATACTGTTGGATTGAGAGGGTATTGGGTACTGAAGGTCATGGAGAATTGATTGCTTTGTTTAGGTAGTCTAGCTAGGTCTATATACAAGGGAGTGAATGCTGACAAATGAGTGGAATGTGCTATGGTAGCGCTTTGAACAAATGATACAGAATGAGTGACACGGAACGAGTAATACAGACTGAGTGATATAAAACAAGTAATCATACAAGTGATCAAGATAGTAGATCATACAGAGGCTATTGGTTTAGGAGGAGTATATCATGGCGACATAGCATTTAGGAACTTGATGCGGCATTCGTTGAATAAGGAAATCAGGGTCGTCGATTTCGAACGCTCAAAAGCAAAAAAGGAGGAGTGGGCAAGGGATCATGCATCTAGACAAGCACTTGGATAGGAATACCCATCATTTCAAGAACAAACCTTTTTTGACCTAAGGAGTTGTTTTAGAAAGGATTATTGTTATGGGGGGGTCAAGAACTAGATTGTTCGCGAAGAGCTAACCTCTCTACGATCGAGTATCTAAATACTCTTGCTGTTGCTGACTAATTACAAGCAGGTAGTGAATATGCCACTATTCAAAACCGTAACAATTATTCAAGAGATTGCAGGAGTATCTAATATTTGAGCGATATAATTCAAATACCACCACCGTTCCTGGTTAACAAACCGTCTCTTATATCCATCTGGATGTTCCCAATATGTAACCCTGTGTCTAACCCAATATAGTTGTCCATCATAGTATTGGAAAAATCGTCCATATCCTCCAAGTGTAACAGGTCCTGCCACTTCTGCCCAGAGCAGTTCCAGCCCTTCAGCAATCAATCGATCTACCCAATAGGGCACATCAAGAGCTTGCTTCCCAATAACAAAACAATCAACAACACAATCTAACCTGCGAATATCATTTCTCGAACTGCTCAAGCCATTCGTCCTAGTCGTTTGTTCCGTTGAGGATGACAACCGTGGTTTTTAGTGCGGACATTGTAGAATGTTTTTGAAGTGATTTTTGGTTAATTTCGTATGATAATTTAGACTTGTTTACCAATTATTCGTACAGAGACAAACGAAGATAGAGTTGTATATTTGCGCGGTTTAGAAGAGTGCCGGGCACATAACTGTTGAGCCGAGCGCGCGAATCATATCCAGCTCCGGCAACAAGCTACAGGGAAGCGAGAGAGGGGGTGGCCTGGGTACCGGGCAATTACGGTCGATGATTATACCCATTCCCCGACACAAGAGGAGGAGCAGGAGCTACAAGACCAGCAGCAACGGCGTAAGGAGGGGAAGGTAACCCGGAGAGTCTGGGAGGAGAAGAGCAAGGAGTGGGCACGAGTAAATAGCTATTATCTTAATAAAGGTTATATTATAGAAAATACTTAATAATACTAATATTTATAACCTCGTATTTGGAAAATTGTACCACCAAAAGTTAAGGGCTTCTCTTATACTAGAAACTTTCGTACTCACGTGGTTATAATCTTAATGTATTAGTAGTATATTAGGAATATATTAAGAAAGTGATCACCTCTGGAATCTCCTCGTCGACTATCTCTCGCTCTTCGTACATCCTTCTATTCTCAAATTGCTACTCTAAGTTTTCTAAATCATTAAAATTATTTACTAAGGGCTAGCCAAATAGTATATCGATTCGAGATTCAATAGTGATTGTTTAAAGGTGAATTACAAATATGTTGTGATTTATGTAGTGAAATAGTGTTTGGTGGTGTTTGATTATCATGAAATTGTAGGTTAGAATGTAGAATTTTTTAAATCTAGCTCAACTGACCCTATCACATGATAAGTGGAGACTTTTTGGGTCAGCCGACCTGTATTTTCTCGAAGAGTGTATGTTTCTATTGCAAATCAGCGTTGCACTGTGTTGTAAGGTTGTGTGCTGAGTTGGATAAGGTTGACCCCCTGGTCGTGCCTTGCCTTAAGTAGTAATTTCCTTAGTCACGTCACCTCCCACCCATACCACGGATTCTCGAGGGCATTTGAAGCTTTCGTCGTCACACACTTTAAGCTTCTCCTCCATCTAGTACTCTAGGTTGCCTGTGGGCAGCGGCAAAGAAAAGAGCAGAAAGTTATGAGGCGTCATTTTGAAATCACGCCAAGGAGCGCCGTAAAGGAAGTGGATGGCATATGTGTCTGTTGGATTGGTGGACCTCTTGATGGTTGCTGAACGCATAAGCTGATAAACGCAAGATGCACAATTGTCCTTTAGCATCTGACATATTTTTTTTGGTCAATGAGGGTTTCCCACTGCCCAGACGCCATCCTCACCATCTGTCGTGCACAAAATTTGATGGATAACCCCGCAGATAACAAAGTAACACAAAAGTATGCTAGTAAGCGTGGGGACGAAAGGAGGGGGAATAATATATCGAGCTGGTGTTCAGGTATGATTCGTGTAACGCGAGGTTGATTGGTCTCTGCAAGAACGATGCTGGGCGCTGCAGAACAGTTGAATTAGCAAGCTCAGCCCTACGCGAAAAGGCTTGAAGCTGGTACCTCCGGGACTTGTTTGAGTGGCCAATCCACTTGCCTACCTTACGTTCAAATCTCAAGTTACACAAATACAGACCAGTCAGTCCCTCAGACAGGATTGGTAATAAACCATGGCTATGAGCGGTTAGTGCCGATATTGGGTAAAGAATGCCAGTAGGTAAGAAGTTGGTAATTCCGCTCTTCGTATCTTCCACAAAATAACAAGCTGCCTGATCTTTCACCACCTCAATGTCTATTTGAGCTCATGAACCACCCACCCTCTGATTTGCAGAACCAACTCTGATCTTTAAATTCTATAATCTTGCATCGTATGCTATTTTTCAATCCCTCCGAAGACCCTAGCTAAAGAATTTCGAAGATGTGTACTATATATACAGACTATTACCGTTGTGGTCATCGAGTACGCGAGACTAGAAGGGTCCCGGATGGATGTCCTAATCCTCAGACCTGCGTACCATCCTATAGAGATGGCAGAACTTTAACCGCTCATTGCGGTGCTCAGGCATGCGACTCGCCCCCCTCCTCTTAAGCAGCCCCCCTCCGGAAGGTCAGTTCGTGAATTTGAAGCTACCAACATTAAGATGCTAACAAAATTGAAAGGTCTGAGAGTTCTTGGAAGAGGGAAGTGCTTTTCATCAAGCGGAAGCACAGGTCGGTGGAAGGGTGTCGGAAAGGGATATATTTGAGTGGCGTTTGGGCTTCCTTGGTTGCCCTACAGCTGTGATTTGGCTGCAGTCTTATGAGCTGCCCTGTCTGCTGCTTCATTCCCCCAGATGCCTATATAGGCTAGTATCCATCTTATCTCAACTTGTGTTCTCCTGTTACATTTTAGCTTTTTCCGAGTTTGATGCGATTAATGTGTTCAGTCCTCACCACAGTAATTTGCAGCCTAGTGCTAACATTCCGACCTATTCCACTTCTGAACCGCCGTCACGACTTCTAGGCAGCTTTCCACATCACTTCCATTCCATTTTCATCTCTCATAATAATCGACTCATCAAAGAACCCATCCCTAGCATTCACCGCATGATTGACCCTAAACCGGTCTGTCGTTCCCTTCCTTTTCTGACAGCACCTTGGCACAGCAAGCACCTTCTTGCCAATATATTCCGTCGGGTCGATATCAAAAGGGTTGTACTTTTTTGCATATTCGCCGTTATCATCTTCGATTTCCACAATGTTAATCTGCAGGACCTCTGGGTCGGTGTCGTCGGGCGGGACAAGGTGGTCGAATGTAACCCCATAGTAATCAATCATACTACAGTAGAAGGAGGGTCAGCGTTTGTCCTCGAAGAGAAGAAGCTTGTAAGATAATTACATACACTTTCGGTCTGGCCTCGACTAACCAGCCTGTGTATTCATCCCGTACTACCATGTCTCCGGCGACGTCCGGCCGTACATCCCGGTTGTATATTTTCCGAAACGCTAGCTTTGCTAGCTCGGGGCCACCAGGCAACGGAAATTCATGGGAGTGGTGGGGAATGTGCCATGATACCTTTGGGAGAAGCTTTTGGATAGCCAGCAGGGGACCTTCGATCTGGATTCGAAGCGGTTGCTCCGAGGATGGTGGGTGGAAGCGGTGAGGGGGGTTTGTAAGACATGGTGGTATATAGAGCGGGAGAGCTGTTTGATCTGAGGGTGGGGGATGGAAGCAGTGGACGTTCAAACTATGGTTGGAGTTGGTGAGGCATGGAATGTCGGGGAGGTTCATCGTGTATGGAAGATGTTGGATTGGTTTCCGAGCACGGACATTGCACGGTGATAGGAACACAGTAGCTTCACGTGATTCGCTCTCAGATTCCCATGCCATTGGATCATCTAGATTAATGGGCTTTGCGTTTACTATATTGCCTAAAGAGGAAAACTTAGAAAGGTCTACCAAAAAAAAAAAGAGATCAGGCTATAGTTGAGCTGAACACCTGATTGAAAGGCTACCCAGCATTTGCACAGTTACAGGCTTATTTCAAAACCCCGAATTAGCTAGGCTCCTTCAAACTAAGCCACGATTAGTCAGGTTCGTAATCTTGAGCGGCATCTTCCTATCATAGCACCTCAAAAGCGCAATTATACAGATGCCTAGTACATCAGATAGTCTCAACCTACGAAAAGAGGCTCCTTGTCACGGAATCAAGTGTAGGTACGTGGACAGTTACGACTTGGTTGAACTGATTGATTACAAGTGGAGAGGAGATTTTGATGGAGAACTGTCTGGTTCATCCACAGTTGTGAATAGTTTCATAAAGGTATCCACATCATCTGATCTAACTCCTTGATAATTACTCACTTACATCTTTCCCTCCTTCAAAATGACTATACTTTAATTCTGTAAGTTGATTCGATGATTGACAGTGATAAACCCACAACGCTTCACATTTACTCAAGAACAAACATACTACCTTCCCAACCATAAGCACGATTCAAACGTCTTCCAATTCGTCTAGCACTGCGGAAGGGTATTTTACCAACAGGATGTGGCTCGTGAAATTGAAGATTTCTTTCTGTCCCTAGTGATGCAGGAGCAAGTTGCCAAATTGAACCGTGTAGCTTCTCTGGAGTTGCGGACATGGCAAATAAAAAGTCCACCCATGAAACTTCACCCGGGAAATTTGTTTGCGAAGGATTGAAGAATAAAGTCTTGAAAACCTTGAACACTCGATTCTTAACTCGGAAGAGTGGTTTTGCCTTTGTGTTGGTATCCAATGGGTCCTCTTCCTTAGTTAGATTGGTGTGTTTGTAGTGCCACGTGTTTTTGGCTTCACTTTTGGAGCAGATGGGGTGAAACTGGTTTCCGGGGTTGATGACTACATACATACAAACTCTACCTCTATATAGAGAGAGTGTGAGGTTCTAGAGTGTTCTAAGAACTTGCTTAACAAATATATGATATGACAAGAATAGAACAGAACAGATTTAGAAGAGAAGAGACTTGCTTACCAGTGGGGTAATGGCCAGTGCTTTAGCGAGGTTGTCAGTGCTTAGCGAGGGCATGGCACGAGCCTCTATTATGGGTTCCAACCCTTACACTGAGCTAACTTAGCCAATCCTCCTCCAACAGAGACAATTAGAGAAAGGTAGGTGAGCATGAAATAGTCTCCTTACAAATGCAACCATTTTAGAGCTCCTAGCAGCTTCGCGCCCACCTCATTTAATTTGATTTATAAAGCGTAAGGGAAATGGATGGCGCAAGGTTACTATCTGAGTTATGATGTAAATTGTCTATGGAATATGAAAGAAGTTAAAGATAGGGATATCTTTAGTAGGTTTTGTAGAAGCTTGAGACTAATCTAGTCTTGTTAGGAGACTACTGCAAAAGCAAATTATATAGCATCCGATTCCTGCCTTTCTACTCCATCTTCAATAATACACCATCTTTTCAAGCACAAAACATATGAAATATTCTCACATAGCCTTATACATGGAAGTAATACTGTTTTGCTCAAATCGTTCGTCAGTGTTTTCAAACTCCCCTCCTCGCCTCGCCTGACGTCCAGGCGCATCCAGGCGAACCACCCACCCCAGGCGAGGCAAGGCGAGGCTCACTGAGAAATTTAGCAGGCGAGGAGAGGCTAGGCAAGGCTTAAGGGGAGGAGAGGAGAAGGAGGGAGAAGTAAAAAGGGGAGGAGAAGGAGAGGTGTAACGATTCTCAGTAACTGACTAATCAGGTAACTAAGGTTCGTCGGTTGGTATGCAGGAAGAAGACTAGAGCGCCGGGTTGTTCACTTAGAAGTGAACTCGTTACTTGTATCAAAGATGTCAAACAAGATGATAAGATTGATAACTAAGTTGAGCACGAAGCTCCTATCTAATGGCAGACGTGCCAGTCATATATAGAATCCTCGTTCTCATAGATCGCCAACTCGCTATTCGAGCTGGCGATCCAACCCGCCAGATCGCTCAGCGATCTAGCGATCCATTCTGATCACGTGATTACTATCAAAGGAAATCCCTGGATCGCTTAGCTAGTCCAAGCGTCCCTATTTGCTATAAGGTCCAAGGCGGTGACCTTGGGCGGTGTGCTTGCCCTGTCAGGACATCGCCTGGGCTTCGTTATCACGTGCTGACACGTGAATCGTGACAAGAGGCTGGGAAAGGAGTAAAGAAAAGTGGAGAAAACAAGACTTATTGCCGTTCGAGCAACAAAAATAGGGGAAAATGGATCGTCCCGGAGCCGCAACCCCTTAATTTTATATATGATCCACAGGCGCAACGCCTTCCGATTCGAGGCGCAGGAGGGCTAGGAACCCCTTCAAGGCGAGGCTAGGCGAGGCGCACTCAGAATTTTGGCAGGCGAGGAGAGGCTAGGCGAGGCTTGAGGGAGAGGCAGGCACAGGAGAGGCGCACAAGGAGCAGGAGGGCTCATTTGCGAGGCGGGGAGTTTGAAAACACTGTCGTTCGTCACATTAACATTCGAGACTTTGATAAATATTAGCCTTGCACACTCAAATTCTCGAGTCTGAGGCTATTATCAGATGTTGTAAGCCAACTAGAGTCGAGTATTCTTGCACCACAAATTCCTCCTGCGAATGTGTAACCTCGATAGCCTCTTGAATTGTAGAAAAGAGAGCAAAAAATCTTTAGGGGTTTTCCTGAGCGACCGCGATGACTCAGTTGTTCCGCCCGACAAGCTCCGCCCAACTCGACTAGGTCTCTCCGCTGAAAAGCCCGCATATTCTAAACCCTATCCCGCACTCAGGGAGGCACTGAACATCACCAACACAGTAAGAGATAATTTCAAAAAACCTATTGTTCTGTATAGTCATGGTGATCAAATTGAGCGAGGTGGTCACGGTGATAACTGAGTGGGTGATCAAGTTAAGCGAGACGGTCGCAGTCATCAAACTTACTAGTCAAGAGACTGAAGGATGTGAGATGAATGTGGAAAATGTGGCTCGCAGCCATCAAGTCTGTCGGGTACAGAATAATGTGACCCCTCTAGTGGTTAGTCAAAAACCCGTAATAATAGTCGGCACTATGCGTCCCGCAACCGCCAGTAATCTAATCTAATCAATCAGATTAATAATTGATTAATAGATTAATATGTACACGTGATCGGTCCGTGGTTGCGGAGTAGCGTCGGAGTGGCCCTCCCGGGCTTAAGCGAAGGCTCTTTCCACTCTATTTACCACTTAACTTCTTTATTTATAGTTTGAATAAAGTATGCTCGCTAGTAGAATTCTCGTTGGTAAAGTCGCACTTCAAGGCCAAGACAGATTTCATAACCAGTGGAGAATCTTATGCAAACGATTTCAGTCTGCTTTAGAGTAGATGTAACCTGAATTGATCTATACTTACCTATAACGAAACATTTCCTAGAAGCCATTAGGGAGGCTCGACAGATTCACGATAGCAGGATATCACGTGGTGATCGTCTGTCAAAGCTGGCACTAGGCGGCCGCTAACCCAACCCGGCAGAATCTGGTAGAAAAGGCCGCTCACTGAGCCTAGCAGAATCCGGGGGCATTGGCAAATTATGAGACTGGCAGAAAAGGCCGCTAAAGTGATCCGGCAGAATACGGCAGAATTGGTAAATTTTGAGAATGGCAGAAAATTCCGCTAACCTAATCCGGCAAAATGCGGCAGAATTGGTAAATTTTGACCGGCAGAAAAAGCCGCTAACCTAATCCGATAGAATCCGGCAGAATCGCTCAATTTTGACCGGCAGAAAAAGCCGCTAACCCAATACGATAGAATCCGGGAGAATCGCTAAATTTTGACCGGCAAAAAAAGACGCTAACCTAATCCGGCAGAATACGGCAGAATTAGTAAATGTTGAGTCTATTAGAAAAAGCCGCTAATCTACTTCGGCAGAGCCAGGCAGTGTGACGGTTCTCACCGTCACTAGCTACGTTCCAGCCACCATGCTTCGAACCAGCCCCTGGCTGAGACTCGGCTATGGCATGGCCCTTGGCACACCTCCTGTATTTAAGAGCTTCCAGCTCCTGGGCTTCTGTCCATTCTTTCTCTTCTCTCCTCAGCTTAGAATCCTCGAATAGACAGTTCCACAGTGCCCAAATTACACCAGGCGTAGTCGTGCATTCATGCGCGGTCCATCAGCTGTGCGTGTCGTCACAGGCAGAATGGGTAAGTTTTGACCGGCAGAAAATGCCGCTAACTAAATTCGGCCAAATTCGGCAGAATTCTTCCTAGTATTTTATACTATCTAGTAGAGGAGGCTGCTAGTCATTGTATATGTCAGGGTCTAACCCGTCACAGTATAGTGATGAAGTGAAGTGTGCATACCGAATACTGTAAAGCGTACTTTGTGTCACGGGTTGCAAGTGACTTGTTCAATCAAAAGACCAGTTTATTACAAGGAGGAAATACCAAAGTTTTACTCAGGGTCAGGGTAACAGGGATTTCTTTTATTGTTCAGTATCAGTCTAAGACTATGTAGAACACTTGAGCCTTCCTGCTCGAGCCAAAGATACCTGGCCTCAGGCAATGTATCTTCTCTCTCTAATTACAATAACTAAATCAACAGTACAGAGCCCCATAGATATCCATTTGGCACGGTACTAAAGGGAGTTGGTTACCCCGTCGATTGCTCCCACCAGCTAGACAAACTCTAGCCATTTGCGTGCACTGCCCTGCTAGGAAAAACTTGAAAACCAGCATAACACAGAAATCTGGCGATTTCTGTCGCTCGGGTGCAGGTACCTATATGTGCCTTGGTAACTCCTCTACTCTCCAAATATCCTCTTTATATCTCCTCCCAAGCCGCAAGTCGAGACATGATACAATGCCAGAATAGCCGTAATCGTAGAGAATGAAATTCTTATTTGACAGCCTCTGGCCTAGTTCCCCAGTATCGCGAAGGGCGTTAGTGTTACGGTTTTGAATAGTGGCATATTCACCACCTGCTTGTAATTAGTCAGCAACAGCAAGAGTATTTAGATACTCGATCGTAGAGAGATTAGCTCTTTGCGAACAATCTAGTTCTTGACCCCCACCATAACATATTGTTCGCCCTTCTTTTACTTATACAGCTGACATCGCCGCTGTACTCATTTTGAAGCCTTTTAAGTCTAAAGTAGACATTGTCGCTATGGACAACTTCACTGGAACGTTTAACAATTTCGGCGAGCTCCTCAACGGTGCCGCGAATTGGGGAGGAAGTAGTCAACAACAACACCAATCGATCCAACCGACCAGTCATCCTCATCACAACTACACAGTCGAGCAGCTTGATCAGATTTTGAGCAATTGTCAGGGTGTATGATTAGATTGTCTGCAAGGAGAGAAGAGTTCTCCAAGCAGAAGTGCTATTTAACTATCTACAGTGCCTTGGTTTCCGAAATTTACCCGACACCAAGCCTCGAGTTTACTGAATCAAATCTGTTACATAAGGTCCCTCTTTCCTACCCCTTTCCTTGTTCCGTAAAAGCTCTCAATCGTTCGTTCTTTGTCGGTTTAGGCTTATTAGGGAATCTAGTCTCGAACGTATGTATCGAGGCTACACTATAAATAACATTAACCAATGGCTCCCATGAGTTCTCCTCTTGGCTATAACCTCGCCATCTTATCAGATACTCAAATTTTCTACCCTTCCTCCTCGAGTCTACTATCTCCTCCACTGCCCATAGAGCATGTCCTCTATCGTCTATTGTCATAGGTAGAGGTGCTAGGTTGACTTACCCTAGTATCAGGACACCGGCAGCGGGGCGTAGCAAATTAGTGTGGAAAACCAGATAGATAGACTGTAATTCGTAGGGAAGCTCTAGCTTATAGGAGTGGGAATTCATGATTTAAAGTACTCGGTAGAGGCTAATATACTTAGCGTCGAATTTCAGTATAGGTCTAGCTGACTTAATATTCCTTGTACTTAACATAACTATGTCACCTACTCTATACGCTAGGGCTGGTGATTAGTTCGCATTCGTAGATTCCTCTATACAGTCTCTTGTAGTAAGCAAATTAGTACGTAAGTAGCCTAAGATCTCCTCTATCTTCTGAGCAAAGGTTTGTCCTGTAAGAGCGTTCTAGGAGGTGAGCGTAGGCGATCGAGGTAGCCTAAAACTTATGCGAGGATAATAACTGTTGTTTACAAAGAACAGAGATATACTAGTTGTAGAGCTAACTACGTTTCTTATAGCGAACTCAGCTAAGGGTAGGAATTAAACCTAATCTGTCTAAGCGAAGTCAATGTACTGACGTAGGTACTTAGAAATGGATTTGTTAGCGATTTCGGTCTAGCTATTAGTTTCTAGGTAGTATATAGTAGAGAGATTAACTCAAACCCGTAGTACTTTATAGACAGATTTCCAAAAGTCTAAGAGGAATAAGGAACCCCGGTCAGAGACAATAGTATCTAGTAGTCTGTGAAGCTTCTAGACGTCTCGCATGAATAAGCGAGCCAGCTCGGCTATATCTATATCCTTATTATATAGTATAATGTAGTAATCCTTAGTAAGTCTGTCTATGACGACTATAATCTAGTTAAATCCATCGACTAACAGAATAGGGCCTATAAAGTCAACTAATAAGTCTCTCTATCTTTAAAGTAGTATTAGGAGTAGCTTTAAAGTGTCTTAGTATTGTAGCTGAGAGTACTTGTTCTAAAGACAGTTTGTACAGGCTCTACAAAACTAGGTGATATTGTAGTAAAGTTTCGGCCACTAATAATGTCTATAAACAAGCTCGAATAGTTTGTTCTTGCCTAGGTGACCGCTCTCGACTGAGTTGTAGGCTCTTTGGAGAAGCTATACTTGTAGTTCTGTATCTAGGACATAAAGTCTATCCCGAAAGTATAGCCTACTGTTGTTAATCTAACACTCGGACAATGCAACTTCTTTAGAGTATAGTGTGTAGTCTTCTCTATTTATTTCCTTAGAAGTCTTCTTCTAGAAAGAGTCTTCTTTATACCTCTCCTCTAACATCCTAGTTAAGATATAGTCGTCGGATTCAGTTCTCTGCTCATCTAGTTCTAGTTCTTCTTATTTAGTAGGTTGTTCATCTTCGTTTAGAGGTGCTAAGCGAATAGTAGAATCTAAATTCTAGGGTTTGAGAAGTGACTGTTGTTAGTATATAATCCGAGGGTCCTTGTCTCGGCTTGAGAGGTCCTGGGATCGACGAGTAAGTGAGTCGGACTTAGTGTTCTTCTTGCTAGGTACAGGTTTAATAACGAAGTCGAATTTAGAGAGGAACTCGCTCTATCGGACTTAACGGCGGGTGAGCTACTTAGTAGTTATAAAGTACTTCAAGTTAGAGTAATTAGTAATTACTAACACAGGGTACGCGGGTCCTACAAGTTCAGAGCGCTAGGACTCGAAGGAACGTACTATAGTAAGAAGTTCCTTGTTATAGATTTTGTAATTATATTCTGCGAGGTCGAGAACCTTTAACATAAAGGCTACAGGGTAGAGGACTTCGTTGTAGTATTGGGACAAGATGCCGGCCGAGACATAGTCAGAGGAGTTACATTCGACAATAACTTCCTTTTCTAGGTCGAAGTACTTAAGTGTTAGTGTAGAAGTGAATGCTTACTTAAGTGCTTAAAATGATTTATTGTAAGTCAAGGTCTACTCCTACCTTACGCCTCTCTTAGATAGTAAATTCAATAGTTTAACTAACCTCGAGAAATTCTTAACGAAGCGCCGGTAGAAGTTCAAGAAGCTGAGGAACGCTTAGAGGTCTTTAAGGTGAACTAGCTTTAACTAGGTCGTAATAGCCAAGGTCTTCTTAGGGTCTATTCTCACGCTATCTGTTAATATAATCATGCTTAGATAGGTGACCTCCTAGACTTCGAACTAGCACTTCTTAATGTCTAGTTAAAAGCCGGCCTTCTCGAGAGCCTTGAACACTTGTTCGACCTACTTACAGTGCGAGGTTAAGTCGTCTAAATAGATGAGTATATCGTCTATGTAGGCAGTGTAAAAGATGTCTAGAAACAGGCGAAGTACTTCGTTAATCCGGGCTTACTAGGTTGCTAGAGCGTTCGTGAGGCTAAATAGTATAACCAGGGATTCGAAGAGGCTGTAGCGAGTATTGAAAGCTATTAGCTATTCGTCTCCCTCCTTAACTCGTATGTAGTTAAATGCTGTAATAACATCGACTTTAGTGAAGTACCTTACTTTGCTAAGTCGTTGGAGTGTCTCTTAGATTCGAGGTATCGGGTACTGGTTTTTAATTGTAATGTTGTTTAGTGCTTAGTAATCCACGTAAAAGCGTAGTCCTCTACTAGGCTTCTTTACGAAAAGTACTAGAGAGGTAGCTAGGGATTTACTTGCTCAAATAAACCCCTTCTTCAGCTGTTTGTCGAGGTACTTACGTAAGACCTCTAACTCTAGAATAGACATATTATATAGAGGTCTATGGGGAGGAGATGAACTAGGCTTTAATTCAATCTTTAGGTTGTAGTCTCGATGTAGAGGTAGTGTATTAGCTTTCTGACAGTTAAATAACCGAGATAACTACTTCTTTAAGTATAGAGGGAGTAAAGTCTTAGGATCAACGTACTCTCCAGGGTTATTGTACTTTGCGAGTGCCTTCTAGATGTTATCTAGAGAGGCCCTGTAGAGGTAAAGTTCAGTAGCTATTTAGCGAGAATCGGTGGTTTTATACTAGAAGTCGTCCTGAATTAGTAACTTCTTTTCTATGCGCTTCTGGCCCGAGAGGCTATTGTTCATTCGAATGCTATACAAGGTGTCGGGAGTAGAAGGGCTCGCGCCTAACTCCTCTAACCTTTTATCTATTTTAAAAACAGATAGAGAGAACACTTCAACGCTGTGAGTAGATGCTAGCCGGTTAAAGGAGGCAGCGCTAACCTTTAGAGGCTTAGGAATATATAAAACGTCGTGACGAGTATATTTCACTTAAACCGAATCTAACCTCCTAGGCATACAGTGTCCTCTATAGTACGTAGAGCTAAAAACAATACTATAGTTTGTCTAGTTAATTTAAGGGTTGTAGAGAGCAAGCTACAAGTGTCCTATAATAATGTTGTAAGAGACGAGTTTAGTAACATAGAAGCGTTGTTAACGTTCTACATGCTTCCCGACAATTATATCTAAGATAACTATATAAGTAACATTACCTACTAAAGAAGGTCTTCTGTTCGCGATGTAGAGACAACGAGGCTAAGCAAGTAAGACGAATTCAAAACTATAATTTTATATATAATCGGAATCAATGAAATATTAAGCTAAAGCCCTAGAGTCAAGCATAAAGTAAGTAGTAGAAGTTATGTGTTTAGTATTATCTTTCTGTACTACCTTATAAGGAACCTCTATTGTACTTTTCTACCTTTCCTCTAGAGATATATTAGGTTGTGAAAATGTATAGTATACTGAAGGTTATAGAGAATTGATTGATTTGTGTAGATAGTCTAGCTAGGTCTATATATAAGGAGTGAATGCTAACAAATGAGTGTACTACGCTATAATAGCGCTTGGAACAGGTGATACAGAAAGAGTAACACGGAACGAGAACGGAACAAGTAATACAAAACAAGTAATACAAGACAAGTAATACAAGACAAGTAATCATGCCAGTGATTATATAAGTGATTATGTAACTAATTAAGATAGCAGATTATATAGTAGATCAAGCTAGTAGATTATAGATGCGGGGATAAAATGCGGAGATATATATAGATCCAGTACAACAAGATAATATCTTTAGGACCTTCTTTCGAAGACGTCTCTGACAGCGACTTTCGTTAGAGACTAGACTTTTCCCGCTTCCTTCGCAGCTTTCGTAGACTCTCGAGCCTTAAGCTTAGAACATCCAGTAGTGCCGATATTGTAGTTAAGGCTATTGTAATAGTAGCAAAGGTTGTGTTTGATTTAGTAGGCTTTGCGAGCTGTCTTCTCTTTATCGGTCTTCGCACGACGCTTTGCTTCTACGTCCTTCTTAGTCTAAACGAGTCTTCTAGCAACTTTCATTATATCAAGCTCCATCGAGTCTTCGTAAGCAGTAGTAGTAGTAGTAGAGGCAGTAGGCGTCGGGACTGTATAGGGGGTAAGAGCTATAGAAGCGAGCTTAGTAGGCTTGGTCTTAGTGAAGTGTTCGCCGAAGATCTTTCTACAGTTGCGGTCTTACTCTCGGACAAGGTTGACTAGGTTGTGGAGGGACATGTCGTCGCTATATCGGCCGCTAGAGAGGACTTAAGCATGAATACGTCTGTCTATATTCTGTATGAGAAGGTTAATAACAGAGAAGCCTTCGTTTCCAGAGGCAGACGCCAGTGCTAAGAACGAGCTTAGAAATTAGTTAGTAGAGCGAAGTCCTTGAGTCTCTTTTTTCAATAGCTGCCAGCTGTCTAACTTACTATAGACATTACCAAAGGTTCGGCGTAAGACATCGAGCATGTCGTCGACTGATGACAAGCTTACTTTAAAGAAGCTATTGTCGTTAATGTAAGGGTCGATGTGTTTACGAGTATCTTCTTCTAAAGTACTTAAGACATATGTCATCCTACTTCTCTCAGTGGTTCACTAGTCAGCGTTCTCGGCTAACTTCAGCTTTAGGTCGATAATATATATATGAAGTTCGGCAGCTGAGCGTCGCGTGCCGCCGAATCGTTGAGGGTCAGCGTAAGGTTGGAACCGAAGTGTTAGAGGGGGTGGGTAAGCGTGAACTTGCAGTAGAGGCTAAGGTTAAGCTTAGAGTTAGGCATAGACTTGAGGCTAGGCTTAAGTTTAAGCTTAAGCTTAAGCTTGATTCAAGGCTTAGCTTATAGTATGAAATTAAAGTTACATAGCGTGAAGTTGGTTTCGTAGCTCTACAGCTGTATTCTATTCTCTCTTAAGGTCTATAATTGCTTCTTCTTCGTCGCGACGAGAGGTAGTGTATTAGACTTGAAGTTGGTCGTGCTTATTAAGGAGGTCTTATAGAGCGTTACAAATACTATCCGAGTCATTGGGAATAGTAGTAGGATTACTAATAAGGTTTCGAAGTTGCTTAATTATATAACCTCCTTCTGGTAGTAGTAGTAGCTAGTAGTTGTCGCGGGAGGTAGACGAGGTAAATAAGTTAAGGAAGCTAGGCAAGCCGGTATTAGCTGCTCATCCTTTGAATCCGTTGTTGTTGCTAGTACTTATCTTAAAGTGTTTGTAGTACAATAGCGATGCCTGTTATATAACAAAAATTAAGTAAAGAGCAGACAATATATTAGAGTATATAATTAGATTGTCTACAAGAAGAGAAGAGTTCTCTAAGCAGAAGTGCTATTTAACTATCTACAGTGCCTTGGTTTCCGAAATTTACCCGACACTAAGCCTCGAGTTTACTAAATCAAATCTGTTACAGGAGGCAGAGGAGGCTAATCGTGTTAAGACTCGAGAAAGAAAGAAGGAACGAAACCGTCTTCGTCGAAATACTAGGTTAGCTATCTAGGCGTAAGTTAACTAAGCTATAGATACACGGACTAGAGCTACGTCGCCTAAGCTACGTGAATACTCGATAGAGTCGACGACTAAGCTAGACGTCGAGTAGTTTAATAAGGAAGCGATTATAGAGTAACTAGTACTGTCTCTACCCTAAATACTAGTAAGAATTAGTAGGGGTTCGATTAGTTGCTTATATAATTATAGAGTTTATTAAACCGCGCCGCGTAACCCGTAGCCTTTATTCGAAAGACTCGTCTTAATTACTAGTGTATCTCTCGAAACATAGAATCTACGTCTCTTATAAATCGAACCACGAACAACAGCACTACTCGGACTAGTTCTAACGAGGTTCTTGTAAATCTGTGACAGAGTTGGATTTCTTTACTTTATTTCTTTATTAGTCCCGTAACCAGCACCTCTATCAGCTATGTGATGAGCCTTGGCATTCAGGACAACTTAAATAGCTTCGGTTCTTTCAGATTCTCTTCTCTACTTAGTTTGATTTTACTTTGTACCTACGGTTTTAGTTCTAGTAATTCATTTAAAGCTGTTATATACTTTATACTTTGTTAGCATCTGTAATATTAAATCAAACTTATTACTACATCCTAGAAAGGAAGCTTTATAACGTTTATAGAAGTAAATATCCCACCACAAGCTCCTCAGTAACACCTTGTTATATATCACTGAACGTATTATACGTTATATATCCCTGAACAGTGGTTGCTACTAGGACGCTCTAGCACTCGTTATATATTACTAAACGCAGCGTGCGTTATATATTACTGAACGGCGATTCCCTCGATTATTTCGATTATTTCGACTTTTCGATCAATACCTTCACGTCCTAGGCAGCCTCCAGTACTACGAAGAAGAACAACAAAAAACAATTCTAGTCCTCTGACTAAAGAGTGGGCATCCCCTACTACCTGAAAAACGTTCGTCTACGAAAGTAAATAAATAAGCAAACATCCTACGCCCTACTTTTATTTATTTCCCGCTAACTACAACTATGCCACCTAAGAAAAGTGCTTGTATTACTGTAGGCTAGCAAAGCTACGAAAGCACTCCCTAGGGTAAAGCATATCTAGATCCTCCGGACTAGCTATTGCCCTCGCCTAACGACGACAACGAAGAGCCCGCCTAACTAGACGTAAGAGATTAAGAAATTGCTGATTTAAACCAGCAACTATACGACTTACAGCAGCAGTAGCAGCTTAGCAGTAACCAAGAACGTCTCCACCTATCGATTGAGAACTCTCAAGGCTCCTAAGTCTGTAATAGCTCTACTCCTCGACGAACTAATAGACCTAACCCTCGGAGAATACCTCGGCTAGACTATCTCGAGAAGCTAGACAACTCTAAAGCAGACGCCGGCCCTGAATTCGACGCATAGCTTATAAATGTTAATAGACTCCTTCTCGACTATAGCACTGTGTTCCCCAGCGACGGTGCTTAAGCACGCTAGCTTTATAAGTAGACCACTAGAGACGCCTAGAGTCGACTTACACCGTACTTCCTCCCATCATCAGTTATAAAACTAGACACAGCCTAAGCTGTATTCGACCACTTTAAGCTAGTATATGGCGACCCATAAAAATAAGCGAAAGCATACGCCCTCTATGTTACTGAGAGCCACGAGGCCAACCAACCTTTTAGCGACTTTTTCACTAAGTTCTAGCTAAATGTAGGAATTGCCCAAATCCACCTAGACGTGTTATTCAGAGACCTCAAGCATAAGCTGAATACTCGGTTCCTAACTACACTCGCCACAAGCTGGCACCGTATCATAACCTTTACTCAGTTGCACTAGGAGTGTTCTCAACTCTAGCACACTTTTGAGGTAGTGGATAAAAAGCGCGCGAAAGAATCAACAAAGAGGCTCGCTAAAGACAAGCCAGTGCTTTCGGCTCAACCTTAAGCGAGGTCAAATTTACGACGTTTTATTAAAATTTCACCTACTCCCATCCCCCACTTACAGGCTACGCCCCAAAGTTAGGATAGCCAGCAATTTATGCCACGACAGCAGCGCCCTTTTAATCGTACGACCCCTGCCAGAGCAACCACTTTAGCTGCCACTCTAGCAGCTACTCCAACAGTAGAAGTCACGTGTTTCAATTGTGGAAAACGAGGCTATATTTCACCCACCTATCCTAAGCCGAAAAAGCCAGCCGCTGTACACGAAATATTTGAGGTAGAAGGAGAGGAGGAGTTATCTATGGACGAGGATTCGGACGACCATTCGGAAAACGAGGAGGCCTAGGGGAAGACTCTGCCCTAGGTGTGTTCGCTCTTGAAATTAAGGAAATTGACGAGACCAACCTACTTAGAGGCGACCCGATTACTGTCGATGTTACTCTCAAAGTTAGTTCAATTATTATTACCCTCAAAGCTCTAGCCGACACTGGAGCGAATGGATTTTCTTTTATCGACTTCACACTTACACACCAGCTATGCTAAAAATTTAATATAAAACCAAAAAAACTCCCTCGGACAATACGCACGAGAGGCTATAATAGAGACGGCCAACAAACCGTCACTTCTTTTCTCCCACTCGACATCATCGTAAATGGCCGTCACTAGCGCTAAATCCTATTTATTATATTGAACCTAGCCAATCACGAGCTTATCCTAGGCTTGAAATGGTTCGAGTATTTTAATATTAATATTAGCCCGCGGACAAGAACCCTCATCTGGCCCCCGGATTACAAACCTACACCTTCCTACGAACGCTTTATTCGTTGGAAACGTTCTGATTTATACCCTAAAAGAATGAACAAGCCCTTCTAGCTCGATGCCGAAAGAAGAGACATAGCGTAGGACGCTAATTTCAGACGCCGAGAGGATAGAAAGCTTTCAATTCTACGAAGACCTCTGCCTCTACCACCTATACACGTGAATGGAGAAGAAGAAATTTTAGTAGCAGTGTTAGAGCCAGCCCACCGAAAAGGACCCTTGAAAAGATTTTCCCTCGACGTAAAAGAGGACCTTAAAAGAATGGAAGACGAGCTTGCCGGCAGACCAAAGGCAGAAACTCTTCGGCCGAGACGACCAAAGTCTCTATGGAAACCTACAAAAGAGCTCTTAAAACCCTTAGTCGACATCCGGATGATTTCTGCGAACAGCTTTCATTGGAACTGCAACCAGAAAGAAAACACTCTATTCTCAGCTACGCTCGCTGAAATAGATAAACAGATTAACACTCTCTAACAAGGCCATGACCCCAACGATTCTGAGGAAATAACAGATGAAGCACTCTTACGGGTGTTGCCCCCCGAATGGTATGATAGAATAAAAGCATTCTCAAGAATCGAATCAGACACGCTAGCTGACTTTAAGCCGTCCGATCACAATATTGAACTAGAAGAAGGCTACATAACAAACGAGCTACGCTAAAGCCTACTATACAAGCAGTTATTAGCAGAACTCGAGGCTATTCGAAAGTACCTCCGGGAAAACCTCGCTAAAGGCTTTATTGCCCTAAGCAACGCTCCGTACGCTTCACTAGTTCTTTTCGTAACTAAGCCGAACGGAGAACTTAGGTTCTGCATCGATTATAGACGATTGAACGCTATCACGAAAAAGGACCGATACCCACTCCCACTGATCGAGGAGACTCTTGCCCGGCTCGCAAAAGCAAAAATCTTCACTAAGCTAGACATCCGCCAGGCTTTCTACCGGATCCGAATAGCGGCCACGTCAGAGGATCTTACTACATTCCGTACGCGCTATAGTGCTTTCAAATATAAGGTTCTTCCTTTTAGGCTTACGAACGGGCCAGCAACATTTCAACGCTATATAAATAGTGCCCTAGCCGAATATCTAGACATCTTCTGCACCGCTTATTTGGACGACATTCTAATTTATTCCAAGGACCCACTTAAGTATGAAGAGCACGTTCGAAAAGTGCTTAAAAAGCTTGAAGAGCACGGACTGCACGTAGACATTAAGAAGTGCGAGTTCAAAGTGAAAAAGACGAAGTTTCTTAGGTTTATTATTAGAACTAAGGGAATTTAAGTCGACCCAGCCAAAATTGACACTATTGTATAGTGGCCTCGGCTGAAAACAGTAAAAGTAGTTCAGTTATTTCTTGGATTTTATAACTTCTACCGGAGGTTTATACGGAACTATAGTGTAATCGCCAGTCCCCTAACAAAACTCACTAAGCTTAACTACGTCTTTGACTTTAACGACGAGTGTATTGCTTCTTTCAAGGAACTATAACACTGCCTCACGAATGCCCCAATCTTAGCTCATTTCGACATTGACAAGCACTGCCTTCTAGAGACCGATGCTTCTAATGCAGTAGTAGCCGCAGTTTTCTCATAGAAAGGATTAGACGGAGAGTTTCACCCTGTCGCTTATTTCTTAAAAACAATAGCACCAGCAGAGTTGAATTACCTAATTTACGACAAAGAGATGTTAGCGATCATACGAGCGTTCGAACACTAGCGTGCTAAGCTCGAGGGTTTAAAAGAACTTATTCAAGTAATTTCGGACTATAAAGCTCTTAAATACCTCATAACAATAAAGGAACTTTCGAGTAGACAGGCACGCTAGGCAGAAATTATTTCTCGGTATAACTTTAAAATCATGTATAAGCCTGGCAGAACCAATAAAGCAGACCCGCTGACAAGGATGCACAATTAACGATTTTAAGCACTTAAAGACAAAAAAGAACATCTGTTACTAAAAGCTGGTCCAGCTATAACACCTTGACGCTCGAATTTCTAGTAGCCTAAACGCTATTAGAGCTGAGATGTCGCTCGCTCCTATAAACCAGCAACTGAACCTAACTGACCTCCTTCTTCGGACAAATCGAGAATCACCCGAATTCGACACCTAGAGAGAGCTCGTAAAGGACAAGAACTTAAAGTGGGAAATAGACGATAGAAGGTTACTTTTCGAAGGACGGCTCGTGGTAGGAGAAGAGCTTCGTACTCGCCTCATCGCTGAGGCTCACTGTTCGATTTCTACGGCACACCCCGGACGAAATAAGACTATCCTTCTACTCAAAAGACAGTACTACTGGAATAAGATGGATGTAGACATTAGTAGATTCGTACAAAATTGCTATACTTGCCGAATGTGAAGGTAGCGCGATAGAGGAACTCCCCCCTCCTCCTCCTCCTTCTCCGACACATTTTACAATTCGATCTCTACTACACCCTGACCCTAAACCGTTCGGTGGTACTCGTCGTTTGCCAGAAGATCTAAAGTTATAGATAGTCGAGTTGAGCCTTAAGTTACGTATAAATCAAGACTGGTGGAATACTGAGAATGATCGTATGGGCTATGTCTTGAGTACTTTGGAAGGAGACGCACTTCGCCAGTTTCATCCCTACCTGAACGATGATGCCACCTTCACCGGTGCCATTAACATAGTCAAGAAGATGACGGACCTTATATAACGAGCTTACGGAAACACCTATTCGCAATCAGACAGCTAGACTTTACTTAAGAAGGAGAAACAGGGCCAACGACCTACAAATGAGTTCCTAGCCTCGTTTTTAACACTCTAGGCGGCCTCGGGCGAGAAGGGATATCTAGTCGTCGACATCCTTATTGAAAACGTTCACCCTGCTATTAAGAGGGGCGTCCTCGTAGATCGAGAATATGTAGACCGCACTTTAGTCGAAACCCTTGTAGATATGATCCGCCGACAAGACTAAATTCTCCGCCGATCCTACGGTAATTATTTCGTTAAGACCAAGACCCTAGAAGTTAGCTCTACGCCTGCTACTGTACCACATTCTGCTGCTACAATTGATGAAGGAGATTCGATGGATTTAAGTATAATATAAGTTAGCGGAAAGTTGGTTTAGACAAAGAAGGACGTTGAGGAGAAGAGACGTGCGTTGACTCAAGAGGAGAAGGATGCTCGTAAGATCTATTAGATTAACCACGACCTCTGCTGCTTCTGCGATAGCCCTTATCATAAGGTTATGAATTATCTAAAGATTAAGGCAAAGGAGGCGAAGAAGGCAAAAGCTAAGAAGGATAATGTAGGAGAGAATAATGAAGGAAACAACAAGGGAAAAGCTTAGTCTCTAGTGATAGTCGCCACCAGGGACAGAGCATTCAGATAAAGAAGAAGAAGATATTGTTATCGTCGTTAGATAAGAGACAAAAAGAGTGTGTGATAGAGGTTCCCTGTAAAGTTATTAGCAGTAATACAAATTCCTCCTCCACCTACTTTATGCTTGACTCTGGCGCTTCAGCTGAAGCTTTTATTGATTCCGATTACACGCAACGAAACAACTTTGCTTTTGAAACACTTACAAAGCCACGACGACTTTGTACAGCCAATGGAACCCCTTTGTCAGCAGGAGATGTAGTACATTTTATTACTTTAGATTTAATCGTTGGCCAGCACATAGATCGCCGGCAACGCTTTTATGTTACAAAACTCAGATCCCACGATATTATACTTAGAAAGCCATAGTTGTCTAAGTATAACCCATCAATCGATTAGGTGAGGAATACTTTAGTATTTGATCAGTCCCGCTGTAGAGAACATATGCAGAAGGAAAGAGGTTTTGTTAAGGGCTGTACAAGAGCTACTAAGGGAGCTCATACGCCCAGAAAGATTAGTGCCGCTACATTTCACTAGGTGGCCGAGCAGCATAGAGTAGATGTTTTCTCTCTGTCTCTCTATAAAATTAAACAGAGATTAAAGGAGTTGACAGGTCAACCACCCCCTAAACTGAAGTCCCCTCTGGTTCCCTTAACTCGATATGACGACGGCCTAGATAGGTATAAACGTATAGAAAAGGAGCTTCTCCAGGACGATCTGATTGACGCCCGAGAATTAGAGCCACATCAAGCTCTACAATTAAAGCAAAAAGCAGCTAAACTGTACCTTCAAGGTACTTCTCTTAACGACATTCATAAAGCCCTTGATAAATACAACAACCCGAAAGTCATAGACCCCGCCTCCCTCTTACTAGAGTAATATAAGCAACATCTCCCGCTTTTTGATCGAGCCATGGCGGACAAACTACCCCCTCACCGGGATTGCGATCTACACATTGAATTAAAAGAGGGGACTAAACCACCGAATATCCCCCTATACAATATGTCTGTTGGAGAGCTAGAAGTGCTGAGAAAGTATTTGAAAGAGCAATTGGATAAGGGGTTCATCCGCGCCAGCACATTACTAGTAGCATCGCCAGTTTTATTTGCAAAGAAGCCTAGTAGAGGATTACGCTTTTACGTCAACTACCAACAGCTTAACAATATCTTAATTAAGAATCGATACCCCATTCCTCGTATTCAAGAGACCCTTCAACGACTTAGTACCGCTAAATACTATACAAAGTTAGATGTGATTACAGCATTTAACTAAATACAGGGGAAGGAAGGGGATGAGTAGCTTACCGCGTTTAACACAAGATACAGCCTTTTCGAATCATTGGTAGTACCTTTTAGGCTTACCAATGCCCCAGCAACTTTTCAAGCGAGAATTAATAAAGTATTACAACCATTCCTTGATATCTTTTGTACAGCTTATATCAACAATGTCCTAATATACTCAGACGACTTAGCTTCTCACTGTCAACACGTTCACAAGGTGCTCGACGCCCTTCAAGAAGCTGGACTCCAGCTAGATATAGTAAAATGCAAATTCAAGGTTCAGGAAGTCAAGTACCTGGGAATGATAATTTCGACAGAGGGTGTACGAATGGACAGCAATAAGGTGGCCGCTATTGTTGACTAGGAAGTACCGTCAAACCTCAAAGACCTTCAAGCATTCCTTAGTTTTGCGAACTTTTATCGACGCTTTATCAAGGGGTTTTCAAGGATAGTTAAACCACTGAACAACCTATCAAAGACAAGTACAAAGTGAGAGTGGACAGTTGAGTGTACGGACTCCTTTAATACCTTGAAATCCTTGTTCTCCTCAGCGCCGATATTAAAGCATTTTGACCCTAAGAAAGAGGTTATCTTAGAAGGTGATTCGTCCGACTATGTGTTAGCAGCAGTTCTTTCCCAGTACTATAATGGAATACTCTACTCAGTAGCGTTTATGTTAAAGGTGTTTGATCCAGCGGAATACAATTACGAGATTTACAACAAGGAACTCCTAGCTATCGTACAAGCCTTTGAGTCTTGGAGATCGGAACTCTCAGGGGCAGCCCACAAGATTTGTGTAATTACTAATCACTCTAATCTAGGGTACTTCATAACTACTAAGCAGTTGACACGTCGTTAGGTGAGATGGAGCAAGTTCCTTTCGGAATTTAACTTTATTATTAGACCGGTCAAAGGAAAGCAAAATATAAAGTCAGACTCTCTTACTCAACGCTCTCAAGACCTCCCAGTAGACGACTCCGACCCTCGACTTAAGTATCAGAATCAATCCCTCTTCAAGCCTCACAATATTAATCCAGAACTACAATTAGCACCATTAGAAGGAGAGGAACACGAGGAGTCAGATAACTACAAGATTACTCGTCTACTAGACGACAGGTATAAGACAGACCCCTTTTGGGAAAGAATTTTAGAGGAAATGAATTGTTCAGACTGCACACCTCACTCTAAGGAAGTCTTGCTATCTAAATGCCAAATTCAAGATAATCGTCTATTCTTTCGTGATCGACTTTACGTCCCAGACATAGAATTGCGAGTATAGCTCATTTAGCGAGCACACGACTCAGTCAAAAGCAGTTATCCTAGGAGGAACAGCTTATATGAGCTTATGTCACGCTACTATTAGTGGCCAGGATTGAGTCTCGATATTAAGCAATTCTATAAAGCATGCTAAAATTGTGCTCAGAATAAGCTATCTCAACTTCGATATCAGAGCACCTTGAAACCACTTCCTATACTGATCTAGCACTAGCAGGACTTATCAGTTGACCTCGTAGGCCCTTTTACTTAAGTAATTGATGGATTCAATAGTATCATGGTTACAACCGACCGCCTAACAAAGGATTGTCATATTACGCTAATTAGCATGGATATAGATGCCCCGGAATTAGCTCGTCTATTCCTTCGAGATGTGTAGAAGTTACATGGTTTACTGAATAGCATTGTTTCTGACAGAGGTTCCTTATTTGTCTCTGAATTTTAGAAGTTAGTAT
Organism: Hymenoscyphus fructigenus; assembly: GCA_001414455.1. Classification (NCBI taxonomy): domain Eukaryota; kingdom Fungi; phylum Ascomycota; class Leotiomycetes; order Helotiales; family Helotiaceae; genus Hymenoscyphus; species Hymenoscyphus fructigenus. The sequence continues at coordinate 508,501 of LKUV01000004.1, read as the reverse complement.
GTTCTTTGCTTTTAATAACACTTAGTTTATCTACAGCCTATGACCCAGAAACAGACGGTCAAACAGAGATTATGAATAAGTTGATTGAGAAGTACCTACGCCAATATGTCGACTACGCTCAAAAGGAGTAGGTAAATCTCCTACTACTCTGCGAGTTTGCTATGCAGAATATAATCAATAGTTCCACCAGCATGTCACCTTTCTTTACAAACAACGGCTACTACCCTCGCTTGAGTTTTGGGCCTCCTCGACTAAAGAAAGAACTCACTAAGAAAGAACTAGCTGGCTAGCAATTTGCCCTTAAGATGAAAGAGATTCTACAGCTTTTACATACGAATTTGATCAACGCTAGGGACGGTATAGAACACTCTGCGAACCATAATCAGCAACCGGCACCGGCATATCGAGTAGGAGATTCAGTTCTCTTAAGTACGAAAAATATTAGTTCTACAAGACCTATACCCAAGCTTGACGCCAAGTATATCGGGCCTTTTCTAATCGCTTAGATAGTTAGTTCACACTCCTACTGACTTAACCTACCTCACGAGCTTAGATCAATACACCTAGTATTCCATATAAATTTGCTTTAACCAGCAGCTGGAACTCCACTTTAGGGGCAGACCAACCTCCCTCCACCACCTATTACGCTAAACGAAGATAGAGAAGTTATGTAGGCAGTTGAATATATATACCTTTTTTCGAAGATTGAATTTTTTGTTCTAAAACGTTTAATCTCTCTTGCTCTTACTTAACAAGCTAAATTCCTTCTATAGAGACTCCTCCAAGGAGGCCTTCGGCCTCGCCAACGCCCCTGGGAAAGGGAACCAGAAAGAGAGGAGTACGCCCGATCCCCCCTCTCCTAAACATCTAGCAACAATTTGTCTCTGGAACTGCCAAAGCCCTAGAGCGTAGAGCTATAGGCCAGATCTTCTTTGGTGGCACAGCTGAGGCTGTAGACTACTACCTAAGTACTGCTCTTGATAGAGCCTCTCTAGACCTCTTGCCCTTCCTTAGAAGCTTCTATACCCAGGTCGCCGACCTCAGCCTATTCTTCTACTAGGCTTACACCTTGAGGGATCTACTACTACTACCCTCAGCTCTAGGAGCCGCTACGTCATGTAGAGACAGCACTATAACTCCTTCGACTCCCTCCCTCTCTCTGGTTCCTACAGGAAAATTCTCCTACGCACAGACCGCAGGGAGTGCCTTAGTGCCTAAAAAGGTAGTAACAACAATTACAACAACAACAGCACCTCTACTACCTCCTGTTACTTCAAAGACTTAGCGGAACAAGAGACCCCTTGCTAAATCTGACCTTAGGGTCTTTATACAACTTCCTACAGACTCCCCTGAAAGGAAACACTCTGCTCTCGCTATCTTCCTAGCCCTCTGCGACCTAAAAATTAGCTGTAAAGAGCTTGTATAAGAGGTACTTACAGTCAACTCCGGATTCGCTATTATATCTAAAAGCAAGGAAGCTATGAATACTCTCTTGTCAACAAAGAAAGCATTTATCCAAACCCTATTCTCGGTAGCTAGAATAGAGGTCTCGCAAGAATGAGTGGTATATCACCTAGTAGAGGTCCCGCGAAGTATTGAAAGCGTCGAAATCAGTGAAAAAGGGGCTATTATATCAACTCTGTCCTCTACTACAGCTGAAGTAGTAACTATAGCAATCAGAGAACGAATTAGTGTAGTACCTACAAGGGTTGATATAGCTGCTAGCTCACTCTCTGACAGGCAGCCCTTTACCTCCTGGACTATGTTCTTTAAGGAAGAGGACGCTAGAGCCTCTGTCCCTGACATAACATCTCTCCTTGGTAGTAGAGCGTACTTTAAGCGCCTCCCGAAAGTCTCTACTGTTGTACAGTGCTCTAAGTGCTGGATGTGGCATAATTCAAGGAACTATAGAAAGAACCAACGATGCCGCCTATGTAGTAGCACTAGGCACTCTGAAGACTTCTACCCTAGATGTATTAAGCACTCTCAGTGTAAACTGAAGTGCCTACATTGTAGTGGCCCACACGCCTCCGACGACCCTTCGTGCCAGCTTCGGCCAAAAACCTTAGGGATACATCCTTTAACCGAGAACATAAGGGCTATCCGGCAAGTATGTAATGAGATACGGATGAGAAGAGAGGAAGACTCTCCCTGTAGTAGCGTAGACACGGAGATGGACCGCTCTACTACCCCACAAAATCCTACACAGGCTAGCACAGATAGCCCTCTTACACCGCCGTCTGAGGTACTCTGGAGAGCTACCTAAGACGACCTCTCTATACAAGAAACCTTGGAAACCATACAGCCTAGAATAGACAGTTCTTCTACCTTGCCTACCTTACTAACTACAACTTCTATACCTTAAATAGACAATATAGATATCGACACCTCTGAAGATACTCCTATAGAAGCGGCTTCTCGCAGCCCTCTCTCTAGGCGAAATACAAGAACAAGAGCCCGAAGCGATACTATTATAGTCTCTATATGAGTAGACAAGGCTTTACAAAAAAACACTGTCTCTAAGTCCTACAAATCAACGTTCACAAGTCTAGCGGATACTAGGAGCTTGTACTACAGCTAGCCCACGCTAGGCGAGTTGACGTAGTACTTATCCAAGAATCATATATTTATCTCAGAGAGATTAGCCGCCAGATTACAAGACGACACCCGAACTACGACTGCTTTGCACTAATATGCGACTAGAATATCAACCCCCCTAGAGCACTTACTTTCATACGAAAAGGGGCCGGCATTCTTGCAAACCAACAGACACCTATCGCCCCCTTGCTTAAATGCCGAGATCTTGTCTACGTTGCGATTACACTCTCCTAGGGCAGCCTACTACATGTACTTAATATGTACAATGCTCCTTTGGGCGCTAAGGGAGCAGGAGAGGCTGTTATGCTTATCCTCGGCTCCAGTGAATCCAGTAGTATTACCGTGATATATTACGGGGATATTTTTGAATTTTATATTACAACGACTTTGGAATGGGGTCAAGATTTTTTAATTATACTATCAGTATATATACGGTAGTACCTAATTATTATACCAACAATATCAACAATATACCATTTAATGACTAATACTCTTAAAACCCCACTTTTCTTGAAAATGAAGCTATTCCCACTTTCTATCTATACCCTCACGTCACTTCACTACTATTAAATGGAAAGAGTATATAATAAATTAAAAAAATCGAGCATATGAGGCCTTTTATTAGACTATGGTGCAATTAAATGCGTAGCTGAAATTCGACTTTTGGTGTAAAATCACAGTCTTGGCAATGCGGTTCCGCTGTCACTGGAAAAGACTATTATTTCCTCCCTTATTTTTACTACATCAACCACCATTTCTAGTAGTATTCTACATTGTTCCTTGATTTTTGAAGTGGTGGTGGTAGTGGATGAGACGATTTTTAGTGTTTTGGCGTGGTGGGGTAAAATGGAGGAGTAAAAAAGTGATACTCTCCAGGAGTAATAAAAGATAGAAGTGGAAGATGAAGATGAGAGACTTTTAGAGGGAAAAGAAGGCACTTTTATACAACTTTTCAAGCTGAAAAGTGATTGTAATCACTGCGCTAAAGTGCCTGAGAGTTCTGGGCTTGTTTTACCTGTACGTGGTGGAACGTGTGGGATCTGCGATTTAAGGTAAAATTAATCACGAAAAGCTACTTTACTCTTAGCGCGATTAAAAAATAGTCTCTCGATGCAATCGAATAGTTTTAGCAGCTTTGGAAAGCCCTAATTTAGGGCTTTCTTTTAAGCCTATGTACGTATTAATCTGACTAAGACTTATAATGTAGTAGTTTAATTTCTAATTAATTAAATAATAATTTATTTTTGTAGAATATTTCTTCTAAAATTTAAGGTCAACTAAACTTTTCTCTAAAAAGTTTATTTTAAACTTATAGCTTTAAAGAGTATATTAAATGTATTAGAATTTACTAATCTAGGCTATTATAGCTATTAAATTAATAGTGTAGTTGACGTATTTACTTATAGTATTGTTGAAATTCAACATCTCGCATAGACTAATTTCATCCCCTAAAACCGGATATTAAATTATGAGCTCAATTTAACAGCTATTAATATAATTTCTTCATTAAAATACTCTACTTAACTAGGTCTATTACCCTAAGTACTCAGCTGTATATACCTAGGGCTAGTTGTTGTACTATATAGTTGCAAGAATAAAGGCTGGAAATAAAGTAGAGTGGAAATCCGGGGTAGAAAGCTTAATTTTGAGCCTTATTTAATACGACGGTAATACTATAGTATTACTTTAAATACTACTGAGACTCGTAGTGTGTATATTTAATACTTTTGAGATTTATGCAGTATAAATAGTACGTATTAAAGTAGGTTTACAACTGTAACTTTTAGTAGTATGATATTCTAAATACTACTAGATTTACTGCTCGGCTCTCAATACATTCTTACAACAAACCTTCTTCTAGCCGGCGATTTCAACCTAAAGAGCCAGCTCTGGCAACCTAACTTCCTAGGCTAGGAGAGTGCCCAGGCACCCCTACTCATTGATTAGATAGAGGATAGAGGGCTACAGCTTACTACCTCTCCTGGCACTTAAACACACAACCTTGGCAATACTCTTGATTTAGCCTTTTGCTCTAGTAACCTCTATCAAAGAGAGGCTGCTACAGAAGTTAACCTTGCCTTTGCATGTAGTTCCGACCACCTTCCAGCCCTTACTCGCCTGCCGTGCGTTGGGGGCTTAGCTGAGAAGGATCCGCCTCTGAAATTTAGCACTCTTGACGCTAAAGCCTTTGAGGCAGTTCTACAGGGAAAGCTGAAAGAGCAATAGCTATACAAGCTTCTAGAACAGCTAGACACAGAATCGCTAGAGGCTCTAGCAGGATTTATTATTGAGTGCGTACATAGTACGTATCTTAGTAGTGCTAAGCAGGGCCTAGGGCATGGGTTTAGGCATCCCTGGTAGAACAAGGAGTGCTAGTCTACAGCTGCTAGGGCTAGGAAGGCCCGAAGGCTTAAAGGCAGCACAGAGGCTGTAAAAAGGCTTCAGAGGGCCCTCAGGCAGGAGATCCGGAAGGCAAAGGGAGAACATTTCCGTAGCCTGATCGACAAAGCCACAAAGAGCAAGAATGTATTCAGGATTTACAAATGACACCAGAGTACTAGGGTATACAAGTCCCCCCCTTTGAAGGACTCGGCGAGCTAACTAGGCTTTACTACACAGGAGAAGCAGAGGATTCTAGTACAGGAGCTACTCACAAACAAGGCTAAAGTAGGGGACATACTAACTAACACCCCAACCACCTCTATATATACTCTTCTCTGAGCAGCTCTTACTCTACGCGAGGTTGAAGAATTAGTCCTAGGGAAAGCTTCTACTACACCAGGGGAGGACGAGCTAGTAACAGAAGTATTTAAGGCTGCCTGGCATTAGATTTCACACCTAGTATTCTCTCTTTTTAAGGGGTGTACAGAAATAGAGTTCCACCCTAAGATCTTCTGTACTGCTATTGTTGCTATTATCCCAAAGCCTAATAAGAAGGATAAGTCGTCCCCGCGAGTATATCGACTAATCTCCCTACTCTTAGTCCTAGGAAAGGGGCTTGAAAGGCTTCTTACAAAGAGAGTTTCCTGGATAGCTATTAAACACTCTGTTTTAGGGCCGAACCAGTTCAGGGCCCTTCTACTAAGAGCTGCTACAGACCTTACTACCTGCCTTACCTTTGAGATAGAGAAGGCACTTGTAGACAAGCAGGAGGCCTCTCTTCTTACGCTTAACATCAAGGGTGCCTTTGATGCAGTACTTCCTGGCCGACTAATTAAGAGGCTGAGAGAGCAAGGATGGCTGTATAGCTTCGTAGCATGGGTCACCTCCTTCCTGACTAATAGAACTGTCAAAGTAAAGCTTGACAGAGAAATAGGAGTATCCACCCCTCTTTAATGTAGCCTGCCCCAGGGCTCGCCTATCTCACCTATTCTCTTTATGCTCTACATCTAGCTACTTTTTACCTCAGGGGTTGGCTCTTTCCCAGTGTTACAAAGGTTTAGCTATGCCGACGACATTAGATTACTTGCTTTTAGGCCTACTAAGGCAGGGAATATAAAGGTTCTTGCAAAACAGGTGGCTAGTGTATTAGAGTAGGGCACAGACAAGGGTATTACCTTTGACGCAGAGAAGTCTGAACTTATCTACTTCTCTTGTAAGAGAAAGCAAAAAGGGAGGGGGATCCGCCTTCCGCCTTCTATTATAGTAGGAAGTAGAACAATAGAGCCGACTCAGGAGCTCCGTTGGCTTGGCATCTTCTTTGACCCCTACCTTACTTTCTATAATCACGTTAGAAGGATGACAAGCAAGGCTACGCTAGTAGCTAATGCTCTGAAAGGGACAACAAACACAATAAGGGGCTCTCCTCCACACCTGCTTAAACAGGCTACTACAGCTTGTATTCTATCAATCGCCTACTTTGGAAGCGAAACCTGGTTCTCTAGACGAGCTAGGATCAAGGAAAGTAGGACTACAAGCAACCGAATCGGCCGTCACCTGACTCTCTTGGACAGAGTAGTAGCTAAGTGTGCCAGGATTATTCTCCCAGTTTACAAGACCACTCTCTCCTCAGTACTCCTTATGGAATCTGGCCTTCTTGCCCCTGAAATTGCTCTTATAACAAGAAGCGAAGCACTAGAAGCCAGGATCCGACGGCTAGACCCTGCCCACCCGCTCAAACGATGTGTAAATAACCCTAGCTCTAAAGCAAGGCTTATTTACCGCTTATATAGGGCCCTCTCGCCCTCTAAAGAGATTGACTCTATACAAGACTCGCTATAGAACAAGGGGTTCAACCGACAAGCTCGCCTTTTAGAAGTAGCAGGCCCTGACCCTGGTGGAGACAAGAGCTCTTTCAAGGCCAAATTCCTTGAATTCCTAGCCACAGTTCCTCCTACCGATCTAGTAGTATTCACTGACGGCTCTCGCTTAGATAACAAGAGTACTGGCGGGGGGGTATGCTTAACAAGAGGGGGGGCCATTCTCAATACCAAGATCTTCTCCTTTGGCAAGGCGTTAGAGATATACGACGCAGAGGCTAGAGCTGCTTTACATGGCCTAGAACTAGCCCTAGACTCTCCTTTCTGGGCTACGGCTAGAAAGTGCTGGATCTGCCTTGACAACCTTGAAGCTACACTACAGTTGAACTACCGGTCCTGTAGTACCTCGCAAGAAACCTTTAACAAGGTTCACAGATTAGCTCAATCTTACCTAGGGAAAATACAGACAAGGTGGTGTCCTAGTCATATAGGCATTCCAGGTAATGAGATTGCAGACCAAGCTGCAGGGAAAGCAGCACGGATCCCCCCCCCTGGACCCCCCTCTCTACTCTGCACAGCCACGCTCAAGAGAGAGGTAAAAGAACTAGGGGTTAGGCTTGCGAGGAAGCTCTGGTGTACTACACTCCCAGCTCTTTATAAGGATCTAGGGCTCTGTACCTGGTTCTTAAACCCCAAATCTCTCCAGTTACCAAGAGAGCTTCTTGCCCGCTTAATTGCTGCTCGTTCTGGGCATAGAGACTTTACTGCTTATCATCTACGCTTCTTTCACTTTGACTCGCTTCTCAATTCAGGGAACTGTAAGTGTAGGAAGGCCAAGACTCAGTTCCATCTACTCTTTTGCAGGCTAGCAAACAACAAAGACCCTAAGCTATTAGCTAAGGCTAAGAAGAACCCTCAACTACTTTTTGGACCTTGCTGCGAAGAGCTCTTTAACCAAGTCTACCTTAAGACTGAATTCTACACTAAAATTTGTCCCTCTAGATAGACAGGCCCTCTCTTTACTTTTATTTTTTCTTTTCCTTCTATTATATATCTCCTTTGTTTTACCCTGGTTCTAAAAACTGATTAAGGATAAGGGCTGTTCCGAAAGTGGAGCTTCTCTTTAAATTGTCTCTTGTAAATTAGCTCTTTCGTTTGCACTCCCTGTAGCCTAGGGTACCCCCCTAGCGTCATTTGCCCTATTTTGGGACTCTTCTAGGACCTAGCCCACGCGAGCTAGACTCCGCTTGACGTTAAATAGTAATAAATAAATAAATAAATGTGGGCAGTTGAAAGGATCTTGAATTCGAGACGTCGCAACAGAGAGTTTCAGTACTTCATTAAGTGGCGAGGATTTGACGATAGCCACAATTCTTGGGAACCCCTCTCTCATGTAGTGCATGCTAATGCGTCTATTAAAGAGTATGAAAAGTCAAACCCTGGTAAGGCAAAGCTAAGTAAGGAGGAACGCCAGGAAGCTCTAACTACATGAAATTTCGGGGGAAGGAGGGACCTTATGTTACGGTTTTGAATAGTGGCATATTCACCACCTGCTTGTAATTAGTCAGCAACAGCAAGAGTATTTAGATACTCGATCGTAGAGAGATTAACTCTTTGCGAACAATCTAGTTCTTGACCCCCACCATAACAGTTAGGAGCGCCACAATCATGTTGAAAGGGGTTCTCTCCATGGCCAGCCAAGGTACGGTGGTGTAGAAGAGAATCGAAATAGAAAGACGCTAAGGTCTAGTACTGAAAAGACGTCCGAGAGGTTTTAACTAACGCTTCGTAAGATCTGGTTCTTAGCGTAGCAATATAGTCCACCGACGGTCGAACGGTTCACTCCATAATCACTAATAACGCCTTGCTTACAAGTCTCCTTTCTTTCCAAATATCGCTAGTTGTCGTTAAAATTTTGTTAAAGTAGGGGTGAAAACTCTGATTTTGTGGTGGCGGATTCGTCCTCAATCGCGAAAGAGATTGTAAACAGTGTAGCAAAGGTGACAAAAACTAAGCAGTTGGTTATGCTATATTGTAAAGTCGTCTCTAATCGTGCTGTCGCAGATATCCTTTGCTAGGACGGTGTGGCAGCGGTGAGGATGAAGGGCTCGTCGTCGTCGTCTTGTGTTCTCTCTCAGCTTAGATGAATACCAAAAGGTATCACCAGTTCGTAGCTTGCACCACGTACAGGTGAAAGATCTAACTTTGCCAGCCTACGGAGTAGGCGAACATGGACTAGAACTGTAAGACCACTATACAAAAGATCCCTAATCATTCATCGTATAATCCCAGTGCTGCAGGAAGTGCTACTACTGACAGACACCTAATATATTGATGTGAGCAATAACAAACATGTTTACATTGAAGGACAAGTATATTCTAAACAAGCTGAGGTAATATTAGTTAATAGCAATATTTCTTGAACTATGCTAAATGCCTCTTGCCAGAATCCTACAAAACTATAATTAGGGGTAGAAGATTAGATATAATTGCTTGTCTTTCTTCTCAAATCTGCTCTGTGCAGAGGTACTTGACTGTCCTAACTGACTTTGCAGTTACTCCTGCTTCCAGGGCTGGCATCCTGGTTTCTTGTGTTGCCCATTAGCATTTCTGGTCGCCGCCCTCCCTTTTCGCTTCAAACCAGCCCCCCTTGGCCCGTTCTTAGCCTCGCGCTATGCTTGAAGGTGGTCCTCAAATTTGCTTACCAGCTCCTTTGCATACTCTAGCGAGTGCTTAGGAAGCAGTGTCAGGGTCTAGTCCACCAAGAAGTGGGTTACACCATCAATAACCTCTTTGCTAATGATTCGGCGGACCTCCCAACCTTGGTCACGGTCGTCGTCGGTCACCTGTATGGAGTCTTCTAGGTGAGCAGGTTCAAGCACAGGAGTGGTTCTGGCAGTACTACTAAGGTCTCCACGATCCTGGATGCTAAAAGCCCCATCATCCTTGTCATTCTCTACAATTATTGAAGAAGAACGTCGTTGTCGCTTTTTGTCGTTGTCGTAGTGTGGGGTTATTCCGTCGGAGAGAGGAGAGTCAGATCTCTGTCGTTTAGAAACCCACGGTGCCTTGTCGTTATTGATGAAATCGTTAGTCTTGTCATGCTTCTTGGCTGTGTAATTGGAAATTGGATGTAGGCTTTCCGGTTTCAATACATGGTTACTAGATGGTCTGCTATCTAGAATATAACAAGCGTTTCTAATATTAGGAATACTATCGCTATCCAGTGTGTTTGATTTATCTATAGTACTAGTGAGTAAGAATTCTCTTCACTACGCCTGTAAACCCTGCCCACGTACCATGGCTGCTACTAGCAAAGATAATGTTATCTGAAACTTGATCATTACTTTTTACACCACGTCCTTCATTTGCTGATATTAAGTCTGCTATTTTGTTAGACAAAGATGGCGAGAGTAGTATGTAGGATTAAACACATACCTTGAGTACCTTGAGCTATGCCCTCAACAGCAGCTATGCCTTGCTAGTCTGTTTCGCTTGTTGCTCCTCTAGGCGCCGGCAGTATTTCAACTAGTACATCACTTGATTCGATCTACAAGTGATCTTCAGGAGGGTTGGGTTTTTTAGAAATAAACTTGGATGGCTTCCGGTTGCTAGCGTTTAGTAGTTTCAGAACATAAGGAATGAAGGTGACTATCTTGAGCGTAGAGTAAATATATAGAGAGCGTCTTTGAAATCTGACAATTAGATGCAGAATATAGATAAGGGAGATGAAGGCTTCTTATATACCTGTCCTACTACACATATCAGAGAGGATTTACTGTTTGCATCTGCTATCCCTGCTCTCGCTCCAGCCTCCAAGTAAAGAGCCGCGCCACTACCCAGAGAAGATCACAGCCTTATGTCTCGACAGGCAGGAGAGCTTTGGAACCACTGATAGGTCAAGGGAAACTCAGTCTTGAGAGCTCCACCTTGTATTTGCAAGCTGAGTGTCTAGCGTGTATTGTCCAAAGGCGAATCAGGCCATCTGGATGGGTTATGTATCGTCATACCTGTAAGACCGTCTTGCAAAGCGAGGGTCAGAGTAATAGGCAGAGTAGGAGCAGATGAGAAAGAACTGCGAGGATAGTATACGAATATCTCCAATCATTTATCGTACGACCCCAATGCCGCAGGAGGTGCTGTTACCGACGAACACCCAATATCTCGAAGTGAGCGTAAAAATATGTTCACATCGAAGGATGAGCATGTTCTGAACAAATTGGGGTAATATTAGGTAATAGTAATATTTCTTGAACTATGCTAAAGGGCCCTTGCCATAATCCTACAAAACTACAATTAGGGGTGGAAGATTAGATATCATCGCCTATCTTTCTTTTCAAATCTGCTCCGTGATAAGACTATGTAGTTGCTTTTCGGCAGATCTGAAAAGATTTCCCAACGAAGCAATCATGCTCAAGGCGATTACTGTAAGAGGAACTTTTTTCAGTGAAAACAGCGAGAAATCTTCTAGCTTGTAGCAAAGCGTGTTGTTTTGAAACGCCCTAACCCATGCTGGCTTAACCAGCCCTCCTCTAATCACTCCAGGCATCTCCTATGTTGTCTGTATCCTAGCTAGGCACCAACGGGTACGGCCTGTACTGTAAGTCCTACCAATCTTAAACTAAGGGGCCATTTGCTAAATATAGTAATCGAGATTATTCCAGACCCTCTCTAAGCTTGCTTGCTCTACCTTTTCCCTTGTTTGACGTGTCATGAGCTGAGCTAGCGCTCCTAAAAGATCTGCCCGCGTGCTGACCCTTTCAGGGCTTGCTTGCTCAGTATCCTCCTTGTGTTGCCGTGTAATGAGCTGAGCTGGCTCTCTCCTGCCCTAAGCAGTTGCTTCTCAAAATGACCCTCAGTTGTATGCCCACCTAGGGGTTGTGTCACACCTCTCTCTGGCAAGGCATTTTGTAAGATGTCTGAAGGATGCTAGACACGTAGAGGATTTTTAATTTCAGCAGAGACATTGGAAAAGGATAGCGATACTAAGCCTAGTAATAGTGTCTTGACTTAATCGTAGGCGGACCTGGAGAAGGGGGGGAGCTTCGTCGTGGCTGTGGACACATCGTAGAGTGTCGGTATAATTGAGACAAACTAGATTCTTGTTAGTACAAAGAATATTCCTAGCAAGAACGCTAGCGACGGAGAACTGAGGGTACTTACAGAGGGGCACCAGGTAACTGGAGGGCTGGCTTGGCCCGGTGAGGGAAATTCGAGGATTATGATACATAATACAACTGTCTCGTGGAATGACAGTAAGGCCGAGATAGTATCATGGCGAAGGTGGCATACTGTAGGCAGGTTGGAAAGTTGGGTAGAAGAAGACATGTTGAGATGGGAAGCAGCACTGGATTTATACATGAGGTGGGGACTCAATTAGAGCTAGCAGGGGTGAGCAGGGGCCCTGGTAGCCATCGCAAAGCAGCAAGCGCGCTAGAGCAGCAGGGCCGCCAAGCGAGGGGATTCCCTGTTCAGGCAATCCCGGTTTCCAGATGCAGAATCACCGACATGTATATTATTATACTTAAAGGAAGAGAAAGTGCTTTCTACTATAACAAGATCTCTAGAAGACTATATATCTTTAATACTATAATATAAATAACAAGAACTAACTTTAAAACAGAAAAGAGATAATAGATATACTTAACTAAATAGAGAGTAATAATACTACTCTATATAATAATAAAATACTCTAAGAAAATATAACTAGAGTATTTAGAAATACCTTTTAATACTCTCTATATAGCTTAATAGAGTTTATTAACTAAGTATTAAAACAAGTATAATCTTTTAAATTAAATACTTAATATCTTATAAGGTAGATAGTTGTGACGGTTCTGACCGCCACGTGCTGTCGATCACGTGGTCTCGCTTAGCAACCCCACCATCCTGTATTTAGATCGACGCTCTCTCGAGCTCTTCTCTTCTCCTTAGCTTAGAATCCTTGTATTTGACAGTTTCTACGATTCCACAACCTATACTGTGAGCCTTGTGTATGTGTTATTACATTATTCTAAGCTCTCTCACACTGCCTAGGAAGGTATACTGAATATCTCTTCTAATCTATTCAGTGAGGTAGAAGGACCCCACGATCCTTAATTGCCTAGCCGCAGAGCTTTTCAAAGAGATTTAAGAAGATCTAGCAAGTAGAGTGCCCTAGATATATACTAATTCAATAGATCAACGCTACAAGCATAACCTCACTGATCTACAGCTACAATCTCACCTTTGCAAACCAACCTACATTCACTGATTGCTATAATAGCACTACTAACTACACGCTCTACAGAAGCACACTAAAAGAACCCCTCACAAGTAGAGCAAAGCTCTATTAACAATGCTAGCATCTAGAACAACAGAACCTAGCATTAATCCTCTGATTATAACAATGCCAAGGAAGTTAATATATCTTAGCTTTAAGAGTAGATCTATATAATCTCAAAGAACTAATCACAGACTAATAACACACTTAATTAAATCCTAGATTGACTTACTACTTTAGGCAGTGCTAGCAACAAACAACTAGCAGCCTTGTCACCTTTACCTTTACCTTTACCTTAAATTATTACTTAATCTATTAAACAAACCTACGATTCAGTAACACTAAGCTTAAGTACTAGCTACAAGTACTCAAAGAAATAGCTAGATCTCTAGCCTCTATCTAACAGACAAGATCCCACCTTTCCTAGCTAGAAGATCTAGATCTAAGGCAAGTTCTAAAGCAATGCTAACTACTTTTAAGACAAAGAGAACAAGATGCTGTATCTATTTAATTATATAACCAGCGACGTCTAGCAACACCTCTAGCCACGCTACGACAAAGACTCTTAGACTTGTTTTGCCTCTACTAGAGAGATAATCAAATACCTTGCCTCTATCTTTGTTAACTCTAATCAAGTACAAGACACTAGATATGAATATAACTACAACTATATAATAAAGACAACCTAGACGTTCGCTGAGTTCTAGACCTAGTTTCTACACTTAGTAGGTGAAGTATAAATTCCTCAAGAAAGCCTCTGCCTAGACTTGTACAACAAATTAACAACACTACTCTAAAGAGGAATAGCTCTAATTTTATACACCCTTGGCATATACTAAGAGTTGTTAGCAAGCTGCCTATCTTTGGACACTAAGTTAAAGTATATTACTATAAGAGAAGAACACTAGAAGTAATACTAAAAGTCAGCTACATAACATCCTTAATCTTCAGCTTTAGTACCTAGCCTAGCTCTGTACTCTCAACGCTCTACGTCAGGCCTTCCAGCGCATATAACTACACCTACTCTCGAGCGCACATCTAGTAAAAAGCTCTAATCTACTAAAGTAAAGTGTCTAGCGCCTGTAGACACTATTCTAATCTGTTACAATTACTACAAGAAGAGACACTTTGCTGCCACCTACTTAGAGCTAAAGTGAGTAGACTTCAAGGAGATTAAGGAAGGAGAATTAGTAGACAAAGAACCTTTATATGATTTATATAAATCAGGAAAAGAGGAACTCTAGGCAAAGACTCCTGTCTAGGGTATACTCTTAGTCTAAAGAAGATTAATTTAAGTTAATTAATAAGTGGAAAGCATTTTATAGTTCCTTGTATACTAGCTAATAATAGAATTAGAATTACAACCTATGCTCTAATTAACACTAAAGCAAACAGCTTTGCTTTTATTAACACTACTTGTGCCCTTGATATAGCTAAGTTCTTTAACCTTACTCCTTAAAAGCTAAAACAACCTATTACAACAAAAGGATTCGATAGTAAGTCAAGTAACTTAGTTACTTACATTCTTACTCTTTACCTCTCTGTAGATGAACATAAGCAAACAAGTATCTCCTTCTATATCCTTGACCTAGGTAACTATAAAGTTATCCTTGGACTTAAGTAGATAGCCTACTTTAATATATAGTTAAACCCTAGAAAAAAGAAGATTATATAGCCTAAAGATATTGCTAAGAACAAGTACATTACTTCACTAACCTTCTAGAAAGAGATTCTGTTACCTAGGAGCTATATTGCCTCTTAACACACCTAGCTAGACTACTAGCAAGACGTACAAGCTAGGGAACGTGCTATAGAAAAAGAGGACACACGAGGTCAAGATAGTAGACAAGGCAAACCTTCTTGTATCCTTGCTTGCTCTGTTCCTAGCTAAAAGCTTTCTGAGCTAGGCTTAATCTACTCTAACAACTCCTTGGAAGAAGACTCGAGATATAAGAGTGAGAGCCAGCCTAAACTCAACGTCATTGAACATAATAAGTATAAATGAAACATATAAGACAAGATATATTAGATGTAGTTAGAGCTTAATCTACTAGAAAATACACTTCTACTACCTAGCTCTACTTTATTAACTTCCTTTGTACAACAGTCCCTGCCTTTAATAAACATTGCTTATATTAGTATAAACAGATTTCACTTTTACTTATAACAAAAAGAGAACGAGTTCTTTGTAACAAGCCTATATGAATTAGACTAAATAATCTAGGAGAAAGAGACTCTCGAGGATAACAATAAGGCAACTATCTAGGATATCTAGAACAAGCTTCCTCTACAGCACTGCTTGTATGAAGATATATTCTCAAAAGTAGCCTTAGACAAGCTCTCTCCTCACTGATTATATAACTACTACATTGACCTAGAAGCTCTAAATACTCTAGAGTATAGCTTGCTTTACAACTAGTTAGTAGACAAGCTTAAAGCTATTAAGTAGTATATAGTTAAGAATCTAAACAAAGGCTTCATTGAGTTAAGCCAAGCCTCTTTTGCCTTATCTACTCTTTTTATATAAAAGCCTAATAGTAGCCTATGCTTCTGCATTAACTTTCGCAAGCTTAATGCTCTTACTTATAAAGATTAGTATCTATTACTATTGATTGACGAAACCCTTGCTTGCTTAGCTAGGGCAAAGATGTTTACAAAGCTTGATATTCACTAGGCTTTCTACTATATTTAAGTACACCTAGACACAGAAGACCTGACTACCTTTTGTATAAGGTATAGATTATATAAGTGTAAAGTACTTCCCTTTGGATTAACGAATAGCTCTATAACTTACTAGCACTACATGAACAACATACTCTTTGATTACCTAGATGACTTTTGTACTACCTACCTAGACAATATTCTTATCTACTTAGACAACTCTTTAGAATATAACAAGTATATACAGAAAGTTCTATAGTAACTTTGTGATACTAGCCTATAGGCAGATATTAAGAAGTGTGAATTTAACATCACTTATACAAAGTACCTTAGCTTTATAGTTAGTACTAATAGCATTGAAGTAGACCTAGACAAAGTCTCTATAATCTATAAGTAGAAAGAGCCTAGTACAGTGAAAGGAGTTTAGTCTTTTCTTGGTTTTTGTAACTTCTACTAATGATTTATCTGTGACTATGAGATTATAGCTAAGCTACTTATACGATTAACAAAAGCTACTACTCCCTTTGTTTTCAACAAGCTCTGCTAACAAGCCTTTAGAGAACTAAAGCAGCGCCTTGTCTCCTCGCTGCTCCTCTAACATTATAACCCTGAATTAGAGTGTAAGCTAGAAACAGACACTTTAGATGGAGTTGTTATAGGCATACTCTCTTAGTTACACCCTGATAGTGAATAGTACCTGGTTAGTTACTTCTCAAAGACTATAGCTCCTACTGAGTACAACTACAAGATCTACAACAAGAAGATATTAGCTATTATATACTCTTTTGGCTACTGGCGCCCTAAACTCTAAAGTACGCCTTCTTGTTTTAAAGTATACACTGATTACAAGGCACTTAAGTACTTTATAACAACTAAGCAGCTTACTAGTCGCTAGGCTAGGTAGGCTAAGCTACTCTCTTAATACTCCTTTATGATTATATACTAGGCAGGCAAGAATAATACTTAACCTAATACTCTCACGCAAAGAGAACAAGACATTAGTTCTTAGGAAGAACTCAAAGCTTTTATTTGTACAACAGCTTTACTTTAGCTAGAACAACTTAACCTAGCAATCCTAGAGAATAACAGCCTAGAGCTTGCTCTCTTAGACAAGGCAATATAAGAGCCAAGCTAATTAGTAGAGCAAATTTTGACAGCTAACTATATAGTAGAATTACTTAAAGCTCTTTAGAAACAAGTAGCAGACCAGCCAGGGGGAGACTTTTAGTTAGACAACAGCCTACTACTCTACTAAGATTAATTAGTAGTTTCTACACAAGATACTCTAGTAGCAGATCTAATTCAAGAAGCCTATAATTAAATCTTGTCTGCGCACTCTAGGAAAGCAAAAACAGTATAAATCCTTAGCTAGAAGTACTACTGGAAAGGCCTTACTCAGGATGTAGCATAATATATCTACAACTACTACACTTGCAAAAGAGTACATGTTCTAAGAGACTGTACCCCTGGATTCCTACACCTATTACTAGTTCTAGATTGCTCTTAGTAGTATATAACAATGGATTTTAAGTCCTTTCCAAAAGACAAGTTTAGCTACAATATAGCATATATAGTCATTGACTGCCTTAGCAAGTAAAGTATCTCAATACCTTGTTACAAGACTACAACTGCCAAGGACATAGCCTAGCTTTATGTATTATATGTCTACTAACATTATAGAGCTCCACAGACAATTGTTTTAGACAGAGGTCCTTAATTTGTCTCTAACTTCTAGGCTAAATTCTGCTATATACTAGGTATTTAGATTAAGCTTTCTACTGCTTTCTACCTACAAACAGATAGACAAACAGAAATCATGAACTAGTACCTAGACTAGCGTTTACACCTCTTTGTTAACTACTACTAGAATAACTAGTCTAAATTGCTACCTATTATAGATTACACCTAGCTAACACTGCCTTACAAGAGTATTAGAATGTTACTATTCAAGCTCCTAAACGCCTACTCTCCTTGTATCTCTTTTGACTAGAACACTCTAAACCCTGCTACGCTAAAAGAAAAGCTAAACCAGGAAGAGGTACAGCAAGTAATTAAGAAGCTCTAAGAAGCCTGAGAAACAGCTTATACAATTATAAAGGAAGCACAAGAGAAGAAGCAAAGAGATATTGACTCTCACTAACATAAAGTAGACTTTAAAGTAGAGGACAAGGTCTAGGTAACTACTAGGAATTAGACAACAGAGCGCTCTAGCTATAAGTTAGACCACTAGATAGCAGGCCCCTACAAGGTTATTTAGAAAGTAGAGCACTCTTATAAAGTTAAGCTGCTAGCCTCTATAAAAGTACACCTAGTATTCTCAATAGATAGATTACAAAAAGCTTTAGACAATCTCTTGCTAGAGCAAGTAAACAAGCTACTACTACTAATCTAGGTTACAGACAATAAGGAGTAGGAGGTAGAAGAAGTAATTATAGTAAAGAAGGTAAGAAGTATAATATACTACAGAGCAAAGTAGGTAGGTTACAATGAGGACCTAGAATAGTATTCTACTTGTGATTTTAAGTATTTACTACATAAACTTCAAAGCTTTCACTTATAGTACCCGACAAAGCCAGGACTACCACGTTGATTGCTAGAATAGATAAAGGCTTAGGAGGATAGAATAGATTTATACAAGGAATTAGATAATAATACAGAAATGCCTACAAGCTTGAGGACAAGCTTTTTTCAAAGAGGAGGGTAATGTAACAGTTCTGACTGCTATATACTATCAATTATATAGTCTTGCTTAGCAACTCTACTATTCTGTATTTAGATCAACGCTCTCTTGAGCTCTCCTCTTCTCCTTAGCTTAGAATCCTTGTATTTGACAGTTTCTACGATTCCACAACCTACACTGTGAGCCTTGTGTATGTGTTGTCACAATAGTAGGCAATAAGTTAAGTTTAATCTTATATAAGAGGAAATAAGTATTAGATTTAGTATAGAACTAATCTCTTTCTCTTCTTAGAGATATAAGAGAAGTCTCACTTTATAGAAGCTTCTAAACTCTAATATTATATAAACTTTATTAACTCTGAAATTTCTATCTACTAGAACTAATTAATTCCTAATTAATTTATAATAGTAGATAAAGGCTTCCTTAGATTAGACGAAAGGTTATATAACCTACAAGGCCTATATATATTATATACTTGTAATAGTTTTCTAGAGTATTAGCTAGTAATGTTTAAACTAGCTCTAATATTTAAAGATATATATACTAAACTATACTTAGTAGTTAGATAGTTTATATAAGAGAGAGAACTAAGAGACTAGTTAGTTTTCTATTAAGAGAAAGAGAAAGATAATCTATTAGTATATTAGTGTCACAAATCACGTGTCAGCACGTGACGAGTAAGTCTAGACAGCGCTCTAACAGAACAAGATACTATTAAGTAGTTATAGGTAATAGAGATTAGCTAGAGTAGCTAGCTAATCTAAGGATTTTCTTTAGTTATAATTATATAATATATTAAGTTACTTAGAGTAACAAGCTATCTAAGCGACTAGGTTAACTAGAGCAACAAGCGCTCTAGTGTATCTACGAGAATAAAGGTTCTATATATAACTAGTACGTCTACTATTAGATAGAAGCTTTATACTTAACTTAGTTTATTAATCTATTTATATTATTTAACTTCTTTAATACAAGTAACAAGTTTACCTTTAAGTAAACACCTAGTATATCTAAATCTCTTTCTATATATTAACCTTCGAGACTTAGTTACCTTTATTATACTAGTATAGTAGTTTCGTTATACTTTAGGCATCTACTTAGAAGTTTAGTTTCTATAGCTCTCTTACTACTAAAACCTGTTGCTGCTAGCTCTAGTACTAGCTGAGTTAATGTATTAACACCTTCTAGTAGCGCTACTAAAAAAGTATCTGTTAATATACTACTTGTAGAAGCTACTAAGCTACAGCTCTACTAATATAACAACAAGAGTATATCTAATATACTTAAACTCTACAAGGTTAAGGCACTTAAGACTATCTAAGTTAAGTTACCTAATATCTATTACAGGAAAAGGTATAAGCTTAACTTATTCCTTCTCTAAATAGATATCTATTTTAATTTTAACAAGAACAAGTTCACAGAGAACTATAACTCTTGCTCTATCTTTGCTATCTTGTATCTTAGAGAAGTAGTATTAGACTAGGCCTAACTATACTTAGAAGACTTCTTTATATATAAAGATAAGAATAAATCTGTAGGAGATACTAAGATAATGTTTAAATCTTAGAGAGAATTTAAGATAGTAATATAAAGAGTTTTTGAGAACTTTAATACTATCTAAACTACTATATAGAAGCTTTTAGACTTGAAATAGACTAGATCAGCTATTAGTTATACTAATAAGTTCTAATTTTATAAAAACAAATCTAGATAACATATACTTGCTCTTATAGAACTTTTCTATAGAAGATTAAAAGTATACCTCTAAGAGAAAATAACAAAATAAAACATTAGCTATACTAGTATTACTAGTATAATCAAAGGAGTTATTTAGTTAGATAACTATCTATAGGAATTCAAGAAGGCTACCTTAGAAGGTAGAAGTTGAAATAAGAGCTAGAAAGAGAAGTAGTTAAGCTAGTAGAATAATAGTAAGCTAAATCCTGCCTAGAAGAAATCTTTCAAAGGAAAGAAGCTTTTCTAAGAAAAAAGAAACTACTAACATAAGTAGAATTTATATTACTTATATAGTAAGTCTAGCTACTAAGTAAGTAAATATAGCTTAAAGAAATAATCTAATCAGAGAAGGTAGATTAACACTACTTTCTACAAGGAAATAATATTACTTAAAACCTGTAAGCTCTCTAACAAGGAGTTAGAGGCTTATAGGACTTAGGTTAAGGAAGATATTATTCTTAAACAATATTATAATATATGTTTAGAACTAGAACATAAGTTACTATTATAGGTAATATATAAATCACCTATAAGTATATTAGTAGAGGAGTTCTCTAAATTATTATAATTATTTAGAGGTAATAAATAGTATAGAAAACCTTAGATTAGAGGTACTTGAGTTTTTATTAGAACCTATGAGAGAGGAAACTAATAAGTAGACCTAGAGAGTAAGAGGCTAGATTTTTAGTCTCTATACTCTACCTTAGAGTATAAGCCTGTTTCTCTTTAAGAATATACTGTTATTAATAACTAAGAAAATTATATTCATTTCTAGAATAAGATCTCTAGAGAAATCACCTAGAAGAAAAAGAAATATAATTATATAATAGACTGTAATAAGACACTACTACCTACTAAATTCTACTATTTAGTAGAAGAAGAACTTTAGGCTACTAAAGCTCTAGGTTCTTTTACTATAGAATAGATCTGTTATAGACTATAACTAATATTAGACTAATTATTAAATAAACAGTTTACTAGAACTCTACTAGACTAATAGATAGACATAGAATATTAATAGATATATAAAGTAGCTTACGCTAATAAAGTGAAAGTTAAATTCTTTCTATAAGCTTAGAATACTATAGCTTAGCTAGATAATACTAAGAATAAGATATTTAATATTTATTATATTAAACTAGAACTATATACTACTTTAGAAGAAAGCTAGTTATTTGTAACTATAAAATTCAGGGAAAAGAAACTCAAGAGTAACAAGTAATTTCATCTCCTCTAAAGCCTTTAAAAGACTAAACATTCTAGTTAAGAAAACCTTACTATATATATTAAGTATTGTTAATAGAACAGATGTTACTTACTAAAACAGAGTTATTAATTAGTAAACTATCTCTACAAAAACTACTATTAACAGATACTGTTTATATATATAATTTAATATTATTAAGATAGACAACAAAGAAGTAATACTTAGTATACTCTAGATTCAAGAATATAATCTAGATATTAACTAGAAGAAATATATTATTATTACTTTTTGTGAGATAGATAGTAGGCAATAAGTTAATTTAAATCTTTTCAATTCAGTATAGAACTAATCTCTGCCTCTCCTTAGAGGTGTAGGAGAAGTCTCGCTTTATAGAAGCTCCTAAGCTCTAATATTACGTCAACTCTGTTAACTCTATAAACTCTATCTACTAGAACTGCTTAATTCCTGATTGATTTATAATAGTAGATAAAGACTTCCTTAGATTAGATGAAAAGTCACATAACCTTATGACCTCGTAACCTCTATATATTACAACTATCTCCTCTTCCAAGGATCTTGTCCTTAAGATTAATTTTGCCTGTTTTTTTTTTGTAAAAACGTTATAAAGGTGTAATTCAGCGAGTATTACAGAAGAGTATATAAGTAGACAACATTATTGCTGTTTGCTGTAGCAAACAAAATTGCTCTATAGCTATTAGCAGGCGATTTATTGATTTCGCGAAAGCGTAGACAACAATTGCAACCAAGAGAGTTGATTAGTTCTTTTCTCTTATAGCAGTTATATTAAGGCACTATTTAGTGTTCTTGTATATACAATACTAGAGTGTTCTAAACAGTTTTGTTATAAGAGAATAAATTATATAAAAACCTTATATAGATACTTCTAAGGCATCAAAGAGGAGCTAGAGGTTAATAGGAAACTGTAGTATACTATATATAAAATATAGGAAGATTACAGTATCTTTTAGGATATATATAGAGACCTGTCCTTCTCTTTTACAAAACCTTCTCTTTTCTATACCTTAAAATTCCTTATTATGTCTTATTCTGTTTATAACACTTCTAAGCATAAAGCTAATCTCGCTGAGTCCTTTCTCGTTGTTAGTTAGTGTTTGAAATACTTTAAGCACCTTCTTATTGATCCCTTTGTCTTGTGTGTAGTTGCTCTAGAGAAAAAGAATTATAACTAATATATCAAAGGCTCTAAATTATATAAGCTAGTAAGCTTCTTTACTTTTAGAATTTTATAAGTAATCATCTAATATTCTAGATTCTACAATCACTTTCAGAGGCATGCTAGGCCTGGGAAGATACTGTTAATATCTTTAAGAAATATCTTAAAGATTATCTAAATTAATACTATGTTTAAGATGAGGATAATATATCTCCTTGTAGTAATTGGAATTTCAATGAGTAGAAGAATACTTAGAGGCTCTGGAACTCTTCTAACTACATCAAAGAGTTAGATGTAGAGGAAGCCTAGGATAGAGTTCTAGAGGTGTGTTACTTTTGTATAATTAGAGAGTCCTTGCTAATAACAAGAAAGGAGTACAAAGACGTCTATACTAAAGGTATTAGACTTATTGCTAATATCTCTACAGAGATAAGTAGGCAGTTGACTAGTAGTACTTTAGCTGCAGACAATATAATACTTATTATAGTTTGTGAATTAACTATAGAAGTTTAAGCCTGTCAAGAGGTCTTTATAGCAGTAGTAAGTTCTCAGAAGTTCTAGAATTTCACGCTAACTAGTTATAGTATAATGTTATTCCTAATAAGGATAAGTAGATCTTGTTAGAAGTGTTGTAGTTCTTTACAAGAGCTTGACAGTCTTAGAAGTTAGTATTTTTGCTTTTTGAAGATATAGAGTTGTAAGTCAGAGAGAGAGTGTGTAACTATAGTAAAGCTATATAAATAAACTGTTTTTTTGTGCCTTGTTTTCCTTGTAAACTTTAGTATTTTAATTCTCAGTAAACCTAGTAAACTATATAGAAGAAAAATCCAAGGAAGAGTATCTTAACTAAAGTCACAGACCTTGTGTAGTCTACTGGGTCTTCTCTTCTCCTTTGAAGGGCACTCTCTTTGTCGTAAGGTGTTTAAGCTTTTTAATACCTTAGCAGGTAGTTGAGAGAAGGATTAAAGTAAAAGACTATAGTTCTTGTTATATAATTAAAGAAGTTCCTTAGCATTTACAAGGTTAGGATAAGCAGGTAACTAGGTATTGTAATTATCTAGCTAGGATTTTCATTTAATTAAATACTTGAGTTTCTTGCCTTAGCCTTCTTGTCTGTGATTGACAATAGCCTTAACTTCTTATTCTTGTTCCTTATTATCCTCTACTAATTCTAAGAGTTCTCTAGAGGCATAGAGGTAAGGTTCCTAACCCTTCTTAGTCAAGTATTCTTTAAGGAGGGAAACATAAAACGTTGAGTATAACTGTTTATATATGCTAGGTAAGTCTAGCTTATACACAGATGTACTAATGTATTCTAGGATCTTAAAAGGTCTAATGAATTTTAGCTTAAGCTTTCCTGCTTTAAGTCTAAGATTTTTTGTTAATAGTATAACCTAATCTCCTTTAAAGAAGTGTCTATCTAATTAGTGTTTATTAAAATAAGACTTCTAATTGTTTTATATATAATGCTAGAGATTATAAAGTTTATTCTACTCTTTATAAAGAATCTCTAGTCTTCTACAAGCAGCTAGTACCTTCTCTTTAATTCTGTTCTCAGGATTCCATGAAAGTCAGGGTTAGTAACTATAACACACTTTAAAAGATATGTCTTGTAAGACCTAATGTTTAGAGTTATTATATACAAATTCAGCGAAAGTTAACTTTTCAAACTAGTTAGCTTTTCGCTAGCTGTAATACACTCTAAGGTAATGTTCAAGAGCCTAGTTCTACTACTCTATCTAACTATCTGTTTGTAGATGAAATACAGTGCTTAACCTTTGCTTACACACTATATAAAAGCAGAAAGCAGACTAAAAATTACTTGTAAACACAGTTCTATAATCTAAAACAATTCTATTAGAGGTGCTAAAGAGTAAGAAAACATTATTCTACATTAAGCTAGCAAGCTCCAGAGAGTCAACTGTCTTGTAACAAGTAATATACTTTACTATTTTAGAGTACTAGTCTACAACTACAAGGATTATATTAAAATCAGAACCTCTTGCTAGGTTTTTACATAGTAGCAGGCCTGTAACAAAATCTATAGAGATCTTACCCCAGGGTCTTTTTGGCTATAGTAAACTACTTAATAGACTATATAGTATATACCTCTTAGCCTTGACTCTCTAGCAAATATTACATTCTCTATAATAGAGACAGACATTAGTTTCTATGTTTTCTTAATACTAGAATCTTTTTAAAAGCTCTAGAGTCTTGTCGACTCTGTAGTGTCCTACTAAAGAGTTGTTATAATAAAGGTTTATAACTTAAGCTTGTAAGGCAGAGTTATTAGGCACTATAACTCTTGAATGAAACTAGAGAAGGTTCTCATTGTGTGTCTAAATTAGTTCTCTACTTGTGTCTTATTTGCCAAGCCTCTTTTTTAGAATGTCTCTATATTCTAAATCGTTTCTCTAAGTTCTCTTGACAATATCAAGGAGTGGCTTAGAAAGAGAGGCTAGTGCTATAGCTCTTTTAGTAGCTGCATATATCTATAAACATAGAATTAAATGTTTGTAACTATCTAATTCAAAAACTCAAGAGATAACTAAGTTCTTGATTCTATTAAGTAATTAGAACATAGATATCCTTATTATCTTAGCTACAGCAGCAGAACCTTTAAGGTAGTACTCTACACCTTGCTTCTCTTTCGAGGAATCCTCAAGGAGGCCTTTATATATACCTTAAGGTAAAAGCTCTTGTACTATAGTAGATATAGCAAACATCAAGGGTTGTGTTTTAAGAGAGAACTTTCCTAGAGCTAGAAAAGAACCTAGAATTGTAGTTGCAAAAGCTCTCTTTAGTTTATTCTAAAAGGTTAGAAGCTAAGTTATATTAGTAGAACTATTCTTATAGTCTAGCCTTCTACTAGGTCTGTCCACAGGGTTTGAGGTGCCTTTACAATATATAATCTGAAAATTATATGTTATAAGATATATTGCCTAGCAAGCCTAACAGCTTTCTAAGTACTTTGTTTCTATAAAGTACTAGAGATTATTATAGTTAGTTATAACCTCGATTATAAACCTAGCACCTTTAAGATAATGTCTCTAATGCTTAAAGACTATAACAATCACAAGAAGTTCTCTATTATAGGTACTATAGTTTTGTTTAGCACTAGTGAGTTTCTAGGACTAAAACGCTACAGGATACTAATGTTGTTTTATACTATTAGTAGTATCTGCTTGTTGTGAAATAGTTCTAGCAATAGTAAATTTAGATACATTAGTTTCTACATAAATCTGCTTAGAAGAGTTAAAATAGATTAGGACAGGTGTTGTTGTAAATGTAGTTTTTAAAAGTTGAAAACTTTCTTTAGCTGTCTCTGTCTAATTAAAGGAGCTAGTTTTACAGCTCTATTCTATATCTTTCAAGAGATCTGTTAGGCCTAAGGTTACAAAAGAGTAACAATGAATAAACTAATAATAAAAATTTACAAACCTAAGAAAAACTTAGACTACATAGAATAAAGTAGGCTAGAGCTATTCCACAATAGTATAGATCTGTTTAGGATCTACTTTTACACTATTTGTTCTAATAATAAAGCTGAGAAACTTGACTTCCTTGACGTTAAACTTACATTTACTAAGTTTGTAGAACAAATCACTATTGCGTAGCCTAGTAAGGACCTAGCAAACGTGATTATAGTAGTCTTCTTTCTTTTGTAAGTAAATAAGGATGTCATCTAAATAAATAACAACGAAATCATCTAGGAGGCTGCTAAGAGCAGTATTAATATATACTTGAAATGTTGCTAGCACATTTGCTAGACTAAAAGGTATTACAAGATACTCAAAATGCTTATAACAGGTTCTAAATGCTGTCTTCTATTCATAGCCTTTATGAATTCTAATATAATAATAAGTATCTTTTAGATCTAGTTTCGTAAAGATAACTGCTTTACTTAACTAGTTAAGAGACTTATTAATAAGAGGAAGAGAGTAATAATTTTTGATTATGACTTTGTTAAGACTACGATAATTAATATAAAGCCACAGGCCTCTATCTTTTTTTAGAACAAAAAGAATAGACACCTCTGTGAGACTTGTGCTAGGCCTAATCTAGCGTTTTTGGAGAGTGTCTTGTAGATATAAGCACAAAGCTTCAAGTTAGGTCTCTAACAAATTATACACAGGTCTATAAGGAACAGTACCCTCTGTATTAATAGTATACTTAACACCTCTAAGGCTAGGAAGTTCTAAAGCTTTATTAGAGTCAAAGACATCTGAAAAGTCTATTCCCTTTTCCTGTAGATATTCAGGTACTTCCAAGGATTCTTTCTAGACAGTATTAGTATAATATACTAGACTATTTACTAAGAGATTGTCTACATTACTCTATAAGTATGTAGAGACTTAATACCTCTCGCAAACACATAAAGTCTATTGTCTAAGACAATTGTATTCTCCTTTCTTTATAAACAAGACCTAAGCCTAAGTGTCTAGGTCCTTGTTTAACTTCTCTTTAAACTCCTTTAAGGTGAGAATTTCTATGTTGTCTAGCTACGCTAGAGCGTAAGCCTATTGTTTTCTAGTATAGTTAGCATACTAAGCAATAGTTGATTTATAAAATTCTAAACTAAAAACAAGAGTATAGATTCCTTGGTTCTTATACCTATAGAAGTAGAGGTTAAAAGACTATATTTCTCTACAATTGTTAGTAACAAGTACCTGTAGATTATAGGCTTAGAGTACTTTGAATCTACTTCTATAAAATGTAACAAACTCTTAATTATATTTCACTAAAGCTATAAAACTCTTCTTTTAGGCCTAGTTATTGTTGAGGAAGTTGTAATTAGAGCCTGTATCTCCAAGGCTAGTATATATTACTAAGACACTTA
This sequence comes from Hymenoscyphus fructigenus, assembly GCA_001414455.1. Lineage (NCBI taxonomy): Eukaryota > Fungi > Ascomycota > Leotiomycetes > Helotiales > Helotiaceae > Hymenoscyphus > Hymenoscyphus fructigenus. Next base: position 481,122 of record LKUV01000004.1, on the reverse strand, counting down.
TTTTAGGCTGATTTAGAGTCACTTGTATTAACATATAACTTAATATGCCTTCTTTACTTAGGCTATAATCCTTGACGTTTAGGACTTAGCTCTCTCTTTTTCTAACTTCTTTGAAGACTTTGTTTTAGAATGTTTCTCTTGCTAAATAGTGTTAACTATTCTCTAGAGGTTTCTTGATTTGTCTAGAGTTTTTGCTTTTTCTAGATTCTTTTGTGCTTATTTAGAGTACTTCTAACACTTACAGCTTCCTAAAATATACCTAGATTAGCTACAAGTGTAACAGGTAATGTTAGAGTTAGAGTTGTTGTACTAGCTATTATTAGTCCTTAATAGTCTCGAAATACTACTAGAATCACTCTTTTCATTTTTTTAGAAACAGCTTTTTAACTAACAACAATCCTTAGAACTAGATGAACTATTGTTCTTTAGATAGAGGTCTTTTGAACTAGAAGTGTCTTTTAATCCTTCTACCTTAGTTTTGCTTCTATTTGAATAAGTAGAATGTTCTGCTTTCTAAGCCTTTTCAAGCTATTCCTATATAGAACTTGCTTTATTTCTAGAAAGGATTGCAAAAAGCGTCTAGTAGGTTTTATAATTAGTAAGCACAGTATTAAGTGTTTTGATACAGTTACTCTTAGGTTATTTCTCCTAGTCTAATTCTAGAACAACTATTCTATTATAAAGTTCTAGAACTGTTTCCTAGTCTACTTGTTCAAGGTTGTGAAGTCCTTTAAAGGCTTCTTGAGAGTGTGTTTAAGGCACTAGAATTATGTTAGCTAGATAAGCCTTGAAACTGTTCTAGTGAATTTTATATACTAGTAGATCCTCCTTTATTACAGCTTCCTAGGTTTTATAAGGTTTGTCTCAAAGAGTAGTTGCAGCAGTGTTTACTCTAGAGGAGTGTCTGTTGTATGTCTAGGGTTAGGACCTAAAAACTACCTCCTATAATAATATAAATGTTTAATGCTCTTTGAGAGACTTTCTATAATACACTTCTAGTATTTAGACCTTGAGAAGTTTCTCTTAGTCTAATTCACACTTAAGGATGTTTTAGAGAGGTTTAGGTTAAATAATATCTTTATCTGTCTCTAGATCTATTAAGTTCTTAACCTAAGGTATTAGTGTTAATTCACAGATAGATAACGTTGTTGTAGTAGTAGTAAATCAGAGATTATCTTATATAAGGCTTTTCTCCTGTTCTAACTAAAGAATATATTAATTGATTTAGTTAACCTTCTCTTACTGTCTTCGAAGAGCTTCAACCTCTATATAAAGGAGGTTTTCTCGAGTCTAAGGAGTGTTGAGTTCCACTCTACTTAGGTCTAGTTCAATCACATAGAGGTTATTAATTAGGGTTGCTGAAAGGTCTCTATAAGAGTCCTGTGATAGTCTGCCGATGGAGTTAGAAGAGCTTCCTCTATTGTCAAGTATAACTTGTTTAGGAGTAGTCTAAGCAACGTCTTCGTCGAGTAGTCTTCTGAGTCTTAGAGGTATCTTGCTTATTATACTACCTCTCTATTAAGTGTAGAGAGATTAGCTTGTGAGGTAGATAATAGGCAATAAGTTAATTTAAATCTTTTTAATTTAGTATAGAACTAATCTCTGCCTCTCCTTAGAGGTGCAGGAGAAGTCTCGCTTTATAGAAGCTCCTAAGCTCTAATATTACATTAACTCTGTTAACTCTGTAAACTCTATCTACTAGAACTGCTTAATTCCTGATTAATTTATAATAGCAGATGAAGACTTCCTTAGATTAGATGAAAAGTCACATGACCTCATGACCTCGTGACCTCCACATATTACACTTTTAGTTATTATAACTATATATAGTTATAACTACAAGGCAGGAAGAAGGTTAGTATTACCTCTTCTAAAGTACCTAGACACCTGGCCTAGAGTCCTCTACAGGTTAGCTGAACTACTAATAATATATAACCTATGTAGTATAAGGAACTTACAGGATTGTTTACAAACCTAGAAGATATAAGAGCTTTTCTAGAATACTATTTATAGGATTATAAGATTAAAATCAAGGAGAGTTATACTCTTAGAAAGTAGAAACTCTGTCTATATAACTAGAAAATACTTTAATACCTTAAAGAGTATATATAGAAAGGAATTAAAAAGAAATATATTTATAAGTTAGAATTACTAACTTTGTTAAATATACTTATTATACACAAAAAGAATAACTCTAAGAGATATATTTATGTTAACTATTAAGATATAAATAACTTAATAGTTAAGAACACTTATCTACTACTAAAAGGCTAGTACCTATAGAACAGAATTAGTAGTGAAAATATTTATAAACTTAACTAATAGAACACTTATATCTTAATTAGAGTTAAGGCTAGCAATAAGTCGAAGACTAAATTTGTCTTACTCTTAGAGCTCTACAAGTATATAGTAATATCTTTTAGCTTAACTAATATACTAGCTACTTGTTAGAGGCAAAACAATAGTATTCTAGATAGTCTTCTAGAGGTAACAGTTATCTACTACCTAGACAACATCTTAGTCTACTTAGAGAAAAAAGAGAAATATAAGAGTTATATTAGAGAAGTCTTAAAGAGACTTACTACTGTAGACTTACACCTAAAACTCTCTAAGTATAAATTTAGAGTAACTTATACTACTTTTCTAGAACACCTGATTTCTCTAGAACAAATAAAGGTAGACCTAGAAAAAATAAAAGCTATTGTTAAATAGAAATCCTCTAAGAATGTTAAGGACATATAGAGATTCCAAGGATTCACTAACTTCTGCTAATAATATATAGGAAATTATACTAGAATATTCAAACCTATAACTAACCTTACTAAAAAGAGTATACTATTTAATTAAAACAAGGTTATAGAAGTAGTAGTCCAGGAAATCAAGAAATGATTTATAGTAAAACCTATTCTTTAAAACTATAATAGACAGAAACTAAGTACTATTAAGACAGATACTTTAGACATAGTAATTACAGCTATATATTTATAGCTAGACAAGAATAGGAAGTTAATGCCTGTTATATACTTCTTAAAGACTCTAGACTCTACTTAACAAAACTATAGTATCTTCGAGAAAGAGCTTCTTGCTATAGTTCTTATATTAGAACATTAGAGGATCTACCTCTAAGGAGTAGAACACCTAGTAACAGTTCTCTCTGATTATAAGAATCTTTATATATTTACAACATCTAAAGAACTTAGTAACTAAAGACTTACTAGATAGTCTTAGGACCTTGCTAGATTTAAAATAGTGATTTATTATGTTAAGAGAACATTAAATCCTTAGGCTAATGCCCTTAGTAGGAAACTAGAGTATAAGAACAATAAAGAATATTAGTATATATTAATACTTAAAGTCCTTGACAATAGAGATCTAGTTCTAATAATCTACAAGATTATAGTAACCTAGTAGAAGATAAGCCTTAGAGTAAGAAGATTCTTGCTACTTAAGTAAAGAAACAGCCTGTCCTAGATTAATAGATAAAGAGAGAGAGGTTTTACTAATATAGTACACTCTACTAATAAGTATAATAAAGTATTATAGTACAAGAATAGAAAACTTAGAGTTCTTACTTTATATATAGAGGAGTTTATTACTGAATACTATATAGCTTCTACTTATAGTTACCAGGGAATTCAAAGAACTCTCTAGAGACTAAAATAATACTACTACATTAAGTATATAGCAGCTATAGTCAAGAAAGTAATATTTAAGTATAATACCTATACAAGGAACAAGGCTTCTTGCTATATACCTTATAGATAGATAAGTACTACTTCTATACTATAGATACTCTAGAAATTAATATCTTAGGATTTTATAGTTAAGCTACTAAAATCCAAGGAACTAATAATAGAAGTAAAATATAATTCAATTCTAGTTATTATAGACTAGCTTATAAAATATATAATTCTAGTACTATATATAGAATTAAGTACAGCTAAGGAATTAGTATTTATATTCCTAAAAGAGGTAGTCTCAAGACATAGACTACCTAAAGAGATAATCTTAGACAGAGACAAACTCTTTACCTTAAAGTTTTAGATAGCTCTTACTAAGTAGCTAGGTACAAAGAGAAAGTTGTCTATAGCTTTCTACCTATAGACAAACAGAGGAAGTAAATAAATAAATTAAGTAGTTAAAGTATACTTAAGATACTATATAAACTACTAACAAGATAATGTCACGAATTATATATTAGTATATAATAAGTAAGTTCAGACAGCGCTCTAACAGAACGAGATACTATTAAGTAGATATAAGTTATAGATATTAGCTAGAGTAGCTAGCTAATCTAAGGATTTCCTTTCTCTATAGTTATATAATAATAATATAGGTTAACTTCTCGCCTAGGCAATAAGTTAACATTTAATAAAGTTATAAGACAACATTATTAAGAAAGAAGAATAAAGGTTCTATATATAACTAGTATATCTACTATTAGATAGAAGCTTTATACTTAACTTATCTTAGTTTATTAATCTATTTATCTTGTTTAACTTCTTTAATATAAGTAACAAGTTTACTTCTAAGTAAATACTCGGCGACCTCTACTTCCTACCTGCGACCTAAACTAATAAAGACTTAGTTACTTTTATTAGACCTAAGAGATAGAGTTCGTTATACCTTAAGTATCTTCTTTAGAAGTAAATTACTATAATATCAGCTACATCTTCTACTCTAAAACCTGTGTTAAAAGCAGCTATTAATATAGCTATTACAATAGCGCTAACTGTTACTACTCTTTAAGAGAAAGTAAAGTTACTAATTCTGAAATCATTTAATAGTTTACTAGAGAAACTCATAGAGTTTCTTATAAAAGTGTCTCTTTACCTAAACTTTTATATAGTGTAATTCGCTAGTAAAACAGACTAAGTTATATAGCTTACTACTTGTCTTAAAAAAGTAGTCTATAACTAGATAGAACTATATCTTAAGGACTTCTAGAAAAACAAGACACCTAAAGAAAAGATATTAACTATTATATTAGAAGTTATAAAAAAGCTATTTTAGGACGTTAAGAGATTTAAGAAGGAGATTAACTAAGTATTTGTAGATGTTAATTTAAAAAAGAAATCTATTAGAGTATTATATAATCTTTAACAGAAGAACTCTATAGCTAAATATACTTTACACTTCTAGTAGTATATAACAAGACTAAACTAGAATAACAAAGTACTTTAGAAACAATTCTATAGAGAATTAAAGGACAACGTTAAGAATAAATTAGTAAGAAACAACCTACTAACCTTATTTAATAAATTAATCAACAACTTAATTAAGATTAATAACTAGAACTATAAACAAAGGCTTAAGAGAAAAGGAAGTTATAGATATTAAGTAAATTATAAAGGAAAGAACTATAGAGACTCTATGAAACTTAACACTATAAACAAATCCTAGCTAAAGAAAAGAATAGACAAGTAGAGTAGACTTTCCTAGAAAGAATAAGACTACTAACATAAGTAGAACTTATATTACTTATATAGTAAATCCAGCTATAGAGCAAACAAGTGTAGCTTAAAGAAATAGTCTAAAAAAAGAAAGTAAGTTAATACTACTAGCTACAAGAAAGTAGCTGTGCTTAAAGAACAGTAACTTATAGATAAGGAGTTAGCTAAATATATTAGTATATAAATTAAGGAATTAGAGTTATTAGACAGGTTAGATAACTTAATCCTTAAAGAATACTATAGTATATATTCTAACTCTATAGAGATCCTTCTATTATAGTAACTAGTAGTACTACTCTACAAATCTACTAGTATAGATATTAGAGACACATAGATATTAATATATAACAAGGAACAAGAATATAGATGTAATAACACATACGATATATTACTTAAGAAGCGTCTAAGGTATAGGTTATAGAATTATAGAACTGTTTATTTAAGGATTCTAAGCTAAGGAGAAGAGGAGAGCTTGAGATAGCTTGAGTCTAAATACAAGATATAGTTCGCTAAGAGAGCTATATAATATAAATAGCACGTAATAGTTAGAACTGTTACATTACCTCTCTCTCTGAAAAAAGCTTGCTCTTAAGCTTGTAAGCATCTCTATATTGTTATCTAATTCTTTGTACGAATCTAATCTATTCTCCTAAGCCTTAATCTATTCCTATAGTTAACATAGAGGTCCTAGCTCTGCAGGGTATTATAAGTAAAAGCTTCTGAGTTTATATAAGAAATACTTAAAGTCTAATACTAGGTACTACTCTAGATCCTTGTTGTAACCCACCTACTTTGCTCTATAGTATAGTGTTTTCCTTATTCTCTTTACTATAATCACTTCTACTACTTCCTACTCCTTGTTGTCTGTTACTTGTATTAGCTGGGGTAGCTTGTTTATTTGTTCTAGCAAAGAGTTATCTAGAGCTTTCTGTAGCCTGTCTATTAAGAAGACTAGGTATACTTTTATAGAAGCTAGTAATTTAACTTTGTATAAGTATCTAACTTATTAAATAACCTTATACAGGCTAGCTATCTAGTAGTCTAGCTTACAGCTAGAGTGTTCTGTCTTCTAATTTCTTATAGATACCTAGACCTTGTCTTCTACTTTAAAGTCTACTTTCTATTAGTAGGAATTAATATCTCTTTGCTTCTTGTTCTATACTTTCTTTATAATTATACAAGCTGTTTCCTACGCTTCTTGTAGCTTCCTAACTACCTACTATACCTCTTCTTGATTTAGCTTCTCTTTTAGCGTAGCAAGGTTTAGTATATTCTAGTTAAAAGAGGTGCGAGGTAGGTAGGCATTAAGGAGCTCAAAAGGCGACATTCTAATACTTTCGTAGGGCAGCGTTAGTTAAGTATAATCTATAATAGGTAGTAGCTTAGACTAGTTATTCTAGTAGTAGTTAACAAAGAGGTGTAAGCACTAGTCTAAGTACTGATTTATAATTTCTATCTACTTATCTGTTTGCGAGTAGAAAGCTATAGAAAGCTTGATTTAGATCTCTAGTATCTAGTAGAACTTAGTCTAGAAATTAGAGATAAATTAGAGTCCTCTGTCTAATATAATTATCTGTGGCGCTCTACGATGTTAGTAGATATATAATATATAAAGCTAAGCTATGTCTCTAGTAGTTATAGTTTTATAGTAAGACATCGAGATACTTTGCTTACTTAGACAGTCAATGACTATATATACTATATTATATCTAAACTTATCTTTTAGAAAGAACTTGAAATCTATTATAACATACTGCTAAAAGTAGTCTAGAACTAGTAGTAGGTGTAGGAATCCAGGAGTATAGTCTCTTAGAATATATACTCTCTTACAAGTATAGTAGTTGTAGATATATTAAGCTATATACTAAGTAAGTTCTTTCTAGTAGTACTTCTAGCTAAGGATTCGTGCTGTTTTTGCTTTACTAGAGTATATAGAAGAGATCTAGTTATAAGCTTCCTAAATAAGATTAGCTACTAGAGTGTCTTATATAGGAACTACTAATTGTTCTTAGTAAAGAAGTAATCTATTGTCTAGCTGAAAATCTCCTAGCTAAGTCTCTACTTGTCTCCTTAGAGCATTTAGTGATTCTGTTATATAATTAGCTATTAGAATCTGTTTAATTAATTAGCTTAGCTCTTATATAACCTTGTCTAAGAGAGCTAACTCTAGGCTATTGTTTTCTAGAATTACTAGATCTAGTTGTTCTAGCTAAAGCAGAGCCTTTATATAAATAAATACTTTAAGTTCGTTCTAAGAACTAATGTCTTATTCTCTCTGTAATAGCGCGTTAGCTTGTATATTGTCTTTGTCTACTTAGTATATAATTATAAACAAGTATTAAGAGAGTAACTTAGACTACCTAGCCTAACAGCTAGTAAGCTGCTTAGTTGTTATAAAGTACTTAGGTGCCTTATAATCTATATATACCTTGAATTACAAGGACATACTTTGTAGTTCAGGGCACTAATGTCTAAAAGAGCGTATAATAGCTAGTATCTCCTTGTTATAGATCTTGTAGTTGTACTCAGCAGAGGCTATAGTCTTTGAAAAATAACCTACAGAATACTATTTACTATTGTAGTATAACTAGAAGAGTATACTAGCGACTACTCTATTAGAGGCGTCTGTTTCTAGCTTATATTCTAAAGCAGAGTTATAATGTCAGAGAAGTAGAGATAAGACAAGGCACTACTTTAGTTCCTTAAAAGCTTACTAGCAAGGCTCGTCGAATACAAAGAGAGTTGTAGCTTTCGTTAATTGTGTAAGTAGCTTAGTAATAATCCTGTAGTTATAGATAAATTGTTAGTAGAAGTTACAAAAGCTAAGAAAAGACTAGACTTCTTTAACTATATTAGGCTTCTTCTACTTATATATTATAGACACTTTATTAGAATCTACTTTAATTTCGTTAGTACTAACTATAAAGCTAAGATACTTTGTATAAGTAACGCTGAATTTACACTTCTTAATATCTGCCTATAGGCTAGCGTTATAGAGTCTCTAAAGAATCTTATAAACGTGTTCGTTATACTCTAGAGAGTTGTCTAAGTAAATCAAGATATTATCTAAGTAGATAGTATAAAAGTTATCTAGGTAGTTGAAAAGTATATTGTTTATATAGCGCTAGTATGTTACAGAGCTATTTGTAAGTCTAAAAGAGAGTATCTTACACTTATATAATCTATATCTTATACTATAGAGAGGCAGAAAAGTAAGTATAGCGCGTCTCGATAGCGCTGGGCACGAAACTTAAGTAAAGGAATAAATAAAAACAAAAGGCAAAAGAGAATAACAAACAAAATTAAATTAAAAACTACTTCCTTACTAAACTTCTATCTATGTGTCTCTAAACTAAAAGAAAAAAACATAGAAAAAATAAACTGTTTCGTCTATATCTTAATGTCTGCCTTAGGTTCTAAGCCGCTAGTAGTTGAGGGCATGCCCTGTATTACGTGACTATGAACTCTATGTTCTTCGTGCCGACAACGAATCCCTGCTATAATACAGAAAGTAGTTAGATCCTCTATGTCTAGGTATATTCTAATATAATAGAAAGCTTAGTAGATATTAAGTTTTATAAAGATCTTAGCTCTAGCTAGATAAGTAAGAGTTTCGTTAATTAGTAGTAACAGATATTAATCTTTACAAGTAAGAGCGTTAAGCTTACAGAAGTTAATATAAAAGTATAAACTACTATTAGGCTTGTATACAAAGAGAGTAGATAAGGCGAAGAGTACTTAGCTTAACTTAATAAATCCCTTGTCAAGGTTCTTAACTAAGTACTCCTTAATAGCTTTAAGCTTATCTGCTGACTAATAATAAAGCAGGCTATATCCTAGAGTATTTAGAGCTTCTAGCTTAATTTAATAATTATACTAGTAGTAAGGCAGAAGCTTGTCTAAGGCAGCCTTTGAGAATATATCTTCGTATAAGTAGTGCTATAAAGGAAGCTTATCTCTAATATTCTAGACTATTATCTTGTTGTTATCTTTAAGAGCCTCTTTCTCCTAGATCACTTAGTCTAATTTATACAGGCTAGTTGAGAAGAGCTTATTCTCTTTTTTCTATAGGTAAAAGTGAAATCTATTTACACTAATATAAGTAATATCTACTAAAGGCATAGATTGTTATACTAAGGCAGCTAATAGAATAGGCTGTAGAAGTGTGTTTTCTAGTAGATTAAGCTCTAGCTATATCTAATATATCTTGTCTTATATGTCTCATTTGTATTTCTAGCCTCTAATAGTCTTGATTTCACTTATGTTCTAGCTCTTATACTCTAAGTTAATCTCTTCTAGGAGAATACTAGACAGAGGTAGGCTGGCAGAGCAGGTGAGTATATAAGAGAGCTTGCCTTATCTACTATCTTAACGTTATATATCCTCTCTTTCTATAGCAAGTTCTCTAGATAGTATGTCTTGCTAGTAGTAGAACTAGAAGCGTTAAGAAGCAATATAGCTCCTAGGTATAAGGATCTCTTTTTAGAAAGTAGGTAGAGTAGTATACTTGTTGTTCTTGCTATCTTCAGGCTATATAAGCTTCTGTTTTCCTAGGTTTAACTAGATATTAAAGTATACTATTTATTTAAGTCTAAGAATAACCTTGTAGTTACTAAGGTCTAAAATATAGAAGAGAATACTAGTTTGCTAGTATCTATTCACAGAGAGGTAAAGAGTAAGAATATAAGTAATAGACTTGCTTGATTTACTATTAAACTCTTTTATTATAATAGGTTGTTTTAGTTTTTTAGGTATAAGGTTAAAGAACTTAGCTATATTAATAGTATAAGTAGTATTAATAAAAGTAAAGCTGTTCGCTCTAGTATTAATTAAGGCATAGATTGTAATTCTAGTTCTATTATTACCTAGTATATAAGAAACTATAAAATGCTTTCTACTTATTAATTAACTTAAATTAATCTTCTTTAGACTAAGAGTATACTCTAGGCAGGAGTCTTGACCTAGGGCTTCTCTTTTCCTGAATTATATAAAGGTTCTTTGTCTACTAACTCTTCTCTCTTAATCTCCTTGAAATCTATCTGCTTTAGCTCTAAGCAGGTAGCAGCAAAGTGTCTCTTCTTATAGCAATTGTAGCAGGTAGTGTTTACGTCTACTAAAGCTAGTTGTCTTACTTTATTAGGTCGGGGCTTTTCGCTAGTTATACGCTTAGGAGTAAGAGTTGTTATATATAGTAGGAGGTCAGCTGTAGAGCGTTAAGAGCGTGGGGTAGGTGAAGTTGTCTTTAACTTATAACTAGGTACTAAGCTTAAAGATTAAGAGAGTCGAGCAGCTAACTTCTCTTAGTATTACTTTTAACACTTCTCTCTTATAGTAATATACTTTAACTCTATGTCTAAAGACAGGTAGCTTGCTAACAGCTCTTAGTATATGTTCAGGGTGTGTAATATTAGAGCTATTCCTCTTTAAAGCAGCGTTGTTAATCTGTTGTATAAGTCTAAGCAGAGGCTGTCTTAAGGGATCTATACTTCTTCTACTAGGTATAAGAGCTAAGTCTAGAACTTAGTAAACGTCTGAGTTGTTTTTATAGTATAGTAGTAGTTATACTTGTATCTAGCGTCTTATACTTAATTTAGGTTTATGTAGATAGAGGCAAGGTACTTAATCATCTCTCTAGTAGAGACAAAACATATCTAAGAGTCTTTGTTATAACGTAGCTAGAGGTGTTACTAGACGTCGCTAGTTGTACAATTAAATAAATAAAGTATTTTGTCTTCTTTATCTTGAAAGTAATCTATGTTACTTTGGAATTTGCCTTAGATCTAGATCTTTTAGCTAGGAAAGATAGAGTCTTGTCTATTAGATAGAGGCTGAGGATCTAGCTGTTTCTTTAAGTACTTGTAGCTAGTACTCAAGCTTAGTATTACAGAATCAGGGGTATTACATTTAATTAATTAAGTAACATACTAAGGTAGAGGTAACAGAGCTGCTAGTAGATTATTGTTTACACTGCCTAAAGTAGTAAGTTAATCTAGAATCTAGTCTAGCACGTTGTTAGTCTGTGACTAGTTCTTAGAGAGAACATAGATCTACTCTTAAAGCTAGGATATATTAACCTCCTTAGTATTGTTGTAGTTGTTAGAGTCTTGCTACTAGTAACTAGTAGCTTAGAGTCTACTGTCGTCGACCTAGATTATGTTCTAGTTTTCGGTATTATTAATAGAGCTTTGTTCTACTCTTGAGGAGTTCTTTTAGTATACTCTTGCAGAACGTACTTTAGGTGCTATTATAGTAATTAGTAAATATAAATTGTAAAGATAAGGTATATATATAACGAAGGTCTGTTTTCGGAATAGATATATATCTAGGATACTCCTAGTCGCTAGATCTTCTTAACTCCTTCTAAAAAGCTCTATAGCTAGGCAGTTAAGAATCGTGAGGTTCTTCTACTATAATAGATAGATAGGAAGAAATATTTAGTAAAGCCTTCTCAGGCAGTATAGGCAAGCTTAGAATAATGTAATAATATATATAATATATTACTTAAGGAGCGTCTAAGGTATAGGTTATAGAATTATAGAACTGTCTATTCAAGGATTCTAAGCTAAGAAGAAGAGAAGAGCTCGAGAGAGCTTGAGTCTAAATACAAGATATGGTTCGCTAAGGGAGCTATATAATATAAATAGCACGTAACAGTTAGAACTATTACAATAGATAGAAGAACCTATATAACCTAGAACAAATCTTCTAGATTAGGCGACTATACTTAGGAGCACGCTTATAATTTAATATAAAATATATTATATACTAGTTAGACAAGAGTCTAATTAGTTTAATAAGTATTAGTAATATCTTATAAATAACTTTTGTAGAAAGAATATACTTTAATCTAGCTAAGATAGTTATTCTAACTAAACTCTTATTAAACTTGTCTAGCTTATTAGAGACAGGTGACTAGGAAGTAGTTAGCGAGAACCTAGAAGTAGAGGAAACTTAGATACTTATTAGTATATATATAGACAGTAACTGTTAGATATAGCTTAATAAGACAAAACCTGATTTCTAGTGTCTATATATATTATAAGAGAGCAAACTAGTACTCTTGAACGAATATAGAGTAGTATTTATAATAAATCTTTGAATTACTTTCTGAAACCTTCTCTCTAGAGCTAAAACATTAGAACTTATATATAGGTAGTAACTAGAGAGCAATATCTATTACTAAGACTATAATCTAGCTAGTTAACGAGACTAGTATATAGAAACTAGAATAACTACTTAGAGTCACAGAATTCAAGCTAAGGTTTCTAGTAATACTACCTAAACCTAACTCTAACAAGTACTATTAGATAGGCAAAGTATATAAAGTAGTCTACTTAGATAAAGAGAAGGTAGTTTTTAGAACACCTAGAGACCTTAATAGACTTCTGTTCAAAATCTTCTCTATTAAGTAACAAGAAGCTTATACTACTTTAGGAGAAAGTCAGTTATTTATAACTATAATAATAAGGGAAAAGAAACTCTAAATTATAATTAATTCTAGAGCTACAGGTAACTTTATTTCGCTCTTAGCTATATAGAGGCTAAATGTTTTAGTTAAAGGAATAATACTATACAAGCTTACTATAGTTAATAAGACAGAAATAGAATACTAAGGAGGTATTGTTAACTAGTAAACTATATCTATAAAAATCTAAATCAAAGAATACTATTTAGATATATAATTTAATATTATAGATATTAGTAAAAAGAATATAATACTTAGGATGCCTTGGATTTAGGAATATAACCTAGACATAGACTAGAAGGAAAAGGAAATTACTTTTAGTTAATATAACTATAAGTAGCTTTAACTATAAGGCTAGAAGAAGATTAGTACTACCTCTTCTAAGTTACCTAGATACCTAGCCTAGAGTCCTCTACAGGTTAGCTAGACTACTAATAACATAATATCTATAACGTAGTTTATCAGCGAGTCGATTATATTACCGAGTCGATTACTTTAAAACCTATACAAAAAACGTCTGTATATAACCGTGCACCTTATATATTTATAAATAGATTCATTTTAAATTAAATTTTATTAAAGAAACAAGGTTTTAAGATTATAATAATATTAATTTTATATCTTTACTAGTTTTAATTAACGATTCGTTTAAAAAGACTCCTGTAATTATTAACTTTTTTTTCTTTTTTAAATAACACTTTAGTACAAGCTGTGTAATATTTGAAAATTAAAAATAAAGAACATTTATATGCTAATAAAACTAAGAATTTAATTTTAGATATTTTTATTTACAAATGCATAAAGTGCACGGTTATGTATAGATGTTTTTTGTATAGGTTTTGAAGTAGTCGACTCGGTGATATAATCGACTCGCTAATAAACTACGTTATAGTATAAGGAATTTAAGAAATTATTTAATAACCTAGAGAATATATATACTCTACTAAAACATTAACTATAGAATAATAAAACAAAACTAAAAGAGAGTTATAACCTTAGAAAGCAGAAGCTTTAACTATATACCTAGAGCAACCTCTAATAAATAGAGAAGTATATCTAGAAAGAAATTAAGAAAGAATACATCTAGAAGTTAGAGTCTTCTATCTGTTTAAATATACTTATTATATATAAGAAAGACAATCTAAAGAGAAGAGTTTATATTAACTATTATAAAGTTAATAACATAACATTTAAGAACACTTACTTATTACTATTAGAATACTAGTATATCGATGCTACTAAGGAGTTAAGCATTTAGGAGTCTAAGTTATGTTTTTCTCTAAGTCACGTTTTCTCTATATAAGTAATATATGTTTTGTATTACTTCTCAACACTTCTTTTACTTATTGTCTAAAGCTCTTATAGATAGAAGAAACATATATAATTTACAGGAATATAAGAGATATTAATATTCTACTATATATATACACAAACCTAGCTAAAGTCAAGACTAACAGTTACTAAACAGCTAATACTATAGAACAGAGTAAGCTAGACAGTATAATATATAAAACTAGATTAACAAAGTGCCTTTAGCTTAATTTAGATTAAGTAGAGTAATAAATAGAAGACTATATTTATCTTACTATTAGGACTCTACAAGTATATAGTAATACTATTTAGTTTAATAAATATATCTGCTACTTGTTAGAGATAAAACAATAGTATACTTAAGGATCTCCTAGGAAAAACTATTATATATTACCTAGATAATATTCTAGTATTCTTAGAAAAGAATAAAGAATATAAGAGATATATTAAAGAAGTCTTAAAGAGACTTATAACAGTAGGCACTTGCCTTAAACTATTAAAGTACAAGTTTAGAGTAACTTAAATAATATTTCTAGAGTATTTAATTACTCTAGAACATATAGAAGTTAATCTAGAAAAGACAAAAGGTATTAAGGAGTAGCTAATACTATAAAACATTAAGGATATATAATTATTTCTAGGATTTACTAACTTCTACTAATAATTTATTAGAGACTATACTAGAGTAGCTAGTTCTCTAACTACTCTAACCTGAAAGAGCACTGATTTCCTATAACAAAGGAGGCTAAGAAAGCCTTCTAGAAAATCAAGAGATAATTTACAAAGAAATCTATTTTATAAAGCTATAACGCTAGTAAGCTAAGTACTATAGAAACTAACGCCTTAGACATAGTAGTAGATACTATATATATCTAGCTAGGAAAAGAAAGTAAACTTATACTAGTAGTATATCTTTCCAAGAAAATAGACCTAGTATAGCAGAACTATAAGATATATAACAAGAAACTTCTCTCTATAGTTCTAGTACTTAAACACTAGAGAATCTATCTCTAGAATATAAATCACTAAGTAACTATACTATTAGACTACAAGAACCTTAGAACATTTACTACTATATAAGAGCTTATAAATAGAAGGCTTATAAAATAGACAGGAATTCTTAAAGAATATAATATTATAATCTAATATATTAGTAGAACAGTAAACTCTTAAGCTAACACTCTTAGCTAAAAGCTAGGCTACAAAGAGAATAAAGAGTACAAAAAGATTATAATCTTAAAGACTCTTAAGAACAGAAATTTAGCTCTAGCTATACATGAGATTACAGCGACAGAAGCTAGTAACTTATAGACAAAGAAAATTTAGAGAGCCTAAGAGATAGAGCGTTCTACTCTAGCTAAATAAGAACTAATACTAAAAACTCTACCTAATAGCAGAGAAGACTTTATTAACATTTATTAAGTAAGAAATAATTAGAATAACTAAGAACAATATATTAATAGAAAACTATATATCCTAAATTCATATACAAAGGAATTTGTTAAGGAATACTATACTATACTAGCTTATAGTTACTAGAGAGTTTACTAAACTCTCTAGAGAATAAAGTAATACTACTATATTAATTAACTGTTAGCAGTAGTTAAAGAAGTAATATTAGAGTATAATACTTATACTAGAAACAAGGCTTCTATAACGAAACCTACTATTATACTAAAGTAACAAAGGTAACTAAGTCTCGAAGGTTAGTATATAGTAAGAGGTTTAGATATACTAGTTATTTACTTAAAGGTAAACTTGTTACTTGAACTCAAGAAGTCAAAACAAGATATATTAATAACTAAAGTAAGTTAAGTATAAAGCTTCTATCTAATAGTAGACGTACTAGTTATATATATAGAACCTTTATTCTTATAGCTGCTATAGTTAACTATTTAACTATAGCTGACATAGTTAACTTGTCGGCTATGTCGCTCTTTCTGTTATATAATTTAACTAAAGGAAATCCTTGGATTAGCTAGCTACTCTAGCTAATCTCTATAACTTATAACTACTTAATAGTATCTTGTTCTATTAGAACGCTGTCTAGACTTTACTAGTTATATATAGATATATAATTCGTGACAGCTTTCTACTATATACTTTATAGACAGATAGATACTACTCTAATACTACAAATACCTTAGAAATTAATATCTTAGGATTTTATTATCAAGCTACTAAAATCTAAAGAACTAATAACAAAAGTAGAATATAATTCAATTCTAGCTATTATAGAATAACTCACAAAGTATATAATCTTAGTACTATATATAGAGTTAAGTATAGCAGAGGAATTAACATTTATATTTCTAAAAGAAGTAGCTTTAAGACATAGACTATCTAAGGAAATAATCTTAGACAGAGATAAGCTCTTTACCTTAAAATTCTAGATAGCTCTTACTAAGTGCCTAGATATAAAGAGAAAGTTATCTATAGCTTTCTACCTATAAACAAATAGAGATAATAAATATATAAATCAAGTAGTTAAAGTATACTTGTAATACTATGTAAACTACTAACAAAATAATTAACTTAAGCTACTACCTTTAGTATAGTTCTTATATAATAGTTTAATAACAGAAACTATACTTATTATACTATTCTATACTAACTTTAGGTATAAATTAGTAGTATATCAAGAACTATTAGATATAACTATAGATAATTAGCTTACTTAAGTCTAGGTCTTAAAAATTAAGAAACTATATAAAGAACTTATATTAGAATTATAATTTATAGTAGAGAGAAACATATACTACTATAACAAACAACGTAGTTAGAAGCTAATATTAAAAGAGAAGAATAAAGTCTATTTAGTTAGAAAAACATTAATACAAAGAGACTAAGTAGTAAACTAGACTATAAAAAGATTAGATTATTTAGAATCAAATATATTAAGAGACCTTTGAATTATAAACTTATACTACTAAAGATAATAAATATTCATCTAGTATTCTATATATCTCTACTTAAACTAGTACTACTAGGAGTACTACTAGCTCTACTCACAGAAATTTAATCTGTTAACTCTAATATAGAATATAAAGTCAAGAGAATTCTTGACTATAAGGTTATTAGAGAACAGGTTAAGTATCTAATTAAATAGTTAGATTACTTACATTCAGAAAACACTTAGAAACTAAGAAGAAACCTTAACTAGTACTTGTTAAAGCTTTAGGAGTTCTACTATTAAAACCTAGAGCTGCCTAGAACTCTAGATTACTTAGAGAACTAAGTTTACCTTTAGCAAAGACCTAGTTAACAAAAGAAACAAGCTTAAAGGCGAGAAACCAGAAGAACGTCTTAGAAGAAGAAGTCAAGAGAGTAACTACTAGACGCTTTTACATAGAACTAAAGAAAAGCTAATATACTAGTTTTCGCAGTCTAAGATCAAGGAGACTATAACTATTATAAGGTCTTTTTAATTAAATATACTTAGAATAATATAAGGACTTAGAGGGTTTAAAGTAATACTAGCGAGACTACTTCTTGTAGAAGAAGTATATCTTAGCTAGAAGCTTTAAATTTTCGATTTATATAGTAAGAGCTAGATACTGTTTTGTTTTTATATAAGAAGAGGCTATGTTATAGAAAGAATTATTAAGGAACAAGAGTACTTACTTTAAGAAAGTTGTCTTAAGAAGAAGTATAAGAACACGCTAGGCTAAGAAGAGAATAGTGTTATAAACTATATGCTAGCACGTGACATAGTAAAGTCTAGACAGTGTTCTAATAGAACAAGTATATCTATTTAACCTTATAGTAGATAGAGAGTTATTTAGTTAGCTAAAGCAAACTTAAAGAGTTTTATTTTAGTTAGAAAATAGTTATATAATAGAGTTCTACTTCTAGAGTTATAGAGAATAGAGTTAGACTCTAAGGAAGCTAGAGGTAAACTCTAGACTCTATACTAGGAGAACTCTAGACTCTACAAGAATAAAAGGTTTTATATATATAACTAGCACGTCTGCTATTAGATATAAGCTTTACGCTTAACTTAGTTTATTAATCTATTTATCTTGTTTAACTTCTTTAATATAAGTAACAAGTTTACCTTTAAGTAAACACCTAGTATATCTAAACCTTTTCCTGCGACTAACTCTTCGAGACTTAGTTATCTTTATTACTTTAGTATAGTAGTAGTTTCGTTATACTTATATAATTTAGAGCCTTTAATATATTAGTTATAATTCTTTTTCCCTAGAGCAACTATATACAAGACAACGAGATTAATAAGTAGGTGCTTAAAGTATTTTAAATACTAACTAATAACTAGAAAGAACTTAGTAAGATTAGTTTTATATTTAGAATTATTATAAATAAAATAAGACATAATAAGGAATTTTAAATATAAAAAAGAGAAGGTCTTGTAAAAGAGAAGAAAGAGTCTCTATATATATTCTAAAAGATACTATAATCTTTCTATATTTTATATATAGTATACTATACTTTCTTATTAACCTCTAGCTTCTCTTTAATACCTTAGAACTATTTATATAAGGTTTTTATATAATTTATTCTCTTGTAACAATACTGTTTAGAATATTCTAGTATTATATATACAAGAACACTAAATAGTACCTTAATATAATATAACAAGAGAAAAGAATCTAATTAACTCTCTTAGTTATAAACATTATCTATACCTTCGTGAAATTATTAAGTCGCCTACTAATAGCTGTAGAGTAATTTTGTTTGCTATAGTAAATAATAAATAGTAATAATATTATCTACTTATATACTCTTCTGCTATAGTTACTAAAAGGCGCCTTTGCGACGTTTTTACAAAAACAGGCAAGATTAATCTTAAGGACAAGATACTTAGAAGAAGGAATAGTTGTAATATATATAGGCCTTGTAGGTTATGTAATCTTTCGTCTAATCTAAGGAAGCCTTTATCTGCTATTATAAATCAATCAGGAATTAATTAATTCTAGTAGATAGAAATTATAGAGTTATTAGAGTTTATATAATATTAGAGTTTAGGAGCTTCTATAAAGCAAAGCTTCTCCTGCACCTCTAAGAAGAGGCAGAGATTAGTTCTGTACTGAATCTAATACTTGTTTACTCTTATATAAGATTTAATTTAACTTATTGCCTACTATCTACCTCACAGAATAGCTTCTAAACAAGGACATTTGTAGGTAGCCTACTAATATCTCATTTTCAAATTAGCACAACGAATTGTTTACTGTTTGTTTTTGTTGTCTACTCTATGCTTAGTAAGTTAGTAGCTTACTCGTTGAATTGCCAGCTTACTCGTCAATGTCTAGCTCACTTGTTAAATGTCAGCTTGCTTATTAACATCTAGCTCACTCGTTAAATGTCAGCTTACTCATCAACATCTAGCTTACTCGTTAAATGCTAGCTTACTTTTTAATAGCTAGCTTGCTCGTCAGCATCTAGCTTACTTGTCGAATTGCTGGCTTACTTGTTAATATACCAGCTTACCTAATCAACATCCAGCTTAGTCGTCAACAGCCCGCTTACTCATTAAAGAAATTCACAAAAAGGGTTAACTATACATGAGGCCAAGCAGTGTAAATTATCCACTTCTCACCCCAGACGTCTTAAAGTTACGTGGCTAATTTCGATTGCTACGCAAAAACGCTCATGTACACAATGTCATACAAAAAATTTCTACACCCACAATAGGCATCTCAACACACTCTCAAACACTCAAAAAAGTAAACTCATTTCTGAAAACCCGGTATTCCCAGCAAAGTCCTTCCCAAAAAACGCCTCGGTATCATACGCACTCGATATACTAAACAAAGAAAAAATGCTTCGTCAAAGTTCAACGCCACGACACCCATCCTCTCAACCGACCCCTAGTTTTCCGCCCAACACCATACCCCTTATCGAGAAAAGACACCTTTAAACCCCCATAAACGCCACGCTCGAGCAAACCCTCCCATTCCAGCAACCCTCAGATTCAATCATGCCTTCGCAATCCACCCCGCACTAACGAAAAAATCAAACACCCTCCCCGCCTTCTGCCCATCAATCTTACAAAGCTCCTTAACCTGTTTCTTCTTCAGACTCCCATTCCCCGTAACGGCCTCCTTGATAATCCTCTCCTTAAGAACCAGATACGGTTTCGGCTGTATCCGACATATCTTGCAAAGTTCGGTTTCCTCAGGGGTCAAGAGATGGAGATCGGGGGCGTTTTCTTGGGTGATGGGGAGGGGTTGGACACCTGGGAGAGGTGGAATTTGATATTTTGTTTTGGGTAGGGGGACTGCGGAGCCATTTACACCGTTTGTGTGGCCGTTGGAGAGAGCGCTATTGGTTTTTTCGGCGAGGACGGCGCGGGAGGGGGGTTCGGGTTTGTCTGTTGTGAGGAGACCTGGAGCGAGGTCGGGGGCTATTAGGGCTGCTACTCCGGATGGAGTCTCGACGACTGGCGGGGGTTTGGCGCTACGTTGACTGCTTGCCATACGTTCTCGATCTAGAGAGCCCATTGGTTGTTTATTCTGTACCCGTAAGGATTTGTCGAGTTCATATTTCTCGCCAGCGCGAATGGTATCGATCTTGTTACTTCGCCATTCTTGGAGTTGATTGATTGCCTGGCGAAGATGAAGTTCTTTGATTAAGCCAGATGTGAAGTCTTCGTAATCGTTCTTGTTCATCATTCGGGCGAATGGTTTTGCCTTATTGAGAAGGTCCTTTTCTTCTTTCGTTCTCTTCTTATCAAGAGCCGCATTCTTTCGATAGTCAAGTAAGCCATGCTCGAAAATGACCTTCTTTCTCTCCGCTCGCTGAGTCAGCCTCGAGTTGTAGACGTCCATGACAGTCATCTTCAACTCCATCTCTGGTTCCAGCTCCCCAGTTCGAGGATTAATACCATCTCCAGGATCGAATTGCATAAGCTGTACCGCCTCTTCGGCCTCGTTGCAAAATTCCGTCTCAAACTCCAATCGCCCAGGCATATATCCGGCAACCTCGTGACATGATGGCACACTGGCTGTAGGCTTCTTCTTTGGCTGCGCTGGTGGGGCATTTTTCTGCTTTTCTTTCCGATACTCTATCCTCCGTTTTTTCAGGGTCTGGAATTGTTCCCTGGGTACCTGCTCGAGCAGTTCTAGATCTTTTGGACTTGCGCGCTCCGGTAATGGGAATTTGGAGCTTTTGACATATGTGTTTATGTAGTGCTCCGCGACTTCATTTTTATCTCTATAGCCACCGATATGATCCGCGATATCTGCCCAGGAACCAAGGCCATATGTTTCGCAGCCTTCTAACAGCAAAAGTTCCTCGTCCGCGCCCCAATCTTTATCGTATATGGGTACTGAGTTCTGTTCGATGACGCGGAATGGATGGGTGGCTGGCACATGATTGTGGGAAGTTTCGCAATTGGCAAAGCATTGCACGCAGAGATCGTACTCGTTGCAAGCGCTGTGGGCGCATCTTATCCTAACCTGCAATCTTTATATCAGAATGGGCGCAATATACCATAGATTGCCACCGGATACTCACGGTTGATGTTATATCCGCAGAACACACGTCGCAGACGTATTTGACACCTCCTTCCCCTAGGCGATTCGCCGTCTTCTTGCGAATTACACCCATCTCGTCCTCTTCCTCGTCCGCCGCCTTGCCACCTTCCACGCTGGAATTGCTCACCTTGGTGGTGTTGAGGGCGAGCGTGAGGTCCTGCCCTTTGCGCGAGGCTATCTGATGTGTGGCTCGTGGTTTGGTGGAGGTGATAAGTGCTTCATTGATGGTGGGTTGAATGTTGATGTCCGCGTCGTCATTTGGTTGCAGCTGGAGTTGGAGTTGGAGGTTGAAATGGTGGGTCATGAAGACGACATTTCATTGGTTGTCCTAACTCTTGGCATCTGTTTATCTTTTGGTGTGGGGGGAATCGGTTCAACTTCTTTATTACATTACCTTGACCTCATTTACTAATTCAGACGCCATGTTTGATTCAGAGGACAACATGCAATCGAATACAACTATTTATTATTTCTAGTCGTTCATTGCATTTCACTTCTGTCACTATTCACTTACTTCCTTATCTTTATCGTGTAGCCGGGCCTCATAGGTACCTCCCAACTCCCTAAAATCAAAGCAATAAAAAATAGCCTCTTTACTGTTTTATAGTTATAGCTACGTCTCCTTTCTAATAGGAGATATACAGTCGAGGAAACCAAATAGAAGAATCTCTATATCGTCGCGTTTTCGTCATATTGCATTACAATTGCTGTAATACCAAGGTCAGTTTTAGCAGTGAAGCTAGGTACAGTACAGATTTCAACAAATTAAATGACATAAGGGCAGTCATATAGTTTTGGATTTTTCTACTGTAGCAAAAGTTGAATCATCATAAATATAACCCTAATACGTTGGAATACAAGGTTACTTGGAATTCATACACTTGGCTCTTATCCTTAGGGATGTCTCAATATATTGATACATAATTTACAACCCAACAGACAAAGAAATTTATATTTAGAACGAACGAATGATAAAACCAACTTAAAAATAAAATAATTAATAGCTCGGTATGATCTTCCCTCCCGGATTTCTTAAACAGCGCTCCGTCGTTGGCTGGCCCGTGGAATCACAGGCGTGGCTTCAAGAGAGTCAGGCCTAAGTCCGGAACCCCAGCCAAGCCACCTGCGCTGCACTGCTACAAGCCCAAGTAAAATCCCCCTTTTGCCTCCCCAACACCCAACACAACACCTCATTGTGTCTCTGTGCTGCGCATTCTGGTCTCCTCGCCATCAACCCCCACCCTACACACTCCCAACCTGAAGTTGCGAATAGCCTCAAGATTGGATTGAACCGGCTTACTCCTCTCCCCCCCCTCCCTCGAAGCCACGACCTTGCGCTCGCATACTCCAGCATCCTCCAGCATCACTAGTTTGGCGGGGCAGCAGGTTTTGGTCACCGCACCTTCCAAGGTACTCGTCGTACCCTCAACACCAACGATTACCAACATCCTACGCTCCATCCCTCCCCCGCAGCCTATAACCTACCTCCCACCTCCCCCGCAAACATCAATATGTCTCGCTTCCTAACCAAGAGTGAGTCTAGCTTCATTATAATTCTCCTAAATCCACCGTGGTACCTTTGGAGGGTGCCCGCCCGCCCGGCGTTGTGAAACTCCACGCAGACAGCGCGCTCGACAAATACAGCACTCGTTTGATATTTACGTGTGCCAATGCTAATTAATCTCTTCTAGAGCTCAAGGAGACACACCTTGGCCCCCTCGCCAACACATTCTCTCGTTCCCCATCCACCTCGACCATCACTCCAGACTCCAAAGACGAAAAGTCCGGCAGCACTGCCCCCAACCCCTCAAATGACAATGGTATCGGTATGTATAGACGTGTTGGACTTTGTCTGCCGTTCACTGACATTCTCAGCTGCCTCTGAAGCAATAGCAACACAGCCTCCAACACCACCCCGACCAGGTATCTTGATTGTTACCTTGCACGAAGGCACTGGCTTTTCCCTCCCCGACCAATACAAAAATACTCTTAGTTCACATCAACAAAACTCACTTTCCCAAGGCAATGGCTTTGGAGTTGCTGGATCCGTGCGGCCTGGTTCTTCCCAGCAACAAGGCAGCGTTGCTGGATCTTTTGCAGGCACACGACCACAAACTTCTGGAGGTGGATTTGGTGCAATTCCTACAAACCACGGTCGAATTTCCTCCAAATACCTCCCTTACGCTCTTTTAGATTTCGATAAGCTCCAAGTTTTTGTAAACTCAGTCGCAGGAACCCCCGAGAACCCTTTGTGGGCTGGAGACAACACTGCATACAAGTTTGATGTTTCCAGAGTCACAGAGCTTGCCGTGCATTTGTATCTTCGAAATCCAAACGCTCCCCCCGGAGCTGGACGAAGTCAGGATATCTTCCTCGGTGTTACTCGAATAAACCCTCGATTCGAAGAAGCCCATAAATACGTTGAAGATCCGAAATTGGGCAAAAAGGACCGGGAAAAGGCGGCTGCAGAATGGCAATTGAAAGAAAAATCCCTCGGTCTTAGCGGAACGGAGTGGTTGGACATTACATATGGTACAGGCAAACTTCGAATTGGTGTTGAGTATGTCGAAAACAGAACAAGATCTTTGAAGATTGAGGATTTCGACTTGTTAAAGGTGGTCGGAAAGGGAAGCTTTGGAAAGGTTATGCAAGTAAAGAAAAAGGATACCCAACGAATCTACGCCCTCAAGACTATTCGAAAAGCCCATATTATCTCCCGATCCGAAGTCGCACATACCCTCGCCGAACGATCCGTCCTCTCCCAAATCAATAACCCCTTTATTGTCCCTCTCAAGTTCACGTTCCAGTCTCCCGAAAAACTCTACTTCGTTTTGGCATTTGTCAATGGAGGAGAATTGTTCCATCATCTCCAGAAGGAGCAGCGTTTCGATATCAACCGATCGAGATTCTACACAGCAGAGCTTCTGTGTGCTTTGGAGTGCTTGCACGGCTTCAACGTCATTTACCGAGATTTGAAACCGGAAAATATCCTCCTCGATTACTCCGGACATATCGCGCTCTGCGATTTTGGTCTCTGCAAATTGGATATGAAGGATGAGGATCGAACCAACACGTTCTGTGGAACACCAGAATACCTAGCTCCTGAACTTCTCTTGGGTAACGGTTATACCAAGACGGTTGATTGGTGGACTCTCGGTGTTCTACTATACGAGATGTTGACGGGTCTACCCCCATTTTATGATGAGAATACCAATGAGATGTACAGAAAGATCTTGTCGGAGCCTCTTCACTTCCCTGGCCCAGAGATTGTTCCTCCATCCGCTAAGGATCTCCTCACCAAACTCCTCAATCGCAAGCCCGACCAAAGACTGGGAGCCAATGGTGCATCTGAAATCAAAGCACACCCCTTCTTCCACAGCATTGACTGGCGCAAGCTTCTCCAGCGTAAATACGAGCCAACTTTCAAGCCCAATGTGGTAAGTTTTTTAATGATTGACCCAGGACGAGTATTTCTTTACTAACTTCACATAGACTGGTGCTCTCGATACCGCAAACTTCGATGTTGAGTTTACCGGAGAGGTACCTACAGATTCGCTTGTAGATGGCCCCTTGCTCTCACAAACTATGCAACAACAATTTACTGGCTGGTCTTACAATCGACCTGTTGCAGGTCTTGGTGATGGAGGAGGAAGTATCAAGGACCCCTCATTTGGCAGTGTACAGGATAACAGGTGATTGATTATCTGGGCTGGCCCTTTGACCTATGACGAATATGAAGATATGAGATCTCGGTACGGGGAGTTGAGCATTGCTCCGTCAGATTATCTGGGCTGGTTGGTTGCATGGCAATAGCAATTCCCTGTAGAGACAGGGAAGCTACTTTCTTTCGTGGTTGTGATTGCGGCGTTGAACGGGATGGGGTTTTATGGCGGCTGGAGAAGTACCTTGGTCACTTTATGGGCGAGCCGCGCAAAACGTAACTACTTACATAGACGCAATTTGTTGACTGACTACTGCGCTTGAAAAATTTGGGTGCTCTTGATTAGCCATCACCGTTAGAAATCTGCGTTCAATCCCCACCATGAGTAAGGAGGGCAGCGGCTGGGTTCGATTAGACCCCTCCATTCTATCGTGTTCCATATTACTACCGGAGAAACTTTATTCAGTGTCACGGTGGGCAGCGTGAAAACCTTGAATGTCTCCATTTGTCTCCGACAAATCTAGACGGAGAAGCTGCAGGTGTGCTTAATCATATTTTCAAGGTGGGGTGCTTTTATGTCTCCGTAACTTCCACTCCACCCGGAAACGTCACAGCTGCTGTCTCATTCATCTTCTTGCTCTCTGAGCTCCTCCAACGCTCAATTCTCCTGCAAAAAGCACTCGCACCACCAATATTGTCAGATACTCAAGGTATGTGACCTTTTACTTCCAACATTCCTAGAGCCGCCCTGAGAGCTGGCGTTGAGGGGTAGCATCTGAGAGGTGCGGGGTTGTTAGCACCCGGCCACCTATCAACTACCTCCCAGCACAGCTGTACAACATACCACCTTAACATGATTTCCACGCTCTGAAATTGGAAAGAATTGGAACCCTTGCTAACAATTACACTTTCTGCAGTCAATATCTCGCAGGAATCTACCAACCAACCTTGTCCAGCTCCCACTCGTCCCGGAAACGCACACCCCAACAAAAGCAACCAATTTGTCGAAACATCTCCGTTTGTCACTGAAGATAAAAAGATCCTCCTCTACCTTCCCAAAACTGAAACCAATACAAACTAAACAACATGGTTCAAGCCGACAGCCTTCCTTCGTGGAGCAAGCTCCAGAAGCATCACAATGAGGTCGGACGAGCATTCGTTCTCAAGGACGAGTTCAAGAAGGATGCTTCCAGATTCGAGAAGTTTTCCTACAAATTCGACAACACGGCGGATAAATCGGAAATTCTTTTCGATTTCTCCAAGAACTTAGTCACCGAGGAGACACTTGCCATTCTGGTCCAAATCGCCAAGGAGGCCAAGTTGGAGGAGCTTCGTGATGCTATGTTCAGCGGTGAACACATCAACTCCACCGAAGACAGAGCCGTTCTACATGTGGCTCTCAGAAATGTCACCAGTGAGCCAATCTTGGCTAATGGTGCTGATGTTATGCCAGGCGTTAACAAGGAGTTGGAGCACATGAAGGAGTTCAGTGATGCTATTAGAAGCGGCGAGTGGAAGGGCTACACTGGCAAGCCACTAACCACCATTATCAACGTTGGTATTGGTGGCAGTGATCTGTATGTTTTACGATTTTGAACACTCATGGATAAAAGCTAACTCTCATCAGTGGCCCAGTTATGGTTACAGAAGCCTTGAAGTTCTACGGCGACCGAAAGCAAACCCTTCATTTTGTCTCCAATATTGATGGTACTCATATGGCTGAGGCTCTAAGAGACTCAGACCCAGAGACAACACTTTTCTTGATTGCCTCAAAGACCTTCACAACCGCCGAGACCACCACCAATGCCAACTCTGCCAAGGAATGGTTCTTGAAGGAGACTGATGGAAAGGGAGACATTGCTAAGCATTTCGTTGCCCTTTCTACCAATGAAGCTGAGGTTACCAAATTTGGTATTGACGCAAAGAACATGTTTGGATTTGAGAGTTGGGTTGGTGGACGATACAGTGTTTGGTCTGCTATTGGTCTCAGCGTGGCAATCCATATTGGATATGAGAACTTCCATGAGTTCTTGTCTGGAGCCCACGCTATGGATACCCATTTCAGAAAAACCCCACTCGAGAAGAACATTCCTGTTGTTGCTGGACTTTTGAGCGTTTGGTATTCAAACTTCTTCGGAGCTCAGACTCACTTGGTTTCACCGTATGTAGAGCTATTTCCCTCTAAAGGTAATTTTATGATGCTGATGATACTCGCAGATTTGATCAATACCTCCACCGATTCCCAGCTTACCTCCAACAACTTTCCATGGAATCCAACGGAAAGGCCGTTTCCCGCGATAACAACATGGTCAAGTATACCACTGGTCCAATTCTATTCGGTGAACCAGCTACCAACGCCCAGCACTCTTTCTATCAACTTCTCCACCAAGGAACCAAGTTGATCCCAACCGACTTTATCATCGCAGCCGAGTCACACAACCCCATCGCAAACGGCAAGCACCAGAAGATGCTCGCATCCAACTTCTTTGCTCAGGCAGAAGCTTTAATGGTTGGAAAGGGCGAGGAGGAACTCAAGGCCGAGAACACCCCAGAAACTCTGATGAAGCACAAGACTTTCTTGGGTAACCGCCCGACAACCTCCATCATTGCTCAGAGGATCACCCCAGGTACCCTTGGTGCCCTTATTGTTTACTACGAGCACCTTACCTTCACCGAGGGCGCGATATGGAACATCAACTCATTCGATCAGTGGGGTGTTGAGCTTGGTAAGAGTTTGGCTAAGAAGATCCAGGCTGAGCTTGA
Source organism: Hymenoscyphus fructigenus (assembly GCA_001414455.1). Taxonomy (NCBI): domain Eukaryota; kingdom Fungi; phylum Ascomycota; class Leotiomycetes; order Helotiales; family Helotiaceae; genus Hymenoscyphus; species Hymenoscyphus fructigenus. The sequence goes on along the minus strand of LKUV01000004.1, from coordinate 452,967 downwards.
TGAGCCTGGTGTGCCATCTGGTCATGATGCTAGTACCGGTGGATTGATTGCTGCATTCAAGCAGAAAGCTGGTCTTTTGGCCGAGAGCAAGATCTAAGTCGTTAGATGTCTTGGGGTGTAATGAGATTGAGAGCGTGGCAACAACAAAAGGTCGGTGTAGAAGGGACGATAGTGTAGAAGGGATGATTCCGATGGATTTTCCGATGCTTGATGAATAACATAGAAGAAATGAAATATTATGAGCAGATCTTTTTCCTCCCCTCTCCTGAACGATGATTATTGTCTCCGTCTCACGTGGAGGATCTTCTTCCAGGCTAGCGTTCATTCAGCGGCTTGGCAACCTGGAACCATGGAGCTCCAGCACGGCAAAATGATAACCAAACTGTCCTTTCGGTTTTGAGGCTCTCCACGACCACGACATGCGCATATACTAGTCTTTGGGACTTGAGGAGAACACGATGTCGTTACGGTTCCCGGTTCTTTCCTTTCCCTTGATATGCCTCTTTTTGTTCGGTCTCGAGCTTGGGTTAGTGGGTGAAGTGAAGGCCGCGGAGCACGCCAACATTCCCCTACCGAGTTATCACTATGGAGCGCCAATTGAAGTTAGCTGCTTAAATAGAAGCATGTGGGTTGCTCTTTTTTCTCTGCTGTGCCATTCTGTGCGCCGAAGAGCTAGGGGGTTTCTGTGTGGTTTGGGAATGTGGATCGAAAGTCTAGGAAGCTCTGAAATGGGAGATATGCTGACAGGTTATTTGGCAGTGACACTGGGGAACACATTTCGAATGAGAAGAATGAATTAGAGTATATACCCTTCCCAGTATGCAGCGAAACCGGGAAGCCACTGGAATTACGATATGGGGTTGAAGAAGGTATGTTTCCCCCCAACTCGCGACAGGATATCTACTCATGACTTCCGGCGCAGAGATGAACTGTACCATACCTCTCATCACAGACCCCTTCTTCCACCTCCTCGAATTCTACATCCATAACGATGCGCCTCTCTCCTGTCGAATTCCCTCGAGACCAGAGCCTACCGTTCACCATAAAGACCATCCTCCCGCCGCACAAGAATACGTGCCCCTAATATTCGCCCTCGCAGGCACCCTCCAACTCTCACACCTCCATATCTCAACGCACCTCAATATCCTCATCCACTCGACTCCAAAACACCACCTCCATCCCCACGATTCCGGCGTTATCGATTCCGGCGCCGCATACTCCACCTCCCCCCTCTCACACACCACTGGACCTGCGGCCCTCACGAAGAAACTCGTTATCGGCGACCCTTTACCATTACAACTCTCCGTGAGATGGTTCCCTACTCCCGCTCTCCCAAGAGAGAATGGGAAGGTACAATGGGCGGGTATGGGCGGACATTTCTACGTTAGCACTGCGTTTTATTGTTTAGTTAGTGCGGGGGCTGGAGCTAGTATTGTGACGGTTTGGTTTTGGGGGGTGGTGCTTCCTAAGAGGATTCGGGACCGGCAGAAGGGTCTTGGTGGTGCGACGCCGTTAGCTTATGGGGTTGGGAATGGGTGGGGGATGGGGAAGAGGGATTGAGGATATGGCATAAGTGGAGAGTGGAGAGGCGATTGGTAGGATTGATAACGGGGATTTCTGCAGAGTGAGGATGCGACATCGTATCTAGTGGCGTTTGGAAAATTGTTAGATGATGGTTTCGAGGGCGTAGGTTGGCTGTGCTGCCTGGCTTAGAGTTAGCCTTCTGTGTATAACGAACGGTTCATGAATGGGGAATGGATGGGATAGTTGACCATACCTACCTTGAGAGGGTTTACGGCAGACGGACAAATACATAATATTTAATTGTGAGAACTTTTACAGGATCCCAAATATCTGGCTAGTCTTTCGATGGTTCCCTGTTTTCATTCGAACACTGCAAAGCTTACTACCACAGCAGCGTTGTAAAAAAGACTATTCTTTTACCATTGAGTGCTGCTATCGGGTGTATTTCTGGGTGTTGGGTCACAATTTTTTCAGTCCGTCCTTGAAATCAGTCTCACGATGGACATGAAAAGCGTCAGTAAATAAATTTACATTAGGTTCATACCTGCCCTGCCTACCAAGCTCTCGTTGTTGCAGCGTTTTAGGGCTATTCAAAGTAATTATTACAAACACTTGGAACATTCCAAACATTGACGCCGGTGTTCATTGTCCTAGTTAGAATTTCACCGCGAGATCAGTCTCAATTCGGTTCTCAAAACACCATCAGCAATAGGCTGCATATCGGAGGTAACTGCCAATGATAGCAAGTGGTCGCCTGGCATAGCCTTCTCACCGAGGTGCTTTTCTTTTTGGGAACGCCAAAATACGAGATAATGATGTGATTGGATGGTTTCCTAATACGGCACGATTGGTGGTACAGCATTATCAACCCAAACTTCCTGTTCCTGGTAACTACGTGAAGAGGATCGCTTTTGAAGTCGGAATTGTTTGAGGATTATTTACGTATCAAGAATTTTCCGACTTTTGCAGATTTTTGTTGTATTTGATCCCGGAGCCTCCCAGGCTGCTCGCAGGCTCGCAGGCTCTGTGTTTTCAGTTGTATGCAGTGATTCGGAGCTGGATTGAGGAAATGCGGGACCGGGGGCGGGTGAGTGATGGGTGGATGGTTTGAGACATAGAGTTACACGACATCTCGGCTCACCCACATGCAGATGGTTTTTTGGTTATGAACAGAAAAGTCAATCGTGAGTGTCTCTTGAAAGCTCGATCTATTTTCTTCAGTTAAATTCATATCAACTAGAGACCCAGACCTCCCACTACTGAAAGATAAAGAACAAAGCTTGGAGTTCGCTTGGGCAGAGCCACGCCCCTCTTGGGAGAAATGCGGCTGAAGGCTATCTCCTTTTCCGACCCATAAAACACCTCGCTTAGCTCCCATGATTGGTTACCCTTCCGTGTGGCGTTCTACAGCGCAGCAATATTGGTCGAGACTATTGCCCGCAAATATCGTCCAACGCCAAAAGCAAAGGCAAGCCCGTCTCGAAATAGAAAAGAAGTTGTGCCTCCCACAGGCAGATTTGATGCCAAGCACGTTTGTCATTGGGCTCTTGGTCCAGAGCCCTTCAGCCCACCCAGCCCAACAGCCCCGCGCCAATTAACGGGGCTGTACAGCGAGGTATGGGGGAGATGAAGGTGTTTGGGAGGGAGGCTGGATGGGTTTATAGTGAGGGGCGTCGCCAGGTTTTTTTGGGCGCGAGGCGTTACCTTTCTTTGCAAATTTTATTTTTTGAGAGATTTCCCTTTACAGGCTGCAGATTGAACTTGTCGTCCGATTTTACTACCAGAAGCGTAATTCAAAATGGCTGCTACTTGGGACCAAAAGCGTGAGTCTGCGACTTTCGATTAAATTGATGGGGATTTAACTAACTTGCGAGAAGCTGTGCCTGAATACAGTGCTCAACCACCTCCAGGGGCTCCTCCTGCTCAACTGCCTACCCCAAGTCCGCTCCAATACCAGCAAACTGGTCAGCCGTGAGTTATATTCCCAATTTCAAAATTTCTCCATCTCCTGGTTTTGCAATTTGTCCAGTATACGAGCTACGAGCAACCTTACCCACATTTGGTCGCAACATATTCCTCTTTTCATTTTTCAAATTCAGCCTCTGTCACCTTGTACGGCCTTCATATAAAACTCCCATCTCGCGTACAATTCCCCGTCCTCTCATCACTAATTTTTGTTTCATATCAGACAACAACAATACTTCGAGCAACCCCAAGGTCAACATCCTCAGATGCAACAAACCCCTCCCCAAGGAATCCCCCAACAACCCCAAGTCGTCTACATGCAGCAATCACCCGGTATCCCTGGTCAGCCAGGACACCCACAAACGGGTATTCCGATGCAACAAACTACTCCTGGTCAGCAAGCTGCTCCTGGAGGAGCACAGACGCAGAGAACATATCAGAATGTCACGCCGCTTGCGAGTTTGGGACGGAGTCCGGCGCCGGTTGATTGTCCTGCTTGTGGACAACGGCAGATGACTAGGATTAGCTTTTTGGCGGGGAATTATACACAGTATGTTTGATATCCTACCATTCGATAACCAAGAGAGAGCATGGGGTTTTGAAATGGTACTAATGATTTGATAGTGGATGGGCAGTTGGACTTTGCTGTTTGACATGGTTCTTCTGTTGGGTTCCTTATGTGGTTGATGGGTTCAAGAATGTGGATCATAATTGTGGGAGTTGCGGGGTTTTACTCGCTACTTGGCATCGAAGTGGTGGTGTTGATGTTCATCAACATCAGTAGATTTCTCTCTCTCAAGGGAGGAGTGCGTTGAGGTTTGAGTTGGGGGGTTTCAATAGATGTGTTCGGGACGAAGGAATGAGGAGTGCATTGATATATGGCTGTTTCTTGTACTTAGAGACTTGATGGAACTTGTTTTTTTGTTTGGCAGGAGGATATTGGATGCGTATACCAGCCCTGTTTTAATTTGTTAATAATGGATCTCTGGGTTTCTGTATACATTCAGAGAACTTTTTTGTTTGTGTGCTTCCAGTATGACGGTGAATTCCCAAGGCTGCTGCCTTCTTTCGTCGTGCTATCATTTTTCTGAAGTTATGAAGTCCATTTTTCTTTGTATTCCATCTCAATTCTTCTAATTTTTTCACCTCACAATTTTCTATTATTAGAGGAATTCGTTGACCCGTTGAGAGTAGAAAGTTCTCTGCTCTCGCCTTTGTTCAACTAAGGCTTAAAAACGCAATTCATTATCCTACATGGCTTGAATAATTTGCACTACGCTGCTACCATTCTTCTAAAAGAGTTGGGACAAGTGTCAAGGAGCAGGTATCTTGAGACTACAGTTACGAACTTCTTTAACCTCTGGTGCTTTCAAATACATGATCTAAGTTGTTGTTGAGCATCTATCCATGGCGGAATTCTATCATGGTATGTATTTGAACTTAGTTGTAGTCGACTCTTTACTCCATTGAATGGCTTCATAGCGCTGTATTCTTAGCATCAATGAAGAGTCTTGTAAAACCAGGCTTCGTTATTTCTATCTAATCGTGATTTGGTATCATCATTTATCTTCATCCCACATAACAATATATACCTAGAGTCCATCTCTTCATATGTCTTAACCTTCGTAAACATGCAATCCCAAATCATCCTGCAAGAATAGCCACCGGAAAAAGTCTCGAAAAGTCTCTACGTAACAAGTCCTATATTTACCAAGAAAAAAATCCTCTACGCCCAAAATTGATGATCTCTCATTCATCCCTGACTGAAGCCCATAAGTCTCTGATCTGACCAACAAATGCCATGACATCTTTTTTGGTCCAGGGCATTGCATGATGATAGTCGATTTCAAGTAACTTTGCATTGTCCTTTGCATAGTGCTCAGAAAACATTTTTCGGCCATTGGTTAAGTTTGGATCTTTGAGACCGTGGAGATGAAGAGTTGGTATCGTTATTAAGTCGAGTTTATCAGAACCATCTGTAATCACAATTAGTCCAAATCAGTTCTAAGAAGGCCCAGATCCAACATGACGGTAAAGAAGGGGTTCCAAACCACGAGAAATCGCCGAAACCATAGGAGCACCACCACCCATACACATAACCCCAAACCTCAACTCCTCCCCCTCATTCCTAAAACCCCCCTCTTTTCTCTTCTGCTGATCCAACAAAAGTCCCCCCGCTATCCTCGTCCCCTGACTAAACCCCATAACCCCTACAAATCCACCCCCCGCCTTCCTCATCAGCTCCCAAACCCTCTCCACCCCATCCTCTCCATCTCCCGCTTCAAGAAACCCCCCTCCGTCAACGACCTCCTTTCCATCCGAGGAGGTGGTGAACCAGGTACGATAGGGCGTATACATTTTATCCGCAAAAGCGGGGAGGATTCCCGGGCCCGCGCCGCGCTGGAAGGGCGCGTCGAAGAAGATGAATTCGAATTCGTGCTCGAGGATTCCGGAGACTTGGGCGCATTGGATGGAGGAGATGGTGCTGTTTGAGCCGCCGCCGTGGAAGAAGGCTATTCTTGGGAGGGGCATGGTTATTTAGTTGGTGTGACTTGTGGGGTGTTTGATTTCGATGCTTTCTTGTTGTTTAGCCTTTAGAATTTGTGATATCACGGGTTTAGGCTTGTCATAGAAGATGGTGGTTTATATTAGCATCGAGAAAGTTGATATCGGGGATCGAATATTTGGTGCAGTTCGAGAGGATTGGAATCCTTGATCGGATGTCCGTACAGGGTTGGTTTTTGGTCAGCTTGATTTATCTGGCATGTGATTTACTATTCAATACAGGTTTCTATTTGAAGGAGAAACTGCAAATAAAATTGTGGAAATTTTGATTTTTGATGTTTGCTTGTCCACGAAAGGAAATTCAACCTACCTTGAGAGCACTTGCAACTGTCATCACGTGACATTATTTTCGAACTCCTCCTGTTAATCTGTTGTTTTTATCTTCTGAGTGTTTGTTCGGAGTAATGCAAAGCATGTGAACTACATCATGGTGCGTTGTCGAAGACTTTCTTTGGGGAAGGAACGGTGATGGCCTTGGGGTTTAGCGAGCTCAATCTATTTTACTTTCCAAGCTACCAACACTTCTCCCAAATCCATATCTCCTAGTGTAACCAGGAGAATTTCCGAACGATTTCGGCCAAACTCGTCAAAATTAAAAGCTTATATACTCATGCTTTCTAGAAAGAACTACGCAACATGAAAATAGAAAGTCTATAACAAGTAACAAGTTAAAACCCCTCAAATTCAATGGATCTCACGGCGCGTATTACACACTCATATACGCATTTGGAATTTGCAGGGTATATTAACCTTGGAATAAATCTCTTCTACAACGTCAGGCTGTAATCCCAAATAGCCAGTGGTCGTTGATGTGATGAAGTTGGTAAACGATGAGGATTTCATACAAGACTACAAAGTTGCGAAATAGTATCTTAACTTCCCATAGTTTTCTAGAATTTGTGACTATGCTTTTGGTGACAGCAGTTCAACTTACGGAGCACTAATGAGATTGATACTTGGGCTTTTCGGGGGGGGAAGAAAAATAGGGGTGGGTCCATTGCAGGTCTATGAGTCCTAATACTTAAGAATTGAGAGAGAAGTTGACATTCTGAAGACATTGATAGAAAACTTCAAAGACAAACTTAGGAGAGAAGCGAGATGCACTACTTATTACTATAAAGTAGCGACTTAAAACATACTAGAACATTATTTTTAATTCTCGTAAAGTAGTTCGCACAATCGAAGCAAAAGTAGCTAATCACAGAATAATGCATACACGAAACTCGGAATTAGGAAAGGAGGTTGATTGAAGTTACAACCCAAATTGAGCTTCTCAATAACAATGTCAATAATGATAATTACACAGGGCTACTACTTAATGATTTTAGTTGAATGTTAAACAATTGGTCACTTACGAGGAAGCTAAAAGATTGAAGTCGATGGAAGCAAGTGCTTTCAATTTCCCAGGCACAGAATCGTCAATGCTTTAACAAAAATAACATTTTCAAAAGCCCTCGTCCGAGAAGAATAACAGAAAGAATCATATCGTGATTTTACTCTGCCTTGCTCTGCTCATTTAATCCGCCAATACGAGAGTTCAAGATTCGTGATTCAAGTCTAATTCACGCTCAGGGTGGTCACGGTGGTGATAATGGTAATGTAACTTCGAATGGAAATTTGCTTAATTTGAGTTTTATTAGACTGATAAGAAGAAAGTGGACAAGGAAAATTCGCCCAGAGAAAAGAAAGAAGAGCTATAGAAAATGGGGAAAGATGTGGAGGCAAGAGCGTTCTCGGCGATTTTTTTTTTTGCTAGCATTAATTGGAAGATGGAAGTATGAATAGGGACTGAGAAGGAAAAGTGTGGAAAGACTGTTCCTCTCGCCTAAAATTGAATTTCAGAGAAGGCCGGCTCAACACTTGGAAAGAGTAAGAATCTAGCGAAGAACAGATCAAGAGACAGGGGCTGAGGGGTTGAGGTCACAACTTACGAGAAAGAAAACAGGCAAGTAAATGCTCGTAGCAGGGGTCTACAAAGATTTTTTCCTCCTACTTTGTGGTGATATTTTTGTATTAGGCTGCCGTTTTTGGGTTTTGCCTGCTATTCTTTGCTCGTCAATTTACAATTTCATCATGTCACAGAATAAAAAATGAAGTTGAAACTTCTAAAGTTTTCGTAGGTTTTTTGTATTTTCCTTTCCTCGGAAGCTGTGATAGCTATGCAAATAACACATCTTTTGTTCCTTCCAACACTCTTATATTCCAGGTTTCCCCCCAAAAAGTAATTTGTGAATGGAAGATGCTTTTCAGAGCTAACAAGATCCTTCCTAACCCCCCCCCCCTCCCCCAAAAGATTCGGTTCGATTTTGGTGAAGCAAGATCGTTAGGCGTATAACAGCTTCAAATTGTGTTAAAGGCTTTTGGTGAGGATTGGCGATGGAGTGAGGGGTTTTGTATTTTGTTGGCGAAGTGACCTGAATGATGCGAAGAGACAACACCGTACTAGGCCAGAACCATGCGCTGATCAGGCAAGTAGAGGAAAGGTCCAATTAGCACTCTAGGTTGACTGTACACGGGGGAAAATCGAGCCTATTTAGGGTTTCTATGGGAGTTAAGCAAGTAAAGTGAGAGCTCGTTCCACCAGTTCAATAAGAGTCTACGTATCAATCCCACCACCTCGGTTAACAGCCTCGTATTGTGTTGTGATTCTTCTCTGTCCCTCATCGAAGACATTGATTAGAGCCACAGACCGGAGATTAAATTTTGCTGCAAGGCGCACTGCAGAAATTTTCCACAAAGTCGAGCCTGGTGGTACAGCGAAGCTTTCGTACAGTTCAACATCCCATAATCCAAGATGTCTCAGAGTTCCCGAGTGAAGTAACAAGAAATTGCTTGCCTTAAATCTGCAACCAAAGATAAATAAATGGTGTAGTTGGGGCCAAAGCACATTATCAAAAACACCAGCGCCATCCCAATTAGGAACATATTGTTGCTTCCTAGAAAGGTCGAAATTCTGAGATTTGAGAACCAACAACTCAAGACATGGAGCTGCGGCTATAAATTTGTGGACCAAGGAAGGTTTTGGGGAAATGGGGACTTCGATTGAAGTTATACCCATCGTGTTCCTTGTCAAACCAGCATTCAATGTTAATTCTTTCAAGGTGCTGAAAGTCGTACTTGTAGCTTGTGCCCAGCGATTGGCCTTGAGCGACCAAAACAGATTCCACGTGGATCCGATTCCTAGCCTTGTAAGAGTGCGGTTGCTTGCGAGTAAAGCACTCAGAAGTGGCTCCAAGAGACTCGATCTCCTTAGACACGTGCGCAGACAGTGTTCAACCCCAAAGTGTTCCGCAATACACTTCGCAGTTGAACACTTTTTTCTGATTTTGTGGCTTAATAACACTAGTTTTACGTTGGGCAGGCCACGGAGAACGTTTGTGAAGGACTCGGCGGCACTTTCTCTTCTGTAAAGACTGCGATGGAGTAATTCGAATTCCCGAGCTTTGTGCTCATTGCCGTCCCAATCCGAAAGTCCTTTGAGCTCATGAAGCAGCGCCCCTCAAACAAATGGCACTCGCAAATGACCAATTCCACAGGTTGTTTGCTGAGATAGGGGTGGTCGCACAATTTCGAAAACATCGAAAGATAAGGTAGAAAGACGGCAATATGGATGGTTTTAAACACGCGCTCTGCGGCGATGACACTAAGCTGTTTGTTGACCAATCTCAAATTCTTCGCAGTGTTGACAATGGAGAGCTCGCATATTGCGCGCCATATTTCGTTTGGCAAAGACATGCCAGGCAGTAGCGGGGTGCAGGCGGAAGGAAGGCGCAGATCGAGTCGTGGTATTTCGATAGACTAGGGAAGGTTAACAACTTGTATCGCAGACTAGGGGATTCACTTGACCATACCTTGCGTTATTCCAAATCTCTGCTGAAAGCAGTTGATTCGGTGACGTACTGCGTATTGTTGCTTGCGATCGCGCGTCAGAATGGTATCGTGACTATCCCCCAAAAGCACGAGCGTTGTGGTTGTGCTGCGGAAGGTGAAGACGAAGTTGAAGTTGTTGAAGTTGAAAGGTTGAGAATAAAGTTGAGCGGGCATACGCGATGTGGAACCTCGTCGAGCCTTCCGCTATCTACTGTATCTGTCTTTCAGATTATTGTTCAGGCTCTCGCTTAGGGCTTAAAAGCACTGACCATTGTTATAGGTTCAAAAATCAATGCCTATCTAGTATTACTAACCGCCCACAACCAATTTGGCAGAAAGGAGTTTCACCAAAACCTCAGACAAATCAACTTACTTCTCTGAGCATAATTAACTGTCTGTACGAGACATGAGCATAACTTTGGGATCAAATTGAAGTGTCTGTATCAACATTCGAGGATTTCAAACTAGAGCTTACTATCACCACCGCCCCTCTTTGCAAGATTTCTCTCCAACCCAACAGCCAAAGTAACGTGATGGCTTACAGCTACAAGGTCTCCAGATGGATCTCTAATAGTAACCTCAACGTCCAATCTTCCGTTCTTTATTTGTTTCGATTCAGCTCGCGCAAAGAGCCATTCAACTCCTTCAGCTGGAAGTGCTTTCTTGAAATCAATGTTTAGGAGGAGCGTTGGATACCACTGGGATAAGGATTAGAAACTTATTGCCAATAAATCAGAGATAGAATACCATAGTTCCTATTTCCTTGGGATCTATTTTGCGCTTTGCTGCTTCCTCCGGGGTTATGTCATAGGGATTTTTGGCATGCAATGAAGCCTCTACAGAGATCTGGGAAGAAACATTAGCAATCAATTCTTGTAGCCCATTTCGAGTTGAGGACTTATGATCAACATACTGGCCACGCATCAGATAACAATCCCAGAGCTTGATTTGTCCACTTCTCGTCCCTCTTCAACCTAACCCACTCATCCGCACAAGTTCTACTCTTCTGACCCCCTCGCGGAAAGTACATCTCCATATTTTCAAGTGCTTTTCTCCAGTCCTTGAAGGGCATGTTATCTTGTCGACGATAGTTCTTATCTTCATTGCGAGACAGTTGATCAAAGGAGACTGAAATGGGGTCCGGGTTCAATTTGTAAGTTGTAGGAAAGGTGGCTCCCGTCTCTGTATCCATGTTGGAGTTGGTGATGACAGCCATTGCTTCTTCTCGTCCATCCTCTGTGATATGTTAGTGTAAGAGTCCCTAGCTTTACTTTGCGTACACCTCCTCGATTCATTGTCCTAGAAACTTTTATGCAATTTCAAACATTGTACAAGAGCGTTGAGAAGAATTGTGAAATTAGTTTCTTCATTCTTCTAAATTTTCTCGGTGAATGGATGCAATCATCCTTTTGAGCGTCACTAGCAAATTTAGGTGCACTTAGAGAAATGCCCCACTCTCCCTGGTGTTAAAAAAACGTAGGCGTAGTTACTTACGAGTAAGAGTGATATGGACAACGGATGCTTGACGTCCAATTTTAATATCTTTGACAGTGAAAAGAGCCGGTCCAACTTCAGTTCTTCTCAAGAAGTCTATGTGGAGAGCTATGGTGTGGGGTTGCTTTTGGGAGGAGAGCGTGGTCTTGAAATGGGTGGCTGCTACTTGCAGAAAGCAAGAAGTAACATAACCTCCATGTGGAACTGTAATTTGCTTGTCAGTTCTGAAGGTGGGTTTCAAAAGGGAATTGTTGCAAATACCTGAGTAGATGCACCAGTTCTTGTGAAAGTGGGCTTGGTAGGTATGCGAAGAGAGGGCTTTGACGATTGTTGCCTCGTGAAAGGTTTTGTTTTCGTCTGGTGAGGCCATGCTTGTTTCCTTCTTGGAGGTATCAAAGTTGAAGGCTTCGAAACAAAAGCTGCAAGAGTTGGAGTAGCCAAGTTCCTTGACCAAGTGAGTGGGAATACTCCGGCTGAGGCTTCTTGGAAAGTGAGCAAGCGGGTCAGTTTATACTTGCTTGTGCCTCGTTCTAGTATCTGCAATAAGCGATTATTGTAAAACTCAAGCAGGTACCCCAAGGTCGTGTCAATTTTCCTGTATGAGGTGGTTTCTTGGAGAGTAAAGGTGAGCATGTCGCTTGCAGCCCCTCTCAACCCAAGACAAGTAGCCGCCGTACCGAGGCTACGCGAGCAACGCCTATCGATTATGTGGACCACGATGCACCTCAGTAGGGTAATCCTTTGACTCTTGCATTTTAGTGGTTGGATTAATTGCTTTTATGATCATATTTAAGACTTATGCTATTACTCCTTGTGCGAGCCTAATAAAGGCCGCCGATATAAACAAGAGAACCCTGCTATATACAGGTAGATAATGGAAGGCTAACCTCGCGATATTTACGCAAAAATGGTTATGGCAGCAATGAAATAAAACGAAACCTTTTAGAAAAAAAGGAAGGAAATGACTTATTGCATTCGTTTTTCTTCCGTTAATGAATTGTTCCAAGAAACAATTCACCCAAGTAATTGGTGCAATCAAAGTTCAAGGTCCTCTGTGAAAAGTAAGTGCGGAGTACTAGCCCACGGAGGTATTTCCAGTGCCCCTCCCTGGCTTTACTCGCAAGCCAGATTGCCAAGCAAAATGCGGAGAATTTGAGAACGGCATTTATAGAAATGTATATCTACATTTGATATCGCGCACAAACTGTAGAATATAGATACCGATCCCATCAGAGGTGTAACGTACAGAGTAGTAGATAAGCATTCATCATCTCGTGATCTCTTTCAAGCCGGTGACATTGCATAGGATTTATGCCACCTGCACACAGCTTGCGCCGGGTGAGCTGTGAATCACGAGCTAGAATCAGCGCCCCCTTCCAGAAGACAAGGCGAGACGTACGTCAGCGGTAAGTAAGGTACAAGTGTACTGGGACCTTAGCTGGTAATGAGTAGAAACGGCCGTTGGTGCAATATCAAGAATTGGTCCAGTCATCTCGGATAATTTCAGTTCAAAAATAGCTCTCCTATCCAGTGTTTCCGCAAGTTACTCCAAGATTAAGAAGCCTATATTTGTTTTATTTACGTAGGTTCATTTATTGCCCCTTTCTTATTTTCTTACCTACCTCGAGCCTACCAAGGACCCCCAGCTGGATTCGTACTTTCTGTGGCGCACCAACATCACCAACATCACCAACATCACCAACAAGCTAGGCGGAGCCTCGTGTCTCGAAATAAACGAATTAAAGAGGGATAAATAAGCTGAAAGAAAGGTAGAAGAATAAATGGGGATGATTTCACATATAAATTCAGCAACCCCCTCGCACCTCGAATCATATTGAAACCTCGATTTGGGGGAGGTAGTGAGTAAAGTACTCTGAAACTCCCGCGCTGTGATTGCTGCACCTCTTTTCCAGCAAGCGAGAGAGGTACTCCGTACAGTGGCAGTGACCCTGCATCCCATCCCCAAGTTGACCTCAAACTCACCACCCACACTCCCTCCCCAACATAACATTGGATAAGCATTCTTTCAACATACACCTAGATGCTATTGATTTCCGACCACACAGCGTTCGATCGCACTGCCTCCCGAGCATCGCCGCTCCCCAGTTTCAATCCAAATCAACCCAAAGCGCGTGGTGGGGTAACAACCAGCAGAGATGGGCCAGGTATCAAGCAGGCCTGAAGAGGTCGCAGCTCTTTATCTTCGAGACCAGACACGATGTAAGCTTTCTCATGCCACAGCAGTTGCGTTAGCAGTGGCAGATGCTAATCCTCCACCTCCAGTGACAATTTCCGCGTTAACGGTGACAAATTCACGGAGACGGACCGTCCTCAATGTAGTCCCTGAAGCCTTCCCAGCTTCAAGAGTATCGGCCACCCGCGACCTTGGAGACAATAGTGTGGTGGAATTCGTACAGGTATGTAATGCTGGCTCTCTCTCGTCCAGCGAGCTTGCCTCTGCCAAACCATACTGACTATTCCAACACAGGACCCGGAGCCATCTCAATCACCAGCCCCGAATTTTATCCTCAAACTCAACAACGACGAAGAGCTCAACTTTACCTTCACATTCGTAATCCGACAAACACCACAGATTTCATCTGGCGCCGCCCCGAACACCCCAGCTAGTCTGGTCGATACATTTATCAACGGCCTTACATACGTTTCAGCATCTACACCGAAAGAAGTCGAGACTCTCGTCACTCGAGAGTTCCATGCCGACCCAAATTTACATAAGAACGCAAATGTACAATTAGTTGGAGATTTTTCGACCGGTGGAAGCCAGTCAGTTTCGTTCGAATGGTCGTGGAAATGGAGACCCCCGAAGCCAACAGAGGACAGAGGAGGCGGTTGGAGAAACCACTGCAGTGTATGTTTCATGTTAATTATTATACGAGCTCTACTGACTGTCTCTCTGTAGTTTGTCGAATACGACCAGAGGGCACATCGATTGAATACCCTCGCCAGTTTCTCATTCTGGGTTTCAAGTACATCTTCCTCTCCCAATATATGGCAAATTACTAAATTACAATTAGACCAATCCCAGTACCTCAGCCAACCAAGCTCACCCTCACCACCACCTTTTCACCTCATTCCCCCGCCCAAGATACGAGTGCCTTCATCGCAATCGATGGATTCGAGATTGAGTGGCACAGAAATGCGCGAGTACGAGGAGCCGCCGTCCCCAGGAATGCCACCCACAGAACCCGTAGCTGGGCTAGGCCCAGTCCCAATAAGAGACTTGGTTAAGGTGGACGTCTCTTGCCAACGACCTGGTGAAGATATAAGCGCCACAGAAGATAGCCCCTTGTTCCGCGCCACCATGAAAGCCTTGGAGCAGAAAACCGGAAGTATGCGACAGCGGATGAAGAAAGTTTTGCGAAAGGCAGAGGCTGCACACTTAGCGCAAATCGAATGCAACGATGCCATCTCCGGATTTATGGATGCCCTTCGAGAAGCAGGATCATCCAACGCCAATGCTGTTCAACCTGCTCTGGAGCACTACTTTGATAAAATCGCCCGCGAGATTTTACAATACGAGAAGCAAAACACGATCAATCTTCAAAGAATCATCATTGATCCCCTTAATAAATTATATAACATCGATATCAAGCAGGCGGAAGCCAAGAAGCGAGACTTCGAAGAAGAAAGTAAGGATTATTACGCTTATGTGTCTCGTTATCTTGGTCAGCGGCAGGATTCGCTGAAACAGAAAAAACGAGCTGAAAGCGATACCAAATATCAGACCAAGCGCAGGAATTTTGAATTGAAGAGGTTCGACTACTCTTCATTCATGCAGGATCTCCATGGTGGCCGCAAAGAGCAGGAAGTGTTGTCGCATTTGACAAAGTATGCAGATGCACAAACGAAGAGTTATCTCGCTGTTGCAAAGAAGGTCGAGGCCTTATTACCTCAGCTCGATGCTTTAAGTGCCGAAGTGCAAGAGGCAGACAAGGAGTTTCAATATCAACGGACTGAACGAGAAGAAAAGCGTCGGAACTTGGAGAAAAGCACAACCACTTATGTTGAGCCGGACACAATTCCTGCAGTTGGCATAATCCCTCCAACCCCTATCAGCAATCCTGGTAGTGCTTCTATCTACAATTCAAATATTGGCCGATCAGATAGCACTGCGTCAACACTTAGAGCAGTTTCAACAAATGGCGGATCATCCATAGCAAGCGCCATGAACAACAACGGTGGAACCGACTTTGCACGTTCTCCTGCTAGTATCGTTTCCAATGTTGGGTCAATCAATAGTCCCGGGGCAAACTCGAAGTTTAGAGGAATCCGAGATCTCGAAGAACGAGATTATTCCCAAGTGTCTGCTGGCAAAGGCGACACTCTTAGAAAGGAAGGCTTGTTGTGGGCGCTCAGTAGACCGGGTAGCCATGCGGACCCCAGAGGCCTCAACAAGCAGGCCTGGCACAAGTAAGTCAAAAGATTCATTTTTGCCAAGTTCTGTACTAACAATGCTTAGATTCTGGATTGTCCTTGATGCTGGTAAATTATCGGAGTACAGCAACTGGAAGCAGAAGCTTGATTTACACATGGAACCAATTGATCTCCGAATGGCTTCTGTGCGTGAAGCGCGGAACGCAGAGCGACGATTCTGCTTTGAAGCAATCACACCCCATTTCAAGCGAGTCTACCAAGCACCCTCCGAGGCAGACCTAAATGACTGGATATCTGCGATCAACAATGCTATTCAGAGTGCAGTTGAAGGTCGGGACGCAAGAGATTTCCCTTCAGCGCCACCAGCACCTCCGCCAGCCGAACATCACTCAATTCGCAGAGACATTGGCTCAATTTTGACCGGAAAGAGTTCATCTATGAACTATGGTCACAACAACCCCACAACTCATAGCGCCGCCGCAGCTGCAAACAACGTGTTTCGCCGAACGACAGTAGGCGCAAGGCCAGCCTACTCGCGACAGGGCAGTGGTGGTTTCGATGAAAGCCCTGACAAACTGCTTCAAGTCTTGCGAGAGGCAGACCAAGGTAACTGCTGGTGTGCTGATTGCGGATCTGGAGTGAAGACGGAATGGGTATCTATCAATCTTGCCATCATCCTTTGCATCGAGTGTAGCGGAATCCACCGATCGCTAGGTACACATATCAGCAAGGTCCGGTCCCTTACACTAGACATCAACTCATTCACGACCGATATTGTCGAGCTTCTTTTACTTGTGGGTAATCGAGTTTCAAACATGGTCTGGGAGGCAAGATTGGATCCAGCCACGAAGCCTACTCCACAGGCTAGCCGCGAAGAACGACTGAGGTTTATCACGGCAAAGTATGTTGATAAGGCTTATGTCGAACCTATATCTTCTACTCTGTCTCGCTATGGTACCGCAGACGATACACTGTTAGCTGGTATCAAGAAGAATGATATACAGCAAGTTATCTATGCTCTTGCTCTCAAGGCCAACCCCAATGTCACCGACAAATCGCGAGGGACTCATTCGGTATTCTTAGCACTGGCGGCAGCCGATCCAGCTTCTCCTTCGCCGGTCGCTTCTCCCTCGAGGCCAGAGACGGCGAGCAAGGCAACAGCATTCCCAATAGCAGAGATGCTTGTTCAAAATGGAGCAGAGATTCCTACCACGCTGCCAGCTTTCCCTCTGAGCCGGAGCGCTGCATTGTATATTGAACAGAAGAGTGCTCGTCATGGACCGCCTATGGATACTCTGCCCTCTCTGCCCCCATCGGTCGGGGACAAGCAGAAAGAGCGAGAGGCCCGGTTGCAGAAACGAGTTAGTGCTGGTGGCCGTCTTGCGAAGGCACCGATTCCGGAGCGAGGATAACTATATTTTGATGGGATAATGATTGACGTGATGAATCTGGAGATACCATGGGAAACCCTGCATTGCTGGCGTTTGAATGTTGTTGTTTTAAAGTAACTTGGGGCTGCATTGCAGACGAGGGCTCTTCAAATGTGGCTCTTGTTACTGATTTGGCAGTGCGTGTAACATTGTGGGAAGAGTATCATGATGATAAAAATTCAATGGATGGGGGCACGGATTGGAAATAGTTATGCCTAGGTAGGGGGATGCAAATGAGAGAGGGGGGTGATGATAATAATTAATGAGATACAACTTTTCTTGGCCAATGGTATTCTTCTCTTACTTTGTGATGTCTGCGGATGATGAATTTCCTCATTACTCTGTGAATACCTTCTTTTGGATCGAAAACAATTATTAGAAATTTGGCTTCTTGGTTCTCCAAAATCCTCTAGAATAATATTTAAGTCAGATATTAACCGCGGTTTTCAATAATTTGCCCTAGTCGAAGTAAAGTCGAGATTATTTTCTTGCTGGTCGGTGTGGTCGAAGTAACATGGCAACAAGGCTGGCTTCTGCGAGAAAAAGACTCCCTGGTCAAATCGTTATTAAGATAGCTACGGAAGCACTCTGATCGTTATAAGACCATAGCGTCTATCTGCATAATGACATCATTTGAAGCCCTTTCCAGATTTGGTGTTTCGAGGGATCAGTTGGCCGTTTCTCCGGTACAATTACACTCTTCTGATTTGTTCAAGTTGAGGTGGCTGGTGGTGGAGAAGAAGACTCTTCAACCAGTTAAACATTAAACATGAGACTCGAGTGCGGTAAGAGTAAGCTTCCCGGTCAATGACGAACTTAGTAGCCGTGCGTATTGATGTGATGCACATGCTTTGCAACTTCACCTCACTCGACTGATCTTCTGCGGTTTTCGACTCCAACCAAACATCGTTGATAGAATGCGACCTTGCCAGAGCCAACCAACGTGACAGGCAGAAACAACCACTCTTCTTCCTCAGATTAAAGACGGCATCACTTAGTCTCTTGGCAGGAAAGCTTGAATCTGAGGTCTCGAGGGTCTCGAGGGTCTCGAGGGTCACTTCTTGGCTTCTTCACTGCAAGTCTACCGAGTTACTTGTGAGCTTCCAATACTCCACAAGGTGCCGTCGCTGCCGATAAGACGAAAGACGAGAGAAACTGGGAATCCTTCAAAACTTGGACATTTGCGCAATACCAACTTTGTAGAAACGTAGGTTTTTGGGGCCCCTCCGGAGCTGCGAAGCCCGAGTTACAGAGTTGCAAAGCTAATGACTTCTGGGTGCAGTGACGCTGTTGGGCTTCCGATTATCCGTACCTCAGATCCCCCGCTGCCCATCGAGAATCCCATTCACAACCAACAACCACCCTCCTCCCTCGCCATTTACGAATTCACATTGTATCGCAGTCTTGCGACAACGTATGCGCGAAACCAATTGCCGATTTACAGCACCCCTCGACTCGAAAATTTACCGTCGTACTGTAAGCTCAGTTGAGCGCAAACATCAACAACCAACAACACCCTAAATAAATCAACAACAATGTCACGAGAAAAACTAGCCCCGCCCGACACAAACGGCGCCGTCGACGATACGAATCATGCGCCGACTGGGATTTCGGAAAAACAAGAGGAACCAGAGCATGGAAAGGTTGGCGCGACCAAGGAAAAATTGAGCAAGAAACAACAGAAGCTCAAGGATGAGAAGAATCCTCCTGGAGGCTACGATAAGACACCCATCCCACCAGCGCGCGATGGCTACACTGTCAAATTTACCTTTCACCGCGCGGAGAATCTGCCTGTGGCAGATTTGAATTCTCGTTCTTCGGATCCTTATATTCATGCGACATTATCGTCTGCTCTACAAAAACGACACAAGGAGGATCCTGATTTGATTTTGAGGACGCCGACGGTTCATAAGAATACGGATCCGGAATGGAATACTGAGTGGATTGTCGCAGGAGTTCCTTCTAGTGGCTTTAGGTTGAAATGTCGAATTTATGATGAAGATCCAAGTGATCACGATGATCGCCTGGGAAATGTTACTATTTCCGTTGGCAGAATCGGTCCAGATTGGCCAGGAATACACGACGAGGCGTTCGAAGTCAAAAAACGTATGGGAAGCAAGAGAGCCTACTCGATAAGAGCCTGCGCCGTTTTACTAAGCAGTGTCCGTATGAGCGGAAACTTGTATCTAAGTGCGGAAGTTATTGGTGAATCAGAACCTCCTCACGGACGGATGTTTACAATCGGAGAGACATCATGGGTCAAACACTATTCCCCAATGATTGGGAGAATCACTGGAACCAAAGCACCTGGAAGTAGTCAGGGTGGTGAAGATTCAAAGACCCAAAAATACGAGTAAGTTTCGACAATGCTCTGAGCAAACCACGAAAACTAACACTCGCAGTTTCCAAGCAAATCAATTCCAACTACAAGGCCCCGTACCCCCAGAACTATACCACCGCTTCGTAGAATTTAAACCCTTCGTTAAAGGCATGTTCTCCAAAGCCGGTCTCCGAGGCCGAGTCCTCAACCGCGCCCTCCACCACCAACACGCATCCGTCTACAACTTCAGCAACTCTACCGAATACGGAGCCGTCAAACCCCGTTCTGAAGAAGCATCCCTCCAATTCCTCAAAATGGTCCATTTCGATGAAGGCGGTCGGATCTTCACCTACGTCCTCACCCTCGACGGCCTCCTCCGCTTCACCGAGACTGGGAAAGAATTCGGTATCGATCTCTTATCTAAACACACCATGCACAGCGATGTCAATGTCTACATCGCCTGCTCGGGCGAATTCTTTGTGCGCCGTCTTAAACATCCTAAACGCTCCACCGATGATCCTTCGCAGGAAACACACCCCGACGTGGACCTCCCCCATGGACCACCGCATGAGGACCCGCCGAAGGACCCGAAGAACTATGAGTTGGTTATTGATAATGATTCTGGGACTTATCGACCGGATGCATCGCTGCTTCCTCTGCTGAAGGAGTTTTTGAATCTCAATTTCCCGGGGCTGCATGTTGTTGTTAAGGAGTGTATGGATGAGAAACTGACGAAGTGGAAGGAGCAGCAGAGGGAGAGGAAGAAGAGGGAGGGGAGGAATGTCGTGATGGTTCAGAATTCGGATAGTGAGATTAGTAGTAGTGATGAGGAGCGGTTGGATGATCATACGAAGAAATCGGGTAAGGAGAAGCTTGTTATGGCGTTGGAAAACCCGAAGGGGGCGGCGAAGGACATGATGCCTGGGGGGAAGGGTGGGGTGGGGAATGGGGAGGGTAGTAGTGCTTGAATGGGTTGACGGTTGGGCGTTGCTTGGAAAGCTTTCAGTTCGATTTCTTTTTGGCTTGGATATGGGAGGGAGTTCGCATATCATATCCGACTCGAGCTCTCGTTTCGCAATGAGCATCCCTGGGATTTTTCGGATGGAATTTTTGGCTTGGTTACGTTTGCATCTATCTCCTCGACCATTTTCTTTCCCGGGTGTTTTCTATTTGGACTTGGCCAAGGTTCACTCTCGGGATCTTTGTTATTAATGGGTGTTTCTTCTTTTTCATCTTCCTCTCGATACTTTTGTTTATAGACAAATGAAGCTAGTTAGTTGGTGTGGGCGGGATGTATTTAAGGGGTTTTATATAAGTAATTGATATACAATAATGATTTATTTGAACTTTGTGCTTTTTATGCAAGATGGAATGTAGGAGTTAAGGCTAGTTGTGTTGGTTGGGGTTGTGGAATGGTGGGGTAGGTCTTTTTTTCGGTTACGTTCTTCTTGGTTACAGGGACGGATATCATATAGAGAGCTTGATTGGCGAGATGAAAACTAAGGGGGCCAGAAATAGTTACAGTTACTTCTTAACCTCTGTTTTAAACTCTAAATTTTGTTGTTTGAGGATCTCAAGTCATACCAACACATTGTGGCGACTACTATATCAAACTTTTATTACCTATGCTCGCTTTTTAACACATACTCACATTAATCAAGTATATAAACCCATTATAGTAGCCCATCTAAACACCCCAAGTCTGTTGTTCCAAGACTTCTCTTTTGTTGGGTAGAGGTAGCAAGGATAAAGTTTGAAAATGAAAGGGGATATGAGGTTTAGATGGAAGGTTTTTTGGGGGTTTAGAGATTTGGTGTGTCACTGTGTTTTATTCGGGAATGATGGATTGTATTGGCATTGTTAGTTTTTGGGATTGAGGGATTGGGGGAGTGAGGGAGGTTTAGGTGTTTTATTATGTTATTCGAAATTTTGGGGGAAATGGAATTGAGTGGATTAAGTGGTCAATGATTTAATGTTTTGGAGGATAGGTAATTATCTGAAGAACATTCATTGAATTTGATTATCCAGTTTATTAACTTTATTCTAGAAAATTTAGAGCCTTAGGTTACGCCTAGACAGCAAAACTCCATCATTGATCAGGACGGCAGACGACTGAAGAGGACTATTTTACTCATTTAATTATCCTGCACTTAACTAATTCCGAGGAACCCCTTCATCAAGCAACTTAAAATGAAAGATAGACTTGGGCCTCAAATGGAGGTAATGCAAAGTATAGAGAGGAAGATTCTGTCGAAACCGGGTATTAAGGCTGAGGGACCAGTTTCCAAGTAATCCCGGATGCCCACATAGTTCCAATTTCTCATCCGAGAAAGCCTTGAGTCCAGACAGACTTACAATGGAACTTTCTTACCGGGTTAACAATGAGTACTGGATGAGCGATAAGCGATGAACGAGGGGAGAGGGATAGGGTGGGGCTTCCCTCTGTACCACTTCGATTAATAGAACTAGACAACCACTTTCTATCCACCGCAAGGGGGAGAAGAAACGCATCACTCACACCTCTCACAAACTCCCATGACAAAATTTGACAATATTCAGTAGAATTCATATCAACAGGCCAAAGTAGCAGGATCCATAGTAGCAGCAGACCAACCGTCATTTCGCCCTACACCTACCTGCCTGCCTGCCCATTCAGCGCCAATAAAAACCACCCAGAAAAATCAAACAATCCATAACTGCTTTTTTCTCCAACCCTAGCACGGCTTATGTACAAGTAAGTGTTCAATTACAAAGAGTTTCTGTTTACTCCCTTTGGAAAAAGAGAAGGTCAAGTGTTGGAAAGAGATCAAATCAAAAACGCACGCCCACCCTTAGTAATAGCGTGTTCCAAAGGAAATGGATAGGAAAAATCACTTCTTGGCCTCTTCCTCGTCCTTGGAGTTCTCCTTGGAGCCGTCCTTGGTGGAGTACACACTATCTTCATGCCCGAAAAGCTCTGGGTCACCTTTACCGCCAAGCGCCATGAAAGCCTCCGGATCTCGGTCGTTCGCGGGCGTCTCTTCTTGCTTTGGGGGACCTGGTATAGACTTGGGTATTCCATTGGTGGCAACCTTGACAGTCGAGTTACTGATCTTGTTCTTGGATGACTTTGAGTTCGGGTTCTTGACATAAATCTTCACCGGGTCTTTGGAATCTTTAGTCTCGATAACCTTTGTAACCTTGACATCGTTCAGGCTACTGATCAAGGTCCGCTCTCTGGCCATCTTTCGACTGGAGAAGTCCAGATTTCCGAGTCCACCAACCAGGCCATCGGTACTATCGTTCACATTCACCATCTTGTGCGTGGTCCAAGGATGCGCGAGGCAATCATCAATGGTGTATCGCTGCTCGACATCCACTTGCAACATTCGGTCGATGAGATCCAAAGCTGGGTCACCAACGGAGTCCCAGTATGGCGAAGGATAGTCAAATCTGCCCAGCTTGATCTGTTGAGTGAGGGTGTAGGGGTTATCTCTGGTGCAGAGCTCGTCTGAAAATGGAGGGAAGCCACATAAACAGATGTAGAGGACGACACCTAGAGACCAAACGTCGACCGCTCGAGTGTATCGTCTGTGTCTGCTCTCTTCGAGAATTTCGGGGGCGACATAGCTCGGCGTACCGCATAATGTTGTAGTGAAGGATTCTTCTCCAATAATCTTTGCCAAGCCGAAATCAGCTACTTTGACGTGTAAGTCTTTATCGGTAAGCAGAATGTTCTCAGGTTTGATATCGCGATGAACAATGCCTCGGTCATGCTGTATGTTGTTAGCAATAATATTAGGTGCTGAATGGGCATGTCAAATTACCAAATACTTCATTCCTTGGAAGAGCTGGATGAAGACTTTTCTTGTCTCATCCTCGGTTAGTTTTTGTTTCATAACGATCCAGTTGAATAGTTCTCCTTCGGCAGCAAGTTCCAATACCAGATAAACTGCACTTGGCTCATCGAAGGTATCCTTCAAACATAGCATATTGGGGTGGCTTACGCCCATTAGTACAGCAATTTCCTGTTGCAAGCCCTCGGTTTTTGAACGTTCTTCAACGCCAGGTTGCTTTGTAAAGATCTTGACAGCATATCGTTGGCCAGTCGATTTTTCGATACAGAGAAATACTTCCGCAAAATGACCCTTTCCGAGCTTCTCCAGGAGAGTGTATTGTTGCAAGAAAGCACTAGTATCACGGTTTCGGGGATATCTGAAGACAAATCTAGCACCGTCCTTAACTGTGATCTCGTCTTGATCTTGTAGCTCCCGTCGTTTGTTTCGTCCAAGCATTGCTTCGTTGATAAAAGTGCCATTGCTAGAGAGGTCCTCCACAACGGCGATTGTGTCTCCGCCCTTGTTTTCTGTAAAGAAAAGACAATGGCGATTTGAGATGATGGGGTCATCTATAATGAGATCTATAAACCCGTCATTAGCCCTGAGTTCCTAGTCTACACGATCAAATCCCATAACCTACCGCATTCTGGATGACGACCAATTAGATATCCACCTGAAGCAACTCCCTTGAGCTTGGTATCTTCATAATTCTCCTCCTCCTTTTGCGGGGTGGCTTTGCCCTTGTTTGTTTTCTTAGTCTTTGTGGTGTCTGGTAATGGACATGCATTTCGCTTCTTTAAAACCAAAGTTTTACCATACTGTGGATCCAGCGGATGCAAGTATCCCCATACACCTTCCTCGACCTCATCATTGACCTCCTCGGATAAGCCAGTTGGGAAAATGAATTGTGAGAATGCCTGTGTCTCCTGTGGTGGTGAAGAAAAGCCGGCTTCTACTATATCAGGTCGATGCTGTATTTGACTCGGTCGGCCCTCGGGGGGTGTTGCGGTGGCTTCCTTGTAGGCATCGCTCGACGAGGTAGATTCTTGGTGGGTAATGGGAGAGGGGAGTTGTTGTTTCTTCGAGATCGGAGTTGTCGGACCTTGGGTATTTCGTTGGGATCGTCGAGGTTTCTTAGAGTTATCTAGATCTTTATCTTCGCTGGTACCGGCCTGTGAATGGAGCAAGGGTTGTTAGCTTCATATCCGATCTGCTATCGCAAGGCATCAGGATGTTTGTTTGAACGTACTCGACCCCGTTTCAATTGCGCCTTTCCCCCGCGTGGAGCCATTTCTAAGGCAGATGGGAAGCTCAAGGCCTCGGTCGATTGAAGGTGACGATATCAGCTTTCGGTCGGGAAGCAAGAGGATTGGAATTGCAAAGCAAATCTCTTCAGAAAGGGACAGGAGAATAATGGTGCCCCCGGAAGTCAAAAATGAATGCAATGGTTTGAAAAAATACAAAGCTGATGTTGCGAATGGTTCTGGCTGGAGGCGAATCGGGTAAGCCAGAGGTGCCTCCGACTTCTTGGGGAGCAGGCCGGGCAGATTCAAGTGGTGCCGTCACAGCGTTGGTTTAGGGCGTTCTCAACCAATACTTCAGAAGGTCAATCCTTGCGATGCACCAGCACCTGTTGAATTATTTATCCACATATACAAGTATCACAAAGACAAGAAAACTGCAGCTTTCAGAGGGTTTCGTGACTATATGTGAGTGTATTGGTCACCGGCACTTTCTACGTAACTATCCCTCCCATCAACGCTAGACTGAGACGGCCCTCGTTCATCAGATATACCTCCTCAGGTGATTTAACTCCAAAATGCTAACCGAGCTCTAAATTCCACGGTTCGTTCACATCTCATGGTGCATAGAAAAAGTGGCAGTAAAATTCGTAGTTCGAAAATTTTAAGAGTATCATCCCAAATTCTTTGGACTTCAATTACCAAACTATATGGGTTAATACTTTGGATTGTCGAGAGCTATTACTTCCGCTTTTGTTGTCGCACATGGGAATCTTACTTGTAGGGCGTTCGCAACCTGGATATCTCGTGACCCACCACCTGACTGCGCCTCGTGAGAACCTCAAAGTCTCGAGAATACTGTGAACACCTGCATAAACGAGAGCTGGAAATGGTCGCCTGTCTCGTCTGTCGGTGAGGTATCATAGCCACGGGTCCTTAGGCGGGTCCCTGGTTCCCAGTTTCTTAATCTCATCCATCAGCGCAACCAACCCTCATTCTGAAAAACAGGAGAGTAAGGGGTTTCCATGCGGGTTTTCAGATATATGTATACTGATCCTCACACAATAGTTGGGTTTTGAAGACCCTGACGTCTGCAGCTTGATCAAAGTGAGCCATGTCTTGTATCAATTTTCAAATCGGCTCTTTCTTTTGACGCCATGAACTTGTGGAGAATTCGAGCGTCCTCTATCCGACTCAAGCCCCGCCATAATTCTTTCAGCGGTACTCTTTGGAGCAACCTTTCCTCCAACTGAAGGGGTCGTATTCCGGTTTATAGTGTCTCCTGATGCCGGGACAAAATCCACAGCTTCTCTTTGCCCTCTTGCTTTTTCGTCTTCTTTCCGCTTGAGTATCGCCTTTTGGCTCTTGGCTAGTTCTTCTTTGAAAGCATAATCGGGAAATCTATTTGGGTCCCAACTCTCCTTGGAAAGCGTAGTCGAGTATTGGCCAGCTTCATCAATCCCTGAAAAATCCATCAACTTCTGCATCAAAGCTGGGTTCTTGAGCGCAGAAGACTTTGCAAGCTTTTCGTTGAAATGAACACCTTTTTTCTTCAACTCCAGAAAATGTTTGAATTTGGCGTTCGTACTTGCAACGGGAGACCCTGGAGGTGAGGCCGGAATGTCGTAGTTTGGTACCGTTGGCAACGTGAGATCTCTCAACAATGCGCGATTTGCTGAATATGGGGACTGTGGTACACCTCCTGTCTCTCGATCATCTTCCAAAAGATCCCCCATGTCTGTTTCGGTCGTTGGAATAGTTGGGCCTAAGACGGGACCGACAGGCTCTTCGGGTTTGGGGATATCGGTATGGGTGATGGTCGCAATTTTACCGTTCAGCTGTATTTCTAACATACATTAGATATCGGAACAAAGAGCTACGAACAAGGCCGACATACCAGACTTTAGACCGGTCCCGCCGTTGGAACTTGGAATTGATAACACCTACATCTGGGCTGTCAGTAAATTGTTTCCATCGTAGTAGGATGCAATTATTTGAAATTACCTCTGCGGGATTGCCATTTGCCCTCGTATCAGACTCTTCTTCTTCGTCGCTGCTTCCATAGTTAACTAGTCCTGCCATCGTGTGTTGTTGCGAGGTGAACTTGTAAAAACAGTTGAGGCGAGGCTGGCTTCCAGCTTCGATGTTTTGTTCCGCCTTGGATTTAAGGTTCCGCGGTGCTGGAGCTTCCGCGTCAAGCTCCTGCCTGAGCTCCCCATACAAGCCCATCTCCATCTCCGCCTTGTCAAACAACTCAACTTCTTATTGCGATACTGAGACCTCCCAATCCCAACAACAAAATCCGAACATCATGAACCATCTTCCACAAGCTTGGGGCCGTGTACGCTCTTCAATCACAACCCACTTGTTGGATACAGCTTACTGACCATTATATAGCCCAGAGACGACGTTTACGGTGCATACGACAGTTCATATCTACAAAGTGGTGGACCAACTCAACATACCCAGCGACCGATCGTTACTGGTACTTCGGTGGTAGCGCTTAAGTTCAATGATGGCGTTGTAATCGCGGCGGACAACCTAGGTATATCACCTTTGAATCTTGGACAGGCAACACATTGCTAATATCATCACGAATAGCTTCATACGGTTCTCTCGCCCGATTCACAGATGTCAAGCGTCTTCGAAAGTTCGCGGATACCTCAGTTGTTGGATTTGGTGGTGATGTATCAGACATGCAATATCTAGATCGACTTCTCAACTCCCTCGATATCCAAGAAGCATACGGCTCATCCGGCCATACGCTCAACGCACAAAACCTCCACACCTACCTTTCAAAGGTCCTATATAAGCGCCGATCCGACTTCAACCCTTTATGGAATCAATTGTTGGTTGCGGGGCTTGATGGAGAGAGCAAGCCGTTCTTGGCCAGCGCAGATTTGCTTGGTACTACATTCAGTTCGCCAAGTTTAGCAACAGGTTTCGGTGCACATTTGGCTCAGCCACTTCTAAGAAAGGTTGCTCCAGATGAGGAGGCTGCAGCGAACCTGTCCCTAGAACAAGCTTTGGAAGCGGTGAAGGAGTCGATGAAGGTGTTGTTCTACAGAGACGCAAGAAGTATGGACAAATACTCCATTGCTGTAATCACCAAGGATGGTATTGATCTGAAGGAGAATGAGCAATTGGAGAAGCAAAGTTGGGCATTGTGAGTACCTCCAGTAGATATCATTTCTCGGATTTTGGCTAACATATGATAAAGTGCGGATCAAATTCGTGGCTATGGCACTCAGGTTAACTGAGATGCTCTTGCTTCGCTGTACTATTAGGACCCAATGATATGAAGCATGACAATAGCGACTTTACTTTGTGAATGCGACTGTGATATCCCAAATCGCTAGGTACTTTGTAATGCTTAGCTATCGCATGTAATTTGGAGATAGCTAAATAGAGCGACATGGATGTCCTCACAGGATTGACAGTTTGTGTCTACTCTGGGAATTATTCATTCGAAAAGTCCCATGCCTGAATGTTTGCGTTTCAGTATATAGTCTTAAGATGTGCACTTTTTTGTCAATACTCTTTCCCCCGCCCTCCTAAACTTCCCTCTCTGTATATATTAATTCCTTAAATCAATCAAAGCTACTGCAACCAACAGCAAGTATTACAAATATAAAAGTTTAACAACAACTTGACTCCGGGGGGCGAGAATATCGCACGTGATGATTGCTACGGAAATATTTTGGTAAAAGCTTGAGTAGTGTAGTAGAATTTGAAGGTTTTGCCAGCGCAACACAGCGAGAACAACTCAGAGATGTACACCTGATACGACATAAAATTTACCTCAAAACCCCATATCACCCACTTGATAGCTACCCGTATTTTCAAACCCCGGTTTTTCGTGTATTTTTCAGAAGCGAAAGACGTTCACGGCGTCTCCAAAGCTTGGGGTAACAAGTTAGATCCTCTTCAGACCCTAGCAATCCGCCAATCCCCCTGCGTCCGAGCCTCAATCTGCAACAATCGCATGGCATCCTTCTTTATTTCCCTGTCCTATTGATCGCCCCAGTGCTCCAGTCCAGCTCAACCCCATAGAAGCTCCATGCTCAGCAGAAGTTCTATGAAATCTCCATCCGAGATTGATCCAACGACCCCTCGACCAGCTCTTCTGCAAAACACAACACCAACCCAACCCAGCTCATCCGACGAATAACCAACGCGCCGGGCCATATTGAATGTCCACGCTCATAGGGGGCTCTTGTTATTATAGTAGAAGGAGGCGCGAACGGGGATTGGTATGCAGACGGCAAGGCTCAAGGCTGAAGCGCAAGGTCGGAAAGCTAAGGTAGGTTTCCTGCGGAAAGCGAAAGATGGATGTGCTACAAGAACGACATCAAGTGGTGGATGATAAAGGGAGTGGAGAACTAACCTGTTGGTGTGACAGCTTGCCAACTCATACCATGAGCTACTGGAGTACGTTCCCCCCTATTTGCATGCCATTCTATTGCGCAGATGTTGACTTGTGTTTCCTGCAGAGAGTTCTCGTCGAAAGACCTTCGGTCCGTTGGGAATTATACACTTGGGCGACTGATTGGGAGAGGTTCATTTGGTAAGGTGTATCTGGCGTCGCATAAGCTTATACATGGGTCGAAAGTATGTGGATGGCTTTCGTGTATGCGGTTCTAATGGCTGACCGCTTTAGGTTGTCCTCAAATCTGCGAAAAAAGATGATTCGAATTTGGCCCGCGAGATACATCACCACCGGCAGTTTCTACATCCTCATATCGCCCGACTTTACGAAGTTATAGTTACCGAGACTCTGGTGTGGCTGGTATTGGAATACTGTCCGGGTAAGGAAACTGCGATTGTCAAAAAGAATCCAGCTAACGGAGTGTTTGTTGTAGGTGACGAACTGTACAATTATTTGTTGAAGAATGGGCCATTACCGGTTCCGAAGGTACAGAAGATATTCACACAATTGGTCGGCGCTGTCTCATACGTTCATAACTCTTCCTGCGTCCACCGAGATCTGAAGCTCGAAAATATCCTGCTTGACAAGAACGAGGACGTTAAATTAGTGGACTTTGGGTTTACAAGGGAATATGAAGGAAAAGCTAGTTATCTTCAGACGTTTTGCGGGACAGTTTGCTACAGCGCTCCGGAAATGTTAAAAGGCGAAAAGTATGCCGGGGAAAAGGTAGATGTCTGGAGTTTAGGAGTCATTTTGTACGCGCTATTATGTGGCGAACTTCCTTTCGACGACGACGACGATAATGTTACGAGGACCAAGATTTTAGGCTCTGAGCCGAAATGGCCAGACCATATTACGCCCGATGCTCGTTCTCTGATGGGCATATTGCTGTCAAAAAGGCCATTACTTCGGCCAGCACTTTCTGATATCCTCACGCATCCATTTCTGGCAGAACATGCTCCGCAACAACAAGCTATATTGAAACTACAACAACCGGCCCCCTTTACTACATCTCTGGAAAAGGAAACCCTGGAGCGAATGCGCAGTGCCGGAGTTGATATAGATCAAGTTATAGAGAATGTATTGGCGCGACGTTGCGATGCACTGGCTGGGTGGTGGTCGCTACTGATTGAAAAAGAAGAACGAAAACAAGTACGAAGGGAACGCAAACGAAAGGAAAGAGAAGCAGAGAATCGAGCTTCTCGTAGACTGAGTGCTGCTAGTAGTCGGCTTGAACGAATGGCGCCAATTTTGACTGGGGTAGATGAAGAAGGCCAGGAAATCAGACTGAGTGAACCACCGCGAAGTAGGGGTAGGAAGGAGAGGCGCAGCGCACACTACCCAGAACTTATTCTTACGGACCTACCTGGGCTACCAGAAAACGCTCAATTGGATTCTCCCGATGTCGCAAACCCTCCGCCGCCTATTGAAAAGGACTCGATACGGTCGGCCAGCTCGTCGAGGCACCGACGACCTATACCACCTCCTAAAGAAGGCACTCTTCGAGGGGCTCGGTCTAGGGGGAGTACTTTACAGCTTGTTACGCATAATCCCGATTTGCTCTCCCCCCATACAAATGGATCTTCGCCCAGACCCAAGAGACGAAGGCATCAGCATGGTTTTATAAATCAACTCGCTCATTGGAAGCATTGGATTTTGGATAGCGCTAAGCGGGCAAAGTCTCCTGGGAAAAGGATGGCTCATTCAAGTCCAGATCTCACTAAATCACCAAATAGTTCCAGAACAGGTACCAAAGAACCCAGTCCACGTCCTACCACGTCAAAGACACCGCCACAGTCCAGGCCTCCTCTACAACCTGGGCCCCAATCCCATCCGCCTGTCGCCCGCGTATTTACTACGCCAAATAACAAACGGCATTCTCTCTCCCCAGCGCCACTCACCCCTCGGTCAACGTTTAGAAGGTCAAGCACAGGTCTTCGGGGACGAAAATCCACTTCGTCGTCGGTTTCTTCTGTCCGCACTATTCATCATCACCATCACACTCACTCAAAAGCCTCATCCACGTCATCTAATGGCTCTGGGTCTATGAGTAGAGTTTCTGCTCCCACCCGTAGTCCACATCACTCCGTCAAAGTTCTTCCCGCAACCCCAACTACCTCCGCTTTCCCATCCAACATTCGTGTCGTTCGCCAACCTCCAATTTCAGCTTTCAACGAAGCTGTTTCCTGGGGCAATAATGCCTCTTCTAATTCACCTTTTGGGGGCGGAGGCCTCGTCTTTGCGAAACGAAAGAAGAACCTTTTCAAAGGACCAAATCTCAATACATCATCCCCGGGTCAAAGTGGGAGTGGTACTAGAACGGGCAGTCATAGTCGCAGTACAAGTGTGGCAGGACGAAGAAGTGGTGAGATAATTGAGGAAGAAGACGAGGATGAAGTTGAGGAGGTAGAAGCCTTTAGTCCCGTGGCAGATATGGTTGAAGAAACTATTTTCCCGCCTGGGGAGACTCCTATCAATACTCCTAAAGGTCTTTCCTGATGGTGGAGTTCATCAGAGAATCATGAATTAGAGGGCTTGGGTTGAGTTGATGTATTTGTATGATCTGATAGGTTTAGGGATGAGACGTGGTAATGATGACTTGGTTTTTTTTGGTTTCTTGTCTTCACATTTAGCGCCTGGGTTTTTGCGAGACTTGTCCGAGGAATGGAAGATCTCTTCCTACCTGTTTTTTTTTGTTTTTGTTTTTACTTCAAGCGCTATTTCTGGCATTTCTTGGTGAATGGGTTTTATTTTTGGTTGTGGATTATTATATTCTTTGGTCTTTTACTTAACTTTGATTCTCACTCCTCGTGGGGCGGTGGTTCCATCATATAGATCTCTTGTTTTTTTTTGGTTTTGAGGACGAAAATATGGGTGGTATTACAGTACATAGGGTAGGGGACTTTTGTTGACCGTTCATTTCTTGGGTGGATTTTTTTAGATGAGAGGTTTTGTTGACGGGGTTTGTTGCATGGAAGGGCGGGAAATGGAAAAATGAAATATGAAAATTGCTTTTGAGGGTAGATAAGTCTTTGTGTGAAAGCATCGACCCAGAACGTGTGATTTCATGCCCCTGCAACAGTGTCGGGGGGCAATTAGCCCTAGTCTATCCTATAGGAACGATACCATTTCTTTAAAGCATTTTATGATGATGATTCAATCTGTCGTCTTCATGTTTTGTTGCCTGTGTGAGATGTTTGAGAAATTTAAGTTGGAGCGGGAAGATATTGTTGATTACAGTCTCCAAGGGACTCTCAATGTCTTTTTAATCACTTCTTGACATACTATAATACTCGTCATTCACCCTAGCCACTTTCAATTGTTTCTACTTTATATATACAGCATTGGTGTAATATACCATGAATTTCACGAAGAGACTTGAATTTGAACATAAGCCTTACGGGATGGTCAAGGTTAGTCTTAATTATAAATATGCTACGAAATACCACTAGAACTCTGGTATACTTTATTCACTAATTTGCTAAAAATAAATTTCTATACTCTGTTCAAATAACATAAGTAGTCTAAGTTTTCTAAAGTATTTATATTAAATAAATGTTAGTCGAATAACTCTATAGCAGACTCTCCTTTTAAGACCTGTTAGACTTTATTTGTGTTGGTATGACTTGGTAGTCATAAAGTGTGATGCAACAAGTGGTTATATTCCTGTATCTTTGTTGCATGAAGAGTAAAGGTAAAGAGGGGTCGGATCCTGTGAGCTTAAGTATGTGAGTGGCAAGCCACTCACATGAGCCAAAGCACGTGGATCAACTAGGCTGTCGTGCAAGGTGCTATTCACCAGGAATATGTAATGACAATTTGATTAACTCACTAAATCTAAATCAATACAATTTAATAGTTAAACTTACTTGACTTACTACTTAGTACAGTAAAGTAGTGACATGACTAGTCAATTTAATAATTATCGGACAAAGTGTACCAGCTCTGAATTTACACAATATACTAACTGCGAAGGTATACTTGCCCTCAATATAACTAAGAGTATTTCTTGCTCATTCAAGCACTCAGTAATTACATTCTATCTAACAAATTCTTATCTAAACTGTCCCCTCTGAGATTTTGAAAAGGTGATATACGGTACTTCCAGACACGTACGTGGCTCGAACACTCTCTCCAGTACTTCAATTTCTGTATAGCCATCAATGTCTTGGGCGTTGATAATCTTACAGCCGCTCTGAACCATTTGTTCTATTTCCTCCTCTTTCGACACCCATAAATTGCTGAGTCTTAAGATCTGTTGCAAAAAAACGCTTTGAATTGTGCCTCGAACTTCTAAAAGAGAGGAATGGAGAGGTTGTATTTATATACATAAATCCGTGATTTTAGAATATTCTCGGTCACGTATACCTATTAAACTGATTCTAAGCGATTCCACGCCACAAGATCGATATAGCATTACGACCTAGATCATCTTTTGCATTTACATCTGCCCCTTCGTTGATCAAAATCTCGATATTCTTTGAATCTCCCCAAGAAACTGCGATCAATAATGCTGTCCTCCCGAAGTTGTCTCTTGCTTCAATATCCACGCCACTACGAGGCAAGTGTCGTACAATTGATCTTATATCTGGGGTTCTATGCCAGCTGGCGAATAACGAATGGAGTACAGTTGAGCCACCTTCCGCTTTGGTGCTTGTATTAGCACCCCTTTCAAGCAGAAATTGAATCATTTTCAAATTTTGCCAAGATGAAACTGTCCAATGCAATGCTTTTTTTCCTTGTTTGTCTTTGGCATCTATTTCGGCATTATTTTCAAGTAAAACTTGAGCGACGCTTTCTCGGGTATCGCATCCGTAAACTGCAATATGTAACGCAGTGATTCAATCTTCGTCTTTGATATTTGTCTCAGCGCCTCGTTCAAGTAGAAGACGAATGATATTCTCATGGTTGCCTTCAGTTGCATAGTTTAACGGTGTTCCTCCCTCGTTCTCTTGGGAATTTATTTCTGAACTGTCGTATAGCAGAAGCTTGGTAATATCTTCAAAACCAACACGAACTGCATAATGTAACGCAGTCATTCCCTTTTCATCCTTTGCATTCATAACCTCGATGACGCTTCTCCACTCAAGCAAAACCTCCACAGAAGCCAAGTGACCCTTCACAACACCACCAGCAGCTAGATGTAGTGCTGTCTGGCCCCTATAATCCTTCAAAGCAGTATTGGCTTCTCTTGATAGTAGCATATGTAATACTCTTGTGTGCTCATGCATAGCTGCATAATGAAGTGCCGTGGTAAAGGATCTGTCATGGGCGTCTATGTCGGCACCCTTCTTGAGAAGACATTCGAGAACGTCTTCTTGACCAAATTCGGCTGCAGCGAGCAAAGCGGTTGCTTCATGGACATCGTATTCTTCAAAATCACAACCCGCCTCTACCATCCTATTAATTCTGAGATATGTTAGCATATATTTTCTCTTTGGATTCCCAAAAGGGAAAACTGCCTCTCCAAGACTCAAAATGAGGGGTTTGAAGAATATGAAATGAGATGATTACGTTGAACCTAGTCCAAAACCTGCTGCGAGTACTAACGGAGGTCTATCAACAGGAACTGTTGCGGGAGCTTTTGAGGCTCTTGCATAATTCCAGTGGGGCCAGTTCCAGCACGCCATGTTGAAAATGCGCCGCGACTCATTGCTTAGCAGCTGTAGTATTTCATACCTGATTCTTTCTTCTTGTTCTCGATCTCTCTGAGTGGAAAAGACCCAAGCCATTGAAGCATAGTCAAGAAGTGCATACTTCCGCATTGCATACCCCAAACAGCGGGTATCGGAGTAATCAATCTTTTGAAATGGGTCCAGACACGTATATCGGAGGCATGCTCGGGAAATGTCACTTCGCGCTTCTGGAAATATATCCTTTTCCTTTTGGTTAAAGAGCTCCTGTGTTGTATGGTGAACCAACCGAACAATCTCTCTCTCCGGATGAACGACGACCAACCCACCACAGGCAGTAATGAGTAATTTTTTATCATGGAGATCATCTTCCTCCAGCCAGTTCTCGTCATCATCAAGATCCATAATTTCCATAGCGTGTCGAATCTCTTCGATGTTCAATGGCCGAAGCGAATAAACAATCCAAGAAAGAATTCTCATTGCGAGTTGAGCTAAATCTCTGCTTTGTTTCTGGATTATGTACAGTGCTTCTTTATAAGTTTTATTTATTTCTTCTGGGAGATTCTCAAGGGCTTTACGGACTTTCCTAATATTGGTTTTAGTCGCTAGAGATTTGACGTGCAGTTCAACGAGGAAGAACCTATCTTTAACGTTAGCTGTGATATTTTGAGCTGCTGATGCTAATTGTTAGAGATTGAAGTGCACTTCTTTGGACAGATTCAAGAGATTCAAAAGGGCGAGACTACCCGAATGATATGTCTTGCTTGTCTCTTCCTTGAAAGGATCACTTTTTCCATCTTTTCCTTTTGAGGGACCACGAGAAAATAGAAATACCTCTTACATTCCGTCGTCTTTTTTCAAAATCTTCTCCACAATATAACCTTGCAATGCCAGGTCATCCTTGCAGACTTTTCCCAAAATATCCGCCTCTAAAATCTGGGCCTGAAGATATGCTGAAATGTCCGCTTCCCCCGCCCGAATCTCAAGCCAATATGAGTCCTGAAATATCCCTGCAATGTCTCCAAAATCCCCAGAAGTACACAGCAGATGCAAATATTCAGATAACCCCCGTAGTTGGTTAATGAGCTTTCGCCTCTCACTCTGTTGATACTCATCTAGCGCATCAATCACAATGTAAACGATTCGATATTGATCTAGCAGTGAACCTAGCAGCCGGAAAAGATCTTCATGGGTATGTTTTTCGAATTTGAATACTTGGTGTACAGGGCATGAAAGTTCTCCGGTAAAGAATTGTCGCGGAAAAGTTGCTGTACAAAACTCCCAAGGATATTTGATACCGAATGGCTCTCTTGAACTTTATAGTCGCAAAACATGAATGCGAGCCCAACATCTGGAGAAACATTCTGGAATTGAAGTCTGTCGATTGCCGCTGCCCTACAAGTAATCAGTCTTCCGCTAAATCTTTACATAAAGGGGGGCGTACGAAAGAATGGTCTTGCCAGCTCCAGCTAAATAAAAGTGAGCATAATTCACTTGATAAGGAGAGGTAATCTACGTAAGCCTGGGCACCACAATGTCTTTCTCTTCCCACTTAGCCAGTCCTTAAACTCAGAAGTATTGAAAAACCATTCGCCGGCACCTTTCTGGTATCTTCGCAGAATATCGCTTTGCGCCGTGGAAGGATTGAGAGGCGACAAGCCTGTCACCCACAAGTTTTGAAAACTAGTACTCTCGCACCTGAACAAAAATGAGTCGATTGGCTGCCTAAATTAACAAGAATCCGCGTCAAGTCTTACAGATTCAAATATCAACAAAAAACAATCCACCCCCAAAAACAGCAAAAACTCAACCCCTTGGGCGCGTAAACCGCGAGCCGGGGCAGCCCCAACCTGCCCCTACAGGAATGAGTCAGATGAAAAGCCGAAACTTTTATCCATAACAATTTTCTACCCCAAGGGTAGGGACTTGATTAGCTTAGGTGATGTAAGACTAATTTTTTAGAGAGGGGTGGAGGAGGAGGGGGAGGGAGGTAGGGAACATTTAAGTCGTCCAAATTGAGAAGTCATGCATTAACTGACTGGAACAGGCGGCAAAGTATCCAGTTTTGATGGCAGTGAAGGTCTTATTTGTGCTTATGGACATTATTTTGCGATTGTGGGGATTGAGGTGGGTCTTGGTTAAGCGAAGGGGTTGGTGGGGGAGCTTTGGTGAATTGTTTTCCATCAACGAGCGCTAGGTTGGGCCCATGATTTGAATATGGGGGCAGACTGAATAGTGAAAAGAGACGTTTGGGAGCATAATACAACTTTAAGTAGACGGGAAAAGAAGGCTGATAACCTCGCTGGTGATCGTGACAAATCTCTAGTACATCTGCTCCTTCCTACTCCTTTGTTCCTCCGCCCCATAAGTCCTCACACCTCTTTCCTGTGGTAGTAAAGTTTTCGTTTCTCTTCGTTCAGTCAAAAGATCCTCTCAAGTGTCCCAATGATTATCAAGTGTCCCAATGATGATCAAGAGACCATGAACGGTAAAGACCCACGAGATGAAAGTGGCGTCGTATTTACCTGGGAATGAATCTCGAAGTTAAGTTCGAACTAATATTTCTGGTCCAGTTGGAACGTCTTATACTTCAGTAAACAGGTTGAAAAGAAATCCTTTCTCAGCGACTGAAGTGTCTCAAGGACTCGGTTTTGCATCCATATCTGGACTGGCAGCTCACGGCATGTGTAAAAATAAAAAGAGCACAATTTCGAGGTAATATGTATTCTTTCTCCTTGCCATGTACATAACAAGACAACTCCATCTACAATTTCACTCAAGCACCCCACACCCACACCCTCACCCCCAACATAAATTCCGAAACCCCCGCACGCAATGCCGCTAAACTCAGAAAACCGAAAATACAATTTCACGAAAAAACAGACCCTCTTCTATTTCACAAAAGCTTGAGCTTCGTCCACTCACTAACCTGTACCCCGAGGTTCAGACCATTGGTGACCCACCACCTCTTGATCCTATCTACCTCTGCCTCACTCCCCACACTATCCTCTAATGCCTCCTCAATATCGCAAGTCTTATACTCGACCCTCACGCCCGTCTCCCTACTAAAGGCTCTCCACCACTCGAGAACATCTACATGTCCATTCTTTGTCGGCTCAACAAGGATTTTATGATCGAATGCCATTTTCGTTCCCTTCAACTCCCGCCACGCGTTCAAAACCGATACGTGACCATGCGCGGATGCGATTTTAGCAACTGCTTCTGAGTGGGCGACAGGGATAGCCGAGTTATCCCACCATCTGAGTACGGCGGCCTGATTGTTCTGGGCGGCTGCTAAAAGGGCCTTTCCAGTGAAAAGAGTGAGAGGAGGATGAGTCTCCGAATGTGTGTGAGAAGGTTCCGAATCCGCTGGATCGTGGAAGGACCCTTGAGGAAGGGACGCTTGCTTCCACCATTCCAGAACTAGGATATGGCCCTTGGAGGAAGCTTGTTCGAGGGAAGTCTCGGTATATTTGAGTTGAAGACCAGAATGGTACCACCAGTCGAGGACATGGACAAATCCTGATTTCGAGGCCCCATCGATGGCTTCCTCAGTATAATCTTTAGAGAGGAATGTGGGCGATGTTCGCCACCATTCAAGGATTTCAGTACGGCCAAATACTGCGGAGGATTTGTTGGGGATAAGCTTTTGACCAAATGATGACCAGAATACATCTTTGAGATTCGTTTCAAGGTAGGTGAGGAGATCTGTAAGACAAAACTTGAGAATCAACTTGACGCAGAGACTCGATAGATATCGCATGTCTTCCGGCGCATTTTTCAGTCTTTCAATAATCTTAGGAACGGGTAATGTAAGAATGGCCCATTCGAGCGATCGCATATAGTTATGCAGCTCGTCTCGAGGACCATTTCTGGCTCGAATCCAGTCTGGGGGAATGGGAAGACTGGTATAGATATTTAGCGCCTGCGCCACCTCCCAATCTCCAACGTATTCAAATATAACACCCCATATTTCCGGTGGGAGGAGGGCATCGGTTTTGGTGTTATATCGCGCTAGAGTAGCAGCACCCGACGCAGCAATATCAACATCGTGACCAATAGTCATAAGTTCGGCTTGGTTCTTGACAATATCCACCAGTTCGTTGAAGCCTTCCCATCCCACAAAACATTTGTTAAGGCCTTTATCGTCGTAGTGCCACAAGATCGGTTGCATGACCCTAACCCACTGCCATTTCCTCCGAACCTTGCTCAACTGCTTCTTCGTCATTGGATTCTCCCACATGGACCTTGTCATTCCGGGAACCAGCAGTATCTTTTTCGACACGTCCCACCCGCGGAGAATTTCCAGCAGAAAAGAGTCAGTAATGCCGTGCAACATCTTCGCGAAGGTGTCGGCGTCGATTGGTGCCAGAACCAACATATCTGCCCAGTCGCACAACTCATACGCCTGCTGTCTGTAGAACTCCACCTGAGACCTATCGATGCTTTTCTGCGCTTCGTCCGTCGACTTGCACGACTTAAATGATCGATTCTGCAGCGTGAGGGTTTCTTGGGACAGTCGGTGAGCAGGGTATAATTCTTCATCCACGATGGCTCGCGTTTCGATTTTCGGGTTCTTCGATAGTCGGACCACTAACGCCAGTGCCTGTGCAGTTTCTTTGGAGCCATTTGAGGCAATGAGGACTCGAAGTTTTGGGGACTCGGTGGTTCGCATATCGGCAAGGGACGAAGAAGAGGAAGAAGTTGTTGGGAGGGTTTGGAGGAAGCGCGATCGCAGTGAGTGCGGATGCTCTGCCATTTTGTTCTCGTTATCGTTTTCGAATTGGAATGTCATATATCAGTGGCGTTTGCGAGTTGGACTTTGAAGAGGGCGGTGGAGGGGAGGAAATATAAGGAGGGGCAAGTCGACGTGGTTGACGTCAACAGGACGAACATTTCGCTCTTCACCAGTCCACCGGAATGTAATTAATGCAGGAAGACGTGGAGGAGAATGAAGGGTGAATAACGAGGGGTTCGAGGCGGTGAGTACACAGATTTTAAATGAATCAAGGTGGTAGTGCTTCTTTCAATTTTGGTGGTGTTTGTAGTGTCGCCCGAGTATGGAAAAGACCTCAAGCGCCGTTGTTATCCGCAGCCTTGGCATACTGGGGATCCTTGCTTGCCTTGTAACTGTGCCTGTTCCACACCGCGCTGATATATTAATCACCGTACGTTTATTCGTACGATTAAAATAAAAACCCAAGTGGAAGGTTCCACCATGTACACAATCAACCAGAAGAAGGCTGTCAGTGCATAACTAACATACAACTTGACGGTAATCACACGGCAATCACAAGAGGTAGAACTGAGAAAGTCAGAGTAGCTTTCTTTTTTGGAAGTTATGGAATCAACTCGCTCTCCCTCGCTTCCGCCAAAAATATTCTTCGTGAAGCAACACCAGCAGCCCCATGCTTCACCACCAACCTGGAAAAGTGCCTACCCTCACTCCCAGCTTCTAATACAGCGTCATCAACGGCCGTCCATACGCCCCTGATATTCTCCGGGATCCCATTTCCTTCAGTTAACTCCTCCACCACAGTACCAACATTCTCCTGTTCCATAGTAGTAGCTTGCAGTGCTTCAAAAACTAGGTCCTCGGAATAACCCAAGCCAACCCAATGATCAACGAAGTTTTCCAACTCAATGATTTTTTGTGAATCAGTGAGGGACTGTGTTGAGCTATCATCCGGATAGGGGTCTTCTCCACCAACATCACTAGAATTACTATTCGTGTGAGCTTTGCTTCGCCTAGGTGATGTGGAAATAGTAATGAAAGAGCTCTTGTCAAATTCCTCTAGTGGTTGAAACTGGAAATCCTGGGTCTCAGGTTCGAGTTGTAGCTTCTTCCGCGGCAGATCAGCGGAAATGGACTGCCGGGCGAATAATACGTCATCATCCTCATCCTCCTCCCTTTGGTCAAGTTCCTTCCTATTGTCCGCTGAACCTTTTGAAGGGGAGAGTCCAAGTTGCCGCGCGGTATTTGTGCCATTAATAATGTCCTCGGGGGTGGATGGAACCTCTCTAACTTTGCTTTTGCCTTTGTCAATTCTCTGCCTCTTGTTATATCGGGGACCGTCATCTACAAAACTATCACCAGAGCTCCGCTTGGCAGAAATCGGTACATGCACAGTTCGTTGCTTCGGTGTTGAAGGAGAACCATCGAGATCGTCATTGTAATCATCGGCTTCTTCCGATTCATCTTCTTGGTTGTATTGTATCTCCCGGCTAGATAATTGATGAGTTTTCGATGGAGTGTTTTCTTGACTTAAGTCAAGCTTCCTCTTCTCCTCCATGAATTCATCCCTGACCCCTTCAAAGTCCACGAGTATTTCGTTATAGCATTTCATCAGATCTCCGGCGGCGCTTTTGTGCTGAAATGGACTGAAATTGAGCTTCTTAGCAACCTTTGGCCAAAGTTTGAGACCAGTGATGTTTTCGTGCCCGCCGAATTCACTCGAACGTACAACTTGCCACAACTTGAATAGTGAGATATCTCGGCCGCATATTGTGTAGTTATATGTAACCTTAACATCCAAAAATTGCGCTAAAGCATTGAGTTGGCTACTAAAATAACCCTCATCAATTGTTGCACGGTCCACATCCTGGCTTGAATAGTTATGAGAATTCGGGGTGTCACCAGATGGCCCTTGAGAATCCTTGATTTCCGTAACTTTGACAGGTGCTGACTTTGGAGGAGGCTTGTTAGAGGGTGTAGAATCCTTTGGTGATTCTGGGTAATGTGGGGTGTCGTTTTCACGTGCCTGTTCTTCCTCCATTTCTTCTCCGCCTTCTGCCATCCCTGCCTCCTTTTCCTTTATTGGAATGATATGGTTTTTAAAGAAGTTACGCCATTCTTGAGCAGTGTGAGTAGGATACTGTTAGGGATATCAGTAAATCATAGCACCAAAGAATCGGTGTTGGAGCACTCACCAAACGGCCCCAAGTTATCCATGCATCGATTGTCTGGTCCTCATCTAATGCCATGATAGTGTCGAACTCTTGAAGACAGCGTTTTTTATCTCGGTTTGTGAAAGGATTTCCCTCGGTGGCTCCTGGGGATTTTGGTGGCGATGAAGACACCGGCTGTTGTGCTTTTGCTTTATCGCCTGAGGGAGCTTTTGAAGAAGGTCGCAATGCCTTCGGTCTAGAAATTGGTTCTGGAATATCTCGTTGTTGAGAGATTCTTTTTGAGGTCTCATCTGGTTCTGGGCTTTTCGATTTTCTTGCATTGCGAGATCTTGATGTTGGATTCTCTGGGGGGTTCCGACTCAAGGAAGATGGAACTGTTCGATGACTGTCAAATCTGGTGGGGGGAGGTGCTGGCCCGTCCTCGTCGTCAGATAGGTTGGGACGGTTTTGCTTGGAAACATGCTTTATCCATCGATCTCGCCATGATTGGAATGTATGCCTAGGGTTCTTGTTCTAAGGTTCAGCATCCTGAATCAACAAATTGTGTCCGAATATAACGTACCTTCTCCTCCAGCTGTTTATAAATGTCGTTCCCTCTTGAGGATAGACCCCTACGCTCAGCTTTCGAAACCCACTTCATAAGCACTTCATCATCTTCCGTTGTAAAAGGAACCCTTCCTGGCCTTGTCCGCTGACTAGAACCAACTTCTCTAATAATTTTAGTCCGTGGCCCAGCACGATGCTCTTCAATGTCTTCTAGGCGACCACTTTTCACCGATTGTTCGATCCAATTCCAGGAAATAGAGCCCGGCGGCGCATCCTGTCTCTTGTGGTCCGCGATTACGTAGGTTGCGTTTTTCTCGACCTTGGTGACTTCTCCTCCATTTGCCTGTTGCTTGTTAGTATGGAGTCGCAGAACAGGCATGGGATAGGCCAATTCTTGCTCAACTGCAGCCAAAACCACGTACCTCAATAAGTGCGATAAAGGTGTTTCGCATAGGTATGCGCTGCACCACATAAAATTTTATATCTTTGAACAGAACCCCCCCACTGCCAACACCGTCGTATACAATTTGTGCCATTTTGACTGTGCAGGAGAGGATGGAAAGAAAGTTGTCGGTTTCGAGGCCGGTGAACGCGATGAACGCGCCAATCCGTTAAACTAGGGGGCATTTATGGAAGAAAGAAAGGCATCGCATGTTGTGGTGGAGAGGAAAGTGAATCGATCGTTTTGCGACTCGGACCTTCTGGAATACGCGTTGATGTCTTGCGCGACGGGCGTTCACATGATGCTGTCTCGAGGCTGGGGTCGGTGAAACTTCGGCAGTTCGAGACCTCATTGTTTTCGCTCGCCCACGCCTCCTTGCTTACGTCTGGATAGTTAGGACAACATCATCCATATCATGATTAAACGCTCAGGAAGCTTTACTTAATGGCAAAGAAATTGTCTTAACACCGATAGAATCGATTCATCACAGTATGGGGGTCGTCCGGCAAATTGCAATCGGAGTTTTAGTCATCTCGATTCTCACATTTTCGGCTTTCTTTGGAAGACTGCCTGCATTGAGGTAAACGCTCTAGTCACGAGATCCCATTACTGTATACTAAAACTCATCTTTTTATTAAGGAATACCCCTATCGGTGCTTGTTATCGAATGATAGTAAGCTTCTTCCACTCTAGCATATAGTTACGGGTAGCCTTTATGCCATTGTTTGAATGCTAGGCACATTTGAATCCCCTTGCTGTTTATCTTGTCCTGACCATGATTCTCTTCAGTGGATACATATACCAAACGGACTAGACAAGGTCGATCAATTCTTCACTGGAGGACGTATAAGCCTCTGGACCTCCAAGGTTGCTCGCCACCTTTGGAATGATCGACATCCTCTTGTTATGGTATGTTATGATCTTTCACTATCTTCAGCACCTATTTACCATTTATTCTCAACCGGGAAACCATATCTCAATTTTGGGCCGTGTTCCTCTATTCCTCAAAGTTTTTGGAAAATACCAAAAAAGATTCAGTTGTCTCAAAATATGGCTGTTTCATTTGAAGATTTGAATTCCTTCTGACACAACATAGATCTTTTTCATACTACTTCTTTCAGTCTCTGAAATCTTGTTCTTACCACCAGCATGGAAGCTTCTAAGCAATACTCGAAAGGTTATCGGAACCATTCTCATGATTCTTCCTTACGTCCTGCTTTACGCATCAGCAAATAGTGATCCCGGCTATATCACACCGGAAAACCATAGTCATTCAATGTCACTTTATCCCTACGACTTTACAGTATTTCATCCGGGTCATGCCTGCCACACATGTCAGCTTCTCAAACCGGCTCGCTCAAAGCACTGTTCCATCTGCAAACGCTGCATTACCAAAATGGATCACCATTGCATATTCATCAACAACTGTGTAGGCTACAATAACATACACTGGTTTCTTCTCCTGCTCTTCTTCACCGCAACCCTGATTTCCTACGCAACGTATATCGGGTTCTCACTCCTCAACGCTGAGATCCTAGCAAACCTCTCATCTTGGACAATTTTCGGAAAAGGGTACACCTGGTATGAATACTTCAACATCTGGGGCTGGGCAATGCAAGAATACACCCGTATAGGCATAGTAACCCTCCTCTGCCTCCTCACTGCGCCCTTGGTTTGGGGATTACTTGGTTACCACATCTACTTGATATGGGCAGGCACCACAACCAACGAATCCATGAAATGGTCAGACTGGACGGTAGATATGGCAGATGGATTTGCTTTCAAACGTTCAATTCATATGGCGAGACGAAAGGACCCTACTGTCGAATCGATCCATACGACTTGGCCTGTTGAAAGTCAACAAATCGTCGTGAGGACGAATGATGGGTTGCCACCGCAGAGTGCTAATATTATTGGTACGGGGGAGTGGGAGAGGGTATGGAGGTTGGCGGATGTGGAGAATTTGTATGATTTGGGGTTCTGGGATAATTTGAAGGATGTGTTTTGGGAAAGGCATTGAAAATGGCTGTTCGATGGTTGTAAGAGAGTATTACTCGAGCAACAGAATTAGGAGCAGACCAATGTATGTCGCTGTAGTGACTGATTCGGAACCACAGTTCATGATGGGGAGTGGTGAAAAGTGTTAAAGTAGTTTTTGGCCGATTGAGGCCGGAGGCCGGAGAAAAAACCGATATCAATGCTTCTCTTCAGTTGTTCAATAATACCCGAAAAATTAGATAAAATATGCTTTGGGTTAATCCCATATGGTAA
This sequence comes from Hymenoscyphus fructigenus, assembly GCA_001414455.1. Lineage (NCBI taxonomy): Eukaryota > Fungi > Ascomycota > Leotiomycetes > Helotiales > Helotiaceae > Hymenoscyphus > Hymenoscyphus fructigenus. The sequence goes on along the minus strand of LKUV01000004.1, from coordinate 408,115 downwards.
GCCATTACTTTTGAAGGCCAAAAAGATGCCGCGAATAAAGTGACAAATGTCGAGTAAACCATTTATCATTGAGTAAGCTAAGTAAAGTTCGAGTGAGCCATAGCATCACCGTTTGGGGACCAAGAAAGGGAAGTCTCCGATTCGCCAGTTAACGGAGTGCAAAATCCGACGGTTTGAAGTCCCGGTAGAGCCAGGTTTCAAGGCGACAGCGCGGGGATAAATACCAACTAAATATTCAAGGGGTAGAAATAAATGTCCTGGAATCTAGAGAAGATACTCACCACCTAACTAACGAAAGCAAAAGAAAAAAAACTCCACGTAACGACATACTACTTCAAGAAATAAAAATAAAAAGTCCACTGCTAGAATCGAACTAGCGACCTCCAGGTATCTTAGATTGTGTAACAATCTAAGCATGTATGTATCAACATGAGACCGGTGTCATAACTAACTAGATCAAGTAGGCTTTCTTACGAGGGAATACGTTATTTGGGTATTTATCAAAGAGACAAAGAGCACGGAAGTGGCTGTGCGGTTAATCATTGAAACCAAGTTATAGATTTGTGGGTTTCATGACTGGATGTGTAAATAGGAGGAAATGGGAAGGAAAGGAGAGGAAGGTGGAAGTGGAAACAGATGGTTGAAAGATTGATGAATCAAACTTTGAAGCGATGGAAAAGTTTTGTTGTATCAGATTGGCATTTAGTGATTCGGCAATTTAGACCACCCGAAAGAGGAAATAAAAAAAACGGGAACTTCAACCTGCCAATAGAAAAGCGACTTACACTACAATTCTGTAAACATCTTTTTAGCCCTTCAGCTTCATGGGATAAGTGAGGCATTAGGTTCAAGATCTGGTATGCTTTATTCACAAATAGCTAATATTAAGTAGTGAGTCAAGCAAGTTAAGCTAAGAAACTGTATTATTTGAAAATATCTAGATTAATTTAAATAAAGAAATAAAATCTCGAATGTTTTAAAAGTATAGATTATTGAGTACTTATCCGAGTAACATTCATTAATTTAATATAAATATACTAGATAGTTGGAAGACTTGAATTATTTCAACAAACTATCGACGTTGACTATAGCGAATTTAGAGTCTGGGCAGAATCGATAAATAAAACATACTAAATTGGACGATGAATTCAATGCTTCCCAGACTTCTTAGAGCTTGGTCAAGTGGCACGAAAAAGAAGAAGAAGAAGAAGAAGAAGAAGAAATGAAAAATGAAAAATGAATTTTTTCTTCTACAGTGCCGGCTTATTCTTAAGAACAGATGTACCAGATCAACCAAGTGTTTTTTCTGAGGGAACTCTAGGCACCACTGTACCAATTCGGTGTCAGCACATCTGGAAACCGTTGTATTAACATTTTTTTACTCAAATCCTTTGATTTGATATGCTTATTTGAATTCTCATAGTAGGAAATCTATGGTTTATGAGTCCCAAGACCCGATATATCGCCACCAATCAGATCAATTACTATTTCATATTGAACCAAAGATCGTTGGAAAAAGAAGCCCATGCTAGATCCGCGCTCTATCTAAAACTTTATAAAATCATTAAGCCACCCACCCACCAGCGTCCCCTCTCCAGCCAACAAACAACTCCCACTCCTAAGTACCATACCCAGCCTGCCTCTTCTTCTCCTCCAAAGTCTTCTTCTTCTTCTCCTTCTTCTCCTCCCCATCTCTCCCTCCCTCCCAAATATCTTCAAATTCCATATCCTCCTCCCATTTCTTCTTAAACTCTCTTAGCACCCTCGTCCTCTCCTCACCCATCCTCCTCCCAGGACTCGTCTTCATCAACCCCTCAAGTTCCAAAAGCTTAGCATCAAAAACATCCACATCATCCTGCATCCCCTTCCCCGGCCTATTCGCACCCCCATAAGTAAAGAGCCTCCCAATCCCCACCGCACCCGTGGAATCTAATCGATCCGCATCCTGCACCACCCCAAGTTCCGGGTATTTCTCCACTAGTTCTCTATTCTTGGCGTAATCTTTGATTTCCGTGCTGTAGGAGACGTTGGTGCAGATAGTTTGGATTTTGGCGGCTAGTTCTTTGGAGGCGCCGTGGGAGAGGAGGAGGGAGTAGATCATTGTTTGTGCGTCTTCTGAGGTTTGGCCTGGTGAGAGATATTTCCTGTCGCCGATGTCGTGGAGGAGGGCGGCGAGGGTGATGGTGTCAAGATCCATGCCTGGGGGGTTGGGAAGGGCGAGGAGTTCCTGATATATTTTGTGAGACATGCCGACGACTCTTCTGATGTGGGAGAAATCATGGGAGGCGTCGTAGTTGGCCATGTATTTTTTGACATGGGCGGTCATGATTTTGATGAGGGTTGAGGTGTCTGTCATTTTGGCTGCTCTTGGGTTTGAATGTGAGCTCAGAGATTGGGAAGCTTGAAGGAGATGTTTATGGTGAGAAGACGAAGAGAGTTGTGGGTTTTAAAGTTCTCGAAAGTTTGGAAGGTGAGCAATCAGGTTGTGCTGTTTTTTGTTCTTGGAGTTTGAAATGAGTCCCAAGCTGTGTCGGGGAAACGAGAGTACAAATGACTCACCGGCGTATCATCACCTCATGTGAGTTGAGAAGAAAACAAAACAGCTGCTTGGTCCCAAGTGTCTTGACCTTTATTTGAATTTGTTGTTTGCTTTCAAAAGTTTCTCCGGTCAACGCGATTTCACGCGTGGGTTTTGTTCGCTTGAGCCCCTACATTGACGCGAGAACACGGGACCGCATTGTGCCATATCTTTTACGTGAAATGAAATTTCGATTGCAAACTTGAGGAGAAATAAAATTGAAAAGGTTACTTGTCTGGTGCTGCTTGAATGATGACTTTGCATATTACAAAGAATCAATTCTCGAAATTGGCTGCAGTACATATGACGGGCAATTTGAAGAGTCCATACGAGTTATAGGAGAGCCAGATTGAAGGTCTCAAATGACAGCAAACTATGAGAAACCAATCGGAAGTAAAGGAGAGACTGTTGAAGAAATAGCAAGCGATAAGAAATGACCTGAGATTATATTTGATCACGTGAACCACATCCTTTCCGTAGATTCCGAATCGTTTCTCTCTTGACTGGCAGAGTAGATATCACAGTAAAGTACGACTGTATATGAACGATAATCATAGAAAGCCTTCCCCTTTTAGAAATCGTACATCCTGACTCGCGGACCAACTTATTTCCGCTGGTCCATCTGAAACCCATCCTCAGTAAGGTTTTAGCTCCCAAATTTCTCCACAAGAAATCGGGAACTCGGTAAAGCGGAAAGGACGTAAGGAAACTTTGAGTGGTAGAGCTGGAGAGCTGGAGTCTGGAGAGGAAAAGCTGGGGAATGCAAGATAAGAATGCGGAGAAGTGGCGTGTTAGTTGAAACTTCCCATGTGGCATGTAGCGTGGATTTTCTTAGCTTGCATCTCCTGGAAAGCTAAGAATTGGATCTAATTTGTTCAAGTATAGACTCTAGACTCTAGACTCCTACTAGTAGGACTGATATTGTTGTTTGGTGCTACGATACTGTGCCACTTGGCAGCGGCAGGGAAAGCGGAATACTGCCGTGCAATGATGGCTCTCCTGTATTTGTAATTGTAAAGGACTAGTATAGCTTTGCCTTCTTTGGGAAATGGAAAACAGGTCATTTTTATATCATGCCCTTAACCCCGAATTCAAAGGGATCTTCTTTGATATCGCCGAACGAACTCGCTGAACTGGCGATTGTCCGCCGATCGCGTCTTGCTGTACCGAGGCAGAGTGGGTCGCCTGTCAACTTCGGCCGACTTTCCTCGAAAAAAAAAGGTCGAGAGGTTGAAGAAAAAAGGCAATACCCCGAAGAGGACCTAAACACAACGTCTTTCGAGGCCACGAAGAAAGGCATCACCACTAGATGCTCCCGAGGTTCTACACACCGGAAAGAGGGGAGAGTAAGCCACAATGGCAAGAGCGCTGGTGCTGGCTGCAAGGATTCTCGCAGACATCTTGCTCGGAAATGGGGTAGATTTGGGCGTTGCGGGGTGGCGGTGGTGGGGGAAGAACGGCCATTGGCTTTCCACGATACGTATGACGCCTCGGGAACTGCTCTTTGGTGGGTGCAGCTGCCGGGCCCACGGCGAGACAATTTTCTGCGTAGACTCTGTGTCAACAGTGCATTGTTGCGGAGCGCGGAGGTGAGGGGTTGTGGATTTCTGGACGAATGGGAAACTGGTGAAGAATCTGGTGGCGGATCCGAGCCAAGATGATTTCTGGAGCAGCTTCGCAGACAACGAAACAGCTTGGAGCTGTGGAACTCGTTGTGGTTGCGCAAAGGCCTAATCTGCTAGCTCTGGAGGGCTCTGCATAGCTAGCCTTTAAGGTGAATAGCTCCGATGCGAGGATTGCCCTGGTTCGAGTGGTCCAGCAGTGTCCGCTTGGGCATCGTTGAGAGGTTGTGAATAGCTAAACTGGAGCACAAGAGGTCGAGGTTTGTGCTACTTTCGGTTTAGGAGGAAGGTACGACCCGTAACCCCTCCTTTGCCGAAACACTTCACCTCAAGTACTTAACTCCACCTTCCCCCACCACCTTCGTTCCTTCAAGAACTCCATCTCTCCTCTCGTCGCCTCTCCTCCCACTTCCAATTTCTGCCATCACAAAACCACCACAATCAAAGTCTCTCTGCTAAACACCACAATGACTTCAATTCAGCTCGCCACGCCATCTTCTGGCAAGTACACACAACCAACTGGCCTGTAAGTTGCTCCTACCTCTCATCCTCCCACCGGCCGGGAAGCGCGGGGATTCTGAATGTACCCCGCATGCCCATGCCTCGACCAATCTGCTGACGTTATATTCGGCATCCAGCTTCATCAACAACGAATGGGTCAAGGGTGTCGAGGGCAAGACCTTTGAGACCATCAATCCCTCCACCGAAGAAGTTATCTGCTCCGTCAGCGAGGCCACCGAGAAGGATGTTGATATTGCTGTTGCCGCAGCCCGCAAGGCATTCGAGGGCTCGTGGCGAAAGGAGACACCAGAAAACCGAGGCAAATTGCTAGTCAACCTCGCAAACATTATTGAGAAGAACGCCGACCTCATTGCGGCTGTCGAGTCTCTGGACAATGGCAAATCGTTGGCTATGGCAAAGGGAGATGTCGCTGCTGTCTCGGGTTGCTTAAGATATTATGGTGGTTGGGCTGATAAGATTGAGGGCAAGGTTATCGACACAAACAACGAGACCTTTGCATACACAAGACAGGAGCCAGTAAGTCACACAAGGAAAGGATCAAATTACAATCACATCTAACACGTTTCTGTAGATTGGTGTTTGCGGTCAAATTATTCCATGGAACTTCCCAATGCTCATGTGGGCATGGAAGATTGGTCCAGCTGTTGCCACCGGTAACACTGTCGTCCTCAAGACCGCTGAGCAAACTCCTCTTTCTGCGCTGGTGGCAGCAAGCTTCATTGAAGAGGCTGGTTTCCCACCAGGAGTTATCAACATTATTTCTGGTTTCGGAAAGATTGCCGGTGCTGCTCTCTCCTCGCACATGGATGTTGACAAGATTGCATTCACTGGATCCACCCCAGTTGGTCGTCAAATCATGAAGGCTGCCGCTGGATCCAACTTGAAGAAGGTTACTCTTGAGCTCGGAGGCAAATCTCCAAACATTGTCTTCAACGATGCAGATATTGAGAACGCCATCTCATGGGTCAACTTTGGTATCTTTTTCAACCACGGCCAATGCTGCTGTGCAGGTTCCCGTGTCTACGTTCAGTCAGGTATCTACGACAAATTCGTCGAGCGATTCAAGGCTCGTGCTCTTGCCAACAAGGTTGGTGACCCATTCGCCCACGACACCTTCCAAGGTCCACAAGTTTCCCAACTCCAATATGACCGTATCATGGGATACATTGAGCACGGAAAATCCGAGGGTGCCACCGTTGTCACTGGTGGTGAGCGTCACGGAACGAAGGGATATTTCATTCAACCAACCATTTTCTCGGATGTTACTGAGGACATGAAGATCATGCAAGAGGAGATCTTCGGCCCTGTCTGCTCCATTGCCAAGTTCGAGACGGAGGAGGAGATTATCAAGACTGGCAACAACAGCACATACGGTCTTGCCGCTGCCGTTCACACCACCAACTTGAACACAGCCATCCGAGTTGCCAACCAAATCCGTGCTGGTACCGTCTGGGTCAACCAATACAACATGCTCCACCACCAGATTCCATTCGGAGGATACAAGGAGTCAGGTATCGGACGAGAGTTGGGAGAGGCAGCGTTGGCCAACTACACACAAACCAAGAGTGTATCGATCCGTTTGGGAGATGCTCTCTTCGGTTAAAGGAACGACTTTCACGATTTTGTAATTTGGGATGGTTTTCTGGGCCGGGAAACGGAAAGAAAATTTGTATTATGATTAGCAGCTAGGTAGCCTTGCATTTCCGGACAATCAAACGATAATTCCTCTGATATATATTTTCTCGCTGCTGTACTCCCTCCGTATGTGAAGGTCTCAGCTCATTTCCCAAGAAGGGCCCGGCAATCAATGTTTCTTCTCATCACAACGCACATAAATCGCGGAAGAGAATATGTGACGTGAAACAGTCTTATTTTTCCATAGTATATATTTCATTCACAAGCTTTCCAGGTTATTCTTAAAAAAAGTAATGGAGGGGTTGGGGTTGTATGCGGGGAAGTGGGGTCAGGGGAGTACGAGCTGGGGTTCTCCCGTGGGGGACTGAGCTCCAGATTAGCTTCACGAACGAAAAACAATGACGATGAAGAAACCCGACGTGAATATCTGTTCACGGAACAATCGTATATTACTCGTACATTTCCAGAGGTACCTGCGTTTACGTAGAAGGCTTGCATCTTCTTCTCTGTCCTTCTCTGGTGAGCTCTTTTTCTGGTGGGCCAACCGTGCCAGCCACACCGATTATCACTTGCCTAGGAGGTGAGGTGCAGATGAGGGGTAGCTCTGGAAGCTGTTAGGTTGGCTCTCTGTAATCGATAGCCTTTGATAAGGAGCTTATCCGTTTCCCTCCTCTTGGCTTCCCGAACCACATGTCACATTTTCCTTTACTGTGCCCCTTGGTTGGTCGGTGTAGGTCGAGGTTGGGTGGAAAGATGCATCTTTATTGACTCGGCGCTTTGCATGCTTCCGGGCTACTTACCTCTTGAGCACCCAATTGTAACCTGCCATCGCGTGATATGGTGCAGTTGGTGGTTGAGAGGGAGGGTTGTGAGTCGTTGGAGGGGATGCATGGGCAGGGTTAGGGGAGGGAGTAAGGAAGGTTGAGAGCTGGGCACACGGCAGAAATGGGTGCAGAATAAGCTGCTATCATCTTGCAAGTAGCTTTCCCATGATAAAGATGGGAAGGGAAGAGTAACCTTGTCGTGCAGCCTTGTGTGAGATGGCTGATGGGGAGCGTCATACTGCTTTGTCCCGCCTTTTTCACTTTCCCCATCTACTCGCTCTCTTCCGCTTTTCTCTTTCTAAGATTTTTTGTTCGCGGTGCTCTTCTTGCTCTGGGCTTCATTGAGAGAGTGAAGATTGTTATATTGCTTTGAGACGAAGGGAACTCGACTTCGGACTTCCCTATCCAAACTTTCCTCTGGAATTGTGTTCCCAATCATGTCTCCCCTCCTCCTCACCACCCTCCTCTCGCTGTCTGCAATGGCAGCAGCAGCAAACACCACTCAAATCACCTGGGCAGCAGTAATCTACAACTACCACGGCGAAAAAATTCCCTACTTCCATACGCCCCCAGAAAACCTCACTCCCACTGGAGCAAACCAACTGCATCGCGGGGGAGAAAGTATGCGAACCAGATACTTGACTGCCAATGGCTCAACAGCAGATAGCTTCCCAATTATGGGATTGTCCCCGGATAATATCGATAATACGCTCATTCAGGTTGTGAGTACTAATGATGAGTTTGTGAGTGCCAGCGCGCAGGCTTTTATGCAGGGATTGTATCCCCCGAGGGCGAATGTTCCGGTTGTGGATGAGGAATCGATTATGGGGACTGGGGATTTGGTGCAGTACCCGCTGAATGGGTATCAATATCCCAATATTGAGACGCTGGGAAGTTTGGACTTTAATAAGATTTGGTAAGTTTCTTTCTCGGGTCTCTGTTGGTGGCGTTACTCCGCCACTTCTTTCAATTTCAATTACAGATGAAGACATACTTGTGACCCTTCAATTGGTGATTGGAGGTTTATATGAATACCTACGATAGATTTCTCTAGCAGAGCGCAATTTCGCTTCCTTACCTTCGCGTATGGAAGTTTTATTTCCACAGAGCTAACTATAACTCACAGGATTGCCGGTCACGAAGGCTGTCCCAATTATGCAATCAGCGGAGTGAAAGCCCTCAGCAATCAAGCCTTCACGAGTCAAATGACAGCAAACCAAGAATTCTACCAAAGCATGGCCGAGACCGTCTTCCCCAAGCTCGATGAGAACATCATCAACTACGGAAACGCCTTTGACATATACGACTACGCATTATATGAATACAACCGCAACAAAACCGTCTACAGCGCCCTCAACAATACCAACGACATGGTGAAATTAAGAAATTTAGCTTCCGCTCAACAATGGTACCTAAATACCGCAGCTGGAGGCAACTCGATCAACTCCATTGCCGGACAATCCCTAGCTGCGAAAATTTTCCAACAATTAAGTCGGAACGTCGTTTCCCAGGGGAAGACGAGTAAACTTACAGTTATGTTTGGGTCTTTCCAACCCTTTTTGTCGTTCTTCTCGCTTTCGAGTTTGAGTTCTGGTCATTCTTCGGCTAGCTTTGTATCGTTGCCTGAACATGGTTCTGCCATGTCTTTTGAACTCTTCTCCTACTCTACGGGCGAGGAGGGGGGTGCTTACCCTGCTTTCCCAAGTACGGATAATTTGTATGTGAGATTCCTTTTCAGGAATGGGACGGATGTGGATGCGCCTCTAAAAGCCTTTCCGCTTTTTGGACTGGGGAATAGTGAGACTGAGATGAGTTGGAGGGATTTTGTTAATGGGATTGCGGAGTTTGCTATTGATGATGGTATGTTCTCCCCTACTTTCTATTCTCTTACGAGATCTTTGATAGGATTTGGGCTTTAACTGATCGTTCTATGTAGTCGAAAACTGGTGCACAACCTGCAGCGCATCAACACTCTTCTGCGAAGCCATAACCTCAAACATAACCCCCAACACCACCCTCCCCCTCGGTCAATCTTCAAAATCCAAATCCCTTCCCCCCGCAATCGCCGGTATAGTGGGCGCAACAGTCACCCTCGCCCTCCTCATCATTGGTGTCCTCGGCCTGGCATTCTTCGGCTTCCGCATCGACAGACGCGAGAAACAAAATCCTTCTGCAAGAAATAGCGACCTAGGTGTATTGAAGAGAAGTGGGAGTGGCGGTTTTAAAGGTGCCGAGAAATTGGCGTCTGATGCTGATTTGACTATTAAGAAGGGAGGGGCGGGGGCGAGTGTGGTTAGACATGAGAGGGTTGGGAGTTGGGAGTTGAAGGATAGTCCTAGTAGCGAGAGGAGTGCGGGGAGTCTTGATAAGGAGATTGAGGCTGGACGGATGGGGAGGGTGGTTAGTACGGCGGATTATGAGAGGAAGAGTGAGGATGGGATTGGAGCTGTGAATCCTTTTGGTGATCCTGTGAAGCCTGTTGATCACGTTTGAGTTTTCTTCTCTTTTGGGTCGAGAGGAGTTTTCTTTCTTTGGACTTTCTAGGATTTGGGTTGGGATCTGGGGTCTCAATTTTTGGTGATGGTAGTTGGTTCTTTTTTGTTTTTTTGTTTATACGATGATACCCTTCTTGAGTCCCTCACTATACTCACATTATGTCTTTGTGTTTTCTTGGTTTTGCCTTCGTCGGCCATTTCTGGCGAGGTGGTTTAGAAGGTTGTTGGTGTTCTGGGATGTTGAATGCTGGATGCTGTATGAAGTATTAGTTGATAATGCTTTAAATATGATGAATAGTGGTTTTTAATGCTCAGCTGAATAGACGGTCCATGTTTTGTTTTGAAGAGTCAATTGTTACTTCGTCGTCATTGTTGAGATTTTTTCTGTGGTAGAGCATTTTGGAATTTAGTTGTCTTCTCTTACTTGCGGTGCATCAAGCGAGGAGAGTCAAGTAGTAGTAGTGACTACTATACTCTACTTAGAATTACTTGAGTCAGAATTTGACAATACTCTTCGTCATCCACCTGACTTGTTAATTATATGGAATAGGCTAGTTTATTTGAGATTGCTTGATCCTTCTAGACCTTCTCGATTAATAGCTATGTATGACTGAGAATAGTCGTCTAGTAAGCTGGAAAAGTACCAGTGAGCAATGAGGAGGCGTATTACCTGATTGGTACTCTACACTACTCTATCTTACCCACGACTAAGTAGTCTTCGAGTGATTGGGTGGTCTATCTGCTGTTGCCCACTACCGCACCTCGCTTCTTTTACTTCAGTTCAACACCATTGGTCACAGTATCAATGAAGAAACCAACTAAAACCAACAGAACAATACCTATAATATTTAGGTTCTTCTAAAGACATATAATTTATGTTTCCTCTTGAAACTACTCAACCATTGACATTATACATTGAAGAGCTCCCCAAATCGAATTATAATTTTCATCACGCTGTTCGAATCATGCCTGTCATTAACAATACCGAGAGGAATGTTGACTTGTACAATACGAACGACAATACAATACAAAATGAACCCTACCCCAAGGAAGTATCAGAAAAGGGGCCTGGGGACACAAAAAGGCTCGAAAATAAAGATTCTTCAGGGACAGAGGACATTGACGAGGAAACCTATGATTCCATTCTCGATGGTTGGAGACTTCAAGTTCTAAATATGGGGTAAAGTACAACAACCCGTAGCCTTTTTCTTGCTGATATCTTTGAGTAGAGTACTCTTGTTTCTCTGTCTGTCATTTCTTGAGATGACCATTGTTGGCACATCTTTAGTCTCGATTACGAATTCCTTAAAAGGGTCTGATATCGCGAGCTGGGTAGTTTCCGGCTACTTGATCACTGATACTGGTAAGTGTTGGTATGACTTGGTAGTCATAAAGTGTGATGCAATAAGTGGTTGTATTCCTATATCTTTATTGCATGAAGAGTAAAGGTAAAGAGGGGTCGGATCCTGTGAGCTTAAGTATGTGAGTGGCAAGCCACTCACATGAGCCGAAGCACGTGGATTAACTGAGCTGTCGTGGAAGGTGCTATTCACCAGGAATATGTAACGACAGTAAGTTTCCTCGTTTTGGAAGTCCCGAATTTTTTTAATAGTACTTTATCAGGGTTCCTGATGGTCATTGCAAAACTCAGCGATATTTTTGGAAGAAAATCAACTATCATGGTAGTTCTTTGCTTCTTCAGTATACTATCAATTGGCTGTGGGTTTAGCCAGAACATGACGACCTTGTAAGTCAGTTCAATCCGAAGACATACTTGGCTAATCTCAATGGTAGAATTGTACTTCGAACGTTCTAGGGCATTGCAGGTGGTGGACTATTCGCGATGGCATTCGTTATTCTTCCCGAGATGGTTCCCATAAGCAAATATCCTTTATATTCTGCTTTATTATCTTCTACCACCGCGCTTGCGAATTTGATCGGCCCACTTTTGGGTGGTGTTATCAACCACAATCAAAAGAATAAGACAGCCTGGCGATGGATCTTTTGGTTGAAGTAAGATCCTCTCTTATAGTCCTTTGTAGCATGATACTAACCAAATATACAAAGTGGGCCAGCCGGCATGACCGCCCTAATTGCCACCCTCGTTGGCATGCCTTCTCGCTTTCCACACCAAAGGAAGCCTCTCCCAGACCGAAAACACAGTGTGTTAACAATGGCAAATCTGCGCAGAGTGGACTTCCTAGGGTTCTTCTTTCTGCTAGGTGCATCAATCCTCGTCGTCACAGCTTTAGAGGAAGGTGGGACAAGATATTCATGGACTAGTCCGGTAACCTTGGTACTACTTCTTGTGGGAATAACCTTCTGGCTCCTATTTGGGTGATGGGAAAGGTACCAGGGAAAAGGAAAGACGACCCAAGAACCAGTAATGCCTTGGCGATTGGCAACAGATCGATGTGTAGCGGGACTGTTTTTGTAAGTTGAATTCACGCATTCACCGAGCCTCTAGCACAAGCTCAGCAACTAATAATCAATATTTCCGCTCTGCTAGGAATTCATTCTTCAGTGGCGGAACTTTCACAGTAACTGTGATAAAATTACCTCAGCGTTTTCAGATTGTCAACGGCAATGCGTCTTTGCAGGCAGGACATCGGCTTTTAACACTTACACTTGTGGCATCGGTGGGCAGCCTACTAACGGGTATTATGATTCAAAGACGTCGAGTGCCGCCTTTCTATGTGCTACTGGAGCCGCACCTCTGCAAATAGTTGGTCTTGTGTTAATGGGGTACTTGGGTGACGACTACGCAATACACCCTGCTACCTATGGTTATCAAGCTATACTAGGTATAGGATTCGGTGGAACCATTGCTACAGTGATCATGACTATTCCCCTTGCTGCCAGCAAGAAGGATGTCGGTACGTTCTATTTCTTTTGGGTTTCCAAAGCTGCCCATTAATCCCATTTCATTTTCAAGATGAGAATAAAGCTAACAGTACACCTAAGCGGTTAGTATGGGTGCCATTGGACAACTTCGTTCTCTCGGTGCCTCGATAGGAATTGCAATTTGTACGAATATCCTCAATCGACACGTTTCTTCATCGCTCTCCACAGTTCTCTCACCAGAGCAATTGCATGCGCTCATACTCTTAACACAAACAATCGAAAATTTTCCGTCTGAGACGAAGACTTTGATTCGTCGTGCTTACTCGGAGGGATATGATATTCAAATGCATGCCATGGCGGGGTTCTCAGCGGCCTCTTTGTTGTTTACACTATTGTGCTGGGAAAGATCACCAAGAAGACAAGTGGTTTTGTAGATTTAGACTTCAGAGGCACATAGTATGTTATGATCATGAATTGAACAGAAGTCAAACTCCATCAACTTAATTCCAGACAGGTGTCAGCATCTTGGCGCTAACATCAATCAAACTCAAGTTCCATCATAATGTATTATGTATAACCCAACTCAAATACTGGCGGCCCATCTCCATGCAATTACTACTACAACCAAGGTAAGGAGATAAGGACCGAAGATTTTAACAAGAGAAAAAGCAACAGCGACTTTGAAAATGTTTACAGCATTATCGCCTTTGTTAACAAATGGGAATGGCTCATTAGCTGCAGGGAATTCCTTCCCTAGAAATCGACACAGAGGCTCCCAGCCATCTCTTGGGTGGAATTCAAGAAGGTTTTCTGGTGGAACTAAAGACCTTATATGCGCTACATGAGTAGGCATATACTTAGCCATACCCCAGGAATTACTCAGCCAAGTCAAACTGCTCAAGAAAACATGATACGCGACACATACGCTTCCGCTTCTCTGGATATGAGCAAGACTTCATTCGTAGAAGCCCATGAGGTCGGTACGACACTAGGGGGTCCAACGGAAGCGACAGCCATTGGGAATGTGTTCAGAAGCTCACGCAAAATTGATGTTCTATTACTTATCGGAGCGGTAAAAACAAACATAGGTATCTTCTCGCTAAAATTCCTTTGGGCGTCGTATTCTAACTTATTTTTCGAACAGGTCATTTGGAAGGTGCAAGTGGCGTTGCAGGTTTGATAAAAACCATCCTCACTCTTGAAAAGGGCATTATACCACCAAATATTTGGTTTGAGAGAGTAAACCCTAGTATTGATGTTGATAACCTCAAAATTAAGGTGAGTTCGTTTTATTTCAAGTTTACTGAAGGAAGTTGCTGATAACGTTGAAGTTTCCAACCAAGCCTAGACCCTGGCCGGTGGAGGGACTACGAAGAGCCTCAGTTAATTCATTCGGTTTTGGTGGAGCTAATTCTCACGCCGTACTTGATGCCTACCATTACTTGAAACACCACCATATTGATGGGAATCACTCAACGACAGTAATACCTCCATCACCATTCATCCTGCTTAACGGGGTTCATCTAATTTCAAACGATATTTCAAATGGTCACCTTGACAGAAACTCGGAAGCGGTACCAGAAAGACAATTATTTGTATTCTCGACAGCAAGTGAGACCAGCCTGCAACGCTTGGTTAATATCTACTGTGAATCATTTCCACAGCACGAAGACAAATCCTACTTCAGAAATCTAGCTTTCACGCTCTCTAAGAAGAGAACAGCTTTGCCGTGGAAGCTATTCTCATTATCAGACTCGATGAATGATCTCAAAAAAACTCTGTCAAACAATTTTATTGCCAAAGTCAAGTCATCACAAGAACCAAAGGTCTGCTTTATATTCATAGGACAAAGAGTAGCGTGGTATGCAATGGGCCGTGGACTTCTACCCAATTCAATTTTCTTAAGCAGCCTAGAAGTCTCAGAGACCTTCCTATATACTCTAGGCTATCAGTGATCACTCATTGGTAAGTATAATCACACACACTCCCTCTACTTTTTATCTTGAACAACACCTAACCCTTGGCAGAGGAATTGTTGAGTGGTGAAACAGGCACCAGGCTGAATGAAGCTACAGTTAGTCAGCCGGTGTGTACAGCTCTCAGACTGCTATAATACAATTGCTCCACAGCTGGAAAATCAAACCGAATTTCGTTCTCGGTCATTCTTCAGGCGAGGTAGCCGCCGCATACCTGGCCGGGGGTCTCTCACATGAATCCGCTTGTGCGGTTGCTTATTATCGAGGGCAAGTCACCTTGTTGAAGAATGAGAATAAACCGGAGTCAATGCTAGCTGTCGGCCTTTCAGGGTCACAAGTTAAAGAATATATCGAGTTACCAGAATATCGCGACCGCTACATTCATATCGCTTGTTTCAATAGCCCGAGAAGTACCACACTTTCAGGAGATAAAGCAGACCTCGACGCCTTCCAAGACTTCCTTGAAAAAGAAAACGTCTTTGCAAGACTTCCAGTCAATATTGCATACCATTCCTCTAGGATGCTTGAAATAACAGCACAGTACAGGAAGAAATTAAACTCAATTTCGCCTGGCACCCCACTATACTCAGATATTGTGATATTTTCTTCCTTGAGAGGTTCTCAAATTTGCGCGACAGAAACGTCACTTCCACAATACTGGTAGACAATATGGTTTCACCTGTCCGATTCTCTCAGGCCATGAATAGTCTTACGAAGCTTCAGGAGTCCCATGGGCACTCAAAAGAAGAGAATAATGTGAACTTCTTAGAAGTTGGCCCTCACTGCACATTGAAAAGCGCTATCTACGACCCCTTGAATTTCAAATCAAAAGAGTACGGCGTTAAATATACTTCCGTGCTCATACGTCATAAATGCGCTTTCAATACTTCCATGCATGATGCTGGTGAGCTTTATTGTTCAGGTCATAGTGTGGACATCAATATGGTCAACCGGCAGGAGGGTGCTCCACCACAGCGAATGTTGGTGACCTGCTATCATATCCTTTTGACCACGAAAAGGAGTATTGGTTTGAAAGCAGGATCAGTAAGAACCTCGGATTTTAGTTTCCAGCTCATAAGTTGCTTGGGACAAGAGTGGAAGACTGGAACCACCCCTTGGAACCAAGGTGGCGTAATACCATCAGAACCTCGGACCATCCTTGGATTAGAGATCACAATACATGTCTGCCCCCTTTCAATCAACAAGGAGTGTCCATCTAACAATCTTGAAGGTAAATAATACTGAAATATTGCCTGCTGCGGGCATGCTTGTGATGGCACTCAAGGCCTTTCGGCAGCTTTCTGACACCACCCGGAAAGTGAAAGGATACGAATTTGCCGATGTTTCTTTCAGAAGAGCACTAGTCATGCCCTCGAATGGCGGGGGGATTGAGATCCAAATATATCTGAGACCTGGTGTTGAGAGACCAGGCCTAACAAGAAGCTCGTTTCATATTTACGCCTACGAAGACCAGGCATGGTCGGAACTTTGCGATGGGACTGTTAGTATCGATTTCATAAACGAGAGCAGCTTTCTTGACGAGGCACAAACCATGGAGAGAATTATACAATCCTATAAGAAAGAGTGCATTGAACGCAGAGCGAGGTGCAACCTCTCGCTATCTTCGAATGAGTTTTATGCTCGAATGGTGGCGTACGGGTACAATTTGAAACCCGCATTTCAGTCTTTGGTCAAATTGAAACACAACGACAAGGAAGCAGTTGCTATAATAACCCTTCACGAATGGCAACTCGAAGACTACCTCATCCACCCCACAGTTTTGGACTCATTCATCCAAATATCTTTGCTAGCGAATACCAACAGGGGCCTTGAAAAACTGCCAACGATGGTTCCAACAACTTGTTGTAAACTTTTGATATTGGCAAATTCCACTTCGCAAATGCATTTGTACGTTAAAGGGCAATCACAAGGCTTTCGACAAGCACGATCATACTTTACCGTTCTCCAAGGCGATCGGAAATGTCTTGCGGCCCGGGGAGAATTACAAGCGACTGTGACTTCCGAATCATCCCCGACAAGCTCAAGGGACTTTGGAAAGCATAGGAGATTTTGCTACAACATTGAATGGAAACCAGATCATATATTTCTCAGTCCAGAAAAGCTCATCTCGTATTGTACTGATAAAGTGATCGATACGATTCAATGGCGCAGCCGAATAGAAGACAGAAGCCTGCTCATCCACATGGCCTGGGAAAGAGTTGTTCGAGAGCGTGTAAAGAACCCAAACTTGTTACGGAACGCAAAACCGCATCTCATAAACTATGTGAAGCTAGCAGAGCGACGGCTTGCAGTCTACGCCAAGAAGGAACACCTTCAAAAAATGACTTTAACAGATGACGAGTTTGAAGACCTATGCGTCACTGTCCAAAGTCAAGACCCTGAGGGCATGGTCTTGGTCAGCGTTCTAATGAACCTATTCTCTATTTTGACCGGCAAGCTTGACCCACTTGAGCTCTTGTTCAAAGATGGCCTAGCCAACAAATTATATGCTCATATGCATGAATCTGTGACTTTCCAAGCTCTTCTCGGCTACTTAAATTTACTTGCCTACCAAGCTCCGAAGATGGAAATTTTTGAATTGGGTGCAGGAACAGGAGGAGCAATCAATGGAATTATTAACAAACTCACGAGAACTGGGACTTGTCTTTTTTCCGAGTATACCTTTACAGATATTGCACCAAGTTTTTTCCAGGCTACTGAAGAAAGTTTCCACAAATATGGCAGTCGGATGGTTTACAAGCAGTTGGATATTGAGAGAGATCCTCGGATACAGGGGTTTGCGGTTGGAAGATACGACTTGGTTGTGGCTTCAAATGTAAGCGCGAGAGAGTCTTCAAATTTCAAAAGAACAAGTACTAACTTGTGTTTTTTGAGGTATTGCATGCAACAGAAAGTCTCAAAAACACTCTCGACAACGCGCAAATCCTTCTCAACCCGTGGGTTCTAGGAAAACATTAGCCAGAAAAGAACTAATTATTGAATAGAGGAAAACTTTTGTTGTATGAATACACTGACACAAATGAACCGGTTTCGAGTTTTATATTTGGTCTACTGCCTGGATGGTGGCTTGGTGAGTGTCGTTACAAAATTGCTCGGAAATTTGCTAATGTTCCGCTGAAGGCACCGAGGAAGTGAGAAGATGGGGGCCAACTGTTACTTGGGATGGTTATTTGAAGGCTTCAGATTTTACCGGTGTTGATATTGCCTTTCAAATCCGTGAAGATTTCGTGCCATTTAGTGGGATGGTAGCTACAGCAGCAGTAGCTCCCAACAAAGCCATCTAAAAAGACGCAAATATCGGTATTCTGATAAAATCTAGATTTGTGTTACAGAACGAACTTGCGAAAAAGCTCCAGGGTATCTTTAGAGAATCCTCGCTGAAATGCAATATCATTTCGTCACAGGATGTTGGAGACAACAATTCCAAATCCCATAAGATCTGGATATCGCTTGTAGAGGTTGGGCAGCACTTCCTATATCAGATATCAAACAAGGATCTCGACACACTGAGAAGAGTGCTTTCAAACGCCAAAACAATGGTTTGGATTGGATGTCAGGCTTGCAGCCAATCCTCGCCAAAGCTGGTGGAAAACATGGCAACTGGGTTCATCAGATGTATGAGAGCTGAAAACTCACATACAAAGTTCGTTAATATTATGATGGGGGACTCACAATGCGACTCTCAAACACTCAAATTGTTATCCAAGCTAGTATTAACAACGTTTGAAGCATCGCTAAACGAATACGAACCAAAGTTTTTCGAGAAAGATGGAGCTTTCCTCATTAATCGTTTAGTTGGAAGTCAAATGAACCAAGTCATCTCAAGCAAAACCACACAGCAAACTGCATATATTCAGAGACTTGGACACGATTCGTCGTGACGACTGAAACTAGGTGTGGCACGGCCGGGAATGCTGGACTCATTCCAATACATTGATGAAGTGGCAAGCTTCAAAGTCCCACTTCAATCAGATGAGATTGAGATTCAGGTCAAAGTATTGGGACTTAATTTTCGAGATGTGTTGATCGCCCTGGGGCAAGAACCAGCATCACACTTCGGATTCAAATGCTCGGGGGTTGTTACAAATGTTGGATCAGACATCTTAGATGAAGTCAAGCCTGGCGACAGAGTAGCTTGCATAAAAGAAGGCTGCTTCCAAACAATTGTCCGATGCAATTGGAATGCGGCCCTGAAGATCCCGGATTCCATGTCTTTGGAGATAGCCGCCGCGTTTCCAATCGCCTATAATTCTGCATATCACGCAATATACAGACTTGCAGCCATGAAGCCCAAGGAGAGTATTCTTATACATTCAGGTTCCGGTGGCCTTGGTCAAGCCTGCATACAATTAGCGAAGCTTCTCAACGCAGACGTATATGCTACTGTTAGCTCTGAGTCAAAAAAGGAACTTCTGGTCGACAAGTACAACATTTCCCCCGCAAAAGATATTTCCCAGCAGAAATCTATCTTTTGCGGATGGGATTATGGCTCTTACGAGTGGCCGCGGCGTGGACGTTATTATCAATTCGCTCTCGGGTGCGGCGCTTCAACGTACCTGGGAATGTATTGCGCCGTTCGGTCGCTTTATTGAAGTGGGAAAAAGAGACATACACAATTTCGGGTCTCTGCCAATGTTTCCTTTTTCTAAAGGTGCATCCTTTTCCAGCTTCGACCTCTTTCAGATGTGGCACTTTCCAGAAACCGCGAAAAGTGTCTTCGAAACAACAATGAAGTTTCTTACAGAAGGTGTAGTGACAATTCCAACACCGTTACATGAGTTCCACGGCTCTAAGATAGAAGATGTCCTCAGATATCTAGAAAGCGGAACCAGCAGCGAAAAGATAATTATCCACATCAATCATGACGACAAGGTTATGGTAAATACCTTCAAAACCCTCCCACTTTCAATGCTAAAATGAAATACAGATTGCACCCAGCAACACATGGAAATGCAAGTTTGATCCAGCTGCTACCTATTTGATTGCTGGAGGACTTGGAGGAATTGGTAGAAATATAGCTCAATGGATGGTGGAAAATGATGCAAAGAATTTGATACTCCTCTCTCGAAGCGAAAGCCACAGCGAAGTTGCGTTGACAATGTTGGAAGGATTTCGAGACAAGGGTATCCAGGTTCACACTCCACGGTGCGATATCAGCTCTGAAGCTTCGCTGAGGAACGTTCTGCAAGGTTGCAGTAACATGCCACCAATAAAGGGTTGCATCCAAGCATCGATGGTGTTAAAGGTAGGGGATTCGTTGCTTCATTTATGAAAAAAAGACCCAGCTGACTTCCAAATAGGATTCATTATTTGAGAAAATGACGGCAGACGATATGGCAACAGCTACTAAGCCAAAGGTTGATGGCTCTTGGAATCTCCATAATCTCCTCCTTAGTGGACTTGATTTTTTTGTGCTTTTATCGTCAGCTGCTGGTATAGTTGGCACGCTTTTCCAGTCAAACTATGCAGCAGGAAACACGTACCAGGATGCACTTGCAGCTCATCGAACTGCCAGTGGAGAGAAGGCTATCTCTCTCGACCTCGGGATTATTTCCGATGTAGGTTATGTTGCAGAAGAGGACTTGACTGATGCCTTGGGAATTGAATATTATGGCGGGGTAACAAAACAGGACATACTTGCGATTCTAGACTTGGCTTGCGACAGAAATCTGCCGCTGCAATCCACTCAGGAGATCGTGGGGATTGATGCTCTCCGTGCAAATAAGTTCCGCGGGAGTGAGGGCACAGTTCTATCAAGGCGCCCGCTGTTTAGACACCTGTTCCAGATGTCCGAGCTGGAAACCAGGGACCAACAGAACGACCAGGAGGCCATTACTAACTATCGGGATACGATTATGTCGGCACAATCAATGAAGGAGGTTTGCGAGATTGTCTTGAGCGCTTTGCTGGATAAACTTTCGAAGACATTGGCTGTCGAAAAGGATAGCATCGATACAGCAAGACCAATGCATTCATATGGCCTGGACTCCCTCTCAACCGTCGAAATGAGAGCTTGGTTCGGTAACGCAATCGCCGCTGAGGCCGGGGTCTTCCAAATACTGGGAAATACTAGTATCGAGAAGATGGTGACGAGTATTAGACCCAAGAGTTTTTGTCAGAGAAGGTAAAAGGGGAAAGTAGCTTTTGAGTAGCCAATCAAAAGAATCCGGAATTACGGAATATAGTTCTTCAATCTTTCGTGATCAACCTCGTGACTTTTCCATTTCCAGCTATCTATAGTACAAGCAGATAGCGCACTACTAAAGCATCCCTGTGGCCTCGTCCTCTTGCTTGCTGTATGGAGAAAACTATATCAGCGATTTGGCTTCCGAATAGGGTTAACAGTCGGCAGCCAATCATAATACGACAATTCGACCTCGGCTCTATCACAAGCAAATCGTCTTAAAATTGTTGGGCAATCCTTCACTTTCCTGCAACGAATCATCGCGTTGAGACGCAGCCTCAGGAACTCACGATATTCCATAAGTAATCAGACCGAGCGGACAATATCCATTCTAGTTTCAATTGACCGAGGCAAGACTGGCGAGTATACCAAGCTTCAGCATCAGCACATACGTAGGTATTCTCTCAACAGTTTGAGAAGGATACCGAATTTGCGGATCCGATCAGTCTGTGCCGTACCGCTACTCAGCATTTGAGAGAAATCGTCTTCAAAGACTCAAGGTGAGGTCTACAATATAAGGTAGCTCAATTCTCCCATTTTTTTTTCTTTTGAGTGGTTGGACGATATTCAGCTTCAGTGTCACCTACTCACAGCGACCAATTGCTTATTCTACCTTGTCCTCTCGCAGAGTTTTGCTCTTCCTCCTCTTTTCCGCTCATTCCGAAAGGGGCCTTGATCAATTGCAAGCGAATACACCAGAGGGTTCAGTTCCAGCTTTTCAAGCATGCCGTCAAAGACATACTCCCCTCTCCCCGAGACGGAGGCCAAAATCTTGATACCTCTATCGTCCTTCACTCGTCTCTCAAAGGTGGTCAGCCTCTATGAGTCCCCATCCTCGCCTCTTCCTCTTCCCACTGCACCCACGACCATTCTACTCTGTTCTTGGATGAACGCCTCTCCAAAACACATCGCCTACTACACCACATCCTACATTCGTCTCTACCCCGGCGCCCGAATCATCATCGCTACAATAAACACCAAGCAATTTCTTCTCCAATCTGAAAAGACCCGTCGGTCAGATGTCAAATCCGCAGTTACCGCCTTGCTAGCCCGTCCACGAGAAGACGAAAGGTTGCTGATGCACGCTATCAGTAATGGAGGCGCGAAGAGGTTATATGGAATTGCTGGTGCCTATAGGGAGCTTACTGGAAAGCCATTGAATCCTTTTGCCTACATTCTGGACTCGGCACCCGGTATTCCTCAGTTCAAGCGAGATATACATGCACTTACTGTTCCAATGAGAGCTTTCCCTTGGTGGGCAAAGGTGCCATTCATCACGGCAGTGTTTTTGGTTACTTGTTTTGTTTATGTTACCGTAAACTGTGAGCCCCCCCTTTCCATCTTCTCTCCATATTCCACTTTCTCCATGTTACAACCAGAATTTTTCTTAACCCATTTTCTACTGACTTCAGCTAATAAATACCCAGGGATGCCAAAATGGTTCTGGTACCAACTCGTCTGGGGTCCTCATGATGCCTCTGTCAACCCTAACCAAATACCTCAAACATGCCTGCGAGCTTTCGTCTACAGCCAAGAAGATAAAGCCATTGACTGGAAGCATGTTGAGCATCACGCTGGAGCGTGTGAACAAAACGGTTATAAAGTCATCAAGAAGAGAGTCGAGGGCGCGGAGCATGCACAGATGTTTCGGGGAAAGGGGGGCGAAGAAGACTATTGGAATTTCATCCAGAAGGCGTGGAAGATGGGATATTTGCTTGAGAATGAGAATGATGAGTGAACTGAATGGGTTCTTTTGAGATATTCGGTGAGTACCTGGGAAATTCGTATGGTGTGGTTATTCAAGCTGCGTTGCTAGGGAACGATGGTGCTGGATTTTCTCTCCACCTTATGATTTAGAGGATATGGCATGGAAAGGGAGGATGCAAGAAAACATGGCCGACATGATAGAATACAACTGGCAGGCTTTTTAATGATTAAGTTTGAAATTCGTCAGCATCTTTTTGCTGGGTAATTTCTAATTCAATGAGCTTTTCAATCGCGCCTGTACCCTTTTACACTAAATAAACAGTGCGCTGTCTTTCTAATAACCCTGGGACAATCATGTCTAGGCTAATTAGGAAATCGAACGGTGCTAATTTGGTTAAATACCTCTGGCTCGCAATAGGACATTAAAAGTGACAGCCAAATACTTCAGGTTCGTATGTACCTACCTAGCCCACGATGTTCCAGCTTTCTAGGGTAATTCAGAAGATTATTAGCCTTGGAATAATCCAAACTTGCTCTAGAAAATCGAAGAAGAAGTTTCTTTTATTTACTGCTGCTTTTAATGTCCACTGCAAGCATAGTTATAGAAAGAAGGTGGACCCTAAAAGTTTGAGAAATTTACCTAATTTACATAGAGTGAGAAGTGTCTCTACTAGCGTGTTCAGAAATCATCTAAATGGAAAAACGATCCCAAATGTCGTACAATTATTGCTCCAAACCACCACCCTTCACCAAACATTTCCCACGTCAAAGCTCCCGAATTACTACGTCATTGACAACATTGATAAATTGTCAAAAAATGTGTTCCTTCAAGGTGCAACTCAACTTTGACCTTATATATCTTCACATACCACTACTAATGATATGGGTTCCGGCACTGGCTGATTTAGCGAGGTTTTTTATCGGGGTTAGGGTTTCGGGATCAGGTCTTTTTGGCTAGGGCTTGGGATTTTTCGCATGCCGCTCATCGCGACTTTCTCCAGCCCCAACCTTTCTCCAGGTAGCTAGCTACCCCACCATTTCCGGCTTGAGTATTTCTATAGTCGTCAAGATGGCGACGGCAAATCCTGATTTCAGTAAGTTCTGCCATCGAGTCTCACCCAGCGTTACGTCGCAGCAATTGGGTTCCTGAGGGGGGAATTGAAGATGGAAAACTAACTAGAATTAGGTCCCTCCATGACGATGGCACATGAACCCCTCTCCCCGGGTCATAAACGCAGTCGGTCTCAATCGCAGGATTCATCAAGTAAGAGGTTGAAAATGGAGTCGGGATTGGGGGATTTGGATTTGGAGGCCGCGCTCGCGCAAGCAACCACGAACGCGACATTACCAGCGGCCCATGTGCTGCCCTTGAAAGAACAAGCGCACGAGTTGGCGCCTTCTCAAAACCACCAGCCTGCTTCTGCAGAAGTCCGGAATATTGTGTATGACCCAAATACGTATATGTGGGTTATGAGTCTGCCAATTTTGGAGAACCTGGTAAGCTTCTTGTGTTTTACATACTCCAAGTTTAGCCTTTGCTTTGTTTAGAAATGTTATAATAATGCTCTGCCAGTCTATCCAGATTCTATCTACGTTGGCACAAGGCCCCTGTTCAGAAACCATAAATATTGTCACCTCGCCGGATTCATTACATGGCCAGGCATATTCCACGTTAAAGTCCCTTTTCGATCAAACCAAGAAAATATATTCAAAAGACGATAATTTCCTCTCTGCAGACGTTCTAAATTTCACAGACGAAAAGCATCGATCGATTATTCGAATAACAAACATGGCAACTTTTGTTTCAGGTGTATTTGGGGGTCAGGATGTTGGGTTCTATGAATTGAATAATTTCTTCATTGATACCTTTACTCCTGAAGGCGAACCGATGAATACCACAGCTTGTTCACTTTATATAAATCTCAAGACGCAGATGTACCTCTCTGCTTGTGGAGAAGAGGGGAATGACCAGACAAAGGAGGATATCTTGGATGATCTTTTTCCTGCCGACTTGGATCAAACCCTTCTGAAGAGACATTCACAACAAGATTTATCAGAGAGTGAAAGGGACTTTTTAGATTCTTGCAAACGAAGGAAGGCGCTTCTTTTATCAGCACCGACAGATGCAGAATCTATTCGTAAGTTTGAGAGAAGATATATGCATGGGGTATCTCTAACCAGCAACAATAGAAGCACTCTCTGAAGACTATCCCTGGGAGCAATATTTACAGGATCTCAGTGTTCATCTCAATCAAGAATACGAAACCCTTCTAGGACCTTATATGAAGCGACACGCCCTTACTACGCCCGCAGCTCGAGGAACTCATACCAATCACGTTCAAATCAAAGAGCATTTCCAGGAAAGGGTTGGAAATAATGGGTTATTGGCCTCGGCCGATTCTGCTGCGCAAATGGCTTTTCGCGATATTGTAGCCGGCCAATCTGGCCAGCAACAGAACGGAGGTTTGTGCACATAATCTGTGGCATAATTTTCCAGCGCAATTTACACTGCTAACTCAACTGACTTAGCCCCCTCCCATCAGCATAATGGATCTCATAGTGGAGGGTTTCAACAATCAAATTATGGGGGGTCTAACATCCCTTACCACACACAGACGGCTCCAACGCAAGTTCTATACAACCAAGCTCGACAAGCTGCCTTGGCCAAATCTACACCTGGTACCAGCCGTCAAACAGGACCCCCCAGTCAAAGAAGACCATGGAGCACAGAAGAAGAAAATGCGTTGATGGCAGGCCTTGATCAGGTCCGAGGTCCGCATTGGAGTCAGATCCTGGCATTATACGGAGAAAAAGGCTCACAAAGTCAAATCCTCGCTGATAGGAATCAAGTGCAACTAAAAGACAAAGCCAGGAACCTCAAACTCTTCTTTCTAAAGAGCAACATCGAGGTACCATATTATCTGCAATCCGTAACAGGCGAACTGAAAACCCGAGCACCCGGTCAAGCAGCACGCAAAGAAGCCGAAGAACGTTCAAGACTGGAACAAACCGAAGCACAAGCCCATTTCGACGGAATCATGACTCTAGGACGTGGTCTCCAAGAACAAGCACCAGAACAAAATGGCACCGGTTCTCACGCCAGTCCAGAAAATTACCAAAATAGAAGACCGGAATCTCCGGAAGAATTCCAAGTTACGGACCCCGCACCACAATCACAATCACAACCTCCAGCTCAATCCCAGCCTCAACCAACATACCAACCACCACCGCAACAACAACAGATAAGTGACGACGAGCGTCTCCGTCAACAACTTCTAGCCGCAAACGCTAGCGCGGACAATACTTTCCAACGACGTGGAAGTACCACACAATCCAACGGCTTCGAGAACAGAGCAATGTGAAAGGTTGAATCCACCACATATAAGCTCTCCGTCTCAGCCTATATCATATATGATAGCATGAATATTCAAAATTTTGATCCCTTGTACAAATGGCCTTCTTTTCTCTCTTCCTTAGCCCTTGTTTGTTTTCAAAAATCGAAATGATGGCGTATTGAAAAAGGGTTGGAATGGATTTTTGGCGTAAGAAAAAAAACAAATACCCACTATTCGATGTATGTAAATCGATGAGAATTCCTGTAGATATCTTCTATTATTCTACGCTTGATATGAGATCACCTCCAAGCTTTACTGAAAGATCTCTTGGCCTCTTTATTTGGGGTGCAAGTGCCACCTGCGGGAAAAACATAGCCAGCCAGCCTCGAGATGGATTTACAAACTCCTCACTGGGATCGACAACAATCAGAGGTGCCCAGGTTTAGCACATCACATCACGATACACAGTAGAGATAAATACATAGGCCTTTATTATTGTATCTGCTTATTTACAAGTCCATTCGTATCATTTGCCCTACCATTAATAACCACAACAACTTCATTATCAATGATCGTCCTTCAAAAAAGAACCGACAAAAAACGAAGGCCGTACGAATGAATCAAAACGCACGATGATAGCCTCTCAATAAACTCCACAGCCATTCCATATGCTCCCAAATGCTTTGTCTCTCAGAAATCATCCACTGGCAACCTGATAGAAGCCATAATGAAATCGTACATAATCCTACAGTCCAGTATGAAAAAGAAAGAAAAAAAGAGGTCGCAGCGCAAGATCGATGACGGCATAGGAATACCAAGGTATCCATACAAGTATTAGAGGATTAGACGCTTCTGCGCAACCCACACTTACACAGATGCAGAAACCAAATTTGTGTCAATGGTGTACAGTCTTAGGACGAGAAGTCCAATGAAAGAAAAATATCCCAGAGGTACGAAAACCGAAAGTCGACAATGTTGGCTGATGGTGTTGGCGAACCCCGAAACGAACAACAAGGCAATTACCAATCTGAATCCATAGCGGGGCCAGTAGCATTTGTAGTAGGAGTCCATTCTTGCTCAGCGAGCTTCTTGCCGTCAGGTCCCTTTTGTGCAAGGTATCTCATGTAGCCTTCAGCGCTTGTCAGATCTTCGAGACTTTCAGATCTACTAGGTGCAGAATTGTCACCAATAGAACTGAATGTGCTGTCCCGTGAGAGGTGCGGCTTGACAGTTGTCTCAGTGTCGCGCTCCGACGAGGAGTTCGAGATGGTTGGAACAAGCGAAGCAACTGCAGTACCACGGTACAAAGGGAGATAACCTGTAGCAGTAGCAGATGAAACCTTTCCGGAAACTGCTGATCCTGTCATAGCTGTGTTTTTCGACAACATGTTTTGAAGGAAGAGGGTTTGGTTTTCCGGCCTGTCTTCAATTAGCTAGCGTTTTGGCATTTGACGTTGCAAGAGGCACTTACTTGGCAAATTTGGCTACACGCTCTTCGAAACTACCCTCAAGATCTAAGGTTGGAGAGGAAACTTTCTTTTGTGTGGCGGTGGGGAGCGTCTCAGTTGAATGATCGTTTTCTTCTTCTTCGACGGTCGAAAGAACCACTTTATCATCTCCTGAGCTTGACGAACCGTTGTATGTAGAGACATCAAAGGAATCCGTGGTTCCAGCACTACCTAATTCATCTTCTCCTTCGGAATCCTTAGAGGTAACAACAACCTTGAGCTCCTTGCCCGCTGCCGGTGGTGTCTTCTTGAATGATTCGGTCTTGGGAGCAGATGATTGGTATCCATTTATGCCACGTTCAAGAAACAAACCGGAAAAGTCATCAAAACTTGAGTCTAGGCCTGTTGCTGGGGGTGTTCTTGGGCCTTGAAAACTTTGCGGGCCATAGTGATCGATGGGCTCAGCGTTACCGATACTGCCAAGAGGTAGATGTTTTGGCACTGGACCCAAGGTGGTGAAACCAGGTTGGTATCGTACCTGTGGTGGTGGTTTATAACCATTTACACCAGGCTCCATGAAGAGGTTTTCAAAATTCTGGGTTGGAGAGGTTGGTCCGCTATAAGAAAGACGATCTGCGCCAACGTTAACCGCTGCCATACGAACCGACTCCTTTACTGGAGAAGGTGGGTAGAAGTCTTTTCCGTCGAATTTTGGAAGTCCCCTTGCTACCGACTTTGGTGCCTTTCCCCAATACAATTGTCGTGCTTGTAACTCGTGTTCGTTGAGCTCTCTAGGGTAGACCAAGTCGTGATGAGTGGATGGCGTAAGAGTTGATCCTCCTGGAAGAATCCCAACAAGATAAGGTATAGGCTGGCTGTTGACGTTCGGGGGGAGGGAATCCATTTTACCATGGAAAGTGTTCGATCTTGGCATTGCAGCTGGTTGACCAAGTTGGATTTTTGGCACACGCATACTCTCGGCTTTTTGGAGACGTGGAGGGGCAATCAGAGACAAGCCGGCCGCTGGTGTACTCTTGTTTTCGATCCAGGGATGTACACAACCTGATAACAACCGTGTCTCGATGTTGCCCCGGGCTTCCCCCGTCACTGCCAAAGATTCGCTGGAGACAGTCGAGCGAAGACTTTGAGCTTTCTCGATAAGTGGCGGTTGATTTGCTACAATATGCGATCTTGGCTGGAAGGGTGGTGCCATTGCAGCAGCAGCGCTCAACTTAGATTTGCTCAATGTATCGGCTCGGATAGATGGCTTCTTCTCTTGTTTGACATCTGGTGGCAATGTGGTCAATTTGGCTTCTCCCTGGGGTTCAATAATTGCAAGTGGACCGGCTTGTTGAGGCTTTGGTGTCGCTGACTTTGGTTCATCATGGGGCGCTGCGATGAGAAGTTTGGGCTCCGTATGAGCTTCGGTCTTGACGGGACTCTCTTGGGCGAGCTGAGCATCCAGCATGCTTTCCATCTGCTTGATGCCAGCCAGAACCATGGCGCGCTGCATTTGCATAGATTGCTGACTGTTGTGGTCCCCTGCTGGTTGACTGTCAAGTATCTTTAGCTGGTCCTGTAGCACTTGAATGTGTTTTCTCGTCAGTTCAGATAACACTGGCATTGGCATCAATTGCGGAGCAAATGGAACCATCGGATGCATAGATTCAGAGCCTGGTGGGAGATGTGGCATGTGCAGTGGAAGTGGTTGTTGGCCATGTGGAAACAAGTGCGAGTTCTGCATACCCGGAACAGGCATGGGGAAATGAGGACCATGGGTGAATCCGCCAATGTGAGGATTCTGCGGAATGAAATTTGGATTGCCAAGCATAGTCATAGGAACCGGAAGACCATTTGGAGGCGGCGGAACTGGATATACGAGTTGTCCATTGTACATGAATGGCTTGGTCTGGTCGAACTGATTTGGGGGAGAAATCTTGATTGGTTGCGAGATGCTTCCCGAATTTTGAGAATCAAAAGAACCTCTATCAGTAGCTTTTCGATTCTGGTCGTTCTCAGATGACTTTTGCTCAGGTACGAATCCATTGAACTGGGGAGGGGCAAAGGCCTGAGGGAAGAAGTTACCA
The DNA here is from genome assembly GCA_001414455.1 of Hymenoscyphus fructigenus. NCBI lineage: Eukaryota > Fungi > Ascomycota > Leotiomycetes > Helotiales > Helotiaceae > Hymenoscyphus > Hymenoscyphus fructigenus. The sequence goes on along the minus strand of LKUV01000004.1, from coordinate 378,837 downwards.
TGAGGCGGCATGAAATTACCCGGCATCATAGCTGGAAAGCCTGGGAATCCTTGGTGAATAGGTACGTTTTGGTGCCAATTAGGTGGTTGAGCGTTCAAGCCTCCGCCATGCTGGGGGTGGTTGAGGGGCTCAAAGTGGTGCTTATCAGAATTCCACTCGAAAGCAGGTGAGCGCGTGTTCCGAACGATTTTGCCTCCAGCCGTAACGCGAACATGGGTTGGTGACACCACGGCTTGGTAGAATCTCTGAAAGTTCTCAGATTGTTGTGCCCTCGAGTCAGAAGGCGCTGAGTGGGGTTGGGAGGAGTCATCCGAGCTATCTCGACGTTGAAGAAACCATTGACGCGACTGGGTGTCGTGCTTGTTGGACGAGGCACTGGATGGAGCAAGCATCTCTCGACTCTCCCCCGCTGCGACAGAGGCATCTGAGTTGTACATGGTTGACTGCTGGCGATTGTGACGACGGTTGGTGATATCGGCAAGATTGCACAATCTGCTGGGGAGAGATCGTTGGCTTTGTTCTGGAACGCGAACGAGGCATGCTGTGATTGGCCCCAAGTTAGCATCGGCGTGTAAAAGGGTCGAGGTGAATATTTGCTTACAGATCTCAGGGTGTTGGTTCAATTTTTCCACATCAGAAATGCTGAGTGGGGGAGCGTCCTGCATACCAAGAAGCTCTTCAATGGGGTAAGAGCGAGCATCGGGGGATTCTGGAGCTGGAGCTGGAGCTGGAGCCATTGTTGGTGGGTTTTCGGTTTCTGTGACCACTGGCACAATTGTTAGCAGAGGCTATCAAGGTGCTCAAATAGCGGAGATCAAAATAAGGAGAGGTGTTGAGGTCATGTAGGTAGTGTAGTCAAGATTGATCTGAGGCACTGTCGAAAGTTGGTGATAGATCCAGACGAGACTCCGATTGGGTCGCGTCAAAGACCCGTGTTGTTGTTGTTGTTTTGCGAATGAGGGTAGATCGAAAGAGCAGCGGCACTTACTTGACGGTAGTAGTGACAGTCTTTTTAAAATCCAAAGCGAGAGGGTTTGCAGAGAGTGCGCGCACTCCTGGATACAGGTGGAAGCAAATAATGCGGTTCTGTGAAGTGTGGGAAGCGTGCAGGTGATGGGAGGTGGGAGGTTTGTTGAATGGGAGAGAAGGCCAGTGAAATTCGTAGGGAGAAAATCTGGATGGGAGAGGAGCAAGGCTGGAAGCGACAAAATTCTGGATGCAGGAGCGACCACCATAGGCTTAGGCGATTCACATCTAAACATGGACCGCACCTTCCCAACCACAAAGAAACCTTTGCACAAAAAATCCAGCAGAGGCAAGAGCGTCCTGAGAGCCCTTGGCTTCCAAAAAATGGTGCAGTTGTGGCATCGCCATTTCAGATTTTCCTGGTTTCCATGCGTGCAATTCTAGCGGGCATCGAGACCTCCCAAGTATAGAAATATCATATCACTAGGAGGGAAACATTGCTAAACCCTTGTGGTGATTTCAACAAGAGTGGAATTGCAGCAACAGTTTGAGATGGGAAAGCTGGTTTCCATGAGAAACTGAAAACACAATTCCTTCTTGATATTGAGAGGTGTGATTGCTTGTTGATAGGGATGGAGATCTGCTTGACAAACGTATGAGAGCTGCAGAGAAGAACTCCTTAGCTTATCATAGCAGATGCACTGTGCAAAGCATTCCCTAAAACCAAGAGAAGCTACCTGTCAATAACAAGAAGTCCAAGTATATTTTGATTCAAGAATTGACTTGGCTGGTTGTTTTGATAGGTATATTGTAGATTCAAGAAGATGGATTTACAAGTCCACCAGTCCCTAATTAAAGACTAACGGATTTAAATCAGTATATTGAACCAGGAAACCCTGTCCATATTTACTATTTTGCATCTGGGGGTATGAGGCGCCCAGATAACAGACGTCAGGTTCGTAATAATAGCAACCCTTCGCGAGGAGCACATCCCTGGCAGTCTGGATAAATATCAAGTATTTTTGCACAATGGGTTGAACAGACCAACACCTACTTATGAACCATTTAGCTTCATTCATCAATTGATTTCTCATGTTTGCTCTATTCCTGAGACTGATCATGATCAGGGTCGTTGATGGAACTTAGCTATTTTTATGGCTTACACCCCCACACCAGCGAATGCGGCTCTGCCCTTTTTTATTCTTCTCTATTACCTAAACTCTGTAAGAGGATACAGTTCTCCCACTCATCCCCTCCTAGCTTGAATTAGCAAATCTGGCTAGAAATGATGAAACAGTCAAGGGTTGTTAGATGACTAAATTAGATGAAAAAGTAGTAATGCAATAAAATTCTTTTCTGTCACACATGCTTGATAATATGCAACATTTCTCCTCGGTGTTCTTGTCGAGGTAGAAATGGAAAGACGGAGGTGAGACGTCGGCAAGTGACACGTGTCGAGGAAAAGGAGAGGGAAAGAAATGGCGCTAGGGGGAACCTCGGCAGTGTAGGGTACTCTCGTACAACCTTCTCAAAACCACCCTCCCAAGGCTATTATCAACGGCTTCACATCCGCTTTCCCCGGGTTCTACATGAACAGGCTCGTTGGATGAGCTGAATGAGCAGCAGCGAATTCTATCACATTCCAACGATTCTCTCAACTTTTTAATATCCTTCGTAGCAGCTGTTTCCATCATGTAACGCTGGATATCTTCAATTCTCCGACTTCCGACAGGCTTTACCAATTCCCACCCACGTCTGCAATGCTGCGATACTGCAATGCAGTCCTGTCAATCGCTTCTTTGCCGTGTGCCATGCCAGAGCATGCCACCCCCTCGCCACGCAACTTGCCTTACGAAGCAGCCTCGAGGTCTTCACCTCACCTCTATTGGTACGATTACCGGCGGCGCCATGCTGGTCCGTTGTTGGATGCTGGACCACGGCATTGCATAAAGCGGGCATCTTGAAAGAGTTTTTTGGCTATCGTCATCTGCTTCTTCTTTGGTATGACCCCTCTGCTGACAGCGTCTGTTCTTTCTCGAAGACCCACCCCAGTTGGATTTGATTAGACCAAAGTCGTGAGGAATCCGGACAGTCCCCGCGTTCTGGTTTGCTGGATGTTTTGTCTGCTACTGGCATTGTTGCATTTTCAATTCGTTTTGCCTCCCAATCACTAGTGTTACTTGTCGAAATTTTTTGATCCAAATGCTTTCCACGAATGATGCTTTGAACCCTTCTCAATCGAACGCTCGCGATTTTCGAGTGGAGGGACTCATAAGAAAGAAAACTGTTTTGTCATTCTTCGCCTGCGTGTGCTGCCTTTTGCTTTGGTTCGAATGGTTTCAAAGCAGTGGGGGAAAATCGAAAATTTACCAATTTGGGTATATCCATACTACCGCCAATGATCATTATCTTGCCACACTCTGTACAGCTTTTTCAATTTGCTTTTCCCTTCATCCCATATTCAAATTACCACCCTCAACTCTCTCCGGGTTTTCATGATGCGACCTGTCAGGAAATAATGGAATAAGGATCCAAGTGACCGAGCCAATCCCAAAAAAGACAATTCAAGTTGATAGCACCTCATTTCAATCCCATTTCAAAATTCTCTGATGCCATTCGGTGACAAACCATCCAGTGGAACTGCAGCGAGGCAATTGCAACTGCATGCTGGATGGACCTATTCGAAAGTGGTGCTTCTAGCGCTGCTCCATCCCACCCCACTTCCCTGGGCCCCGAGCTGCTTGGTCTTCTGCTTCTGGCGATTCTGGTCAACAGCAGCTGTCAGATTATTTACTGCAGACGGGCCCGTGGCTGTAGGGAACGCTTGGCCTGGTTGATCCTTGATGGTCCATCCACTATCGCTGTCGCTGGTGGCGACAATTTCGAATATAATGTATTGCAATGCGCCATTCTCGATTTGAGGCACATATACTTCGCGGGAAAGTCGAAAAGGCATTGGCATCATGGTCGTTTCGGAATCACGCCCGTCGGCCTAATATAGCATCAGTATATTTGCAGCGCTTTCCTGAATGACATTTACTCACCAGACAATGTGCGCATGGCGCGTTGTGCACCCAAACCCAATGAGGGCAATTGTGTGTAAAGAAGTATTTGCATCGGTACTTGTAATAACCTCCAGAACCACTCATTTTGGACTACTACCCGCTGGCAGTAAAGCGTTTTGATCCACGCGGTTTGTTGCGCGGGACAGGATATATAAAGGGACCAGAGAGTGCTTGAGGTGTTGTTCAGCAGTTACTGGCAGTGGTCGATAATGCTAGGCTGAGCTTCCAAAATTTGGTACCACAAATTCAAGAAAAAGAAAAGAGATCCAAGGCCAGGATATATACCTGGGTAATCCTTACTCAAGCCTGGCCACACCCCAGCATGAACTGATGGCGGTGCTTCATCCTAATTCCTAGGGTGTTAACCAAATTCGGGATATGTTAGAACGGCTGGCACCAAGACAAATGGATGTTCATGGAACCTCACGCCCATTATAGGCTTTCCAGGGCTGGGGGAGATGATGCACGCTGAGTGCAGTTCGTGTGGCGGGGGCAGCAGCAAGCTGGTCCTGCTGTGGAAAACGGCTTGAACTGCCCCCAAGAGCCACCACTGGCATGACACTCTATTCCGGGACCGAATACGCTGGGCCGCACACATATTGTTCTCTATTAGGTTAGACACAGGGCCGACACAAGCTGCAGCTTATCTTGGTCTGATACCTACCCTCATCGACTATTTTCAATTTTACTATGGAATATCGTTCTTGTGTATTTTGGCATAAGTTCTGGTTCAAGCAGCTAGGAGGAGATTGACCAAATGGCCCAGGTCGTTTTCCCCGTTCTTATAGTGGACCAGAAGTCAGGACGCGTATGATGAAATATGATACTGGTGGTATCATCAGTTCCAAAATTCTCACAGCCCTGCAGCCCACTGTTGGACCTCACCACCCGACACAATAGAAGGTAGAGGCCAACACTTTCGGGTACAAAATTGAAAGACCCAAAATTTCGCGTCTTTCATGATCCACCGACAATCGCCTACCTATCGTCGATGGGATATTAGCGGGAAAGCGACGACCGTCTTACGATTTCATGCCGGGATTAGGTCTGGCAACAGTGGACGAACGACCGCTGGCTGGCTGCAATTCATGATCGTCGATGTCGCAAGCGTGATTCGGTTCTCAACATGCAGTGTTCAAGGAGTAAAGGGGGGAGGTCACAATCTCCACAACTTCTACCCCGGAGGCACTATTCGATTCGCACACCTGGCACGGCGGCCCACGGGGAAGAACTCAGGGGTGCCTTCCGCACTGTCTAGTGGCGGTTGAGCTGCCCCGGCCCGTTCGGTACTGATTCTTTTTTGCTTTTTCCTTCCAAAAGTCTGGGGTTTGTACACCACCAGGTTGTAAAGGCTTGAGGACGGTCAAAGAGCCTCAAACTACCCCAGAATTTGTTTGGTCCCTGCGAATCATATTCTCGAAGTTGGTTCAGTGGGGGGTGGATCCAAATATGTTGTATTGCAAGCCACCAGAGCTTCCAACAATACATGCCACTTCGAAGTAAGTGCCTCGAATGTTATCCGTCGTATTGGACTCTGCATCGATTCTCACTTCCTTACCACCCTCCTTAATAGACCGACTTATATATGAGATCGATTCAAATCTTTCCAACCAAGTCCGGGTACCAGGTTTGAGTTCTCTATGTCAGTGGTTTACTGTCGTGGATCGTCCGAGCGAAGAAGATGCTACACCACTTCACAAAGTCTAGATTGCCGTACAACGCTACACTCAATTCCACTGCAGCTTTTGTACTACATCGGTTGGCGCCACCCTGCAATTGAAGCTGCAAGCGCTGCAAGAAACTGCAAGCACCATCGGGATATGTATGTCGGTGTTGGCGGTGTTTACCCTTTCAAGCGCTTCTTTCCATCGATCTATCGGAACGTTTCCAAGCCCTCCCCTCATCAGCAAGAAGCACTATATACATCCAACACAGCCCATCACATGGTGCGGCACCTCCCCTGAAATCCGACTTTCTCTGGTTGGGAATTGAGGGGTAGGGGGTTAAGGGGTAGGAAGGCCATATTAGGGTCGAGGATGAATTAATAAACTGCATGTAGGTGCGATCGGATTAGGAGACCGACGACGGTCCTTGAACGAACATATATATAACAAAAACGACTCGTCACTTTTTTCAGAGAATTCTTGCTTCGTATTTCATTCCTCCAAAGGGGTCGGTAGTTGCGTTATATGTCCTACCAAGTCACGCTCAAAGTACCCTTTTCAAGTTTCAATGTGGATGATAAGCTGCCAAGTGATGCGGTGATTCTGATTCGACGGGTTACAATTGCAGGGGTTGTCCGTTGAATGATATTTTTGCTTTTTCCCTCTTCGAAAAATAGATATGAGCCGTGCCCTGCCCTTGTAAGGAACTCACTGGTATGGAGGGGACAATTGTTACCTTTTTGGGCAGTGTGATCGAAATTTGATATCTGTTGAAGATCTATCGTCATGGAGATCATATCTGCGCGGCGTATAGGATGAAGAAAGGAACTCGAAATCAAGGTTTTTTTTGGCCATTGCCCTCGAGCCGCTAGTCTACTTGATTAGGAACGGTACGAAAAATAGAAAAGTATCATTCGAGAAGGTGAGGATAAATTGGATCGAGAATGGCTATCCAAACAATAAGATAGAAGAGTGTCGTAGAGCAATGCCCAGGCGTCTTACCTCGCTAAAAACACACAAAACACAGAAGGGACACCAACGTTGAAATGAGATCAACAGAATAATTGGATTGAATGCATATTTCGAACCAAAATATAATTGCTGACATGCAAACCTTTCATTCTCATGCATTGTCATCATCCTTATGCAATTACACCTCGATAGTCTTCCCCGATCCAGCATTCTTGGTCGAGATAATATTACTGATCTCCTTGGGGAGCCTATATCTTATCGCAAGTGCCCTGGACGCGCAAATATTCTAGGCGCTTGAGCTTGTTAACCAACCCCCTATTTTACCCCTCACTCAGTATCTTGACAGCGTAAACATCGTAATTCTATTTCATCTCTATCGACCGGGCCGCTTTGTTGCTTGCTTCCTCTTCACTTTATCGTGAACTCTCTCCAGCGCAGTCTTGATTTCACCCTTTTTGAAAGTTGAAAGATCATAATAAGTTGGTGCGATATCCTAGTAAGAATGTTAGTTACAAAGTTTTCTTGGTCGTAAAGATATTGGATAACGCTTACCAAGAGCCATTCTGGTTTTATCGAGGTGACCGTTCTCACATAGTTCTTCGTGGTGAGGACAAACTCATTATAAACAACCCACTCACTATCAACCTGGAGGACCGTACTTGGATGAAGCAATACACTCTGGTCATCCTTGACCGTTTTGTAGGTTTTCCCAGAGGAATCCTTTTTGGCAACTTGCATGAAAAATCCTGCGACCAGTGCTCGCCGAATGTTGGTATAATAATTCTTATCGTTGAAATCTGTGCTGACAAGATCAAGCTCGGACTTTTCCATGATTCGTTTTAATTGCTGGCGAACGTTATCGGCTGACTGTAAAGCTCGAAGACTCAAAAAATGTTCATGGCACCACTTCTTTGGATCGGCTTGGGCCTGGGGGCCTTTGAAAGCATGGTACACATTCAACATCGTGAGTTGATCACCATCTGGGTGTGCAAAGAGAGCCTTCATCTCATCTGCACGCTTTTTCGCACTTGCTGGGCGGACGAAGACTTGGGGAACAGATAAAAGTGCGGTCAATGAGAGGATTTCGTTTGAGCAGTAAAACTCGGGAGATGAGATGAGCATGACAGCGAGCGCCGGATCCAGTGGGAATTCTGAAGCTAGTTTTCCTAGAGCAGTAAGATCTCCGTCGTCGTCGAGACAGGCTAAGTAGTTGAGTTCTTCGAGAGCTCTCATGAGCGTTTCTGGTGCCGGAGGGTCCATCAAGTCGAAGTGGACTAAGTCGTCGATTCCAAGCTTCTTTAATTCCAACACTGTGTTGGCAAGATTTGATCGAAGAATTTCTGGGTATGTTTGCTCGATAAGTTCCTTTTTGAATGCGGCTTCAGTATACAATCGGAAGCACTTTCCTGGGCGTGTACGACCAGCACGACCGGCACGTTGTTGAGCAGAAGCCTTGGAAATTGGAGAAACCAGTAATGATTCGACACGAATACGAGGATTGTAGACCTTTTGTTTACTGAAACCAGGATCCACGACGTAGACAATACCATCAATAGTCAAACTGGTCTCTGCAATATTGGTTCCAACTACAACTTTCCTTCCTGGTCGTCCTCCAGCTCTCGCTGGCGGTGGTGCAGGATCAAAAATCTTTTGTTGTTGATGTGGGGGAAGTGTTCCATAGAGGGGATAGACTTTCAGGGGTCCAGCATCAGCCTCCCTCATCATTTCATCTGCTTCTAGTTGGATCTTCCGACAAGCGTCTTCAATCTCCTCCTCTCCTGTAAGAAACAGAAGAACGTCTCCTTCTGGCTCGGTAGCATGAATTTGAAGGACGGTTCGTAGAGCAGCCTCGACATAGTCTCGTTCCGGCTCAGGAGTGTAAAAGATCTCTACAGGATGGGTACGTCCAGGAACAGCCAAAAGAGGTGCATCGTTGAAATACCTCTGAAACTTTTGCGCATCGAGAGTAGCGGACATGATAACAATTTTGAGATCTGGGCGTCGCAACGCAACTTCTTTCAAAAGTCCCATCAATATATCTGTTGCCAAAGTACGTTCGTGAGCTTCATCGAGAATGATGCAGCTATACCTCGTCAAGTTGTGATCATGCATAGCTTCGCGCAGCAGCATACCATCTGTCATGTACTTGAGAATAGTTTTTGGGCCTGTGACATCCTCAAAACGAATGCTATAACCGACTTCCTCTCCGAGTTTGACGTCCATCTCGTTCGCTACTCGCTGTGCCACCGACATTGCTGCTACTCGACGAGGTTGTGTGCATGCAACAAGCTTTCCATTGAAATGGGGAAGGTCATCGAAGAGAACGAATTGCGGAATTTGAGTGGTTTTTCCAGAACCCGTCTCACCAACGAATACAAGGATCTGGGTCTTCTGGAACATGTTAAGAAACTCCTGTCTGCAAAAATGTTAGCTCTTGGGGATTGAATTGAATTGGCGTCAAGAGTACGAACCTCTGCTTGTGGACCGGAAGATCTCTTCTCGTCTTTAGAATATCGAAGTATCGTTGCGACAGAGGATTGTTATTGAAGGGATTGTTAGGGCCATCTTCAGCAATATCTGCCTGTTTGGCGGTAGTCTGATGTCTTTTGAAATCCGAGAGTCCTGTTCGGGCGCTGCTTCCATTTCTTGAGCCATATCCATTGCCATCGTTTTCTTCGTACATATGCGCCAGGTAAGGATTTGAGGCAGCGTCCATATCCCCAGTTCGAAGTCGCTTTGCTTGCGGCATCTCTGGTTCTGGACGACGGTCAGCCATGTTGATTGCTGATCAGAGTGTTGTTGGCTTTCCTTAAAGTGATCTCAGCCTTGTGGTAGGTTTGCGCTTGAGACGGGGCAATGCAACTTTTTCTGTCAACAAAATAAAGTCTGGGGTTGTGATTAGATAAGGTTAGCCGCCATTCACCAGCCACACCTCAGGTGGCTGTGCAGGGCCAGCTAATGCGGAGTACTTGTACCTGTATCGCATACACATCACAAAAGCAACCAAATCCATCTTCAACCATGGCTACTACCGACTCCCCAGATCCTAATACGGAGCTTGTACCAGCTGCGGCTGAAGGCGAAGAAAATGTTGATCCGGTCGCCCCAGCTCCAGAGCCCAAACTCCTTACCAAAAAGGATGCCTCGCTGAAGGAGTTCCTATCCAAGATGGATGACTATGCGCCCATCGTAAGTTTACCATAGCATGCCAATTATATATCATCTAACTTGTCTAGATTCCTGACGCTGTAACAAACTACTATATGACCAAAGCTGGACTCCCACCCCCACCTCAAACCGATGAACGCTTAGCCCGGCTCCTCGCGCTCGCCACCCAGAAGTTCATCGCGGATATCGCGGCAGATGCCTATCAATACTCGAGAATTCGCGCTTCCAATTCTTCCAACGCAAACAACCCAATGGGAAACTTGGGTGCGGCGGCTGGATTCCCGGTTCCTGGTCAGCCAGCAACTGCGCCAGGTAGCAAGGAACAACAAGGGCGAGGTGGACCTTTGGGAATCCAGCGACCTGGTTATGGAGGTGGTGGGCAGGGCGGCAGCCAGAATCGAACAGTCTTGACTATGGAAGATCTGGGTATGGCAGTGGGAGAATATGGTGTCAACGTCAAGAGGGGAGAGTTCTATCGATAATAAGGAATGGATTGAGGTCGAGAAATCAGGCTGGGTGATACATATCTGGAGAATGGCGTTTCATTTACGGAAAAAGGCGTTTTTGGGAATTTATAGAACATAGGTCCGGACTATGCATACCCAATTGATGCCCTGCAATATCCTGATCTTCACACATACCATATTTGATGAATAAATTGATTTACAATCTACATTCTGTTCAATATTTTTGCACATTTCCATTTCGAGGCAATTAATAAGTTCCGTTAATCGTACATTTTTGTATGATACACTATTCCAACAGACAATGCTATGCTCCTTCCCACCGAACGCCAATGATTTGTAGCCGTCTACTTGTTCTTACTTGCTTTGTATGAAAAACGCTTTCTCGTCCTTGGATACAGTCAGCATTCCCTGACCATCTATGTGGTATTGTGAAGTTCCCTTACGGTGAAAATTCCCCTAACTTGTGCCCAACCATATCCTCGGTGATCTCCACATCATGATAGATCTTCCCATTGTGCACCTGAAAAACCAACCCTACGAAGTTGGGTAGTATCGTAGCTGATCGTGCTTGTGTCTTAACGGGGGGTGCTTTCTGGCCTGCGGCGACTCGAACAATTGGGAGACTGGAGGTGGTTAGGGACGCTCGACGGATGTGGGTTTGGAAAATTTACGGAACGATGTTTGGTCCTGTAAATCATTAGTATCTTAGAACACAATCTTTTTGGGCGGAGATATTCCATACCTTTCCACACAGACCGGGACAAAAGAACCCGTGTAGCATTCATCTTGAAGTTGTTGTTGGCGCAAAGTGAGGTGCCTGTGGTTGAGCACTGGAGGACCTCACGGAAGGTTCCTTGCAGGGGCGAACGAAGGAACGCGGATAAGCCAAGTTCCCGTGACCACGCGACTGGGACCCCACCGCGACCATCTTCTGTTCTTGAATACAGGCAAACGGATGTACTTCGTACCCTCTCACATCCCCAACCCAACACTTGATTCGTCGTCCTACTCATCGCCAGATATTGAGTCCCGGACAAATCCGTCAAGATGCCGGCCCTAACAGGTTTGTTAACCTGTCTTCTCCATTCGCGCTTCATGCTAATCATCCCCAGCTGCGGATTCTATTCGCATCTTGGTTGCCACAGATAGTCACGTTGGATATGAGGAGCGCGATGCTGTCCAGAAGGATGACAGCTGGAGAAGTTTCGATGAAGTTATGCAGCTTGCAAAGACACAAGATGTAAGCTCAACTTCATCAACTCCGAAACAGGCAACTGACATACACAGGTCGACATGGTCCTGCTCGCTGGAGACCTCTTTCACGAAAACAAGCCTTCCCGCAAAGCCTTGTACCAAGTAATGCGATCCTTGCGAATGAACTGCCTAGGGGAGAAACCATGCGAACTAGAGTGGCTCAGCGATGCCAGCGATGTCTTCGACAAGTCCTTCAATCATGTCAACTACGAAGATCCCGATATAAATGTCGCCATCCCCGTCTTCTCTATCCACGGCAACCACGATGACCCGACTGGTGATGGAAATTTCTGCTCGTTGGATCTCCTTCAAGTTGCGGGATTGATTAACTACTTTGGTCAAACCCCAGAGACGGACAAGGTTGAGGTCAAGCCCATTCTTTTACAAAAGGGACAGACCAAGTTGGCATTATATGGCATGGGAAACGTCAGAGATGAACGACTTTTCCGTACTTTCAGAGATCATGGCGTCAAATTCTTCAAGCCCGGAGTTCAACAGGACGATTGGTTCAACTTGATGGCAGTACACCAAAATCACCACGCTCATAACGAGACCGGATACCTCCCAGAAAACTTCCTTCCAGATTTCATGGACCTTATTGTCTGGGGTCATGAGCATGAATGTTTGATCGATCCACGCCTCAACGCGGAGATGTCGTTCCACGTCATGCAGCCTGGTTCGTCTATTGCTACATCTCTTTGTCCTGGAGAAGCAGTGGCAAAGCATTGTGCTGTTCTCACCGTTACTGGCAAGCAGTTCACGGTCGAGAAGCATCGAATCAAGAGTGTGAGACCATTCATCATGGAGGAAATAGTCTTGGCAACCGATACTCGGTTTGAAGGGGTTGCAAAGGTCAAGGAGAACAGATCCTTAGTCACTACCAAGTTGGAAGAAGTTGTCAACGATTTGATAGAAGAGGCAAAGGCAGAATGGTTGGAAATCCAAGAGGAGGATGTTGAACCAGAAGACATACCTTTGCCGCTTGTCAGACTGAGGGTCGAATACACTGCTTCTGACGAAGGTGGATTCGATTGCGAGAACCCCCAGCGATTTTCAAACCGTTTCGTTGGCAAGGTCGCAAACTCGAGCAAAGTGGTACAATTCTATAGAAAGAAAACCGCAGGCAAAAGTATGTAATCACAGTATCAAGTGTTGAACCAGCTCTGCTAACCTTTAATAGAGAGAGAAGTTGTCGAAAAAGAGATGCCGGAGGACGAGGTCATGGCTGCTCTGGCTCAAAACGTCAAAGTTGATAAGCTTGTTAGAGAGTATTTGGCCGCTCAATCACTCAAGATTCTACCCCAAGTACCCTTTGGAGACGCGGTAAATCAATTCGTTGACAAGCAAGATAAGCACGCCATGGAGGTGTTTGTGAATGACAGTCTTGCGGCACAAGTCAAGGATCTTTTGGCCACAGAGATGGATTCAGAGGATAATCTCGAGGAGAAGATGGAAGAAATTCGGCAAAAACGTGAAGCTTTGTTTGCAGCAGGAGCCTTGAAGGTGAGACGTTCTGCTAAGACAAAGGTAAAGCCAAAGCCGGAGACCTGGGATTCGGATTTTGAGGACGCCCACTGGGAGGATCAGATTGGCGCACTCGAATTTCTTGAAGGGGGCGAGTCGGAAGAACAAGTCGCGGCACCAGCGCGCAAGCGAGGTCGAACTGCTTTGGCTGATAGCGACGACAACGCATCAATCATCTCTGCCGCGACCACTACGAAAAAGGCCCCGTCAAAGAAAGCACCGGCAAAACCACGAGCCAAAGCACCCGCCAGGGCAAAACCACCTGCTAAGACGCCCGCAAAGGCCCCGGCAAAGACTCCAGCCAGAGGACGAAAGAAGGCAATTGAGGTCAGCGAAGAGGAGGATGATGATATCGTCATGGTTGAAGCTCCTCCAAAGGCATTGCCAAAGCGAGCTGCTGCAACCCGAGCCCGAAACCAAACCCAACTCAATTTCACGCAATCACAACCTAAATCTGCTGTTGCTCAAGAGCTCAGTGACGATGAGATTTCGGATGATGATGCTTTTGAGCCGGTGGTTTCATCCTTTCGAAGACGATGATCGACTTCGTGGAGGGACTGAATGAAGATATGACAATTTAATGATATAGTGATTTCCTTTTACATTGGGATAGGCGACGGTGTTCGGTTATGAGTCGCATACACGGGGATATACCTCGTATAATGTCTATATTTGTTTGCATTGCTTTATTTTCTCAATGGGGAAACCAAGCGGAAAGAGCTTGCTACTTTGACGGACATGTATTCAGAAAGCCTTTTATTAGAATGCCCACTACAAGGTAGCCCAGATAATGAACGAATTTCTCATTGAAATGAGCACTTCTGTTAAGAATTTATTTTCTCTCGTCCCAGCTATGTGATGGAGATGTATCATCGATTAATCAACTATTTATAGTAAGAGCTCTCTAAAACCCTCGACATACTTACTAAAAATTCAGTAACATCACTTGATTCTTTGCCCTCAACGCTCCTGATGTTTTTATTTGAAGAACGTCCTTATGAAATTAGTAGGACTGGCGATTTGTATTTTTTCGTAGAGAAAACAGTGAAGTCCAGTTTAATTATATTTTCTTATATCTAGCTGGTCCGACTTTGTAGATTTAATGAATACACTCCAAGCCTCCTAATCAACTTGAGATAAACTTGAGGTTGCAATCAATGGAAGAGAGTAGCCAAAGTGGTTGCGTCATTGAAATTTCCACACCCTCATCGTCTAATCTGTTTTTTTGTCGGGTAAGAGACCAGTATGCCAGTAGTCCCCCACCACTCACGTGTCACCTACTCTCATCCCCTTTGCTGGTGGGGGGTAGCGATGGCGTTGGGAATCTCCGCTGATAGCAATTGAAAGCGGAAATACGCACAAGTAGATCGGAACGTCGGGTCCTATACAAATTTCAAGAAACTCCTGACTAGGAAAGCAAAAACCCACGCTGAGAGCATCATAGAATGTACCAAGGGAAAGATTTTTCTACCTGTCGCTAATTGTAGCTGTTCATGGAAAAATGCCATCCCACCCTTACGAAACCAAAAGTTGAGAATTGATTTCACGACATGCTTCCGGTTATCATTCAGTAGTGGTAAAATATCTTGAATCTGTTCCCTCCTAACCCTTTTCTTCTCTTACCTTGGAATCAACTTTAGGATAGATTGGATCAGTAGTCAAAATGTGTTGCACATGGCACTTCAAAAAACAAAAACATACAACAGCAGGTATTCGCTGGTGGTCACCCACCCAACTACTAATCTGCCGATCTGAAGCTTGTGTATGGCAGAGCGGACGGGATGCCCAACTTTCTTCAGTCTATGGTCGTATGTAACAGGAATTTGTTTATTATTTTTGAGGGCAAGGTCAATGGGGGTAAGGGAATTGATTAGCGAGCCCACAGCCTCAAATAATTAGACGAAGAAAAATCGCACAAACACAAGAAAATTATGAGTAGATGCGGATATTAATAGTTAGCCATGAGAAGGCACTTAGAGAGTTTTTATTTTATTTGCGTTGGGTTACTAAGTTGCGAGTGGTCATGTATTTGGGTAGGCCCAATAGCTGCCACTTTTTCAGTCCTCCGCTTGGTATGAAAACTGTCCCAGGCAAAACAATTCAATATAAAAGTCGTCTCTATGGTGCGTTAAGTCATGTCTGTCTCCACAACACCCCTCCTCAACAAACGAAATTCTCACCCCCCTTCTCCCCTCTAACCCACCCCTCAATATTCTCCCCCGTAACCCGTCTCAACTTCTCAATACTACTCTCCGCATACCAAGCAACATGCGGACTAACAATCAACCTACCCTCCAATCCCGGAGCCTCCCTCACCAGCAAACTACTCTCCTTCCCCGTTGGTTCGTTCACAAAAACATCCGTCGCAGCCCCAGATATCCTCTCTTCCTTCAAAGCTTTAATAAGTGCTACCTCATCTATAACCTCGCCTCTCGCGACATTGATTATGATGGCCCCTAGACGCAATTTCTTGATTTCTTCAGTGGATATCAGGTTTTTTGTCTCCGGTGTGAGGGAGAGACAGAGAACCAGGACTGTGGATCTTGACAAAGTTTCGAGGAAAGAAGTGCGTCCGGACCGGACTGCAGAGGAAGTTGGTCTTTCAGAGAGAAGGACTTTACTTCCTAGAGCGGAAAAGAGGGTGCTTACTCGGGTACCGAGTTGACCGACACCGATTATGCCAATGGTTTCTTGTTTTAGGGTGAGGGGGAGACCTTTGAAATGAGAAGTGAGGATTCCTTTTTCGACCCAGCCGTTGGTTTGAGTGAGGAGGTTGTGCATTGCTAGGAGGTTTGTTAGCAGGTTTCTAGTTTAAGTTTTAAGCTGTGATGAATTGAGAGGAATATCGATATGTAAGAAAGGACCGTTCATTACGGTAAGTTACTCTGAGCTTATGGTCTTCCTTAACATATAAAAGCATAATCAATGGTTTGCAAAAAATTCAAGGAGGATGTGGTAAGGTTTGAAAATAGGGGTTGATAATTGCTATTCAGATTATAGTAAGATGCTCCGTACTGTAGAATGCTAAGCTCTTTCCCCTCAAAAATTGTGTGTGAGTGCTTGGAAGAATCGAGATAGGTACTTCCTGATTCCTCTAAACCTTCTGACTGATAAGTGACCTAAGACCCTCGCATAATTACCGACAAAGCCAGGTGTCATTTCTTCAGGTAGGACTCGAGTTCTGCCAGCCACTCCCTCAGAACTTTTGATGTACGATGAACCGCTTAGGTGATATTGAGACGTGACTTGAAAAACTTGGAAGATGAGTAGACACAATCTGGGAGATTCAATCTCTCAAAGGAACCCTAACAAAATAACCACAAACATACTCCTATGGGCTCATACTCGAATTCAAGTTGGGCTCAAAAGCCAAACTTATCTCTCTGCTAGAAGGTTACACAACTCATTGGCTGTGTTGCACTCGCTTAAAGACAGGGACGACCACTCGCAAGGGGAAGCCATAACCACTTGGTATATACGAGCTTGCCGTTCGAAAGCGATACATTCAAACAAAATTTCTAAATCCATTATCGAATACCAAAGTTCAAAGCACTTGCCATTTCCATAAAAAATTTCAAAGAGAAGACATCGCATAAACACAAATACAAAAACCTCAAACTCACAAGCAAAACAAAAAATCAACCACTCAAGCGAAAGAAAAGAGAAACACACTTACTAACAACCCGTCTCCTCAACCCAAAATAAAACCCCAGCACATGTTCCGCAACAGCCTCAACACTCGCTCCCCTCACATTCCTAACCTCGACCCCATACTGTAGGAAAACTTGGAGTCAGTCTTGATTATGGCTCGGGAGTAAACAGAGCTGTGAGAAAGCAAGAAACAGAGTCCCAACCCTCCACAATCCACTCTCCCAAGCCAACTCAAAAAAAAAAACTCAAAGAACACCCACCTTCCTACAAGCCTCTAAATCAACCATATCAAACCCAATAGCGAAAACCGCCACCAATCCAAGTCCCCTCGGCGCACACCTCTCAATCGTTTCCCTATTTCCTCCTCTCTGTCAGTCTCACCACTCCTTCGCCAAACCCCCCTCACCAATGCAAAGTAAAGACAAAACATCAAAGAACACCCACCTAGAAATCGGTACCCTCGTCGTAATCACCACCTCCGCCTTCGCATCAAATAGTAATTGAGTAACATTTCCCGTCTCATGGGAGATATTGGAGTGCGCTATGTACGTATGTTTGAATTGCGGGGAGAAAATTGGGGAGGGGGAGATATGTTGGTCGAGACGGACAATTATTGGACCTTCGGAAGGAATGGACGGAAGCATGGTTGTTCTGTGGTTTTGAGATGAGTTTGAGGGTTGAGATTGAAATTTATGACTGCGATTGAGTGAGTTGCGTAAGTTGAAGAGTGGATGGAGAATGAGATGGTTAGGTAAGCATGTCATCAAAAAGGCGTTTTTGATGGGTAAAACGCGAAGAAGGCAAAAAAATTCCGAATTGATTCTAGTGATCGTCAGCCAAAGGGCAACTAGTCTAATTGCGAAGTCGCAGCGGATTGGGCTTAGAGTTGGCAGGAGGGAGACTTGCTTCCTTCTGTCAACGAGGAAGGAACGACGGTCGTCAGCTCAGGCCACCCTGCCTCCAAACCCAACCAGCACCACCGAGTCTAATAGTCTCTCCAAATACGAGAGGGAAAAGTCATGAAAATCCTTTTGGGTTTTCAGGCTGCCGAAAGTTATGACTTCAAATCACTTTTCACTGCGCTTCCGGGAGTGAGATTGGAATTTTTTTAATTTTAATAATCGCCGCGATGGCTTCATCATCATCATCGAGCTACTACTGGTACAACAAGGTATCGCCCTTCTCTACACAGAAAGGCAAAAAAAAAAAGGACGTGGCCATGCCAGTATATAAAAAAGAAGGGGAATCACTACAAATGTGATCCACACAAGTCTGGCCTCCTAACGTTGACGCCTGCCTATCCCTAAAGGCCCCCAAAGATTTTGAAACCCAGGGATACCAAACCGTCCCATTGAAAAAAAGGAAACGCTCAGAAAAAAACACAAAAGAAAAATGTCATGCGCTAGTAGCAAAATCGATGTGTACGAACAAAGTGTCTAAAATTATGTTACAAGTGGTTGTTCGTAGGTTCGGATAGCAAGCTATGCTTAGAAGCAAGTTTTCATGTTGAACTTGACGTGATATGGGCGTTCTCTTTTCCATGTGGCTGATCGTTACTAGAGGACCCTTCGGGGACACCATTCGACTTGGATTCGTCGACCGTGGGGAGAGATGGTTGGAGAACAGCTGGAGAAGTGGTTGGACTGCTGGCTCCTTGCGGTCTGCTTGTATTGGCGGTCTCATTCCTCCTTTTATACTCGGTTAAACTAAGCTTCTTCGTTGTCCTTACTGGGCTTGCATGTGGTCCAATACCATTGATCGTTGAACCTGTGAACGCACTCGGGAAATGCACCGTGCCAAATGGGGATTGTGCGAGTGATCCAGCAGCAGAAGAAGGGGTGACGGAACCCGATAAAGGCCCAGCCATAGTTGGGGTCGAAAAAGTCGGAGTGGGTGGCATCTGCACTCTTAGATCAGGAGATTTTTGCGCTGGTGATGCCGCACGTATACCAACGCTATTTGATTGACCTGGCCATGGTGGAGGCGGGGGCTTGATTGCGTTGCCAATCATTATCGCAGGAGCATCAGCCATATTTACATCACCCGGTATTGACGCAAGATCAACCGATGGTGTTGAGGATACAATGCTGGCATTCCGACCTCTCGATTCGATGGGTGATTGTGGAGATGGTTCTTCGTTCTGAACCAGACTCATTTCCATTATAGCCACAGGTGACAATTGCTCGGGTCGGTCCTCAACAGTCCTTGAACGCTCTAGTAGTTCCTCCTCTTGTTGGAGTTGGATCCTGTGCCGATTTTTGAGGAGACGCTTGGCGAGGGGAACGATGGATCTTTTTGGTCTGGCAGGGGGTTGTTTCCACCACGCATTCTCAACGTCATCAGTTTGCGTAGAAGAGTCTGCGTAAACAACTTTGGGCGGTGTCGTTGAATTGTGCCTTGACTGACTAGGTATAGATGCGTTTTTGGGGGAGTTGTTCCGAGGAGAGGGTATAGTAGCGGTCGGGGACGCTGCACTATAAGGTGAACCTGACTGCCGCCTTGATGTACTAGCATCCACATATTGCCGGCCCCGAGACGTATTTGCAGTGGCTGGTGGTTTCGATATGACCATTTTGGATGCAACTGAGCCCTTTCTTTGTTTCTGATGCGACTGGGTTGTCACTGGAGGGTTCGTCGTCGAATTCGTCGACAGGCCATCCGATGCCCTCTTCTTCTTTCGAGGGGGTCCTTGATCCATTTTACGAAATGATTCCTCAAGCATTGCCAGCTTTCTCTTCTCACGATCTGACGTTTCTGGGGCGGCACCGTTGGTTTCGCCCACACCATTGAGCGGGGTTAGATCTCGACTGTGGGGTTTGCTTCGGGCAGAACCTGACACAGAACGAGCATCTTCTTCGTCGACACCCTCTTGTTGACCTTCGCTGGCAGCTCTGCTATTGGTTGCATGTCCGGTACTCGTGGGCGATACGTGATTTTGTTTGGGCTTGCGGCCTTTTTTGGGCTTTACGCCGTTCGATTGTGACTGCAATCTGCCGAGATAATTTCTATGGAATCGAACGAACGCGCAGTCATTGCCCAGACCGCAGGCACAACCACCATGTTCAGAAAGTACCAGGTCAATCAAGCTCGTGATTCGGTCGTAATCGCTTTCCGTGATACTTGCGCTATCGAATGGTCCACGATCATCTTCGCCTAGATTTAGAAATTGGTAGTACTGGTTGATTTCCTTTGGAAAGTTGAACTCCCACGGAAGGGTTATTTGTTCATTGGCGGGAATGGACCCATCGGCCACTAACCAGAAGTGATATTCCGATGGGCTCGCAATGTACGTCTCCAAAGTAGTATTCGGTCGGCAGCTACGTCGGACATACCTACATACTGATCCTTCGTGCCTAGTGTCGATGTATAAAGGTAGTTGTGGTGAGAAGAAGATAAATGGGCGCGGGTGAACAATCTCATTCCAATGATTGTCCTCGTCCTTGCAGTAGTCATTTTGGAAACCAATGAGGCCGTTGAGCTCCCCTACATGACCGCCCTGTATGGGTGCTGGGGTGGTGAGATACCGCCATGAAAGATGTTTGCCGTCGATGACCGCATCCCTTCGTTGGACCGTTAATTCAGGCCACTTGAGTGACTGGAAGAACGGTTTGAGGTATTGCCAGAAATTCTTGCTGTCTTTAATGCCAACATCTTTCCGCAGTATCTCAGGCTCGCGAAGCCACTCTGACATCTTATTCGTGACCGATAGACTGGCAAAGGAATTGGTTGGGGTTCGTTGTACGGTATCATCATCGTCGTAAAGTTTCATAAACCAGTCCGAGTAGGAATGAATATGAATATGGGGTTCTTGTGCTTGGTCCGGGGGCGTTTGGCCCGGACTGAGAGGGTGATTGTGCGGGTTCGGTCGTGAATTGATGGGCGGGGAACGTTTTATCTGCGAGTTTATCGAATGGGTAGATCGATGGCCTTTGGGTTTCTTCGCGTTCGGGTGATGGTCTAGAGGGCTCCCATTCTTGTGGCCGTCGTGGTCACTGTAACCGTTGACTTGAAGTTCCGAAGGCTTTGCCTTTTTCTTGTGGCTTTTCGATGGAGGCCGCTTTGTTTTCTTGTCACCATTTTCGTTGGCCGCTTTGTTCTGTCGTTGAACTCGTTGTCGCTCGGTCGCATTGCGCCCGTCGAGCGGTCGCGGTTTGCAATCGGTACACGAATGGTCAAAGTCTTCTCTCGAAGCGTCTTCGATGTGGCCCGGATAGAAACATTCGATGTGCTGCCATGTATCGCATCGTTCGCAATAAATCGTGTTTCCATCGTCGTCGGAGTAGTCGCAGATACACTTGATGGTGTAGGGCTCCTCGTCTACCGACTCGTTGATGGGATGCGCATCGTTCGTCGAGATGGGGATGGGTACGGCGGATTTGAGGGAGGAATGAGTCGGCGTCGCGATCTGCGTGGTGATCGAGAGAGGTCTTTCTGTCATAATCTAGCAAGAGCCTCCAGGTGGCTGATGGAGTAAAGGGACAAAGGTGAGTTCACAGATTCCTGGGCCTGAGTCGCATGACGAAGACGGCCGCGACTCGATCGAAAGGGTTGTCGCAAAGCGAGAAGAACGATCAATCCCGACTGTACCTGTCATCAGTTGTTGCCGCAGAACATGGACCTGGCAGATGGTCGAGGTGTCTTCACAGCGCGGACTCGAGCGAGGGCGCGGACGAGGCAGTGGGTGGCAGACGAGCGATGGCGATGCTAAACACCCGCAGGACACGCTCTGGATGCGTCGGATGGAGGTCTGGTATGTGTCCAAGGCCTTGAGTCGTTGTGTAAAGACCTGCAGTGAGCTGGTGAGCTGATTGAAGGGTTTTCCAGATCGGTGGAGGCGACGCTGGGGAATGAAGAGAACAGTGTCTGCCGGCAGGGAGGCTGTGGGGTTCGTGGTGGTAGAATTCACGACGCGTCGATATTATGATGTCGTCTCGAGGTTGTGGATGGCGGATGGGGGGTTGTCTTCTCTGGCAGACTCTCGGAAGGGTAGTTGCATGAAATTGTGATTGTAAAAGCGAAGGAGAGAGGGGGTTTCTGTCGACGACTGGCTTCAAGAAAGGAAGAGGGAAGTAGGTTAAAGCGGCAGGCCGTAGGCTACCGCAAACGGTTGGGCCGACGAAAGAGGCCGCAAGTGCAGGAGCAGTGCTCGGCTTGCACTGCTGCCCATGGCATGGCAAATTTCTCAGACGCACCCAAGGCCTGCCGGGCAAGAAACGAGGCTGAGAAAGGAGGTCAGCAAGGAGGGTGAAGATAGATATATATGAGATGCCCAGCCCGTTGGGCGAGTGCTGTTATGAGTGCGACATGTTTTGAGAGAGGTCGACGTCGACGTCGACGTCGACCTTGACCTCGACTGGGGAGGGGCTCTGGCTCTGATTCTGCTGATCTTGGACCTTGCAGTGGGCAGTGGACAGTGGACAGGTAGCAATTTGGGTTGCGTTGCGGGGTGGGAGCTGAGGACAGTCCGTAGTCCATTTTTTGATGACGAAAATCAGCAGTCTAGGGACACCATCAGAACACCGCCACAGCGCAATTTAGTAATGCGCTCAACTCCAACTCCTCAACTCCTCCACTCCTCCACTCGTTCTTGTTGAATTTGGGTACCTTGTACTGTATTTCAGGCCGAAAAGCGGCCTCGCCCCAGGACCGTGCGTTACTATTGGTGCAATACCGGCTGCGTACTCCGTAGCGCAGTTCTAGAGTGCCCTTCCAACCAAGAAACCATCAAACCATCACAGACTGGCTCGCTGGTTGGCTTCCAGTTGGTTTCTGCCTGGGGGACGCGCTAACGCTAGTCTCTTACCGAGCTTCCGCGAATAGGATTGGGGCCAGTGCCAGCCTAGTCTAGCCCAGCCCAGCATATCGAGTCTTCTTATCAAAGGCCCCTTGGCGGATTGATGATTTCATCCTGGATTCTCACCGAGACACCAACATACATAATGCCTCTGTTGTGCCGAAGAAACAGTTCTACACGTCTTGTTCGACAAACAATTCCACGGAACATTGTGTCGCAAACCATGAAGCGCAAGCGGAGACCGCGAGTCGGCTCAGATACCATTTCCACGTGATATTCATGCACCCCCTTGAACAGGCAAGTTGATTGGGAGATGGCGAGTACGATGGATACGAAAGCTCAAGCCTCAGACACCCATTGTGTTGTGTTGCACGGGCGGCAATCTTCTGATCTAGGTCCATCTGAATACCCTCGACTTCTTTCGTCCCATCAACGGAGATCCCCCACCATAAGAGCCCCATAAGAGCACCATGAGACCTGTGGGAAGGGGAGGTCTCGTTTCGCTGATCCCACCTCTTGAAATACCTACATTGATGTTGACCGTCAACTCCAGAAATGGTCCAGTTTGGATTGCATACAGGTTCTATTGCCGAACATACCTTTCCTTATTACTACTCGCTGCTCTAGAACAAGTTCTAGTCTTCTGCCATCCCGCCAACAAAAACTGACGTCCCTCTTGCGGTTCCAAATTCCCCCAAGGCCACGAAATAATGTTAGAAACAATACACACCTTGCTTCTTACGAAATCACTCACTCCAATCCTTGCTCCAATCAACATCAAGAAACGCAACTAAGATCATGGATAGGATGTGATATGAGAAGGAAGAAGACTACAACGCGGTGCAAAGAAGATTGAAAAATCAACTCTACGCCTTTTGGTTGCAGCTCTGGTTTACAAAAGTGGAGAAGGATTCGTTGTATAGTTGGACAAAGAAGACATATCTGTGTTTTTTTGCGCTAAATGTTGAGAAGGAGAACTGACTACCTTGCTTGTTTAAAGGCGGGACTACAGTTTTCTATGGAGAGGTTTGTTTTTTGAAAGCCCCGTTTCTTCACTTCTTCGCCTTCCCAAAATGTCTATCCAAAGTCCCCTGTGGTTTTCCCCTCTTACGTTTCTTCTCACTTCCCCCATTCCCATCACCATCTTCTCCCGCCTCATTATCATCCTTCGTCGTCTGGTTCTTATCATCAGCCTCAACATCATCAAATAGTTCTTTCCACGAACCATCCAGCACCTTAGGATCATTCCCATACAATCCAGCCGTATACGCCTTCTTCATCTTATCAAGACAAGTCCTTCTCCGTTCCGCAAAATCAAACATCGGCCTCGGATACACGCCCCTTTCAACATCCCCACCAGAACTCGAAGTCTTGACTATCGCCATCACCTCATCCTCCCCAACAAGTTTCACCCTCGCCTTCTTAAGATCCGCAATCGGAGTTTTCCAAGGCTCATAAATATACTTCTTATCCACCCCCTCCAACTCAGGTACATACCTCTTCACAAAACTCCCCTCAGGATCCCACTTTTTCCCAAAAGCAACAGGACTATACATCCTAAAATACTGACTAAAAAAAGCAGTACAGCTCAACCACTGCCAATTCCCAACATTACAAGCAACCTCATGATCCAACAGCCATTCTTCAAATACTTCGGCACCGCGTTCCCAGTGTATGTAACAACCTCCTCGCGTCAAGAAACAGGCTACAGCGTGCCGACCAAGATGATGGATCCAGCCTTCCTGTCGCAATTGTCGCATCAACGCGTCGATAAATGGGAAACCAGTGAATCCGTATTTCCAGCGTTGAAACCAGGTTTCTGCTGACTCGGAATCAATTCGATACGTTCCAGATAGGAGATTTGTAGATGACGAGATGTCGCTTGGGAGATGCCATGGTATGAAGCGACAATGATCATTATTCACCGTTTGTGCGAAATTATGGCCTAGTGCTGCTTGCGCGCCGAAATACATATCCCGGAATAGAAGTTGGCCTATGAGAGATACTGGGGGTTGAGATGCTTTTCCAGAGTAGGATTTAATGGTATCTTGAACCCGCCAATAGAATTCTCGAACGCTGAGACTGCCGAAGTGGAGATGGGGGGAGAGGAGCGTCGTGGACTGGGGGAGGAAATCTGTTGGTGCTGTTTGAGGTTTTTCGAAGGTGGCGGTGTATTTTTTATCTTCTACGATCTTTGATAGGGCTGCAAGTGAATGAGTTTCTCCTCCTCGATGGGTTGTTGTTGCTAGAAATCCGAGTTCTTCCAGGGAGGGGACTGCGAAATCTCCATTTGGTCCTGAGATTTTTTGGTATAATTTATCGTTGTGTTTCCTGGGTGCGTTTCTGAAATCTGGTTCCTGTTCTGGTTTTTCTTGCTCGAAATCTAGTGGTGTTTCCCCGGGGTTTGGTAGGGAAGTTGGTGCTGGAATGGGTCTTGGTATCGCTCCAATCTTTGGACCTGCCGCTTCGACTTGAGAGATGGTCATTGTCGGTTTATTACCATTTTTCTTGACGAGCTCATCGCTATCCCATAATGTTCGGCCTGAGCGTACAATTACTTCAATTCCCGCTTCCTTAGCAGCTTCAAGCACAATTGCATCTCTATCGCGGGCATAAGCATCCGTATCTTTTTCAAAGACTAAATGTGTTATCTTCCAAGCTTTGAATAATTTCGGAAACAGAGTCTGTGGTGCCTCTCGCAAGAGAAATAATTTCGATTTTTTGTTGAGCTTGGTGATTGATTTTGAAAGGTCATTTTGACAATCGATTCTAGATGGAAATATTCAGTTTTCCTATTTCTTCCACCTCCGGATAAATAGGACATACAAAAATTGCCAGCGATTCACGCCAACTCTCGCGCGATAAACGTAATGAGGATCCCAAGCCCAGACAGGCCAGAAGGCTTCAGGCTGGAGGTCCAAAGCTGCTTTTAAAGCTGGCGAGTCATGGAGTCGTAGGTCAGTTCGAAACCAATATATCACCCTTGGTTTTGTCATTGTGATGTTCTAAAATGTGTTCTATCTTGAAAGCTTTCCATTTATATGTTAGCTGTTGGCGTGTTGTTGTTGGTTGCTTTTTTGGGGTTGTGTATGACGTCTGCACTTGGTGGCTTGGTTCGGAGTCTAGTCCAAAGACGGCGCCACTTTTTAAACGAGTTAGTCAGGGGTAAATTTCCCTCTGGAATGCTTCTTTTTTCCCTAGAAGTGACCTAATGTACCGGTGTGGTGTGCGAGATACCTTTTACACTGAGGTACCTTACCACCAGGGGTTGCAAGAATTCGTGACTATAACCCTACCCCGCTTTCCCTTCTACGATTGTCCCATTACTTCTAGGAGAATTAAGATAATATAAATGTACTTATTCTAGTCGTTTAGGACAATGAAATTGATTTAGTCGAACAATCGGGAATTTAGAGCAGAGAGATTCTACTCTTGGTCAGTTACGAATTTCCTGCACCCTCTGATGTTACTGAATTGCCATACAATCGAATATCTCGATCTTGGTTCGACGACAAGTTTTGCACTCTTGGCTAGAAGTTCAAACAAAGATTTTGTTGCAAAGCAATATGCCATACCCATTCCAAGTAGGAGGCCACAAGAATGACTCCAAAAGGGGTTTCATATCTTCCCAACTGCGTATCTCAAGCTTCTCGCAATAAAACACCTGGTACTTTAAAGCCCATGACCGACAGGGCCTCTCACTGGCAAGAATACCACCAACAAATAAAGCCCATAGCAAAAATCTCTCAAGTCTCAGATCATCTTCAGTTGAAGATTCTGCATCCAGGAAAGGATAAATCTCAGCTTGAAGTTGAGCCAAATATCTATCCATAATGCATGCTTCAAAAATGATATGTCGGATATAACTATCAAGCAATATCATAGCCGTATTATAGCAAATTCCCGCGAGTTTGTTTGAGCATGGATTTTTGGCGATGGTTATGAGTGTTGCCTGGCTCAGTAGGATTTCATCACTCTGTATCAACGAACACATTCCAAGATCTTCATCTCTTTCGATTTGTGATGGAGTGAGCCTGGTGAGCTTTTGGATTCCATGCATCAATCTGTGGAGGTCATTGCCAAGAACTTCAAGATTCGACTCTACATAAACTTCTTGGTTTTGAGACTGGACAGCTTTCCCGATACTCATTCGATTTTGGAGAGGCAACAAGCCCATGTATTCGGAAAGGGGAAATGCGAGGTTGGTTCCTATAGCATTTGCACAATTTAGATCCGCCCTGGATTTCAACCATTCATTAGCAATTCACAAAAACTTGGATGTTTTTGCTTCTCACCAAAGAACCATTCGTTTGACATAAATGTTGATCCCCGATTCCAGACCTCCTCGCAGGTCAACCAACTTCTTTAAACCAGCTAAGTGGATTTTAGCAGCGGGCAAAAGAACGTTCGAAGCCTACAAAGTGTGCGACCCTATTAGACAGTTTCCTGAAGCATTGATAGTGCAATCTACATACCCCATAAGTTGCTTGATAACTTGCCAAAGCTGCTACCGCTCCAATCGTACCATCTTCAATAGCAGTGGAGACATCGTCCAGTCTTTTGTTAATAATATTCATTGCTTGTGTTCGGTATTCCAGAGCTTTAATGGGATGTAGTCGATTTTGATAAAGACCCGCGAAATGCGAGAGCGTCATGAGAAGTAGTGGCTCGTCTTGAACTGATTGGAAGAGCCATTCTAGGCGAAGTCTGCCGATGAATTTCGTGTGGGGGAGGATTTTATTTGCTAACAGCACACAGAAAGGTCAGCAGGAAGTGGTCTATAGTACAAAAGAGCGGATGAGCTTATCATCAGGCGTCACCAGGGGTTGTAAGAATTCGTGACTGAGCCCCCTCGCGCTTTCCTTTCTACAATTGTCCTAACACTCTAGAAGAACAAAAATAATTTAAATATAATTGTTCTAGTCGTTTAGGACAATTGAATCGATTGTCTAAATTTTGGTTGAATAATTAATCGGGGATGCAAAACAGAGGGAGGAGTCCTCTTGGTCAATTACGAATTCCTGCACCCCCTGGTCGAGTGGTTTGAACAACTAGAGATACAACGAGTCTTGACTCTACGCCGAGTTGAATTTGTATTATGGGTGTAATGAAACGAACTGACCCTGGTAGAGGAGTGTCTGCACACGATGACAAACGATAATGGGCAGTACGCCAAATGGATCCAACACGCCATCAGCCGATCGCGGTAGGCTATCGATTCCCGGGCCCTCAATGACGCCTCGGACAAATGCGGTACTTCTATATTGCCTTGTTTGAGATGATACAATATCGCAATCTTTGAAAGAAACAATAAGATTGCTATCAATGAACAACGCACTGCTTCGCTGGGTTTTTCTAGCGTTGGATTTTACATCGTTGAGTGGCTGTTGCATCTCTTTTGAGACATCTTTGCCTTTCCGATTCCTCCTTTTGGTCTCCTTCAAGCCACTGGGGCCCAACCTGAACCGTTGTTTTTGTGGTAACGTGCTTTCAGTTGGGTTAACTTGAGGGCGTGCAAGTAAGTGATGAGAGATTCGTGTCTTATGTTTACTGCTGTTTAAGTCTCGTCTAACGTGCGCACGAACCGCGCTCAAGGACTCCCCATGAATCTTTCCCGAAGAGTCTTCTGTTTCAACGAAATGAAATTCATATCCTTTGGTTTCGTTACTCCTGGCCTTATTATCATCCGTTCTTTTGTTGGCACGCTCAACTACTATAAAATATAAGTTAGGATTTTCAATAGAGAGAGCGATATCAACTGCACGAGCTGGTAAAGAATAACATGCAATATTGAGATGAATAACGTACATTTTTCGGGAGACATATTTCCCTTGAGGATGCTACCCCCCTCTCAACGCTGGCGTGTTGAATGAGCGTTGTGCAACATGCAGTACTTGACACCCCCACATCGACGTCCTATAAAAAGCTTTGGGGTTTCTTTTTGGACAGATGCCCACAGAACAACACAGTTCAGAAACAGAAATGGGTTCGTTACCGCGCTCCAGTAGCAGTTAGAAAAGTGCCGCGGTCAACAAACACGGCATCATACTCTGGGGCTCTCCGTATGAAACATTTCAAATCACTTCAACAAATCTTGGGGAAACAATGAAAAGAAAAAGACGAAGTGACTCAGGAGATGAGGCTGCACAACGATAGAGAAAGGCGGGTGTAAGCCGATTCATCATTGGCCACCGGAGAAATTGGATTGTCAAGCCAATAGAAAAGTGAGCCAAGAACAGAGTGGAGCTCACAAACCACCTTCCAAAGGACAAAAGCTAGAAATCATAACTAATTTAGGAGACTGTGATAGATCCTTCCTAGGCCCACCAGGGGCCAAAATAAAGAAACGCAGCTTGCTTTTGAAGTAACCCAGAATTCAACGACAGTTCCTGAAAACCCCCCAGCGACCTTGAAACCTTACGCCAGCATTAATCGAAAACCTCTAGAGCTGATCCAGCTAACTCAAGTTGAAAGGTTCACCTCATCATCCTCATACTCGTCGTGCAATTTCCAACTCATCGGGCCGTAAATCTCATCCTGTCTTCCAAGCGGAGTCAAATCTAGTAAAGAGTGGTTGACTAGTAGATGATCCAAACCCCTTGCATACGTTGAGTACGTATGGTAGACGTGGTTTTCCTCCTTGTAAAAGACACTCAAGCCGGGCCACTCTCCCTTCGTCGTGGGACCCATAGATTTGTAGTTGTACTCGGGAATGGCCACATCTGGGTCCAACGTGACATGAAAGTCGAAATTGAAGTCGCTACCAAAAGATGAATACCATGGAAAATTCCAATTCATCCGCTTTTTGTACGCCTCAATCTTTTCAAGTGGAGCGCGAGAGACAAATACCAAAGTAGTGTCTCGAGAGTTTAGATGGCCGAGAGTCGAAGGCAAGTTATCAGCAACAAAGCTGCAGCCATTGCAGCCAGCTTTGTCGTCGGGGCTGAGCATGAAGTGGTAGACAATGAGCTGTCGTCGTCCTTTGAAGATATCTGATAGAGAGACTTTGCCATCTGCGCCCTCGAATATGTATTCCTTCTCGAGTTTCAACATGGGGAAGTTGCTGCGAAGCTGTGCGCGGAACTCGTCTGCGGCTTTGAGGGCGGCTTTCTCTTTGGCAAGAAGCTCTTTTCGAGCTAGGAGCCATTCATCTCGAGATACGACCTGGAAGAGAATAGCTTGTTAGTCAAGTATCCTCATTTTGTTTGCCGAGTCTCGTTTACCTTTCCTGGCATATTGGCTTCTTTAGTGTACTTGGTTGATTTAGATGATTGAGTTGTTCGTAGTCTGGAAAGTTATAAGGACGTGAATGAGGAGTTGTTTGCTAAATGTTCACCTCTGTTTGCATGGAAGAATGTTTCTCCGAGCTTATGTCTCAGAACTCTAACCTCTCTCCTTGGATTTCATAACACAGGTTTCAATCGAGATATGGTTATTGAATATGCGAATACTCACGCTCTCCTCAATCGCTTACTGGGGTTGGTGTTGTGCTCGTAAGCACTTGTTGGTGTACTGCTAAACTCCTTGTGAGCTTTTGATGATGGTCTCTTGGGTGACCAAAGATTTCATCTTCATTTTCCCTCTAGGGTCCCTGAGAAGAGAGAGGTAAATACCCATTGAAGCTCGTGCAAGAAAATCCAAAGCCAAGAAAACAATTGGCTCTGAAAATTTTGTACGGAATAATCCCTTTTGCGATCAAGTATGTACAGGGTAGGATAGGAAAGAGAAGAAATAAGTGAAGGGGGAAGGGGCAAAGCAAGATATTCAAAATTCCGAAGCTCACACTAAGTTGCTCCCTCAAGTATCACCGGCAGTTACATCAACTTAGAACCCCCTTCGCGCTTCAAAGTTTCCAAGTGGTGCGCGAGAAACAAGTCACAAAGTGGTCTACCAAAAGTTCAAGTGACCTGGAGTAAAAGATGGGTACTTCGCAACGAATCTCGTGAAACGGCCAGCAAGGAAGTATTCGACTCCCCAACAATCGTTCCAAATTCTCTCAAACCGCACGAACAAAGAAAACAACCCCCCAAGCCCCTACCCCCCGTGCGTCCATCAACCCCCTCGCTTAGCCCCATTCCCCTGTATAACCACTAATAAGACTTTCACTACCATCAAAACTGGATACTCTGTCGCCTGGTCCAGTCAGTTAATGTATAATTCCATCATTGGTTGACATTAACTGTTCCCTCCCCCTCCTTTTGGTCCCCTCTTTAAAAAAAAATTAGTTTCTCCTCGCTTAATTCTAATAATGCTCGGCCTAGGTAAGAGATTGTTACGAATAAAAAAGCCTACTACCTACGAAGGCGGACTTTCTCTGGTCCCACTCCTGAAGGAGGGTTAGGTACCGCCTTGGCTCTGTGGTTTACGCGCCCGGGGGGGTAGAGTTTTGTTGTTTTTGTTATTGTTTTTGATTGGACTTTATGACTAGACTCATTTAGCTTTGGAACCTACGCGTGTTCTAGTTGTGTTTTGGGCTTCTTTTCTTCTAACGACTTATGAGATAGAGTAGCGGCTTGACTTTCTGAGTAGAAGTGAGCGGTGAATATTATGATTGAACCCAAACATGGAATGGCAGACGACGACGAACATGCATTCTTTTTCATTTGTAAGCCAAAGCCTGCTGCAGTTGATGCGCATGTATTTTCAAGCAAGCCTTACATGTTTGTGGTGACGAAACCTGTTGGGAGGATCTTTGCTCTTTAGTACTTTTCTATTTGCTATGGCACAAATTTTCTTGTCTCAACTCTAATCTCTGCTCAGATGTATTCACGCAACTGACAATTCTTATTCAAGTGATGTGTTATGCCTAAAGATATTTGCTGGTACACCACTAAAGTCCTCAGAGGGCAAATTGTATTCAGTCCTAGTGTCTTCTGGCAAACCCCAGATTCCTATGCTGTAACTATCGATTGATCTCTAGCTCATTGTCTAGCAGAGAGAGAGAAAGTCATCAGCGAAGGAAATCTATTTTTAAGAAGAGCCAAACTCAAAGACTAGTGGCTTTAGCATTCTATAATAAGGTCCTTCAAAACGATATGCGACAAGAAGTAGAGGAGAAAGTGGGGGAAAGGAAGGGTGACAAACGCTAAACAGGTCGTACGAGTACTGAAATATCTCTCTTCGTTGCTCCCTTAGATTGAACAGGGGGGAAAACGCCAACAGATCACCAAAAATCAACCTCAACTTAACGCCTCCTTTCTAAAACAAACACTACTAATAGTCTGTCCCACCGCACCCCCAAATTTAAAACTCCTATAAGCAATCTCCCCCAAAACAACCAAGTGCCCCTCTCCCTCAGCATCATTAACAAACCAACCTTTCAACTCATCCGGAGTCCAATTACAACTCGTAACAAGTAACAATCCTCCCTCCCTAACCAAAGGCAACACCCTCTCCCTATACCCCTCGCAGATCCTCCTCCCCCTCTCATCCTTCTCCTCACTCAAACTAATAGCATCAAAGGTCCCTTTGTCAAGCACCACATCCCATCCCTCCTTTTGCTCCCCACTTAGCACAGTAGTCTCTCTTGGAGTTTCAGTCATGATATCCCATTTCAGAAATTCAACTTCCTTCTCGCCTTCTAGGTTTTTATCCTTCGCTATCCGTTGCGCAAACTCGATACTTCGTTCGGAATAATCCACTCCCAGCATTCTCCCCTCCCAGATTATATCTTCCTCATCTAAATCTTCATCTTCGTCGACAATGCCACGTAATCGCACGAGAAAATGACCATTCCCGGTTCCTAAATCTAAGAAACTGCAGTTCTTTGGGGATATGGAGGGCCCGAGAACTTGGTCTGTGAGGATCGAGGTCGAGAGGTAGGAGAGGATTTTGTCTTCGGCGGAGGAATCGTTGAACCAGATTGTGCCGACGTCGGAGGTGTCGCGCGCATGGTTTGTGAGTTCATTTGTGTACAGTTTGTCCCAGCTGGAGAATATGTTAGCTTTCTCTTGAAGGGTAGTATTGGGTTTCCTGGATGTGGATTGAGGGGTTGGCGGGGTAAATTGGATCTGCGAAACTCACTACTCCTTTGTGCCGAGAGGGGATGGCTCGAGATGAGTTGGTTTTGTTGGTGCGTTTGAAGCCATTTCTCACTTGATCATGTAGAAGTTGCCTCAAGAGCCGTCTTTAAGAGAGATTGCCCTGAAGGTCGAAATTTGTTGATTTGGCGGGGTGGCAGTAAAATGATCGCCACTGCTTTTGGAGGCGGTGAAACGAATATAATTCCAAGAGAACCTTACCTACCCTGGGAGGAAAAGGCCTTGAGCAATTTAGTTTCTTTGCCTTTGGTTGAAGAACCGCGGGATGACTTTTCGTGAGGAATGTGCGACTTGTAAATTTGCTGCTAGTGGTAAATTGAATTGGGGAAGGAGCAATTGGCAAAAAAGTCTCTTACCTAGGTACCTGAAACTCGACGTAGCAAATGTGGTACCGTCAAGAATGTCGCAGCAGAGCTCCTTTCCTAGCTACCAATCTCCCCAAAACAACATGCCAACTGATGGTTCTTCGCATTCCAACCATCCGTAGAACTCCCCCAATCCCCACAAACGCCAAAACCATGCCCATGCCATTATTTCGTTGCCCAATCCCAATCCAACAACCTTTCAATTACCCTAGCTCCTAAGAACCTCCTCAACCTCCCTACTACTATTCGCCATCCCCTCAGCCTCTTCCCCCAACCCTTCCCCCGCACCCTCAAGATCACCCACCAGCCTCTCCAATCCCCCTACCAATCCCTCAATCTCCTTCCTCTGCTCTACAGTCCTCTTCGCCAACTGCGCATTCTGACTCTCCACAGTCTGTAACCTCGCATTCAAAAGAGACTGCTGACTCTGTAAATGCGGCGTAAGATTCGCTTTCAACAACGCAGGAGGAGGTTGTGTATGCGGAGGTATTTCCTCATTTTCGTTATTAGGAGGGAGATCGGAGGAGGATTGGGATTTTCGATAGCGCGCCGTGGCGATGATGTCTTCGAGTTTATTGAGGTGGTGGACTATATTTCTTTCTTCTACGATGGTTGCGAATTCTTCCTGTTTTCAATATATTAGCTCCCTATTCCCCATAACCATCCCTTATTCCGCCATCTCTCGATCTTCTTGCGCGACGTACCTTAGCCAAACCCTCCAACCTCCCTAAAAACTGACCGTGATAAGCCCTCAAAGCACCCGGAGCCCTCTCCGCAATCTCGGGGAAACAAGCCGCAAACGCATCGTAAGAAATCGCTTTCAGTGTCGCAGACAGTGTCTTCTGATACAGAGTGGTAAAAGCTGTTGCGCGAGGTCCAGGCGTAAGTGCTGTTGGTGCTGTAGGCGGGGGTGAGGGCGATCGAGGAGGTGAGTTCGAGGGAGCAGGTGGGTTCGCGGTCGAGGCTAATGTTGACATTTTTGGGGAAATATGATAATGCAATGCAAGAAGTTACTCGAGCAGTATTACTCTAGGAAAGATTCTTTTGTGGCGCGAAGCAAAACTGGTTGTCGCAATGTCAAGTTGAAAAAGGGCGCGTATCGGGTGGACGCGAATCCCTGCAATCAATCGGCCTCAGCAAGGCTGAACTCCACGAGACTTGGCCCGCATTGACATTGTTTTATTTGACCCCCTTGTTACATTTCGCCTGGCGAAAGTAAACAAAGTATTCTTGAAATCTTTATCATTCACGGAAACAAGATATGTAAAAATACAAAAAGTAATAGCGAAATTATTCAGTTATTTTCATTCTCATCATCCCTAGTAAAGTCAAACGACTAAAAGGTACCACTCTCATCATGTACAACCAAGTGGCAGACAGTATATTACAGTCCAAACGCCCTTCAAATGCATCCAATATTCTTCCCAATCCCACATATCTCATCATCTACAATCACTATAACTTAAGAAAAGTCAACTGTCCCAGTTGGGACTCCAGATTTCCGATTTCGTTCTTGCCTTCTCCTCCGCCGCCTTTCATCAGCACTAGCACCCATCTCACTTCCTTTTCCTGCCCCAGCCCCAGAAGGACTCATTTCACTCCAAGTACCATGGCTCTCCCGACTTCCAATACTCGTTCCACCTACAGCAGAAGATTCCCCAGGTTTAGCACTGTAATAAGCACTATCTTTTGGCCTCCTTCCAGCTGCGAATGCTGGGTTTGGTGGACTCAGAGGTGTCATGGGCGGCGGGGGAACTACAGATTCGGCTCTTCGCTCTGCAATCTTCTCCGCAGCTCTTTCGCTTCTTCGATATCGTCGTCTATCGACTCCGGTATCAGTGCCACTGAGACTGCTCAGACTATCAGCGCGCTTCTTCCTTGCTTTTGATGTCCCCCGTGCTGCCCTCTCAACTTTAGCCTCTTCTTCTGTGAGTCGTCGTAATGTTACATGTCGATCATTGTCGCCATGTACCTTTACTTTCACACTCACAGGTGGCGAATCGACGGCACCTGTTCTACTCCTACTTCTTCGTCTTCTCGCTTCTTCTTCAGCAGCTAGTCCTGCCGCTGCTGCAACCGCCTCGGCAGCCGCAGCTTCTCCTTGTCGCCGTCTTCTCTCGGACGGTCTTCGATGTGGATGCCCGCCATTCGACACATATGCTTCACTGCCAGATTCAGATTGGTGTAAAATCCCCTGAGGATCTGGTGGTGCATGAGGCATCTCTACGGTCTCTGTGATATCGTGACGTGACCTGGACTGTCCCATCGCGGAGGAAGCTGCTCCTCCTGCTAATGTCGATGGAATTGGAGGTATAGTGGAGGTTCCTGGTCGTATTTGGTGCGGATCTGCAGGGATAATAGATGATAAGTCTGAAGACATCATTGATGGTGATGGTCGGTGTTGTTTTCGAGAGGGTGTGCCAAATCCATCTCCTGTATAACGTGAACTGCCCCCATGTCGTTTCCGTCTCTCGTCCTCCATTTTCTCTTCTTGAATTCGGTCAAGACGATCCATCTCCTTCTTGTCTCGGCGGTCCTTCATTTTCTTCACAAACCAACCAAGTCCCAGCCCAGCTAAAACTCCCTTTGCTACTCCATGACTCTCTTGAGGTCTCCGAGATGGAGAATCGCTATTAGTATAAGAATCGGTATACGAGGTATAACTCGATCTTCTTCCGATAGAATGAGGGCGGACAGGTCGTGGTGTTATCGGACGAGCCTCTGCAGCACTAAGAGCCGCCGCAGCTGCACTAGGATCTCCTGGTCCTGGTAATAAAGGTGTATGCGGTCGTCTTCCTTCCTCCAGCCTAGTACTTTCGCTATAAACACTCTCGTTGTGTTGGTGTCGTCTGCTAGGCCGCCTAGAAGGGGTATCGGGTGCGACTGAAGTATAATCGGACTCGGAAACATCATCCCTTCTTCTCTGTCGTCTGTCGTACCAGCTCTTGACCAAACCAGCAGCCCCCACGGCGGCTGCAGCTTTCATCAAAGTATCCATTCCTCCCCCTTTTCTTTTATGGGTCTCGTATTTCTCGTCTTCGACATAACTTCCACTTCCCCTGCGACTTGGCACAACTTCGTCCCTTCTCGACCTGCTGCGACTTCTACTTCTACTTCTCCGACGTCCGCTCAACAGCGCAGCCGCGCCTGCTCCAGCTGCAAGAGGTCCAAGAATGCCTCCGAAACGGCTTGGCCTCTTGTCGGAAATAACAGTCCCACCATGACTGCTCTCTCTTCTGACGACTCCGACCGAAGCCCTAGCTCTAAAGCTACAGACGAAGAAAACAACCAAGAGGAAAAACATGCAAAGTGCGTACATAATAAAGGTCCATTTTGGACTTCCATAGAGCGTCAATCCAAGCGGAATTTGGGCCATTCCTAACAAGGCAGTCGCTCGTCCAATCCATTGGTGTAGGTAGAGTACTAGGGGAATTCTAGTCCTTGTTCTCTTCTTTTCCTGGCGATGAATGCATCCTCCAAATATCGCTTGAAATAGAATCAGAACGTAAATGGCGAGTCCAATTCCGTGATGTGGGTTGGTGAGGCTTCGCATTGGACCAACCGCAAACCACCCTAATACAAACACCACCGTTGTGAGTCCAACAGTCAAAATTTGTAGGTAAATATGAATTCGTAATGCCAATCGAGGCGATCGTCCGTAAAATTGAGCGGTCAAGATGGCCGCAGGAACGACGAAGAGGAAGGTTATAACTGCGAGAATTGCATGTCCCAATATTAAGTTGTAATATCCTGGCATAGCCGCGAATCGATTTCCCATTCCTGTTGAACAATTCGAGTCAGTACAGGCCTCTCGTCCTTGGGTATTGAGTAAATACCATTATATCGCATCGTTTCAAAATTCAGCCCCATAAGGTTTGGCAGCAGAAAGTCATTCCTCGTCGAGTCCCAAGTTCCATCCCCAACATACATCGTATTCGAAGAGTAACTGCTGCTCCCAGCCGGGGAAAGATTGTCGGTTGCCATTACGGCGGGATTCCAACGTGCTGGCCCTCGAGGGGCAGCCTAGATGCTTCCAAAATTGGTCCCTCAAGACAATGGTATTGTGCGAATGTATCCGCTGAAGATTCGATATCGATTTGTAGCCGTGGAATCAAGAAAAATGTTGGTTTATCTCAGGAATGTAGATCAGCGGTGTCGAACGGAGTAAACAGTCTTATCGGCGCTTATCCGGAGCCTAGCGATGCGTTGTACAGAATTGTAGATGGGTCGGCCAGCACTTGGTTTGGTTTTTGTAAAGATGTCTATCGTAAGCAAAATAATGAAGTCTTTGATCATGGATGGAAGCTTGGGAAGCAGAAGCACCTGTTTTTGCCAGGGATCAGCTTCTCGTCACCCCGCGCAACCATGGAAAGGTGTTGGCCCAGGGATGCGTTTTCCACGAAAGAGGTGCGGATTAAAGTAAGGAGTGTCTTTAGTGAGGTGGCACCAAAGTCACGTGAATGGACTATTTCGAGGAAACTGGGATCCTGCCTCAAGCCTACGCAACTACTTCTTTCTTTAACCTATTTGTTACAATCACTTCATCGCGTTTCAAAGGAGTGTTCATAACAGTTGGTTTCATTATTCATATTATCTGCACCAGCAAAAGCAATTTCTTTCGAGGGTCAGTCTCCGCTGTCTCTGAGACTCTGCACGATGCCTCCCGAGACATCGGTATTTTCCAGAGGCAGTGACACTGAATCACTTACGCACGTTTCTCATCGAATCCACAGAGCTACCTGGTGCTAGCAGATCCAAAAATCTCTACATCAACACCACCCGTACACAACCCCTCAATTTCGCTCTCGACGCCATCCTGGAAAGCCTTTTGACTTCGTGTATACTCGGCCCAGATGTGGACAACCGCTGTACGGACCTTCTCAAATAGCTCCGAATCTACAGCTTCTCGCGCCATTCTTGCCTCCTGGCAAAGTCCCGTGAACTGGTCAAAAATGATGGTGTTAGGGCATTGGCTGTTGATTCCCGTCACAAGCTTTTCCAACCTCCAATAATCCTTCCATATCTTCATCATTTCCAGCGATGGTTCAATTTGAGAGACTTCACTTGGCCATCGTCTCATAAAATCGATAAAACGATCATATTGGCCATTCGCCGCTGGCCCGGAATTGCGTGGATATAGCTCAATCGGAGGGTTGGTCGAAGTGCTGCTATTCCCCATAATGACTCTTTCCGGTTTGAAACTGGCACATTTTCCGATTCTGGTAAAAGGTGCAAGTAAGAGGCGAACATCAGAGTGCGCATCCGAAATCTCGGTATATATATTCTGGAAAGCCATGTCGACTCCCAATCTCAAGTTCTTCGTCGGAAGCCGCTGGAGCCTCCCAATCAGGCGATGGATATGGTCGGTGAGCTCATAGACGATGACCTTGCGCGATTGTAGAGTGTCCGCCGACACAGACCCAAAGCCAATGTAGCTGGGCTGAATGACGTTTGGCTGACCGAAAGCTGTAGTAGGTCCAGGTATATCGACTGAGATCCGAAAAGAGCGAATCATATTGAAATACCTATCAGCGATCGGTTGTGTCCAGGAAGGTCCGTTGATACCGTAAACAAAGGGTATTGGAACTTTGAGAGGGGGCTGGCTCCGAGTGGCAGCAGCAGCATAGCCTATTAACCCTGTACTGGCGTTGTCCTGTTCTTGTCGTGCCATCATAAGTCTTTTTTTATTTTGTTGTTCGAGGAGCATAAGTTGCATTTGATAGTCTTGGAGTGCGTGATTTCCAGTCGTACTGGAACTTAGCCCAGACATTCGAATCGTTTGTAGTTTGGCTCCATTACACATTGTCAGAAAGTTCCGAGATATCTGTATTTCAAAGGTCTTTCTGCCATAAAGCTGGCGGGCAACCTCATCGTGGATCATCGAATTGACTCTGAGAATGGCCATCGATACGCCTCGGAACACTTTTAAATCGCGAGGTTCATTCAGCGAGGGACCATGGCGTATGAACCTCGCGGGTACGAATGACCCTGGAATTAGAAATTCGTATATATTCATGCGAACCTCGGTCGGAAGCTCCAGGAAATAACATGATTGTCGTGATCGGTGTCGATAGCACAGTCGAAAGTCGTGTGGTTTGTATTGAAACACGGCACCACATTCAAAGCCACATGGAAGAACTTCTCGACATGAAGTTGCCAATCGGGGTTGTTCGCGATGCTTTTTGCAAGTAGGCATCAAGTGAGCGACCCTCGTTCCACTGGCCCTATTCAAGCAAGCCGCTCCTCTTTTGCTTCTCCCAGAGCATACTTTCAGAGCTTCGGTGTTGTGTAGTGTGCAATGTTTGAGGTGTGCAATGGCGGTATGCTGATATGAAAAAGGTTCGGCGGGAGAAAATGGAGCCGAGCTAAGGAGAGGTGGTTGACCATCATAACATGGCCCAGAATCATTATAAGGAAACATATCCAACCTCAATTCTGAATAGCCTGGAAATGAGGGGCCGGGCATGATTGATTCTCCAGTGTTCCGAAATCCTGGGTTGTTTTGGGTAGTGAAAAAATTTATGGGTGTGGATGGGTTTATGGAATCCAACTAGGCCGTATGTTGGGTCACCCGATCGAGTATGTTGGAGGCCAGTTGAGGGGTCTCGTTACACGAATATCGCATACCACCACGCGAGTGAGTCGTTCTAAACGGGTAAGATACGATCTCGATATCCACCCTGGAGATAACGACCCACGATATTCTTTCTGTGAAAAAAAGAAGTGACATGCATGACCCCAAGTGACCGGAGGGGAGTTAAAGGGTATATGTATTCATTGCATACCGGTGTATACATACGGAAGTAGGCAACTCGTAGGCAATTGTGGTGGTTGCCTGACCCCTTGCATTCCTCGCTTCTTACTCTGAAGAGCAAATGCCG
This sequence comes from Hymenoscyphus fructigenus, assembly GCA_001414455.1. Classification (NCBI taxonomy): domain Eukaryota; kingdom Fungi; phylum Ascomycota; class Leotiomycetes; order Helotiales; family Helotiaceae; genus Hymenoscyphus; species Hymenoscyphus fructigenus. Next base: position 339,026 of record LKUV01000004.1, on the reverse strand, counting down.
CCAAATTGCCTTCATCCTCAACCGCCCCCTCCTCATCCATTCTCCGGCCGCTCACGCAACCCTTTGTCCACATACAGTGACATACCTACGTCCGTATGCTCGCATATTGTACGTGCGGTGATGTGATAGGTCTTCGGCCACGATACGGATCGGGCGAGGCAACATTTTTGAGCCGCACATGGTGGGGAGTTGCGAGAGCGAAAGGCCCGTGGAAGACGATGCGATGTCTTCTTTCGGGTTGGTGCAGAGGCTGGCTGGCAATTTGGCTGACTGGAATGTACGCTGTAGGGATTTTGATTGGTGCAGAATGCGAAGAAATTATTCGAGACTTGCCAGAGAAAGGAAGTCTAGCGACACAAGAGTCCGATGCCGAGCACGAAATTCTTTCGTACATGCGACACTAATACAGATTCTTCTCTACATGCAGGAGACCTTGAGGTCCGATTTCCATGATTAGAGGTGCAATGGAATTGGAATGGATTCATTCGGTTATTACATAAGCATTGCCCTCGTTGACCAGGCTGGTTCATTGGATATTTCGTGTGCTGTTTCCTCATTAGTTTGATTAGTTGTCCATTTTGCTTTTCGCGTTAGGAATTTGCGTTCTTTGCAGCCCCACTTACTATTTCTTACAGTCATCAGCGAGACACTTGTTTCCAAATTGTCTTGGTGCATTTAGATTACGAAGGTAGCTCCTATTGTAGTAATTCTCACGTACTATACTAGAGGATTGCGACTATTACCTCATCGGGTATTTGATCCTTACAGGCGTACATACGACGAATTAGAATTTAGAGCTCGGGTTTTATTTTTTTCACTGGCTTCTCATGTTATTTTGCCGATCCTAGGTTTCGGGAATCTGACTAGTTGGTTCCAAGGCGAGGATTTCAAGTATAGTAATCAGGTTCTCGACATTTTCCCGATTTGTTTAAGCATTAGGTCAATTGGTTGACGGATGCATGCTCGTGAGTGCCCATGTTTTGTGAAACCATACTGCGAGTAGATGAGTAACGTCGCCAGCTCTTTCTTCTGTTCGGGAGCTTCCGTCCGTCGAGTAATCAAGCCATCCTTATTTTCCAATTGTTGACTAGATTTGCTTGGATGTAGCAATGTTTTGTCTTATCAATGGAATTGTGTTAACTGGCTTAGTGCTGCATCTGAAAGATGAAAAGTCTCAGAAATCGATGTTTGAGACAGGGTTTTTCTTTTTTCACCTTTTTTTGGGTTAAAACAACCAAGAAATAAGGAGCACTGAGTTAGAGCTGTTGGTTAAGAATTTGATGCGGATGCTAAGGTAGGGAACCAGGGAGGAGATGTGGTAGGAGGAAAAACGAGGAACCTGTTCGGGATAATACCTCTATTTTCCTTTCGTATCTTGTTCTCTTTCAGGCAAGTCATTGATATTTGGGGCCATCGAATCATCTTGGATAGTTCTTCTTTTTTTGTGATATTATTTTAGAGTTCATGTGCTGGCCATGGTTATCTCCGCGGACTTGTATTCGTAATTTACGACAGCTAGCCTACAGTAATAGATCCGATCATTACCCTGTGTACACATACTCTACAAAGATTCTGCGTTAAAGCCAAGCATTATTCAAGATTAAGACAAATAAGAACGAACTGTCAATTTCCCTTGACTCTTTTAAATAATATCCAGGAATATCTGAGAGTTTTTAGAATGATAAGATACAAGAGTGCCAGGGAATGTTTTCTTCCATGCTCGTAGCCAATAAAATTCAACTTTTCCACGATCCCGTGCACATTTTTTTTGGGAGTTACGGTTGCGAAAAATAACTCCAGTTCCCTTGTCTTGTAGTAGGGTTGCTAGTTTAAAAGCAGCATAAATTATATCACAAGTTGTTTGCCTCACTCCCAAGACACCAAAGTATGCCTAAGTGGCCCAGACTTGAGCGCCGATACGATATTTCATCGGAATATCGCGATATATATTATCGGGTTACTTAAATCCGATACGATTATTATCGTAGACACCCCCGATACCGTATCGATAGTATCGGTACCCAAGTCTACCTAAGTCAGATTCGTGCAGGCATAATCAAATCTTTCTTCTAGGACTTCCCCATCCTCAAGATACAAGATCTTGGGCGCAACCCTTGTCATTTCCCTGAACTCATCGTCATCGCTTTATAATGAGAGGTTATTAGTGGTGTTTATTTTCAGTAGTATTTCAAGCCTCCGAGCCAATGCTCTGAAATCGCTAGGCGCGGCGGATATTAAAAGCGGTAGTAAATAAATTACCTGTTGTTCAAACTTTCTCGCACTATTTTAAAACTTCGTTGTTCCAAAACACCTAGGTGGTTAATCTTAAATTTTTCTAAATGCGCGGGGTAATTCATCTAAATTACCCTAGGAATTTAGATCAACGAGAGCTGGATAATCAGGTACGAACCTGCTATATTTACCGCCACTTCTAATGTCCATGGCGAGGGCGAGGGCGAGGGCGAGGCAAAATATTGACTTTTCATCAACAGTAAATAAAGCCTATCTCAACTCGGCCCCCTATACCACCTTTACCCACAAAAACTCAAATATACATAGTTCTCTCAATTAATTGGAAACCTGCGTGGCTCACCAGTCATACAGGCCGCATCAATGTCCTTGAAAAACAAGATGAAAATGCCTATGCATTAATGTGAAAAGCCTAATATAGGATTGATAGCCGTCACAATACAACCCAGGTAATGCTGTGTTTCACTCAGGTGCTGTAAGGGGTAAAACTCCTGAGTATGGCTCGGGCTGAGTCCCTCGCTAAAAGGGCATGCACTTATTACATTCCCACACTTATTGCATTCCTACACTTATTGCATTCCTACACTTATTGCATTCCTACACTTATTGCATTCCTACACTTATTGCATTCCTACACTTATTGCGTTCCTACACTTATTGCATTTCTACACTTATTGCATTCCTATACTTATTGCATTTTATTTCCTGCAAATTCCAAGTATTCTTGCTAGGCTATATATATAGTCGTGAGAGCGACTTTTGTACTTAGTTCTTCATGCACTTCTTAACAATTTAATATTGAACCATACCTTTGAGTTATTCGAGGTGCCATTTTTTTTTGACTAATTTTTTGGAGCTTTTTGGTTTTTTAGGCCTGAGGTCTTGGGTTTTATGATGTTTGCATTGCGGGTTTGTCTTTGTGATCAAGAGGTTTGGTAGTTTAGATTCTTAGTAAAAACAGTTTTGTATACTCTAGACTCCAAGAATTCGCACCATATTATCCCAGCTACCCTACTAGTCCTACTCAAAAACTACCACTAGGACAACGCGAATCCTATGACCAAAAAATCAGACTCATAAGACTTTCGTATAGATATCAGAGGAATAACTTATATCCTTCGCAGACCCAGTACAGCAGATCAATTAGGAAGCGCAATCTGAATCTTGGGATGTGGGATCGCCTGGTTATTCAAGGAAGGATGTTAGTGGAGTCGATTTTGGGAATAAAGGGCGGGTGGATGGAATGAGAATAGGAATTTACAGCTATCTGTAGCACCACCACAGCAGTATTCAACGCCATTACAGCCGCTTTGGGCTATTGAGAGGGTGGCAGAGAGGAGGAGGAGGAAGGTGGTGAGGGGCATGTTGTTTTGATTATGGCAGTTGGATTGGACTTGGGTATTGGAAAGTGGTTTTTGTATATAAGTGGAAGGAAGTTGGGAAGAAGAAAATATTGGTTAAAAATAGTTGGAAAGAGGGGAGAGTGCTCGATCATATATGCTATGTGGGGAATTGAATGGAAATCTATATCTATCCGCCAGTCGCACAATCTGGTGCATGACGTAAAGCTTGTTAGAAGATCGACTTTTGTGATGAACAGTACCGCCAGACAGATCGAGTGTGATAGAAGATCATGTAACTATCTAAAGTCCAGGGGTACAGGAACCATGAAAGCTGGGTTGCAATTTACTGGGTTCGCTGAGTTGTGGGCTTTGTTTGTGAACTATTCGGTTTATATTTGTGAAGAAGTGACTGTGACCATTCCCTAGAAAAGCTTCTGTAGGTTTAAATTTTGCCGAGTAGAAGCAAGTAAATTTTAGTTACCAAAAACAATTCTCTCATTGTTAATCGAAATCTCACAATTGAAGTAGATATATTCGAGGCGCTGGTCTATTACAGAAGAAATATTAACACTTATGTAGCTTTGAGTAGTATTTGGAGGAATTTCCTTCCTTTATTCTATAAGCTTAATTGCCGAATATTATTAACGGGATATCATGAGTCCAGCATAGGTCCCTAATATTATGTCTTGAATTGCTGGTACGTCTTCGTTGTTTTGAGTCTATGAGATGTGCTGGTAGCGATTTATCTAGTCGGAATCGCTCATGGAAACTGTATTAAATCCAACCAACTCTTAACACCAAAACATATCACAATTAGGCTCAACTCCAACAAAAGGTAATGAAAACACCAAAAAGAGACACATTGAATAAACAGCCGCACTTCTTCCCTTTTCTAGATCTCCAACTCTTTTTTGTTGAAAACGTTCCTAGCACAGAATCCGATTCGCAGACTATTGAACGTGACAGTTGTGCTTATTTGTATTCAAGTACATGTGGAGAGCTGGGAGATGGTGGAGCTTTTTGTGCACGGAAGTGGGCCAGCTCAAGAGAAGGCTCAACTGCTGAACCATCGACAGGTTGAGGTATTTGAACACGTGAGAATTCATGGGCACTCTCAAAATGCACAGGAGAATTGATCACAATGGTGGTCATACAAGTAAGAATATCGCCCTCAACCCCACCCCCCGCGATGCGTTTTCGAAAGATAAAGGAATCTGAGGTGGGGGAGGTTATATTCTCCATAGAGGCTGGGTCGTAGCTTCCTTCCAGGTTTTGTCTGCTCTCGTCATGTTGGCGCAAGCTCAGGTCGTTTGAAATGGAGAGGAAGGAGCGACTAGACTTCGTGTCATTTGGGACTCGAGGTCAAGAAATCAAGCTAGGGAAGGAACGACCCTTCTTTGTCCGTTAAAAGCACTTCCTCAAATACATAGTCTCCACGAATTACAAAAAAATCATATACGGAGCACACCATCCCAACAACCCCACTAATCCCACCTAAAACTACTACGGGAACAGCGCAAGTCCTATAATAAGAATCAAAATGAGCACATCGTTTGGATAGTAAGACGACATAGGTAACTCACATCGTTTTCAGACCCGGTACAGCAGGCTAATTCAGGGGGGCAAGGTGCACCTTCAGGAATTAATGTTTCGGATATTGCAAAGCCCAATTTAGGTATCGCAAAGCCTAATGATTTAATCAAGAACGTTAGTCGAGTGGATGGGGGAATAAATGTGAGTGGAAAGAGAAGTGGTATTTACAGCCATCGACACCGCAGCAGTACTTTGCGCTTTTGCAAGCGTCCGGGTCACTGGCTACAATGAGGGGCGCGAAGAGGACGAGGAAGGGCAATATTAGGAAAGGCCAGACGACAATGCGGGATGTGGTGACGTGCATGGTTTTTATTATTATGGGAAGTAGGTGTGGTTTGTTTGGAAAGAATGGAAGTTGGAAAACATTTTTAAGGGGGAGGGCGGTTGCGCTTAATCGTATCCTTAATCGTGCCCGTATCCCTGAAATGCGGAGGTGACGAATCACAGCAGGCCAATCAAGGTCACATTGCAGATCCAAAATCCGAAAGAAGTGGTCCGACGCGTCGCGATATCGTGACCACTATCAAAATCGGCGTCTCCATACTGGAGGCTTTTTGTCCTTTTTGCCTTGAGTCTCGACCCAGGTGGACCCAACATGGCTCAAGTAACCAGCGAGACTACGCTCAGAGTATACCCCTCCCCTCCAAACGAATCCCCGGAGGGGAGGGGGTGCAGAAAAATACCCAAAAAATATAGAAGGAAAGCTTAATAGCCAATTAACAATAAAATAGAGTTGTATCTAATTTATTCTAGCCGTTGTGGTTTGTTCTCGGTTTAAGGCGATTTTTCAGAGGAACAAAATACGACGTTTTTTTCCGTCCCCGAAGAGGGAGGACTTTGGTACAACCTGTGTTCACCACCTGACACCTCAATTTCTTAAGCCCTCAAATTGCAACAACGAAACAAAAATCCCGGACAATCTATCAGTGTCAGTTAATGCCCGTATCGAAGCTTGGGGTTGAGATTGGTTGATGGAAGATTTGCGATGTTTTATGTACTAAATCCCACCATCCGCGAAAAACGCACCGCCAGCAAACAGATCATTTACTCTCGCAGTCATGCTCTTTCCGCTTCATCCCCAATTTTTCATTCATGTTTAAGTGTGCGCACAAACGAGGTGGACTTTGAACGACAAAGTTTGTCGAATGAGTGGTTCCAACGATTTTGGTAGGGTTGTGCTTCCAGTGGGGATTCTCTTCGTGGTAGCATTTTAAGAAATCTCTAGGCTGTGTTTCTTCAATTGCCTTTTCTCCCAAGCTTGGGGGCCGGGAATTGAGGACCAAAAAGAAAGTCACGGGTAAGCAAGCCATGCGTGAGCTGTGGGTGAACGGTGGGTGAGCTGTGAGTAACCCGACCGGGAGGATAGAAGGTATACCGAGTATCTTGGAAATTGGGAGGTTGGGATGTGAGGGGTTTGGTTGAGTTGGGGTTGAGTTGCGAGTAATCCAAACAAGTAACGAGTAAGCAAGACAAATTTGGGGGCCGAAATCACACTGTGAGTAAGCCATTGATTCCCTAGTAAGATAGCAAGTAACGAGTAAACCAAATCATCATGTTAGGGGGCCAAAAGTCAGGATACTAGTAAGCTGATAGGCATCGAGTAAGTTAGCAATTGTCGAGTAATCCTCCAGATGTTTTTGAGAGTAAGCCAACCTAGATCATAAGAAAGGAAATTGTAGAAAGGATGTTGTGGAAGACTTTCTAAAATAAACAATAAATGAATTTGATAGATTGGGGAATTGTTAGGGTGTAGTCGAAGAATTTCAAAATATACTTTGACATGCCAACCCGAGGAAAATCTCTTCTCCAATAACTGTAAGCCACACTGCATGGTACTAACCCCTCACCAACAAATACTGGTGATTGAGTCGAGGCTTGTGTGTGGCTTATGCGTCTACGCTATTCAAGAATTTGCATGAGGTATTTCCAGGAGGTTGGGGAGCATAAACCATCTCATTTTTTAACCATGTTTGCTAGTGCTTGAACTTTAGAAAGGTTGTCCCTATTACCGTGACTGGCTCGATTCCCTGAGACAAACTTATTTAAAGCCATTATTGAAAACAACCGTGTTTTCTTCTCCTCTTTCAACACAAGACTTTGTTTTCTCAAAGCAAGGTTCATTTTTACAAACATTAAGCATGACAAAAACATTCAGGATCTTCTCACGCCCCTTTAATTCATACTTTGAATTATTTATCACTTGAGCATAAGTTTAAATGTAAAATCCACCACTTGTGCCTCTTATGCTTCAAAAGTAGGAATAGATGGTATCTTTTACAAGCCTTAAGCTCTTTTCAGTACCCGCACTTCCATTGTTCATGCTTAAACTCTTCTTTCAAGTGGCTTTTCTGGCTTATAACGCATACACTTCCAGTGTGAAATTTATGTTGTTTGAGAACTCGGTAACGTGAGTGATCTTTGTGGAGAATACGAAATATAAGCTCCTTTTTGCCTTTTGCAAGTAACGCCTTGGAGTACGAAGTAGCCACGGCTGTAAAATGATAAGAAACCCCAGTAAATAGATGGACTTAAGCCGTCCCAATCTGCCTCCCTCTCAATGTGATTATTATGAGAATGTAACATGATTACAAATGTTAAACGGAGCCGATCACCTTTGGGAAAAGGATTTTTTGTTGGACATTCAAAAGACGAAATCCAAACTGTAAGCAGAATTGTAATGAGACCTGGGTAAAAACTTTTTTTGAGAAGTTTGAATCGGGTGGACAAAGCAGCAGTTTAAACAGAAGAAAGAAAAGGGGGTTAATTTAGGCACATAAACGGCCACATACGTAATGATAAAACTACTCGTTTTCAATGACAAAATCTGTGGGAACTAACTATACAAGTTGCAAAGCATCTTTCATTGCAGGTATAAACGTGAATCGAATTTCATTTGTAGCACGTGCTCGCTTCTGGGAATTGAGGCCCTCGCAAGACTTCACCTGGATCATCTAGTTAACGGAGCTACGAATCCTTCTATAGAAATTGGACTAGCTGAATTATTCATGGCTTCCAAGTAATAAGAAGCGAATCCAATCGCTACACGACTTCTTCATTCATTCAACCCTTCTTCAAATTCACTCCTTCCTACTCAAGCTCCTGCTTACACCCCATAAACAAACATCCTAGCTACCCAGGTTGCAACTACTATAGAAAAACAAGTAAATCCCAAAGTACTCGCACCACGTGTCCATTTAATTCCTGCCTTCCCTCTCCCAATCTCGGAATCTTTCGGCAGACATTCCTAGATGAACACCCATATCACCTCGCCTAGAACCTCAAAAACACAGCTTTATTGTATTCATCCATCCACTAATTTAACGTCATTACTGCAACAACTTACCCATCACTCACCCATCCACTCACAGCCCCATCTCACCCGAGGAACCCCCACATCATCCAGATGCCATCATGCTCACGGAATCCTCAGGTCAGCATGAGGGAGATACAACAGTGACCTTTCTCGAGAATCCCTTCATATGTCATGTATCCATTCCAACTTATCCATCCATTCACAACCACCCAGATGCCATGATGCTCACGAATACTCATGTCAGCATGAAGGAGATACAACAGTGACATTTCTCGAGAATCCCTTCAAATGTCATATATCCATTCTAGCTTATCCATCCATTCACAAACTTCCACGCCTTTGTACCCCCGATTCTCATACGAGTCTTGAACAACCAACCAACCAAAAAATACTTCCCTGACCCACTCACCGAACGCCCCAAAAGAATTGAGAAATATCTAGATGATTTGCATTTCTAATTCTAGTTTTCCCACTTCCCTTCAAATCAATTTTCTCATCTGCGATCCCTATGATAGCATCCCAGATCACACCTGCACGTCGGCAGTCTACGAGTACAAAAGTAGTATAAAAACCCCATCCAAGAAAACCCTCGAATGCAACGCAATGCCCCGAAAATGCAAGTAAAACCAAAAATATTCCCTCCCCCTTCCCTAGAAATGATAAGATAAATATCGAAAAACTCCATCCCAAGTGCAATAATCCATCTTTCCCATAGGCAAATATAAGTCCTCCCAACGCCCCATCTAAAACCTTCAAGTCCAGGCGCAATCATTCCAACTTTCATATTTTTTCGTGTCATAAATTGCCATGTTTTCGCAAACATAACTACCCTAATTTCTCATCTTCTTGATGATGCCATTGAAATCTCTTGTGCGGAAAATAAAAATAAAAAAACACAATTATCGTCAAATCAATTTATCCGGGAATCTGCGTGTCGGGGCCAGGTCAGGTCGGCTGACAATATACCTCCCATACTTCCAAATGAAAGGAATTCCCTTTTCAATAACGCGAAAAAAATCTCCTCTTTTCTCCAGAATGAATTCTCTTCCTTGCTCGCTCAGGCTCAAACCCGTATCAGTTCCCCATATTGACCAACGATCCACTCCTCGTCTTCTGCCGTGTCATCATAATCTGGTAAACCCTCTTCGGTGGGTGGCGGAATCCATTTCTTCAATCGTCCCGTGGCCCAATCAACGACCCATCGTTTCCCCTTCATAATTACGAGATTACTTTTTCGGGGGCTGCGGCTGGTGAGGATTGCCATGCAGCGTTTGGCGTAGAGCATGTCGTAGAATGGTGTCCATTGGTGATGTGGTCGCCATTTTCCGGTTTCTGTGACTGAGGGGTTGGAGGTTATCGAGGATTGGGTGGTGGTGGTGGAGGAGGAATTTGATGCGGAATTATAGGAAGAACTAGATGAAGATGGGGAGTGAGATTGGGGTCCGTAGGTTGTGAAAAGTCGAGAGCGAGAGGCTGAGCTGAGGAGACTTGGTCGCACCCTTGGTTCTGGTTCGGGGGATGGAGGGCGACTAGGTCGGACTTCGAGGAGGGCGGGGGTTACGAGTTGTACTTCTATACTTTCTGTGTCGTCTAGGTCGCTGACTAGGGAACTCGTACTCGTAGAGGCGGTTGGTAGGTTGGAAACATCTCGACTACCTAGTTCTGGTTGCTCGCGAACTACATTTGCATCTCGTTCGGAATTCCTGTTGGCACGACGGCGACGAGGTCTAGGAATGGAGAGATCGCGAGGTAAATCTCGGTCGTCGAGGGGCGCAGCAAGGTCAATGGCGGCAAAGAGAGATTGTAGCCAGAGCACGAATGTCTCTATCTTGTTGCAAGATAATAGAAATTGATCTGCTTCGGCACGTATCCGGATAACGAAGCGTTTTCTGCAGGAAGGTGTCAGCAAAAGCTTTTGAATATTTAAGGGTTTTGCAATGTGAGAATAGCTTACTTGAGATAATCAGCGGCCACACCCACCTCTGCGTGTTGGAGGTTGTAAGTTCTTAATAATGGTCCTCGCTTGGCACCAGCCGCGATGTCATTCTTTCCTTCTTTTCCAAATACATTACTACTACCCTTAAACTTGTAGAATGACAATGCTGTTCCTTGCAAAGTAACAACCTCTCGATACCAATTTCTGTCATGAGCTCGATGAACTGCTCCTTCCAGCTCGGTCTTCCTCAGAAATACATTTTCAAGACTGATGGCGCATGAATAAGCCGGTAGCACTTCTTGTCCTTCATCTTCGCGGGGTTGGATATTGAATTTGCGGCGTATACTCGAAGACCAAAATTCTTCGTACGACGGAGGATCTTCCTGAGGTTGTGGTTGAAATTGAGAACAATTCTGTAACGGCCATCCAGGGTCATGACGGTCTCTACGTCGCTGAACATATTCCTCCATTGATATCCTCGGTGCCGTCGTCGACATCTCAACCCCGAGGAAGTCTCCCAGACTGGCGAGATTCTCGTGGTTGATGTCGTTGTGTGAAGGCATCGCCAAGGTATTTTTTCCGAACGTTTATTCAAGAAGAAAGATGTGTGACGGTTGTACACCAGTGATCGGAAATCATGCATGCATGATTCCCAAGATCGTCCCTCGGGATCCACGTATCAGGACACTCTGTGTTGCGGTGTGAGATGAGGTTCTTGGTCGAGGCCAGCCAAGGGGAATTAGCACTGAAGATAGGCCGGTGATGAATGAGGAGGTTGTGAGGTTGACCGTCGGTTGTTCAGAGAGAAGAGAAGAGGAAGAGAAGGAAGGTGTAGGTGTAGGCAAGGGAGAAGAGGCCATCAATAGTCTCATGAACTGCCGCTTGTGGCCGTAGACGATACGGAAAATTAAGGCTCTTAGGCCGGGTCTAATGGGAGTGGTAGCTTTGCAGGCTCGCGAATCTCGTAGCTCGTTTTACCGTGGCAGTATTTTAGCACAGGATAGCGTAGGAGGTACCTTGTCTCGTCACGCCGACTCTCCGAATACCACCATGTCACCACGCTTTGCTTCCCCTCGAGAAAGGACCGACACAGCCGTGTATGGGAGGGGTTAGATTTAGAAGGGATGGGGTTGTGTTGGATGATGCAGAGGGGTGGAGTTGAGGAGAGATGAATTCCAGGTCTTTCCAGGCTTCAGAGGCTGTGAGGTTAATCGTGCAGGAGCACTTGGCACCATGGACTTGGTTTTCTTGGGCTGCCCTGGGATGCGCTGAGATGTGGTGCAGTCACTGGACTCCACTCCCATAAACGGCAGACGAGGGCAAACGAGAAGCAAGATTGCTTACGACGTGCAGCAAAATTGGCAAGTGCTGGAGCTCGCTGGAGACCAAACGGGCACAGAAATACCCCGAAATGACCCAAAGGGGACCGTCAGAAATATCTCTGGTATGCTGGCCAGAACCCTCGGGCAAGTGTCGACCGGTGTAACAGAGAACAAATCAACCGTGTGATTCGTAGGTCGCGAGAAAGAGGCGAATATCTAGGGTGGTGATGCCCTCGAGCCAAGCGGTGGAGGAGTGGAGACGCTGGAGAAACTCTGGGGCTGTGTGGGCGGCGAAAGAGGACCCTGAGGGTGCGGAGAAAAAGGAAACTGGGTCGCTCGTGTCGTCAAATGCGTTCAGATCTTCAGGGAGTTGTACAGGCTAAGGTGTGTCCGGCTCGGGAACTTGCATTTATCCAAATCCGCCGAGAGGGTCGTTGGACAAGATGATTCGAATGGAACTCTTCCAGAGCAACAAATCCGAGAAAAACCTGGGAATGGACCTCGGGACGCGCGCTCAACCACAGAAGAAACGTTGGAGGCTGTTGGTGGCGCCTGTAATGCTTACTCAGAACCACCATTGCTCTCTTGAATTGCGCCGCATCTTTTCAACATGACTCGATTCCTTCCAGGTTGCTTGAAGATGGAGAAGAGGACCCGAAGAGCCGTAACATCCCCATCAAGGAAATGGGGGTGAGAGTGGGGGTGGGGGCGGGGATGGATTCAAATGCCTCCTTTTTCGGCAAGCATAAAGGGGTTATGAATCGTACGGTGCCTCATTGGAGAGCTCGGCATTGAAAGAAGAACGTTTGACGGCTCTCGGATCTTGAACCAGAATAGACTCTCTTTTGGTATGAGTTGAAATATACTGATCTGTTGTGATGATCTGTAACACTGGATACAGTAAGCTGTCATCATGTTGCGATATGATATATGCTAATGTTTCTGGCAGGCAAACATCATTCGAAATCAATGTCAACCCCTCATATGGCAGTGGACATATTGCGGTGAGTCTCACAAACGTTCATGCTTTCAAAAATATCCAAGTGGATAAATCAACTTCCTTATTGTTATCTCCGGTTTCAAATGTCATCGATGTTTCAAGTCTCATCATGTTTTGTTCAGTGTCGCTCGGGAAACTTTCTCTTTCTCACTTTCAACCTTCACTTTCCATCTTCTTGAATCAGCTTCATATCTTCAATAAAAGATGGGGCAACACCTCTGCCTCTTTCACCCCACGTTAACAACCCCGCAGAAGTTGATAGATAAGACCGGAACAGCCGGCAAAGTAGGATCAGAGAATGAGAAAAACCCAAGTGGCTCTTTCAACATCACGACAGCTAGCATTGCATGGAGGAATTTCAATTTCCATGAATCTGATGAGATTATAGTTCTGGATATTGGGAGAGAGTCACTTCGTCGCTAGACATCTTATGTTCCTGTTATCATGTTATTTTCTTCTTTTGCTTGCTTTCAGCTGTTCTCGGATTCGCGGACCGCCGGTGCAAGATTAACCCGAAATATCTTCACCAACGAGAGATGTCTGCTCTTAGGGAAACCTGAGATGCTTTTGGGGGCAGGAGGATCGGCCGCTCAAGAAGTATCGACGAATGACCGAACGAGCGAGTGATGCCAGTCCACGTCGATGAAACTGTTTCTTATTGGTCGTTTGTTTGACACTCATTCTTCTCATCAAATCTGCATTCATATATCTGCCAAATATCCCCTTGAAATTCATCATCTTCCATTTAAGAGAATCAACATCACGTGTTTTGCCTCTCACTGGCGAAGTGAAATTGTTCCAACTCTCCAGCGCAATTTTTTATGTCCCAAATACTTTAGACAATTGGGCATGATTGTCCTAAAGTTTTGGGATAATTATTTAAATTGTTTTAGAAGGTTGGAACAACGAAATTGGGTCGGAAGGTACGAACCTGAAGCATTTATTACAGCCTTATTTATTACAATGCTGAGTATCATTGATCTCATCATCTGTCGAAATTAATCTCGGTATTGGAATTGAACTGAATCGAGTAAAGTTCTGGGTTGCGATGGTTGAAGGAACCTGAATTGAGAATCGGTTGACAAGTTTAGTATGGATTGACTCCTCTCTTTTGAATTCGAAGTGACGTCTAGTGGGCCACAAAACCTATCTCGTTGTCCCAGCTTTCGAGATAAATATGATATTGTCTACTTTGGGACAATCGAATTTTTGTACTTAAACACTTCGGTCAACATACAAAATTGTTCAAAGTTCTTGGCATAATTACCTGGAACAACGAGAGCTATGTAGGCAGGTACGTACCTGAATTATTCTTTCCCGTCCATTGCGCAATGTCTTCGGCCGTTCGGCAAAACTTACCAGCATCGATGGAGACTCACTCCTTCCCAACATACATATTCTGGGGGCATTTCACAAGCCCTCCCGCAAGACCTTTCATCACCATTCGCATCCATTCATTACACCCTTTTGAACATATCTTGGGGATCGCCACCCCATTTTTGGATCATGATATTTGATTACGAGTCTAAAAAGGAAGAGCTGAGACGCAAACTTTGCTCGGTCAAATCTCCCACCTACAACTTCGACCAAGACTACGACAAACGTCTCATCAGAGCCGGAGGAGATGTGAATGAAGCTGAAAGGCCCATGTGGACAGAATACTGCATGTTTTTCCAACGTCATACCGAGGTAGATGCCAACAAGAGTAGGGACCAGTGATATCAACAACAAAAAGCACACCCATTCTCCGACTTCGATCGGTGAATCTTCTACGCAAAAGACGGACGATGTACATTCTCAACCAAGAATGTGGAAAGAGCCACGGATGAGGAAAGGACCAAAGACTACGCCAGCCGGTCCTCCTGCCTATGAGAGTGACAGTTCTCTGAGTCTGCTTGGTCAATCACCTTCACCAGCCGCAGAAGAACCTACTCCCTCGCCCGATGGCCTTATGTCGAGTTCGCCTTCGGTTCCTGAAGAATCTGTCGAAGAGGCTGAGGTGGAGAATGAAATGGATGACGATAAATATATCTCAGACGACAGGCCAATCCCTCCTGGCCCCTCCGATTCAGACGACGACGATTACGAGGTCAAAAACTCGTCGAAGAAAAAGGCAGCACCTCGAGCGAGACGGATATCAAGTTCGACTGATCTTGGCGAGTCTGAATCAGATGAAGGACCGAAAATGAAACAGATTGGGAAATACACCGCGAAAGTCACGAGGAAAAACTACTTCAAAGGACTTGGAAAACGGACGTCAACTTTCCGGTCTTGAACTGGGGGTTACCTGGGAGTAGGCTCAAGGAATGGTATTAAGATGAAGGGCATTTATTTGTACTATGATTAACCCAAATGAGTTGGGACAATTGACATTATTGTTTGGGAAGCTCTGGGCCAATGTCCCAATTGTTCCAACCTTCAAAGATAATCATTTGAATTGTCCTAGACAGCTGGAACACCGAGCGAAATGAGCAGGTGCGAAATTTCGATTGTCCGAAAACCTCTGGTTCCGTATCCAAAATTGTTCAACCATCCAAAATAATTACTCCAAATACTCTAACAAGCTGGAACAATGAGAGAGATAGGTAAATACGGACCCGAAGTATTTATTATCGCTCTCGTTGTCCAATGGGAGTTTATTCAGCATGATATCTTTTACCCAGCCGTACTATTGTTCAACCCTCATGGAGAAAAATCTTACTCTACAACTTAAAACTTACACCCAACCCCCTTCCTCAACTTTTGGCCCTAGATACGGTTCTCGAGCATCACCTTTCTCGTCCCAAGAATTGTCGTTCTTAAGTCTAGTCTGGTCCCCTTCATCGCTATTCCAAGAATTCTTGAACCGCTTCTCAATGTAATTGGTTCCATAAATCAGAGCCTTTTTCGCCCTCTTCCCAGATTGCACGATTTGCTTGACTACACCATCACCCCCTGAATCTGTAATGGTGTTATCTTCTGTTGGTGGGTTTGTCTCCGAAGATGCCTCATCGTTTCCTCCTGCGTCCTCATTTGGAGTATTTTCATCATCGGGTGTTGCTTCTTCTCCTCCTTCTGCATCTCCAGAATTATCATGCGCTTCTCGAACTTCGTTTTGGTCATTCGAAAACTCTTCGTTGTTTGTTTCAAGCCCACCCGTCTCCTCTGGTTCTCCATTGCCCCACAAATCATTTGTTGTCGGTTTTTGTTCCCCTTCTTCTTCAGTGTTTGCCACCTCTTCGAAGTTCTCTGCTTTATCGAAATCACCAGAGGATTCTTCGGCGGGATCTTGCTTCTCACCACTCCATTCATTTCCCACTCCGCCCTCTGCTTTCTCATTTGATTCTCCTACTTCTCCGTCGTCTTCGATTCCCATCCCTCTTGTGCTATCTTCATGTTCGGTTCCCGTGTCCACATGACTATTCAGTTCGAAATCTCCATCTTCAGAAGAGATTTGTGCATTCTGTCGTTGGTGGAGGAGATCCCAATTCGTTTTCGCTAGGAACGTGTAAGTAAAGGAGCATACAACGGTGTGAAGAAACCTACCCAGACGAGCCGCAAAAGTTACAATCACAAGTCCAATCACAATACTCGCTCCAGGATCTGCGTAATAACGACCTTCGCCTCTGACTTGCATGATAATGACTGCTGCAATAACAACTCCAAGGTTACATAGTAATTCCGCCATAAGGTACATGGGGTAAGTTTCATGGGAATGCTAAGCGAGAATATCAGCCTCGAGTGACAGGCTGGGTTGAGAAATTTTGTACCTTGATTTGAGACCCAGTTCCGGACTCTGCATCCTCTGCATTATCATGCACTGCTCTATGTTAGAAACATATCACTTTAGCAGAAAAAAGATCAACAACCGTAAAAGCATAACGCCGAGAGAAGATTCAGCGCAAGACTACCACAACCTGCACCCATAGCTAAAACGGGATTTTGCATCTCTATTCCTTGTGAGCTAACTTCAAGCATTTGAGGGAGAAGTAAAAGAACCAACTTAATCCCGAGATAAAGAGACTGATAGCACAAAAAATGACATTTACACCAAGACCGACGAGCAAAACCACACCGAAGAATGAAGCAAAGGGTGGTGATATTCTCCAAAAATTTGGAAGGTCTTTTTCAGGGTTCGCTGATAGCTAGTTTAGTTAATATGCGGTTCGTGAGGGTTGGGTTTGAAGGGAGTAAGGACGAACCTTCTCTACACCTAGAATAACTGCAAACCCAAGGATATTACTCAGCTTTAAAACGTATCATATGTTAGTTTTAGAAGAGCAAGCTTCTAAATCATGAGCTCACAGAATGAAATGAGTCAGCAATCAATGCCAGAGAAAGCGTGTGGAACCCAACTTGGGAAGAAGAAATAAGACGTTAGTCAAATATCAATCGGGCCATGTCGCTCGACTTACCGAGCGTCTCCATCACAAAAATGAATACGGATACTCCAATAGCGGCATAGAGCTTATCTTTTCGTGAAAGTCGGGTAAACATTTTGCAGCACTCGATTTGAATTTTGGACAGAACTTTGGTTATTTTGAAAGGACTTACAAGAACTATGGAAGTGATATCATGGGGACTGGCCCTTTCAAAGGCTTTTTCTATGAGCCATTTGGGTATGAGAATGACTCAAGTGGAAACATGACCCAAAGATGACAAACATGATCAATTTCCCTCAGCTTTTCATCAACGAGCTTTAAGATTCCTTGTTTGCCAAACTTGTCCCATCTATCAATCACGACAGAAATGCTTGATCAAAGACGATAATAGAAATGACCGAAACAGAGAACTCTCGATGAAGTTCCTCCAAAAGCGACGCGTCTTGAAGCCTCGCTTAAATGAGGTTTATGGAAACGCGAAATTCACCAAGTACAAGTCAGTTTCTACGTTTGGCGATCACGCCAGTGCGCAAAAGTTCATGAAACCCCCCAAAAATGAAAATCTCCAAATATCAATGGAAAAAATTGCAAAAAAGAGGCCATCCTATGCGAATAGAAACCCCGACTAACTCCTCCATATTCCAGGATTGGTTTATCTCGCAAATTCCATCGACGGGTAGCTCATTCCCAAGGGATGTACTTTTATGAACCCGCTATTTGCTGAAGGGAAAGTGCTTATTTGTTGTTATGGAGTTTTGCGAAGTGGGGCAGGGGTGGAGATTCACTTAGGGCTTGAGCGTTGGGCTTAAAGCGGCGTTGTCTTTATTTAAGCTAGCGGGTATTACCGTGGCTGCTTTTATGTCCCTGTACAAGCTAGGCTAGCTTTGTCATGTACATACATCTAGAAGGAAGCGGACTGCTCTTGAGCTCAGACTCTCGCTCTTCAAAAGGTTGATTCGCATCAAGAACACGAGTGCCGGCAAACAAATATCAATATGTCGAAGGACATTTACAACAGACGCAAGGCAGCAACTCGACAGGTAGGTAGCTTTATATCATCGTTTCTTTGTTCGCGTGAAAAAGCTAACCTGAATTTTAGTCTTCAGCTTTTCGCCCTCAAACTCACCGATGGGAGCGTGAAGGTGGTTGGGTTTGCAATAACTGCGGCGGGAATAATTGGCTTAGTAACAAGTTCTGCGATTGTGCCATGCCAGGCAAAGGCATACGCTGCGGTTGGAGCAAAGCAAAGTCAAGACAAATGCCTTCAATGGGTCGTCCTTTGAAGACAGTTATGGCCGAGAAAGGATTACAAGAGGGACCTGAGTTGCGTTTGGAGAAAGAGCTGCCAAGGGAAGAAGAGAGTCCACTAAAGCCACGCGACAATGCGATACCGAAGATGGTTTGCCTTGAGACAGAAAACCCAAGATCTGATAGTGCCGATACTGTGTTGGATACTACTCGGGTCGCCCTTGATCTTGCAGAGGATAAAAAGCGGAAGCGTCAGGCTGTGGAATATCTAAAATGGAAGTTGGACAAGTCGATTGAGAAGGAAAGATTGTTAGAAGGATATCTCGCTCATCAGTACCTCGCCACAAATGCCTATCGCGAACTACAGGACCGAGAGTTGACAACTGATAATGTTTCGATGTTGCTTCAGAAGAAGGAATCCGAGAAGACTGGCATTGAGGGGGATCATTGACGACGTTGGCCTATTGGGACAAGCGACACTAGAAAGTCTCTCGACCAAAATTCTTTGACATTATCCAACTTTGCACGACATTCAAGATTCTGCATATTTGCCTGGTGATACATAATTTCTCGGAACTTGTGCATTTCGTTTGAAACGAGGACTTGCAGTTCCAAACGGGCCCTTGCATCTGCCTCCAAAAATGCCTTTCGGGGTTCTATGCACTGATCACCTGTCGTGTCCAACAAATCTATTGCACCACATGTCGTGTGACTAAGGATGGCTGTTGAAATGCTCGAGATTCAGCTCTTCTTGTTTACTTCTTACAATTAATACTGCAGCCTTCCTGGGTTCGGTCAGGTAGCTGAGTTTGGCAGCGCAGTGTCTTACTTTCTGTAACTTCTCATGAGATGTATCAAGTAATATCAATGTCATTCTTTGATGGCGTGGCGTCGCAAATCGGTTTTTCCCGTTTGAAGGCTGCCATGTTAACTGACAGCACGTGTGTCCAACGGCGAGGATAACCTTTTAACCTTTTCCAGAAGGCACTACAAATCAAAACATGGTTTTTCATGAGATTTCCATTTCTCTATAGATCACTTCTTCCTTCTCATTCATTTCAACTTTTCCCCTCAGGAATTAAGGCTAGATTGGTGCCGAAATAAACCCTCTGATCGAGTCTTCTGTGGCCTGAAGTCATGCCTCAGATATGTATGCTTTCGGAAGCATGCTAAAAAGTTTCAAGTACCTGCAATCCATAGAAGCAATTTCCTAGTATAAACGGAGTCTGGAATGCTGTTCGTCGGGTCTAACTGCCATTGTTAGTCACACCGCATGTTGTGCAAGTGCCCTGGTATATCTTAAGTTTGTACCTGGCATCGTTTGACATTCTCTGCATATCTTGATGACTCCGATGTTCGCCAAGATTCAATCGTCTTTGCATTTCTCTGCACTTCTCTGCATTCTCTCGGTAACGAGCATATGCTAACCATGTTGGCAACTGGAACGAAGCTGTGTTGGGATGCGTACATCGTACAAACGCAATTATGAGTAAGCAATGAGTTCTCACTATCGAACTACATATATACCGATTCCCCAACAAGCAAAAGCATCTTGAATTATCGTTGATCTTCCATCCTTTCTGTGTTTCTTTAAACGAAGTATCTAGATTCAATCATTACCATTTACCATGGTTCTCAAACCATTCGTTGTTCTCGCTTTGCTAGCATTTAGGTTTGTCCCACCTCCAGAATCCTCTTGTCTCGCTAACATCAGTACCAGCAGTCCCCTTACGGCAGCAATTCCTCCAAATGAAGAATGCGGATGTACGAAAACAGTATTCCAAACTGTCACGGAGACTTCAACCAAGATTCTATGCGAAACTTCAAGCCCAAGCATTGTAACGATTTCGACCTCCACTTCTTCAACTTCGACTTTGAGAACTTCCGAGATTACCACCATTATTGAAACTACGCGCCTACCGAGCGGAATTTCTGAAAGCCAGAAACCTGTCCCCTCCTCAACTACTGTTGCTCCTACCATCACCACCACGACCATAACGAGTCCTCCCATACCTCCGTACGCAAATTCAACTACCTCAATATCAACCAGTCAAATAAATGGTACAACAGTCTCCCGAGGGGGCGGACTTTTGAGCACAATCACCAGGACTGGGGCTTTCTATTCAAGTTATCCATTTCCCCGCCCCCTATCGGGAACGGGGCTCTCCACCTTGTCTACATTGCAAACCTCCATCTCGCAAAAACCTCCTTTGTCTCATTCTTCTTTCTCCATTACGACTGACTCTTCGTCAAAGGCTGTTCCAGCAACTTCGAGTCAAACCACAAACCCTCTGACTTCTTCTGCAAGTACGACAACTAGTTTAGCCCCGACTCCTTCGGGGGTTTCAACTTTCTCTCACATTCCATACACTTTCAACCCTTTCCCTTCGTCGACAGCTGTGAATGATAATTCCGGAGTCTTTTCATCCAGCACAACATCTCGCACTGAATCATCTTCTACCAATGGTAATCTCTACAGTACTGAATCAACCACTCCAGTCATTACCTCTCCATCTACACCTTCGTCGACAAGTTCATCGGCATATTTGTTGAATTCAATGACAACCTCCTCCACACCATCCTCCTCAGAACCAAGCACACCAGCAGTGCATGTCACAACTGTCGCCACCAAAGAGCCTTCAAAACCAGAATATTCCGGCTACGGCTCCAAGATCAACAAGAGACATCGCGGTGGGGGCGAGAATGCCGAAGAAGGAGAAGGTTACTGGGGTAACGCTCGACGCGTTTGATCACTTTGAGAGTTTTCTTATTCCTTTCTCCCTATTTTTTTATATGAATGTCATGTTGGAATGGAATGCAAAATGATGGATGGTTAAAGGAATTATGACTCTTGATTGGAACATTACTTTCAGTTTAATTTCTTGTGGTATGGAAACGACATAGCCAGTTCAATGTATCTTTACTTTTGGAGAAACAGGAGGTTACAAATACTGCTTGGTTTGGTGCTTCTGCTGTTACTGTGTAATGATTTCTTCCAAAATGGGCTCAGTGTATGTTATGTAAGAGATTCGTGCTAACTCAGACTAAGTTCCAAAATCACCCTATACAGGAATTTCATCACCTCCGATTGATTCAGTATGAAAAGGTTTACTACGGCAAAACTCAGTTCTCATTCCTCGCTACCAGGCTAGGCGAGATTGAAGAGAAACAAAAAAGTGGAGTGGAAACGAAGGAGAAATAGAGGTATTGGCGTAGAGCACTTACTCTGTTTTTATTGTGGAACCCGAGAAAGAGGGCTTCAAATCCAGATCGAGGGTGTAAGGAGTTTGCGAAAAACAAGTGGGGGAGGGTTGTTAAAAGTTGAAAATATTTTATTCTTCAAAAATAGTTGGAATAAATAGACTATAGGTGCGTTCTTCCGCTGCGACACCTAGGTACCAAACCATATATTAACCTACCACATAGGGGGGGAAGCAAAAATTATTTCTGTGCCACCATTACCACCATGAGCTAAAAAGTCAGAAGTCAGTGGGATAACGTACCTGAAAAGCAAGACAGGATGGAAGGAGGACTCATACTGCGATGGCCGGTCAAGTGACAATAGTTTGCATAAGCAATTCGAGATGTAGGGAAATATCAATTATCTGACGGATTTCCTACTTCTCTTCAATTGTTGGATAAATAGAAGATGTAGCTGGTCAGTACACTAAGTTCACATTTGTGAGTGCTGTTCTTCCAGAAGTCTCTCCGCCTCCTAAGCTTATGGCAATTAACGGACATGCACTCAATCAAAGCACCAATTTTCGAAAAGACCCAAGAATCTGCGAGAAAGTTGATCTGGAAAGTCTCGAGGTTGGCGGCTGCGAGATGTGGTATGCTTTATTCGCCAATTGCAGAATTGACCAATCACGTTGCTAATTTATAGCATTAAGTAGTGAGTCTAGTGAATTAAGCTATTAAATCATATTGTTCAATGATATTAGAATAATTAAGAAAAATGATTAAACTTTCGAATGATCTAAAGGTACAGGGAATTAGGTACTTATACGAGTAAAGGTTAATTAATAAAAATATTCTAGACTAGGTAGAATACCTAAATCATTTTAACAAATTTCAGAGGTTGATTATAGAGAATGTAGAGTATGTGTAGATAGAATTGGTCAATTATATAATTGGCGAACAAAACATACTAGATGGCATGGATTGACGTCTGAGAGGAGGATGAAGGAGACGAACTTTTTTGCTGGGTTGGAACAGCGTTCGCACTTCATGCTATTAGTTGTTAGTTTCGACTATATCCTTGAAGATAAGAAAAGAATCACGCACTCTAAATCCATTCCTAGATGTTGGAAATTCTTGATAGCATTTTGCCGAATTGGATTCGAGAACTGGGCGAAATTCTTGATAGTGAAGTATAGCGTTCTAATCTTGAAGTGCAACGAGTAGAGCAGGAGTTTGATAATTTGTGTCCGCCAACAACGCATGAGTGTATTTTCCCAGTTGGTCAAGATTTTCGTCGATAAGACTGAGTTCCAACCCAATCCTTGGATCCTGGAGGACCAGAATAATAAAGAATTGTGAGCAGGTCTCCTTGTCCTCCTAGAAGTCCCTTGTCGCATGAGCTTGCATGCCTCCTAAAACAGTGTAGATCGACATAGTCCGCCTTCTCTACCTAGCACATTTCTTTCATCTGCCACCTAAGTCTACTGTTCACCTCTTCTTTTCACAATTTCCTTCTTTCTATTAACTCCCAGAAAATGGTTGGTATCATAGATCAGATTTCTGTCCTTGCCGTCCTCAATACGATTAGTATACTCCCAGTTTTCGATGGGAGAAGGAGAACGCCGGATGAAAATAACCGTCGTAAGCTTTTGACAATCAACGGACAGGCTCTCAAGAAGAGAACAAATCTTCGAAAAGAACCAAAGTTTTACGTTAAAAGTGATCTGGAGAGTCTCGAGGTTGGCAGCGGCGAGGCAGCCTCCGTCGCCGAAAAATGAGAGGAATCTTTTAGTGTGGAAAGATAAATGGTCCATAACACTTTTCTCGTTACTCTCGACTTTATTTGGGGAGAGAATCACTGACACTAGATCGATTCCAAGATGCCGGACATTCTTGATAGCATTGTGTCGAATTGGATTCGAGAGTTCCTCGAAATTCTTGACGGTGAAGTATAGCCTCCTGGTCTTGTAAATGACATACAAGGCGTCTTTGTACAAAACGGGATCTCGACGAACTGCAACGAGAAGAGCTGGAGTCTTATAAGTGTTCGTATGGAATTTTTCCGTTTGGTTGTCGATGAGACTGAGTTCAAATATTTGCTGACGTGTTTCTCTGGGAAGGCTGCGAAGAATTGACATTGATGTTACCGAAGGTACGATAAGTACCTCTGATACTTGGGTTGCTTCTGCAGAGATCATCTTGGTGATTCGCGGTTTCTTATGATAATGCCCAAAATTGTGTCTTTTGTTTGCCTTTGGGGTTGTGATTCGTCAAGAAGGAAGAGGGGTTTAAACTTTGTACAGAACAGTCAAGCAAGCAAGCAATTCACCATGGCAAAGTGGCCATCATGTGCAGCTTTTCCTTTTCCGCAATTGATTAGCTTAAACAACCTACCCATGCCATCTGCGGACTTCTCAAATTCAACTTACCTCTCCAACTCACCACCACCACTGGACCTCTACACTGCGTTATTCAAGGCTTGGTCATTTCGATAGTCAATACTCGACTTTAACAAGCCTCATCTTTTCACCTTGTACACCAGCCTTCGCCCTTTGATCGAGGGGTCATCTTTTTCACCTCGAATACTTGCAATTCTTCACCTTTGCTTTTCACTCTTCACCCACAGCTTTTGAACTCATCTCCTCTATCCACAATATCAAAGCACCCTCATACGATATCAATTACGTTTTTTCTGCTTAGGTAACCCATACAGTCATACATTCCCCATCTAAAAACCACCTACGACTTCTCCTTCAATCTCAAGGTAAGTCTTTGACGTCTTGTCCTCTTCTAAAGACACCAAGCTAATACACCGAAAGATAGCCTCACTTCGTTCCCTCCCGACCGAGACGCGACAATACATCTTTGAACTCTGTCTTCCGATACATCTGGCCTCCGAACCATACCATTAAGATACATCTTACAGGATGCCAACTTTGCTTGTTGCTCTTCGTGGAGAAAAAGACTTATACGACGAGGCGCTCTATGTCTTCTACAGGATCAATACAATTTACTACCGGCACATCATCCAAAACAAAAACAAAAATGACCCAATCAACGGCCTTGATGCGTTCAAGAATGTTCAGCATCTTGGACTAGACCTGACGTAAGGTTTCCCATTATCATGAACATCTTTCTACTAACGGAAGCCCTCAGTACCAACCCTGATTTAGTCAAGGAATTCTTGAATGGCCAAGTTACAGAGGTTCCTACCCTTGGGGGCCAAGTTGCAAACAAACTCAGACACTCGATATCAATATCCATGAGGATTACAATGTTTCCAGGCTCGGAGTATTCCCTCTTCTGTTATTACTTAGGCCGCATCTCACCGAACTGAAGCGATTAAGCTTCAATTCAGTTGCGAAGAACGCACCTCATGAAAGAATAATTCGCTACATGACTATTCGTCATCGTGTGGGTGCTGGAACGACTATTACTGATGCGGAAATGGCAAAGGCGTAACACGGTAGCAATGAAAGGAAATGCTACTCGCTGCTCGTTGAGACCAGCCATTTATGTGGATCAAAAGGCACACGAATGTCGACAGAGCTACCAAACCTCGAAATTTTTGACCAGTGGGTATGGGAGGCGAAAGAGGGAGAGGCACTGAGGAGAATCGAGTATGTTAGATTGGGCTGTGGCAAAGTTCACGACGGCTCTTGCGGACCAGAAGAGAAAGACGAGGCCTGGAGTTCGTATGGACGAGGAGTTTGATTCATCATCCCAATCTATCGTGTAACATTTACCAGCAACAATTGCCAAACGAAAATTCATCAACCAGGACTTCGGGATATTCAACAAAACAGCCTCATGAGCTCTAAATAAAAGCAATGTTTTACTTAAAATATACATATTTCCGCAATAAATACTGTCTCCCAGAATATGACATTGAATAAGACCACAAGTCTCTCCAGAAACCACTTCGTAACCGCTTTTAAATCTCTCAAGAAGAACCAGGTAGCGAGGTTAAGAATAAAGAACCCTTTTTAATTCATTGCCCTCAAAAAACAGTAGATGAAATACCTCGGTCTGAGAAGGAAGAGGGCCTAAAATTCGAACGGATTTGAACGGGTAGTTGTGTTTGATACAGTGAAGCAAATGGCAGAGTAGCTATGACGTGCAGGTAAAAGCGAGTGTAATCGCTTAGCTCGGTTCTTCCAACCTTTCGCCAACCTAATATATCTCGCGAGGTTCAATGTTTGACGATTTTGATACTCGACTTCAACACTCCTTATCTCATCATCTTGTACACCGGTATTTACCCAATTCCCACTCCAAAAACTTGCAACTATTCACCTTTTCTTCCCACTCTTCATCCAGGGGCTTTGAGCTTGTCTTAGGATACTTGGCACGATAAGATAAATGCTCTTACAACGTTTGAAAGTGAGCTGCTAAGCTAACACATCGACAGATGACTCCACTACGCAACCTCATGAAAGAGGTTCGACAACAAATCTTTGAACACTGCCTCGCTACCCACCTATCTTCCGAGCTATACCACCGAGAAACTTCTTATACAACGCCACCGCTGCTTATTGCTCTACGTGGAGAAAAGGTCCTTTATGAAGAAGCACTCTATGTCTTCTACAAGATCAACACATTCTACTACCGTCACAGCATCCATCATTCCAAAGGATTCTGCCAAATGGACAGTAAACAGCTTGGCGGATGGAAGAATCTTCGACATCTTGGACTTGACTTGGATTTCGACTACCCTGCAGTCAGAATCAACCCCAATTTAGCCCACGATTTCATCTTTTTCATCAGCGAAACTATAACATCTGAAATTACCACGTTTGGCAGCCAAGTTGCAAACAACCTCGAGACAATTGGAATCAATTCTATCTCTAGAGGAGACTTTTATTCTGTTTTATGTTTGCTTAGTCCACACCTCACCAAATTGAAAAGACTCAGTGTCAATACCCGCACCATAGGGGAGATTGACTATGATCTTAGATATACAAAAGCCATGTCGCGACTTGTTAAGATCAGTCATCTTTTTGGAGTCAAGTGCAGACGAGAGTTAGTGCCACATGACGTCTGGATTATTGAACGGTTCATGTGGTAGGCGACAGTGGGGGAGGTATTGAAGCGAAGCGAACATTTCTGCCAAGAATTGCATGATGGCCCCTGTGAATGGAAAGCATTTGATAAGGGACAGTAAGTTGGTTAATTGTATGGCAAGTTTGTACCGAGAACAATTGCAAATCATCATCTGGGGCTTGAAGGGTTTCAACAAAACAACCTCACTCTCGAGCTCCAAAGAAATGGTTGTACTAGGAATTTTATACAAGTCTTCAACCATACATGCCTTCCTCTAAAATGTGAAAATAGATAATACCGTAATTGCTCCAGAATCACCTCGTAATCACTTTAAATCCTAAAAGATTAGTACATGGGATACCTAAGTTGGGAAGAAAATATGTAAGAAATTTACTCCACTTACCGAGAAGAGAAGAGCTACTTGGAAATGAAACGATCTTAGACATAACGTGAGTCCCCCATATGAAGCTCAGATTCCGCGTTCCAACGCCTTGTCCCGTATGGCTAAGCTCAAGGTCAAGCTCAAAGACGTTCCTTCCCTCCCAAACCTCAACCCCTACACCACCTCCACAAGACTCAAGGTCGCTCCTTCCCTCACACTCATCTCAACCCTGAACTCGGCACGGCTTACCCCACTATGATAAGACGTGAGATATGAAAGGGAAGGCACGACCTGAAGTCCCTCCTGAGGATAAACCCTTTCCCTCTCCACATGCATGCTGTCTTGCCCTGCATCGCTTGAACAGCCATCGCTTGGCCGTTTTTTTCAATGGGCTTTCCGGGTTGTTTTATCTCGAACTATAGAATTGATTATACGACCCGTTCAGGATAATCAAGATTCGTTACTATTGTTTTAGGACTTCTAGCACAACATTTTCTGATGAGTGTGCGTAGAACGATGGCTGGAACACTTCCCACTGAGGATGAAGTTGGAAAGGGTCATCAAGAAACTCAGGAGAACATACACTCCAATTTAACCTAGGCATCTAAGCCGTCTTTGAAAATCTAACCATATACCACCCCTACCGAGCCCTACCAATGAAAACCATACCCCCAAATGCCCTGACCCAGAAAAGACTACCCAAACGCCAAAGTCACCTCCCAACCCCCATAAACCATACCTAAAATTCTACTCTTTAAAACTTCGCCGCAGTCAAAGCTTAGTAGTAACATCCCTCGTCGTCGAATCACTCAGCCTCCTTGATAGCGGTAAATCACTACCAAATCCACCCCCATCCGGACCACCACTCGACCCCGGCCCAGGTCCGCCCCCAAATCGTCTCTGATTCTCCTGCAATCGCAATCTCAGAAGCCAACGAACATGCATGCAAGTAACCTGCTGCGTGCTCCTCAATTCAGCAAGTTCGTTCTTAATAGGCAGAGTTTCATTGAAGAGCATCATCGTATTTTTGCCTTGGAAATCGGATAGTTCGGCGGTGAGCTGGTTGATTCGTGTTTGTTGAGCTTCTAGGAGTGAGAGTAAATAGTCATTTCCTGAATCTGAAGAATCTGCTGGTCCTGATACGGAGAGGTTTGCGAGTGATAGATCATTTAGATCCAATGGTCGATCGGGAGACATCCTTGATCCTGTCTCCAAAAACTTGATGCGACGATTTTGTAATTCGTTTTGTACTTTCAAATCCAGCATTTTGTCCTCGAGTTGACTGATCTCTCCTTTGAGAGAAGCGGCTAGAGGCCCGATGACTTTGAATTGACAATTATCGTAATGGGAAACGTGCTGTCGCCTTACTGCTTTGTATTGGCAACCATACTCCGCCCACTTGCAAGGTCTGATAAATTCGGTGCATGTATCTTCGTGCTCAGTTTCTTCGCAACGAAGGATTTCTAGTGAGCAGCGCTCACATTGCATTATCCTCTCAGGGCATTGATTCTCTCGATGATCCTTCATCTCTATTTGTTCCACCTCTTCCGAACAGTCCGGACAATCGACTAGGAAATGTAGACACTCTCTTTCCGAGTCCAGTCTTTTCACCATCTGCGGGCATCCTTCGATATACCCAGGACATCTGACAAAGGCATCCAGGCAATATTTCTCCAGGTGATTTTCAAGACTCGACCTAGATACCCGGGAACTGCAGCAAGGGCATTTGACTTTTAGAGAATCCAGTTGGTTAAAGACCATTTTTGGAGCTTTGGTTATGGTATCATCGGAAAGAGGTAATCGGTCGATGGGACATAGACTGCTATGAGATAGAGAACCGAGGATACATGACCGACAGAAGACATGGTCACAGCCTGTCAAGACCGGAGTGACGAAAGGGCATCGACAGATTGGACAGACCAGATTTTCATCGACGGCTCCATCATATGTGAGGGCTCGTGAATCGACCGAGTGCTTGAGATTCAGGTTGGGTAATACCGTTCCCGGAGTGACTGGTGGGAGATGAATTTGGAAGGGAGGAGAAGCGTCGGAGAGATGGTTGTGAGGACTATCCATTGTAGCTGGTGAGGAGTTTTCCATCCAGAAAATTCAACACTGAGCCTCTAGCTCGTGATAGGTGAGTCGAGGCTCAAGAGAGTTGAGTAGAGATGTCGATCCCTGGCCGCGAACCTGCGGTACTTGTGTAACTCGGGGCAAATGCAGTATCGAATGATTCCCACTTGGTGAATAGGATGACAGTTTATTGAGAGTTGGAGTAGACAAGGAGAAGATGCGAGAATGGAGAGCCAGAATCGTGTAAGGAATATCGCCTGCGAAAGTATTTATTGAATGGTTGGGTTGAAGTTGCGTAGCCTTCCCTTCTAATTCCGACTACGTACCGAGTTTTGGTCGGTGCCAACTAGGTTGAAAAAATATTGGCTTGTGATTGGTTCATCCCCAAGGCGGAAGCAAAGCGATTCGGCCCCGTCTCTGAGCATACGAGTACATTCAGTTACCAACCAACTTTCTTCAACACTACCTGTACTTTCCCCCCAACCTAGCAATTTCCCTGAATGAGGATTAGCTAAACCAACACGCTGCAAAACCTCTCCTTTCCTTTTTCATTTGTTTCCGCGAGTCCCGGGTTGGACGACTTGCATGCTTGGTCATGGCGAACCCAAATCAATACTTCCTTCTGGCGGATCACATCAAACTGTCTTTACTAGAAAGGCAGCGAGCGATAGCCCTTAAACTGGAGCCTACATCACAAGATGGCCACATATCACGATCCCTGGATTCACTACGAGATGGACTGGAGAATGTCACCAAAGAAAGAATACGACTGGAAGAGGCCGGAGAGACATCGTAAGCATTGAGGATGATGTAATTTTGGGGTATTAATGAACTGACTTTGTATAGAGCGTCTCTCACTCTCCAGGAAACAGAACATACTCTGCGAACCCAATACGATGATTTAGCATCCCAATTCCATGGACATCCATCGAGTAGCACATCCTCTACCATTGCCCACCCCAACGACCCCGCTCTCTCCGGCGACTTTGCCAGAGCCTCTGAACGACCGAGAGTTGCTTCCTCCTCCTCCTTTCTCAAGAAATCACTCCGTTCCAATAATCCTGCCACGAATTCTCCCAAATCCGTTCGTTTCTCCGATGCGCCGGTAGTCCAAGACGAAGATGAGGCACGGAATGCCCTCTTTCCATATAGAGATGACCCAACTGCTGGTCCGCCAGATCAATCAGGTCTTGACAACCAACAAATACATGCCTATCACACGCAGGTGTTAGCAGACCAAGATGAAGCACTAGACAGACTTGGGGAATCAATTGGACGACAACGAGAACTGAGCATACAAATCGGAGATGAACTGGATGAACATGTTCAAATGCTGGATGAAGTAGATGGACATGTAGAACGACACGCAAGTACTCTAAATAAAGCAAGAAAAAATTTGGGAACTGTGGCTAGGAAAGCAAAGGACAATATGCAGATGACAATCATCCTCGTCTTGATCATAATACTGGTCTTGCTCATTATCATCCTTAAATAGGGGATTGTGTATTAGGTAGGATGAATTGGGAGTAGGAGGTTGTATCTTAGCATTTTCTTTGGAGTTTTTGGCTGGGATGGGTTTGGGCTTTGTACACAATTGCCTTATGGATGATGGGCTGGATCTCAGATCTAGTTTCCGTCTCAATTCGATATACCATCGTAATTTGGCGTTGGGAGTTTCCTCTCCCATTTTTTTCAGCGAGTAGTTCAGACGCCTTTTGAATCAGAATCTATGTAACTTACCAATTGAAAAAAAAAATCTCACTCAAACTGCTATTGACCACTGTACTCGTGATATTTCTGTCGCTATGATATCAGACAACGCAATTTCTACTGTTTTGCACAACAGAGGTTGTAGAACTTCCCAACTGGGCCAGAGAAGATCTTTCCTCTACGTCGGAAACTCTATTCAAAAAGTTATGCTGATGTAACCTTTAGTCTCCCAGAGGAATTCTCAGATGGGGAAGTCTCTTATTAAAGACATGAATTGTTATTATTTTGCGACATTGAGTTAAAATTTCACTTTGACATGCACCAACTTTCTTCCAAAAGTAATCTTTCCAAGAAAAGGAAAAATGCAATTGAAATATCATACAAGAATTCACCCCTCAACCCTCATCCACTCATCCACTCATCCCCCCCATCTCCCTACTCCCAATTTCGCCCCTACAATCCACTATCCATACTAGTTCCTTGCCTAATAACCCCCAGACATTAGCACCGTCCTCTCAACAAGCAAATGAAAACAAGAAAGCAAATAAAAACAGGGTATAGTCACGCCTACTTATGTTTCTTCTCAGCATGCTCCTTGGTCTTATGTTGTAGATCCTTGATGGACTCTCCATTTTTGTGGGCGCGGTCTGCTGATATCTATTTGAACACATATTAGGTCCATAGCTTCTGCTAGATAGAAATGGAAAATGGGGACTAACAAGGGGAATAGGAGAGAAAGGAACTGGAGGGGGAGGGATGGGACAGTGAAGGGGGTAAAGACATACAGCTTCCTCACTATCAGAAGCAAGTTCGGGTTTCCAATGTCCCTTTCCCTCTTTTTGCTTGGCTAGCTGATCTTGCTTGTGTTTTTCGTACTCGGTTGATGGGTTATCTGGTTGAGTTGAGTTGAGCTGTTAGTATGTAATTTTTTTTCTTCTTCACAACCGAGGCCTTTCCCCATTTTCAATCTTGCCTTCTAGGTCGTCAAGGACTGAGAAGATTGAAAGCTAGAACCCGAGTTGACTCGAAATCCAAAACTAGAAATGCAAATCCGATCCCCGAATCTCAATCCCAAAAATAGGTTTCAAAGGAAAACATACCACGATCACTCTCCTTCAAAGCTCTAACAGCCGTACTTCCAAAGCCTCTCTGCGTAACACCATATGTCTGCATCGACGATGCTCGTGCAACAGCACCAAATCTCAAGGTTCTAGGCATGAAAGACATTTTTCATCCGTTATCTCGTGCGTCGTTCCTTCGTCTGTCTTGGCTTGGAGAATATCGTTCGTTCGTATTACGTTCTTATCCGGTACCGTTTTGTGCTTTCCGTGGGTTATGTAGGTAGTCTTCAGTGGCGAGAGACTTTGTGTATTAGGATTCCTGTATACCCCGAGAAATCAGTGTTCAATCGAGATAGCTTTAATTCGCTTCCGTGATACAACATGATCGGGACATGAAAGACAACCTCGCACTCCCCGGTTTCTGTTGATACGACAAACAAACCAGTCGCCTCCCTTGGAATCCACATACCTGATACTTGATGAAGTCGTGGTACTTTCGATTGCTGCTCTCAAGTTCTCTCAATGTTATATTCTGCTCCCCGAAATCACATCGCTCTTCTCCTAATTAAGCTCGAGCTGAATAGTGAGTGGTAGTAGTGAACCACTTTTTCCCCATCATCGATGATGCTCCCCGATGCCTCCTCAGGTGAAGACAAGCCTATGACGTATACCGAATTCTTGTTTTATCCGGTCCACCACCCTCCCCCCAAAAGGCATAGCATGTCCCACCAAAAAATGCTAATCAACGAAACATAACTCGCTAGAGCCATTCTCTTAACCCGTTGTAGGATCTGAAAATTTACATGTGGAAATAGTGTGTGTTGTGCCCGTTACAAGTATTGTTCAGGATGGATCGGAACACCAAGCTACCTAAGTATCGCTGACTGTTAAACTCCCCATCACTTACTACATAAAATGTCGTGATAATAATTACAGTAACCATCATCAAGGATTATATGAGTTCCCTCATACAGTAAACAGTCCGGTCCGTACTAAAAGGTGATGGTTGATCTCGTCATCCACCCGAACGTGACATCTCCCCACAATTTTGGAATCTCCCCATCCCAACCCCGCCATGGTAACGCAATCAAAGCACCGAGTACAACCCTCGAAAAAACAGAAGTGGTCTTATTCAAAGACAGGCCATTTGCTGGAGAAAGAAAGTCAAGTTGAAGAAGTTAATTAGAAAGTAGCATAGTTGAGAAGAAGTAGGAAATATCAAGTACGGTTGTCAAAACAGTGGAAAATCAGGATATGTTTGAAGTTACAATTGAATTTCGTAGTAAGCTAGTTGAGAAAACTATCCATTTAGAGATAAAGGGAATCCCTTTCCTTTTGCTCCTCCCAAAATCAGGAACATGTATGCCTCCTTTGACCTCGTCCCAAAGGACTGTTTACAAAAGGAAAAAGATGTAAAACCCCCCCACCCCAAAGTGACATATATATCATCAAAATAATTTCCCCGAC
Organism: Hymenoscyphus fructigenus; assembly: GCA_001414455.1. Lineage (NCBI taxonomy): Eukaryota > Fungi > Ascomycota > Leotiomycetes > Helotiales > Helotiaceae > Hymenoscyphus > Hymenoscyphus fructigenus. Next base: position 305,741 of record LKUV01000004.1, on the reverse strand, counting down.
AAAATAAAACCTTGATATGACACACCATTGAGGATCGATTTGATCGGACAACGCGCAAACCGCAAATAATATGCACCCTGCCCCCAAATCAATAATCCGCTGTACACCCAAAATGACCAACACCGAATGGATCAGAAGCCGCTCATCATACAAAGAAGGCGATAACCCATTTGTTCACAACCCAACAAAACACCCATTTGTTCCCAACCCGCCCCGACGAGATATCGAGTTATAAACAGAAAAAATTGTCGAGATGAAATCTTGCCCGCCGTCCCTATAAAAATAATAAAACCCGTGAACAAAACACCAAGCTGAGCCTTATTCTCCAGAGAAAAGGAAATCGTTCTATATATTCGTTTTTTGTCCGCCGTAAAACGTGGGAAGACACCGCTTCCTGGTTCCGCCCAAATGCAAATGCTTATAACCAAAACACCGACGCAAAAAAATGCAATGCGCGCTTTCAAAATCAAACCATCCCAAAATGGATGGCAAAACACCACGACTTGTATTTGAACAGAGGTATAGGTTTGGATATTATTCCTGTCGCGCCGTTTGTTGTCTCAAGAATTTGAGGAAGAGGGTTGTCGAGAATTTATACAAAGAATTCGTTGAGGGGTCGAGGGGTGAGTCGTAACCAGATACCGGATGCCAAAAGAGGGGTGCCTCGCCATTTGAATTAAATAGGTGGAGTGACGAGAGTGCGAAAAACAATTAGTGTGAAGGTGCAGAAGATATTAACTCTGCTTTAGGTAGAAACAGAAAACATCGTCATCTACCAGCGTCGACCCATTGTTTGTTGCAACGCACGACCCGGGCTGACGGATTGAGGAGGACTTGACATGGAGATTCCGGTACTTGGGTTGACGATGGGGATGGCATTTCGGATTCTGGTTGCGGCAGGTTGGTGCAACTTGAGGGCCGTTGGCTGGCTTTGATATGATGGAATGTATGGGTTGGAGTTGGAGTTGAGTGAGAATCCGGAGTCTGGTGCGACCTGATGGGATTGCGGGCTGGATTCGGGAGAACCACTGGACAGCGACGAGCGGTCCGACGACGACGAGTGGATGGAGATCATGTCAGTTTCTGTCAAGAGATTTGGGCAGAATTCAAGGTCGTCGTCCAAGTCGAAGGATCGACCAGCCTCGAAGCGTTGACGGAAAGTCTGAACCTGAATGGCCTCCTCTTCCTTTCTCACCGATCGGAACTGTTTGTGCGAGTTCTGCGACAAGCGAGGCGCCCTACGACCACGGCCATTATGATGTGTTGAAGGTTGGGACTGAGCATTTGATGGAGTAGGATGTTGGTGAGTGTTGTAGTGGTAGAAGGACGACATTATCGGTTCATGGACCCGTGTAGGTGAGATGCGGTGCGGTGGGTTGGTGGGTGGTGGTGGTGTCCTGGGCGGCTTCGTATGTGGTGAGCGTGGCTAGGATTGCGACCGGAGGCACGGCGGCGATTGAGATTTGACAATGGGCTACGGGCTGAGTAAGGAGTACGAAAGCTTGACGACGATTACCGAAATGATGTTAATAGTGTGTTAAAGTCAATGGTGGAATGTGGGTGTTTGTGTGCGATGGAAGTTGTTGGAGATGAGGAGGATGAGGATGAGGATGAGGATTGTGATGGAGGATGGAGTGAATGAGGCTGGAAGAGCGATGTGATGTTTTGCGAGGTTGGGGTTGGGGCAAGGAGAAGTAAGAAAGCGAGTGAGCGACGACCGAGGGGAAAGTGGCAAAATAGGCACTAACGCTAGACCGCTTGAAGCGCCCAAGATTTAGCGAACGAATGGCGGCTCAACAAAAAGTGGGTTAGTGATCCCGTTTCGTAGGGTATCGCCGGTGCGCAAGAAGGCGCAAGCTTGTCCACCCTAATCCTCGCATTCCAGAGCCAGGCTAGCCAGCCCGCTGTGCAGTGCAGTGCCTGCCCAGTCGAGTGAAGCGTGGGTGAGAAGGCAGTCCCCCAGGAAGCAACATGGCAGCGAGTGGCCACTGCCCCAACTACTTTCCGTGCAGCAATGCTCTGCCTCGATAGCAATACCATTGCATTGTCGAGGATATAATTAAGTTCTATTTATCGTCACCCACCACGCTACAATTGCGTATGGCACAGGGTCTGCGCGTGGGGGGTTCTGATTTGCCTGAAGAGTTGAGCGTCTCCACCGGGGAAACCTCATCTGAATAAAACCCTGATTTATCGGGGACGATGCGGGCGTTTGGTCTTTTTTTTTTGGTGTTTCGACTTTCTTCGGCTCACCACAATTCTGCCGTTGTTCCTGACCTTCCCTTTGCGAGGAGGCAGAAAGAAGGGCTCGATACTGATAGATGCCACTGTAGAGTAACGCCATCTGATAAATTGTCCGAGGTTCGTGGTGTGTTGTGTGTCTGCGGTGTGTCTGCGGTGTGTCTGCGGTGTGTCTGCGTTGTGTCCGTGGATCGGATGTGTTTGGGTGCCGCCAGTCTCCAACTTCTGAGACAATTGGAACAAGCAGCCTGCAAGAACCTGCACGCACCAGCGGGGATCTTCTTCTGGACTGCACTCATCATTGGCCTCGCTCGACCCTTCTCCTGCGCCAGCCGGCTGCTGCGTCCTCTCGGGGGTCACACCGTCAGTGAACATCGTGGTTGGCACGAAAGGGAAGGAAGAACTTGGCTTGGTTCCCCGACAACCGCTGTCAGCGGCCATGGCCGTCCCAAAATGCTGCAAGTCTGCTGAGAACTCCCGATTTCATGAGAGCTCCAGCGTGCGCGGTAGCTGCTGCGTTGTACCGTTACGAGCAGGCTCGGGGCTGCTTGTACAAAGTATTTCTGTCCCATCCTGCCTTTCCTATTTTTTGCCTTCCCGTCGTTTGCCGCGGGACGAGCCTGAAGATCTAAAAGGGACTGTCCGTAGTCACTCCATCCAGAATCCCGCCGGTTTGTTGGTTGTGTACGGAATTGAACGTTTCTCTCAACTCAACTCAACCACAACCCCTCGCTGGGGCGAAGTGACAGACGGAGCTTGTTTGAGGAGGGGGCAGCTTGAAGAGCGTCAGCTCAGTGCTCCTCACACCACCACCGGCCGAAGGTCTCGTACAATTGATCAAGTCAATTCATGAAGCTCCCCCCTATATCCCCTTGCTCAAACAATTGAACGCTCCCCCGATTGCGTCTTGAAAACTCATACTCCATCTTCACACTCACACTCCTCAGGCCCACACTCATAGATCAACTCAACCCAACTCCTCGCTGACATTGAAGCTCCCCTCCATGATACTCTCCTCAAACAATCTGGGAGCTCGTCTGCCCTCCGCCTCACTGTCTCCTGTCCTCCTGTCCTCCTGTCCTCCTGTCCTCCTGTCCTCCTGTCCTCCTGTCCTCACACCCCTCATCTCCACACTCTAATCTCATCTCAGTCCCCTCAAAAGGATCAACAGCCTCCCAATCACCACCCTATCAAGATCTATACATTCCCTTCTGCGCATTAACAAGGCAGCACAGCCTTACTCTTGGCGGTCCCCTTGACCATCTCATCAATCAATTCCATCTGAATTACAGCCCTTTTTTCTGCTTTTCTGCACAGAACGCACTGCTCCTCCACAATTTTGTGCAGTGTTGAGTCCTAGCCCAACCCAAGTCAGCACCCAAAACATCCAGGCAATCAATATGAAGTAACATGACGCGACAGAAGATAACTCACAGACGCCCACCAGCCCCACCATTCTCACCGCCAGTTCCCACCCCACCATCATTCTGCCAACACCAAATCAGATCCATGATGGCATTTTACTATGCTCGATCGAGGAAATTTTTAGATGGTGTTGCAGATGCTCACACATGGTTGGATTGTTCGCAGAAGTCGTGGCCCACGATCGCCAATTAGAAACTCTGATTTGGAAATGGGTGTTGGAATCTCGATTTTGGTGGTGGTGCGCGATCTTGACGGGTTTCGGACATCGAGTCAGCATTTTGGGGGTGGTCGAGTAGGCTGTGAGGGGGTTGTGGTTTTTTGGTGGGAAGGGGAGATGATTGATGAGATAGATATATTGTAGAAGAAAACCAAAATGAGGGCTAACTACCAGGACTTCGTAGTTGGTTAAGAGCGGAAAACCTCGACTCTACTCTCCTGATAATTCGACCTTCGAGCAAGACTCTGAAACCCCGATTCGGTCATCACTTCTCATAACCAGGCATCCAGAAGAGATGGGCCATCTGTAGTGAAAAATCCTCATACTTTCATACTTTGTAGCATAGTAGGTAAAAAAAAATGTATTCTCTACGATATACCAATCCGGAGTGCTCACTCAAGCAATCCGCGGTAAGTCGCAAGAGCAACAGTTGTCTCTGAGTACACCTGCCATGAGAAAATGCTGTGCAAAGACAATTGTAGTTATTCTCTGGACTAGTATGGATTTGGGACGTGGTTTGGGAGTCAAGCTTGCGTTCTCAACGAGAGCGACGAGCGAAGGAACGACTTTGTGTCCTGGCCAGGTCGAGACGAAGCTGATTTTGAGGGACCAGACAGCCAGGGAAGGAGCGTCACCCACCGGTACGCTTATGAGAAATTGATAGCTGAATTCCTGATTCTCCTAAGCGTTCTCGAATAATGTATATGGAAGTACTAGAATCTGAGAGTCCAAGTATAGGAAATGTATAGTTAATGTATATACTTGATAATTCCAGCGCTTTTACAAATACGCTCTGTAGACGTGTACATACACCCCCATATACCCAAGAAATACCCAATAAGCGCCATAACTCCAGTCATGTCCTTGTTGAGTTCACGGGACTTCCAACGAGACATTGGCAATCTTGCACACGTCTATTGTTGAGCTAGGACGACAGAATGTGATGATAGAAATGCAAATTGGGAGGATCGTCTTTCAAAATTATGTAAACTTCTTTTCCCCGAGGCTCTATGTCTTCTTCCACTTCCCGCCATTCTTGGGCGCTCTTCTTTTATTCTGGAGTCTGTTTTCTCCATTATAAATCATTTATCAAGCCCACAAGCTTTGACAAACCGGTTGATCTGCTCTCTCGTGAGTTTCTCATTGTATTGCTCTTGAACCTCGTAAAAAGAGATGATTTCTTGAGTGCAATCGACAATAGCTTCAATATCAATATTACTTTCCGCAAGCCAATTCGCAAGTCTTTGTATCTTGGTTCTTGGAGGACCACTTGGGGATCCGTTTTTTGATGAGCCAACTGAGCTCAAAGCAGCATGCGCCGCACTTGCGATGCTGCCAGCAGAACCGCTAGCAGATTGGACTCCGGTTTGGTTTGGGCGGAGTACGAGACTAAGAAGGATAGCCATTATAGCTATTGTATGTGGTGCAGCGAGGAGGGGTAAATCGGTCATGTAGTGATCGTTGATAATCGACCAAGCAAGAGATGCCTCCTCTTGGGTGAGGGAGAAGGTTGATTGGAGGGAGGTTAAAGTTCTGTAAGGATGGTGAACAATCATTTGCGAACTCATTTCGGAGATTATGAAGAATTCGCATTCACCGAGTTTTGAGGTATCACTGCTAAAGAAATCTGATTCCAATAGTTAGTCTCGTTTGTATATCGGGAAGTAATATGGAAGTTTGTACCTGGCCATAGTGTCCGCCCTTCTGTCACAACTAGTCTTATGTGGTGCGGACTTTCCTCCATTTTGCTCGCAAGGTATACTGCAGTCGCTATCACGAGGTACGGATTGGTTCGTCTGATCTCGACTTTGGAGTAGAAACGTCGAATGTATAACTGGGCAGTTGCCATGGCTTGTTGTCGAACCCCAAGACGTTTCCCGAGTCGCGCCACCTCTGTAATAACCGTGTCAGATTCATGTACTTTCTTTTGGCAGACGGCGAGGGGACCTACGCTGGTTGAAATATATGCTCAGGAATCTCAACTGTGGCAATGGGTACAACTGCACACGACTTGGGTCATCTTCCTCGAGTTTCTTCCGTAGGTCATCGAGTTGCTCCCGAGTGTATAACCAGTTCCGTCGCTGCGTGGATTCCCAGTAGTTGGCCGCCATTGTATCGGTTATCCGTCTGCCAGCGACAAGCACCTATGTAGAAAATGAGGATGTTTCTTCGATGCTGTTGTTGCTCTATTCGTGAGCTGGAGTTCTGTGTCCCAATCTCGCAGTTAGTGGCAATTTGATTTGTAAAGAAGCCAAAAAGATTAATCCACAAGGTTTCCTGGACAAAACATCAGGCCACAAGTCTGCAAAGGACAATCGACAAAGTGACGTTTGACGACCAGCCCAAATCGTGGAGTTGTACAACCTCTCATCTGAAAACAGAAGTTTGAAGCTCGCGATAACCCTTATCGCTCTACGGTGACCTTTAACTTTGTAAGCGCCATCCGAGGGTGGAGCTTGGTGCCCAGTGAGGCCAGTGACGAAGTGCTGCCGAGCATCACGAATTGTGAATAACCGCAAGTGAGCGAGCGAAGAAGAAGCTCTTTGAGAACCTCGACACCACCTTTCCTTAACCCTCCAACTCTTCGCCTTCATCCGCCGACAGTCGCAGTCGCAGTCTGCTATGCCAATACCTGGACATCGATGATAACCACTTCGCAACGCGCGTGGCAGCTCTTCCAATCCTCGAAGCATGAACGAGCAATGATATGATAGTACTCGGCAAGGAAAATTGAAGATGCACATCCCAGAGAGTCAGAACTCGCGGGATGCTCGCATCGAGCAGTTATGGAACAACCTAGATCCCCAAAAGAAGGGAGAGCTTGACTTCAATGGCTTGAAGAAGGGTCTGCGTCGAATTGACCACCGCAAGTCTCTCTGCCCCTCTATCTAGCTTCATATGTTAACAATGCTCGCAGCTCTAAAAAATGCAAACGATATGCTCAAGGACGTTGTCAAAGCAATGGATCGAAACGGTGATGAGGTTATACAATTCGACGGTACGTCCAGAAGCGCTCATGGGAGTTTTGGGTGTTGGTGTTTCGTTACGGGTCCTGATGCTGGTTTGGCTTGGTTGCGCTGATACTTGGCCTCACAGAATTTCGCAAATTCGTTGAAAAAACCGAAAAAGAGCTTTTCAGTCTCTTCGAATCTATAGACCGCGATCACGATGGGAGGTTGGACAAGAACGAGTTACGCGCGGCATTTAAAAGAGCTGGACTTGCTGTTCCTAGCTCAAAACTGGACAATTTTTTCTCGGAAGTTGACCAGAACAACGACGTTCGCAGCAGCTACATACTCTTGTTCTTCATCCATATGCTAATGTTTAGTAGGGATTTATATCATTTTCTGAATGGAGGTAAGCTTGTCGCTACTAGCAAAGCAGTGTTGCAGGAATTATGACGGTGAATTAGGGGCTCGTTTAGACCCATATACCGAACACAAGAACGCGCTGCTCTCAAATTTCCATTCACCAAGAAAATGTTTCTAACATTTGTAGGAATTTCTTGCTATTTCTTCCCACCGAGACTCCAGAACTTAAGGAGATTTTGTCATATTTCTCTTCTACCATAACAATAAATGCAGAGGGCGACACGTCCATCAGCGAGGAAACTTTGGAAGGATTAGGTAGAACTTCATTTCTTTCAGCACTTTTTGGTAGCATCATAAAAATCGCGGACTCGCCAAAACTTCCGCGCCCTGAAGACCCCCAGTCAAACAATACAGCTACACTGGCGACCGACGACGAAATGTATGACGCCAGACGGGGAGGGTTGGCCGAAACTTCGATACCATCGAAACCTTTCAACAGAACGGTTGCGCAGCAAGAGCTGACTACCCAAACTTCTTCTGACTTAAACATAGAGTCCAAGAAGTTCTCATTCACAGAAATCTTGCCCGATCCCGGTTAATATCATCTTTCTACTTCTTATAGAGTGTGCCGAGATAGCTTGCTAATTTGTCTGGATCTATAGGGTATTTCCTCGCAGGAGGCGTTGCTGGAGCAATCTCTCGTACCTCAACAGCACCGTTGGATCGTCTCAAAGTGGGCTGATCGAGTAACACTTTAAGAATCCGCTAATTGAGAACAGGTCTATCTGATAGCCAATACCGGTCCTCCCGCAGATACAATAGTTGCCGTCAAAAAGGGCGATGCAGTTCAAGCAGCCAAAACTGTTGGCAGACCTTTAATTAATGCAACCAAGGAGTTATGGAAGGCTGGCGGCATGCGCAGTTTGTTTGCTGGTAAGTTGGAATTAAATGGTTATTTCACCGGGTACTAATTTCAGTAGGCAATGGCTTGAATGTGGTCAAAGTCATGCCTGAGTCGGCAATCAAGTTTGGTTCTTATGAAGCTGCAAAGAGAGCTTTGTCCCAACTCGAAGGACACGGTGATCCTCAAAACATCAACCCTATCTCAAAATTTGTAGCAGGTGGTGTAGGCGGTGTTGTATCACAGTTTGTCTTTCCGTCCGCCGGCTTATCAATATGCTAATTTGTTTTCAGACTTTTTGTTTATCCAATCGACACCCTCAAATTTCGGTGAGTACATGTTTGCTGTGTATTGATTTCCATGCTAATAATCACCAGAATGCAATGTGAAACAGTAGCTGGTGGTCTTCGGGGCAATCAACTTATAGTTGCTACAGCCAAGAAAATGTACCAAACAGGTGGAATTCGCTCCTCATATCGCGGTCTCACAATGGGTCTGGTTGGAGTGTTTCCCTATGCCGCCATCGATCTTGGGACATTTGAATTTCTCAAAAAGGCCTTAACACGCCGTAATGCAGCCCTCATGGGTTGCCACGAAGACGACGCGGTTCCGGGATCATTAGCACTTGGATGTATTGGAGCCTTTTCGGGTGCTTTTGGGGCCAGTATTGTTTATCCAGTCAACCTGCTGAGAACGAGACTGCAGGCTCAAGGAACTGTTCTCCATCCTCCGACTTATACTGGAATCGGGGATGTTGCGCGAAAAACCATCAAGAACGAGGGTGTTCGGGGCTTGTTCAAGGGCATCACCCCAAACCTACTAAAGGTCGTGCCCGCTGTCAGCATTACATATGTTGTCTACGAGAACGCCAAAAAGGTTCTGCATCTTAGGTGAAGAAACGACAGAGTATCACAGACTCTGACAAATAACGTCGATGGGGGTTGATGCATAGTATCAAGAGATCACCCGAGAGGAATGTGACCACCAAATCCACGTTTTCCAGCACATGAGATTTTTCTAATGTATACTGCCTGCTCTTTTTTTTCGGCCTTGTGCTTTAGGTGGTATAGTACATTATAAGAGGGGAAGTGTTGCATAGCAGAGGCGTTGATGTCTTTTTTTTGTCATTATTAGGGAAAGATAAAGGCGTTCTAGGATACCCACTCGAGCTGGCAGGTTACAGTCACTTAAAATTAGGGACGGCCAACAAAACCAGATGAGTTAGATAGCTGATTCTTTTTGGGGACAAGATAATGCCAATTTGTTGAACCCCTGTTTGATGTGATTTACAGTACTTTTTGAGAGTATCTAAGTCGAGTTCCCAATAAATTACAAATCCATCCAAGTCCATTCATGACGACTCCTTTGGAAACTACTCCACATCTAATCTACAAATTATCTTACAATATGAACACGCTCACCACAAGCTCTCTGCCTGGCTCCTTTCTTCCTCCTCTGTTTTACAAGGCTTCTTCTCGTCGGAGGGAGTCTCTGTCTGGCTCCTCTCAGCCCCTTCCATCTTACCAAGCAGCCTCTCCTCAAAGGGGTTAACAGGGGAACGACGAACCGTAGGCTCTCCTGGTTTCCCAACGGCTCTGTCAACTGGAATAATTCGAATCAGTGGTTTCTTCTCCCCTGTCTCATCACCATCGTCACCTTCTGGCTCGCGGATGACCCTTTTAACCACTGGGTTGGCTTTGGTCCTGCCATAGTAATGTTTCTGTATAAGGCGGCCCTCCAAACGTCGAATGAGTGATGGCTCGTTGATAGATAAAACCCTTTTTATCGATTGTTCCTTAATAGATGGGATGAACGATGGTTGCTCGATTTGTGGACTTAGTGTATCAACGTTCTGCGCGGCGGGTAATTCCCTCTCAGTTAGAATTATTCCTACTAATGGTTTCTCTTTTTTATCATCCATTAAGTGGTCGGTGACATGATTTTGAAAGAGTGGTTTCTCCTCCATCTCACCATTGACGATTGGAAATAGTGGTTTCTCTTTCTCAACGTTGGTATATCGAACGAGGGGTTTTTCCTCCGGTGGTTTCTCACGCACTTCAATTCCCTTTGTGCCGTAGCTGTGTTTCTGAATCAGTGGTTTCTCCTTCTTAGCTGCGGCAAGTCGGAATATCGGCTTCTCCTTCTCTAGTTTGTAATATCGGATGGGTGCTTTCTCCTCCTCCTCCTCAACCAGTTCCTTCTTGGCATTGTGATATCGAATTAGAGGTTTCTGCTTCTTCGGCTTTTTTGTTTTGAGATGGGAAATCAGTGGTATCTCCGTCTGAGCTTCGTGGAATCGAATTAGAGGTTTTTCCTTCTCCGTCTTGCGATATTGAATTAGAGGGCTTTCCTTCGCCATCTTGGGATATCGAATCAGTGGTTTCTCCGACACCTCAAGTACTTTTGTGCCATAACCGTGTTTCCTAATCAGTGGCTTCTCTTTCTCGTCGCCCTTGGGTTCAACATAGTCATTATATCGAACCAGGTTTTTCTCCTTGTCGCCTTTGATCTTCCCTGCAGTTACTCGGATGATTGGAGGTGTGGTGTCAAGCGCTGCAGCTCGACTTTGTGGTTCTTGGGTCGTATTTTTCAGTGCTCCCCAATAGATTTTCTTGTATTTGATTTCATATTCGACGAATTTCTCTGCATCTTGGATTCCTACGTCGAAAGAGGGGATAGCGAGGACTTTTTCTTTTTTTGTTTGTCCTCCGTTGAGAAATCCTTCTTGAAGGACCAAACAGGGCAAAGTCCATTTCATTATTGCTGAGGCGATAGACGAGAGCTGGTTCAATTTCATGTAAGAAGCTTGAGAAAGATTACTATCGAAAAGTTTGGAGTCCGTGGGAAGGAAGGGGCGGATGAGGATGGGATGTGTCGTTTTGTTTTTGATTCTGATCCAGTAGCGGCCGTCGAAGAGTCTCCATTCTGACCAGGGTGATTCTTGTGTTTCTGAAGTCTCCGGGGATGGTAGAAAGGGAAAGTTGTTTTTATGGTAAGGTGCTCGGGAGATGAGATATTTGGGTTTTTGGAGATATGTGTCATCTTTTCCATACCTTATATCGACATTTGCTACGGAAAACCGGTGTGTTCTTTCAATATTATCATTGGGGTAAATTTCAGGGAATATGCGTCTTGTGGTCAGCGAGAGGCCGCTGATTGGGACATTCTCAAGGGGCGTGACGAGCATGATTATATGGCGAATAATGTTTGCTCCGATGGCCTCTTTTCCCTCTTGAGATAAAGTTGATGGGAGATCCAGGGTCGGGAATCGAATCCTAACGAGCCCACTTCGGGTTTGAAAATCGGAGACTTCGCATTGAGAAAGATAATAGTCTATGATTTTTTGTTGCTTGGTAGATTCCCCCTTGGCTCTTTCAGCTAACCTCAGGATAGCTGGCTTCGATAGAGCGGCCGGCATTGTGTGGGAATTATAGATATGTCTGATGGCATTTCTTGTGGTGAGAGTTGGGTCCTTGTTTGTGGCATCTTCAAACCATTCCATGTTCTCCGCCTGGCATGTAGCTATTAGACGACTTTTGGAAAAGCTTAACATTGGGCGATGGAGTCTAAGGCCGCCTGCCTCTGTCAATAGCTGAGGTGGAAAAGGAAGTTCTCCGAGAAAGGTATTCGGGTAGAAGAGTGCTGACTCTGCTTGATCACCACTCTCATGGACGCCATATATACCACGACATTCTGGAAATCCAGCATCAGATTTCATACCTGTGAGGCCAGTTTTTCGATGGCCATTGATTAATCTCATCAAGACAGTCTCAGCTTGATCATCCTCATGGTGGGCAAGCAGTAAAGATCTGATTCCTAAATCTCGACAAGCTTTCCCCAGAATTCGGTAACGTTGCTTTCTTGCACGCGACTCAAAGTTTGACGCATCGCCTGGCCTTCTGAGACCTTTCCAGTCAATTTGTAGAACTTGGGTTTGGATACCTGTGAATATGAATTAGAGATCAAATCTTGCACTTTAAGATCATCATAAATACCCTTTTCGCTCATGATTCTAGCAACTGAATTTGCCTCATCGTTACTTCCTTCTCTTACTCCGTGATCTACCACGAATGCTTGAAATTCCATTAATGGGGGCGCTTCGCCCTCTTGACTCTGTGAAGCAGATTGCAAGCGGGAACAGAGGGCTGCCAGAGCCATGGAATCAACACCACCGCTAATGGCAAGGCCTAATATCTGATCAGTATTTGAATTGGCCCTCTGATGGTTTGTACTCACCAAATTTTCGCGGTTGCGCCCCATCCTTTCCTAGAGGTCCACATACCTCCCCGAGAGCCTTTGCAAACTCCCCAACATCAATCGGTCGGGCTTCTGATAAAGGAGCTTTGGAACCAAACAAAGCCTTGATGCCACTACGGATAGCAGCCATGCTAACGTAGAATTTGGTTCGTGGTTGTCGTTATTGTACCTCCGTATACGGAGGCAAGCGGGTCGTTATCGGAAAGATGCGCATACAATTTCTCGCGATAAGAAGGATGCTCCATCTTGTTACAACAAGCAACAACAACATGAACTTACACCTTGACCTCACCCCCGGCCACGGCCTCTCCCTCGATTGATTTCGAGGCTCTAACACTCACAACTCCTTCCTCTCAAATTCAAGAATCGCAACTCAAGATGTCCTCCCAAGCCGATAAGACGGGCCCCTCCCTCACCAGCGCCGCCATCGGTGGCGGAATGGCTGGCACGGCCGTAGACCTCTTCTTCTACCCCATCGACACAATCAAAACGCGCATACAATCGAAAGCCGGCTTTATAAGCTCAGGGGGATTCAAGAACGTATACCGGGGAATTGGTAGTGTAGGAGTAGGAAGCGCGCCAGGTGGAGCTCTCTTTTTCATTACATACGAAAAATCCAAGGAATTCCTACTCTCAAGGAAATATGCTGGACAACCGTCGAAGGGAAGGGAGAAGGATTCAATTTGGACGGATTTCCCGGAAATTATGCTTGCATCGAGCTTGGGAGAGTTGACTGCTTGTTCGGTGAGGGTACCTGTGGAGATTGTGAAGCAACGGACGCAGGATGGTCAACATAGTCGTTCTCTTTTAGCGTTGAAGGCTATCTTATCGCAACGGTCAAGTATTGGGCTTTCGGGCGTGTTGAAGGAGATGTATCGTGGGTATGGGATTACGCTTATGAGGGAAATTCCGTTTTCGATAATACAATATCCGCTATGGGAGATGATGAATAAAAGGAGACTTGAGAGGTCGGGGCTAGATGAACTGGAATGGTGGAAAGCTGCTGTATACGGGGGTTTTGATGGAGGTATTGCTGGTGGAATTGCTGCTGCGATCACAACGCCTTTGGACGTTTTAAAAACGAGGAAGATGTTGGCAAAGGAGAAAATAGGAGTATGGCAGCTACGCGCTCGGATATATAAGGAGAAAGGGTTAAGGGGATTCTTTGCCGGCGTCGTTCCTCGTACTTGCTGGATGTTCTTGGGAGGTTGTGTCTTCCTTGGATCATACAAAGGTGTAACCAACATCGTACACGACGCACGACAGGCTCCGGCATTGGAATTTCTCTCGTAGCAGCATGTTACTGTCTGACACCTTGGTTGGATATTTGGGGACGCTTGTCTTGATTTTACGAACTTAGACAGAAAAGATATGGCATCGCCCTCCCGGACAGAAGATAAGGGGAGCTCAAGCCACATGAATTTGCGGGGACTCTGTACAAAAGTGTAATGAGATGGATGATACTGTAATTTTAGAATAGAAGAACTGCTCGGTTTCTTGACTCGAACAAGAGATATCTCAGATCTGATTCAATAGAAACAAAAGCACATTTGTAAATATGGTTTTTAGTTGACCCATCATGGTATGGGGGAAAGCGAGCAATTGAATAGGTAATTCTTCTCTGTGGACCTTTGTGCAATCCCTGCTTACTTGCTTTCCTTTAGTAGGATTTTCCATATGCACACTTAAAGACCTGTCCCTCTTCCGCCTCCCAGGTCCACTGCTCAATAACCTTATGTTCACGAACCTCTCTAAATGTAGACGAGCCTTCGCACAGTACAACAAATTCCTGCAGGCCTCGGACCCCTAACAAATAGCGAATTGCAACATCAAGGGCATTAGCATACCCATTTGGGCTACCTCTAGGCACTGACCAGTCACCCAATCTTTGAATGAAATTGGTGATAACAAGTCGTTTCAATGTAGTCAGATGTGGACAAAGCGAACGGAGAAAGGTGTAATGGTTTGTGAAGCTACCTAGGATATCGTTGTGGAGGTTAATGTGGATAGTTTCGAGGTTGTTTGGACGAAACATTCCTCCTGCTGTACGACCTAAGAGAAGAGAGATGAAGTGTTCTACCCTGGGATAAATTTTGAGGGGAATCGCATAGGGCGCAATCGCATATGGCGTGCATGGTGAACCTTGTTCAAGTCCACCTCTTTTGATGTTTATTAGCAATATGCTGGCTAAGAAAATCCGAGAAAACTTACACTAAATCAACCCCTAGATGTCGAAGATACCTAATTCGATCAAGCCCATTTTTTTTAGAGAAAAGTCCTTGTAATTGTTAAGGGTGAAGTAGCACGTATTAATTCTGTAGAATATACGAAGTGCTCCGTCATATAGGTCTTTCTCTCAGCGAAGAGCAATAAGTAAGGCTGGTGTCTTAGAAGACACATTTCCATGCCATGCTTCAGAAGCTAGCTGCGTAATGAGACAAGGTTGAACTATTTGTTCTCGGATTTCGACTGGCAGGATGCGAAGAGTACATGGGGAAGCCATCTAGCTACTGTTAGCATCCATGTGACAAAGTAGTCTTGTCGATGTCGAGGAATTTAACACACTTACTGACGTTACTGACCTCCCAATTGAGTGTTTAACGCAGTGGTTCGTAGGTTTGAGAGGGTGGCTTTAAGGAGAATTTGTGGGTAATTGATAAGATATTCCAAGTTCGAGGGTGGCACAAGGTCACGAGGGAATTGAATAGTGCAAATACTCATTGAAGAAAACCTGAAGCTAATATCGGGCTGTAGCCCATGGGTGAAAAAGTGTCCCTTTTTCCCTTCCAGTTATTATCGCCTGTATACACTCATTATGAATTCTCTTTGCCCTTATCCTTCAACTCTCTGCCACACGAGCCATCATAAAATTCCCTGCAATGCTTTGTGACATACTCACTCTTCTTTAGTACTTGATCCTTCTTCGCCTCCCAAGTCCACATCTCAATGACCTCGTGTAATCAGTCGTTTTACCATCGCGTATTACCTTGAATTCCTATCTACCCTTTACCCCAAATAAGTGGTTGAGCTAGAGAATCCAGTGAGGTTCTCCGAAATAACCGTAAATCCACCTGCTGTAAACCTCCGTTTCTCTGCTAGGTTCTGACCATTCACAATAGTCAAGAATAGTGTAGTTAAAAGTGAAGCATTTTAGGATGGTGAGATGGGGTGCAAGACTTTTGAGAAGTGAGAAAAGCTTGTATTTGCCCATTAAATTATATTCGAGATCGATGTGTATGAAATGAAGGTTTGCTGCCACTTCATCACGGAAGCCAAGAGCTACACGAGTTTGAAGAAGATAGATGAATTCACCGGCCGCAGGAGAGCGGCTTCCATATCGTGGGGATGGTCCAATCCTTGGTAATTATTCATAGTAAAGTAACAAGTATTGATCGCCTCGCTATACAAGTCCTTCTCTCCACGGAAAGCAATAAGTAATGCGGGAGTTTTATGCGCTATTTTCTCGTGGTACTTTTCGGTTGCAAGGTTTGTAGCCAGGAATAATTCAATGATTTGTTCTCGGATCTCGACCAGAAAGATGCGAAGAGTGGAAGTCATCTAGCTACTGTTAGGATGCTGTTTGGCAGAGAGTGAATGTAAGTTCCATGTTACCTTAAGATTGAGAGCGGTATTGAGAGGGCAATGTATATTTGAATATCCAAGCAAGTGGGGAAGTCAGACTAGCTGTAGATGTATATGTTACCACTGATCGTATGCTAGAATGGGATGGAGGTGATAGCTGCCAATTCTAACGGCGAGGACTTGGACTTTGACAGGTTATGAATAGAAGGAGTCTGAAGGTGAGGTGGAGGCAAGCGTTGAAGTGTGGAGTTGAGATATGTTGAGTTTACCGGTGATGTTAGTCGAATATAGGGAAACTCCTGAAGGGCGAAGTCCGGAAGCGTGGTTTGTTTGAAGAGAAAGGTTGAAAAAGAAGAATTCAGACTCCTAACGAGGAAGCGAATCCAAATATGAGTTGACACTTCTTGGAGTTGAAGATCCCAGTCGAAGATCAAGAAAGTTATCGTGGGGAGATCGAAAGAATTAGAGATTGTGGTAGAAAGCAGAGTACGAGTTGATGGGTTCCTATTTTGAATTTGAAGATCGAGAAGAATGGAAGAAAGAAAGAGCCCAGATGCGATGAAGCGGAAGTATTCAAGGTGGAGACGGCAAAAAATTTGAACACCTGGCGAAGGGCTCAGAAGTGAGAAACGAAAAGTGATATAATGCTCGAGGGGTTGTGCAGTCCCAAGAAAAGTACCTTACCTCGGACGCGTTGAAGTATCACATCTGAGTGAATAAGTGAGTCGTTCAGACTCGTCCCTGAGAAATTCTTACACATCTGTCAAGACGACAGCGAAGAACCTCAGCTGGTTGGTATGCTGTGAAGTGTATTCACTTCTCATGCTATCCCTTCGAATAAAACGTGCATGATTTTACTCTACTTGTCAACGAAAACAGCACTTTAGACGGGTGCGCCACCTACTGCAATGAGGTTGATCAGTTACCTAAACCCGATTTCCAAGCAAGTGAGCCTCAAAAAGTAACCACTTTTACCCACTTTTCAGTGCACGTTTTATTCAAGGCATCAGTGGCATCTCAAACTTGGAAGTATTTCCTTAACTGACTTTGGCATCGCCTAATGTCCTGACGATGATCGCTATGATTACCTACTGGCATGTTATGCTTCTTGTTATAAACTTCCGGCGTCTGTAAAGTATATTCACTTAAGTGAGAGGGAACTGAGATCACCTGAAGTCTTGGCGATGATGAATATCAATCTCAATGAACAGTAAAAGCGGCAGTAAATACTTGGAGGTTTACACCTACCTCTCTTGTTCTATATCTCCAGGTTAATTCAATCCATTAACCTAAAAATTTAGGCCAATTTACAATATTGACCTAGATGATTTAGAACAATGAGACTTTGGTAGCTATTTACTGCCGCTTTTATTGTCCACCAGGTGCAATGAGTTCTCTCTTGATCATAGGATGATCGGACACTTATCGGAGGCCTCCGCCGATTCTTGTACAATATCTGCGGTGCGATCTTTCTAATTGTAAACAAGCAGTATTGCTCTCTTCACGCGTCACTCTTAACCCCCACATCTGAGAATCCTCATCTGGAGATTCGAGGTATCCACCAGTCGCTTTCACTCTCACTCAGCTTCAAGGTAATTTCCACGCCCTTTCATTATCCAAAAGAACCAGGCTGATACACATAGATGGCTTCACTACGTTCCCTTGTGAAGGAGATACGACAACAAATATTTGATCTTTGTCTTTATAGTACCAATCCAGCTTCCGATCAGTATCACCTTAACCCATGGCACGAGGAATCACCGGCGCTACTGGTTGCTCTTAGAGGACAGGATGACCTATACGACGAGGCACTTTATATCTTCTACAAGCTCCACACGTGTTACTACACACTAGATAATTTCAAAGGATTCTTACCGCCAAACGGCTGTCTGTTGCCAGCTAAGAATGTGATACATCTAGGGATTGATTCATGGTACGTATCCTCGAGGTTCTCGCATAAAATGGGCTAATCAACATGCAAAGCGGTGGATTTTTACCTGATAAAGCACGCACAAGTTATGGGTACATGGCATTCGTCGATTTCCTCTTTCGCTACACAGAAGAGCCACTCTGTCAATCCGCCTCAACAATTCTTGAAACCATTCGAATAAACCTACGGAAAGATTTCCTAGGCGGCTACATGAACCTTCAAAACCACTATACCCTTCTCTATGCGCTTACCGCACATGTCACCAAACTCAGACGAGTTTGCATCAACAACCTACTTCAAGGAGAAGGCAAGTGGAAAGAACCACGTACAGGCAAGGCAGATGAGAATATTGAGATTGTGTTTGGTGGTTTGTTTGGGGTGAGAAGCAGACGGGAGTTCATTGTATTACGGGAGGGTACGGATATTCCAGCCATGTTTACGAGTACTCCATATAAGGTTATTGAGCAGTGGATCTGGGAGGCGGAAGAGGGAGAGGTTCTAAAGAACAAGAAATATGGCAAAGTTAAAGGGAGAGTGTGATTATACAGGGTTCAACGGCGTTTGAGAGGAAGAATGGTTCAATGCCGCTTTAGTTGTCAGTTCTTCGCTTTCTCCCAAACCTTGACTTCAATAAAAGCAAAAGAAAAATGATATGCTAAACCGGTAGGTTATCATAATGCGCCTTTGAAAGAAATATAACCAAGCTACTCAACAACATCAACAAAAAAGACTATTGCACTCACTACACTACTCAACAGCTTGAATTACCAATCGCAACCGCCACTATCTACAGCCCAACTCTGGAGCCTCTCCATCTCAACCCTATACCAACTCAACCTACGAAGTAATCGGCTGATACCTAACATCCTTATCTCCAGCAGTTCCCTCACTCCCTGTCACCGTCCCACTAGGACTCTTCGATTCCTCGCTAGTAACAGTCGTAGTAGTAGCCTCCCCCTTGATAGCTTTCCTGCCATTACTCTTATAATACAACATCACATCCGCGCCTCCCTTCCAAACGTGTGCTCGTAGGGTTGCTAGACTCATTGTGATGGGTAGTTTCTATATCGTGTTGTGTTAGATATCAATCTCGATAAATCCCGCGACCAACTAAATCGAAAGTTGGAAGAGACATATAAAACCGAGCGGCAGCCGGGAAGGGGCAGGAGAAGAGATGGAAGGAAGGGGCAAAACAAACCTGATCATAACAATAAAGCTCCAAATACTCCTCCGGTCTCAACGCATCAGGATCCGGCGTCTCCGGCACAGGTTCCACCCGTTCCGCAACATAACCAAGGATCTTCTTCACGCGCAACATACGATTGGCATTGAGACGGGAGTTTCCATCTGGGCCCGCGATGCTGGGGAGAATCTCTTGCCAGGGTTGCAGGATGAAGGATACTTTTACTGGCTCCTTTGGTGGGATGCGATTCTATTTTTGAGTCAATTACCAAGCAAGAATAAAAAGAAAGGGGCAAGAATGAGGGAAGGGAATGAGAAACAAACTCTCAAAAGCAAATCCCCCAACCACATCGGAGCCTTCTGCTCAATCAAACTAGCATCCTCCCCCACCGTCCCCACAGTCCCGCGATACAAATCCGCACTTCCCCCAGAAGTCTCCTCCTGAATAATAACCGTCGTCAAAGGGGGAGGTTTCAAAACCGGCGTCTCATTAGGCAGACTAGGTGTAATACCGCCCTCGACGCGTTGATCAGGGTTCTCGAGTAATGCTTTCTCATACTCATATCTAATTTTCTGGACGATGCCGAAGAAACTGTCATCAACCTCTTTCTCTTTCTCGCCGTTTTCGGAGGTCTCTGAACCATCTTCAACTTTCTCGTCGACTATTACTGGTTTCTCTGTATTGGTGGAGGCGGAACGTCCGAGTTTTTTGCTGCCAAAGGACATTCCCATGCCCATTTTGAATTTTCTTCCGAAGAGGGTGTTGGAGTCTTTTCCGTTGTTCTCTTTATCGGCATCTGAAAGTCCTTTCTCGGGTGACTTGGGGGCTTTCTCATCTTGTGTTTCGACGGGAGTAGCAGCGGGTTTCTTATCCGAATCAGAGTTGATCTGAGCGCTTGAAAAGTAATCACCCTGTTTATCAGCAGAGGGACGACTAGCTTGCGAAGCTCGTTTGTCGAGAGGCGCTCCATCTTCGGGGACACCTGGTAAATGAGTTACAGCAGCAGGCGTTGCAACTCCTATTCCCATACCTGGTGTCATTGGGTATGATTGACCATTGGCACGAGGAGTGAGGGTGCTATCAGGCCAAGTGCCAGTAGATGAGGGTATTTGGATTGAGTTTGGAGCATTGGATCTCTGACCACCTTTCTTTAAGTTCTCGTTGAGTTCTTGACGATAAATTTCATCTCTCTTGATCATCTCGTCAATAAGATTTGCAAATATGTATCTCAAGACCCATTTTCCAAGGTTGACTAAAATGCGTTAGTTGTGCCTATGCAATGGTGGTGTGAAAAATGCTTACTTCTTTGATCATCTTTAAACTCCACCGGTTCATCCAGCTGAAGCTCATCCGCATACATCTCAGCATCAGAGAAATTGTATTCTTCCAAAACAACAGCCAGTCGACCAGTACGGGTATCAATAGAACACCAAGGTGCAACTGCTTCCATGGTATTGACTTCAGGCTCAACATCCTCAAGATGTCTCTTTCCAAAGGATTGTATAGGTACACACTAATAAAATTAGTCACCGTTCATCGAAGAGTACAGAATATCTTACCTGTAATAAATCCCACAGCAAAACATCACCAGCTGTATCCAATGTCAAAGCCCTTCTACGATCATTGAGCAATTTATGCTTCACTAAACCGTGTTGGCCCTCAATAGTCTCCTCTGGCAAAGCATGAATCGGAACTATCACTCCAATATCAGGATCTACAATAGCCTCAGATCCCTTTCGACCTGGAACTGTGGTATTGTCAGACTCTCTTATAGCAGCCGATGGAAAGCTAGCCGTGTTGGAAATCCTTAAAATTGACTGCGATGGTATTTCATCCTTCGAAGTCCCATTAGATGTAGGTACGGAAAGTTGTCGAGGTCGTGACGCAGCACTCGAAGCCCGATGTCGTCGATAAGCTTCCGGTAATTGAATATTCGCTCCAGTATCAACATTAGTCCACCGATTGATGGAAGAACTCGACGTCGCGGTCCAGATGTAATCTCCATGTGCAATAACTTTGTTCACACCATCATTTTCTTGAGCGACAGCCAAAGAAAGTCCGTCGTCCATTTCGCCCAACGTGCCTCTAACATCCGTCTTGACAACCAGTCCTGACCTATCACTGCTATAGAAAATTCCAAGATTCGGATCGTCTGCGAACAAGGACCAGACACTGTCGTTGTGCATAGTCAATGTATGCATACACCTTCCCGCAGTAACGCTCCAAACTTTAACCGTCTGATCAGAGCTGGCAGTCATGATAGTATCCCCCGTCTCGTTAATAAGGATATCCCTAATATTATCCGTATGGCCGACAAACTTCGTAACTCGTTTTCCAGTCCTCGGATCCCAAAGGCGCAGAATAGATTCCGGTCCTCCACTGGCAAGTATACTCCGACTAGCACTGAGCGCATAAACAGAGCCCTTCTCACTCTTCTCCTCATCCCCAACCTCAATCTCCAATTTCTTCCCCGCTCCGCTCAAATCCCAGAGACATATCCGTCGATCCAATCCACCCGACGCAACCCAATCCGCCTGAGGATTCGGAGTCGCCAAACACTTCACATAATCCGCATGTTGACCGATCGTCTCGGGCGCCTCGGAGGGATTCGAGAGCGGTCGCCATACTCGCACCGTCAAGTCGGACGAGGCCGATACGAGAGCGGTGTTATTCTGCGCAAGACAAATATCGTTCACCCAATGTGTATGCGCCTGCGTCTGGGCTCGAAAGGTAGAGCTCCTCGAGTTCGGACTTCGTTGTGTGGGGGGATCTTCTGGGGAATCGAAGGGGTTTTCGGCGATCTTGGAGCTCTTGAGGTCAAGGTTAAGATCCCACGCGCAGATGGCTCCATCTCTTCCTCCGGAGTAACTGTATAGCAATTAGCTTCCGAGTTCGGATATAATTCCCCTCAACAAATCATTTCACTCTGGAACACAGAAGCATAGAATACTCACAGAATGGATTGCTCGCTATCAACCGCAAGCCCGTTCACCCCCAGACGGTGTCCACCAGGGGAGTTTGCCAGGGGTAGGACATAGGAAACACGTTGTTTCGCCTTCTTAGCCATTTCGGCTGGTCTTAAAAGAAGGCGCAAACAAGGCCTTACATTAGCTAGTCCCAAGCATGGGTAGGCGCAGAGAAACAAAGTTGGTAGAAAACGCTTGAGTTGGGATTCAGTTCTAGGCCAAGAGGTTGTTGTTCGTCACTGAAGCTGGGCTGGGTGCTCTGTGGGCTGGGGTAGTCGTGCGAACCCCATATGCAATCAACAGCCTGGGATCACATTGGGTGGGGTGGTGATTGAAGTGACGCCAACCGGATAATCAGGGGGCTCTATCGCCGTTATTAACCGAGGGTTGTTATTCACAAGACAAGATATTCCTGATACAAAGTAGTTTGAAAAAACATGAAATTGAATTAGAAAAATGTTCTCAGTTACCATCTAGAATCTGTGAAAAAAGTGTGCCAGAGAACATTGGCTGAACTCTGACAACCAATGTATAATTCAGCTCTCTGAAGACTCCGTAAATTTCTTTCTTGGTATCTTGCAACCACCATCCATCTTATCCTCGCATACTTATTTCTCTATGCATTGTAAGAGACCAATATAATACCATTCTCCCGAGTACACCAGGGTACAATAATTTAACAAAACAGAATGGGTATCATTCAAAACGCCAGAAACCCCGGCTTTCAAGCCATCCCTTAAAAAACCATCCCATTGCCCAATTTCAAAGTCTCTCAAGCCCATCCCATGCAAAATCTCCAGTAAACCCCCGATTCATGAGAAGAGCAGCAATATTTCTCCGCTGCTGCACCAAATCTCTCTCTAAATAGCACCCCGTGTCAAGACCAAGAGCCACACACAATGCATTCGTGCATACAAAGACCCCGCAGTCATAGCCGTTAGTTTGCCTCGCACATTTCGTCCGTGGTGTTTTCCACTCGGATTCGACATACTTGTTTCCCAAGAGGTCCTCCAGCCAATCATGCACCAAGCTGGAAAATTGTTCTGGAGGGCTGTGAAAGCTATCCAAGTATTCGATTGTCCTCGCCATCGGTCTGACAATCCCTATCGTCCAATGATGACCCTTGTTGATTGGGATGAAAACAGAATCCACCTCCAAAAAGGAATCGCCTGGAACCTTTTTCCTTTTCATAAGTCGTGCTGTACCTTTCCCCTGTTTTTCAAGCAAAAAACTTTGGTAGAAAAAGCTGTTGTGGGCGACGAATCTCGGGATGGCACTTGGTTTCTTTCCATCGGTTATATCTTCGTCGTTTGCAGCTTTGTTTGCAGCATTCACAATCCATTCGATATAACTGTTGACAATTTCGTCGTTTAACCATTCTCCGGAAAGCAGGACAGTGCTAAAATCGTGGACTCGTAATTCGGTTCCAGCAGGAGCTTGTGTAACGACTAGATGGCTATATTTTCCACTTCTATCGTTCACTTTCGGCATGAGCTTGTCAATCTCCCCCTCCCACTTCTTGTTCATGGATTTTATAAGCTCCCTTTGTGGCGATCGTCGGACAAAACGGCGCTGCTGTTTCGCCACACGAGCCGCTTCTTCTTCCCTCGCTTTCCTCTCTCTCTCTCTCCGCACAAGTTCTCGTGTCTTGTCGGTCGATGGAGTGTAGATATGGGGTTCCTGTCGCTCGTCATCGGGGCCTAAAAGCCTCGCCAGGCTTCCTGAAATATCATCGACGCTATTCTTTCGGTGTCTATTCTTTTTTCGGACTGATAATGACGGGCCACGCTGTCGCGCCGTAGGTATTTTTGAAGGGCCGTCTCTAGTTAGTGTTTCGGGTATCGAGGGAGGAGGGCGAACTGGCTCTTGTCTGGTCGTGCTCGTAAATAAATCTGGCGGTGCCCAAAAATTGTCGGCAATTCGCGCAGCCTCTTCTTCGTCATCACAGTCCTTGAAATTCAACAGTCCCTGGCCAGCATTGTGTGTATTGTCGATGGATAGACCAGGGTCCGGTTCTTTTCTACGTTGTGTCTTATGTTTTCTAGGGCGCGCTTCTTCTTCCTTAATCGGTTTTCGTGATGATGTAGGGGGTTCTGAGAAGCCTAGAAATATTTAGAAATGTATGCGCTTGGGGGCAAAGGTGATCATACTCTCTCTTGTGGGGGGTTTGGGTGTGAAAGGTGCGACTAGCCACGATATCCAATCTCGAACGTTTCCCATCGTCGTCGCGAGTGAACTTTGAGATGAGCCCATATTGCGTCGCTTTGGAGGATTCGATGGCAGATTCTAATTATCTGGTCAGCTATCAATCTTAGGCACCTCCCTCCGCTGATCTCCTACCTGGCTGTCTTCGATGAAATCAGACGCTTTGCGCTTCATTCTCTGTGGGAGTGAAACTGGTGGTTATTCGCATAAGTGTCAACATGCGCGAACTGTACTGTTGAGAGCGTACTGTCGGTCTATGCTTGTAATCATTTAGTTTGTGGTGATGCGAAGAGGTTGACATAGATGTGGGGGGATGAATTATGGTTGGTGTCAAAAGAGGAAGTTCACCCTAGCCACCGGAATAAATTAAGGTTTGTATTACCTAAGCGGATTCACCCCGAGGCCCCACTAAAACGGCCTCAAATCAGGTTGGCTCCACATTATATGAAGTCCAAAACCAAACTTGAAGGTGAACTTCTCTCTCCAGGTTGCGGTAAGTAGTTCTAACTTCCTAGAAGAATTAAGATATACTGTTAGTACTATAAGTTAGACTTAGCATTTAAGTAAGAGAAGCAGGCATTGCTCTATTTTACTTAAATTACTTAAAACGATCTAGAAAAATTATGATTATTGTTTGAGAAGGCTGAGAAGAATTAGAAAGTTGGTTTCCAAGTTCTCTGAAATCCTCTAAAACAATATATACGAGTGTGCGAGAATACTCGCATGAGAAGAGATAATGGTGCTAGAGAGTAATAATCGGGACGCTTAAATAGACATATCTACTTTGCTCCTTTCATTGTTGTTTATCTAAAAGAAATACTTAGGTTTCTAGAAGAGTGGGGACCATTCTAGAAAAGAAGACAACAGTCACGATATCCTACACCCGCTGATAGAGGCGAACCCATCACCCATCACCTAAGCAAAAAATCATCACATCAAAAGAATATCAATTCCCAGAAAAGATTCCATTCATTCAGGCTTTTACACTCGCCTTCCATCCATCCATCCATCATCTCACAATATCAAAGTAAAAATATATACGAGTCCAAGCCCATAAAACGCATCAATCCTCCATCAAACCATCCCGTCCGTCCATCCATCCATCCTATTCCATACCATCCAAATATCTCGCAACTGGCATCCATCCTATTCCATCATGAAAAAGTAAATACCCCAACACCAAAAAGAAGAAGATAATGAAAGAAAGTTCCGTGTCCCAATCCTAGGATCCTGATTCGATAAACAACCCCAAATATCTATCTGTCCCAAAAAAAAACAAAAAAAAAAAGTTCCCTATCCCCAACAGACCAGACAAGACAGACATACACAGGGTCAAACCAGATCTCAGACCAATCCTTGCAAACCCAAGCATATTTAGACACATGTACCATAATCCCTATCCACGAACCCATCAACTGCCACAGCCCAAATCCCAAAAAAGGACCCGCGCTAAAAGAAGGAAAGAAAAAGAAATAAAAATAAAAGCGTCCCAAAAAAGAAGGTGGTATAAATCATAAAATCGTAGTCGTCCCAAAAACATCCATCCCTCATCCCAACCATCAAAGAAAAACATTTAAAAAAAAGAATAGGCATACCAATACCCCCATCACCGAGCATAAGGTTTATTCATAGCCGCAATCTCCCTCGCAATCTCGGGCCACTCAAGTTCCCTCCTAAACTCCCCATTCCCTCTTCTCAACTTCTCCTCCCACTTAAGAAGTTCATAAGAAAAGCGTAAATGCGGCTGAATAATAACATTCAATCGTCTCGCCCTCACAAAACAATAAGCCCTCGGGAAGGATAACCCCAAAGACCTCATGACTTCCGCGATGCAAATCGTGGCTGAGCGCGAGACGCCGACGCGACAGTGTACTAATGTCGCAGTGCCGTTGGCTTTGCCTCTATCTATTCAAGATAACAATGTTAGTAAAAATTGATGGAAAGGAAATGAGAAGGGGAAAAGGCATACCAATAAACTCCAAACAGCGCTCGAATTCATCTGTGAGGGGATCAACCCCGTTATCCTGTACTTTTTGTACAATCATCACATTCTCCTTGCCAAAAGCATCCAATTGTGTTGGTTTCCAAGTTGCAGTCTCTCCCACGCTCAGAATCTGGCATATACCCATATTCTTCAGAAGATCAGGGTTATTGGCGTGACCCAAATTTCCCAAATACATGTAATCCGTCACCCGAGAAGGTAGAGAACCATCCATGTTTTTGATCCATTCTGGTTCTTCCTTAGCCAGCTCTGTGATCTCCGATAAAGATTTATCCACATGAACCGGCGATTCAGAGAGCAATCGTGGTGCAATAGAAGCAAGAAGTGCAACATCCGATGGATATGCAAAAAAGTTGCGATGTTTAGCCATGTGGAGGTCCAACCAAGCTGTTGGAACTGGTAATCCGGTGGCATACGTATAATATGAGAGTCCAAGAAGTGTGGATTCAGTATACCCATCGGTGCAGTGTATCAAGATCTTCTTTTCCCGGGTTTTAATCGGCGGGGGAGTCTCGAAAGGCATAGGCGAGTCTCCTTCTGCGTCGGGAGTATTGGATTTGGATTCCACTGGAATAATTCCGTGAGATAAGTTATAAAGCCATTTGCAGGTTTCCAAAATTCCATCCGCTTCCGCCTGGGACCACGTTGGAGGCATAATGCTGCCAGATGATGGAAAGTCGAGATACACGGGTTGGTCCCCTACCAAATCAGATTTTTCTACGATTGCCTGTAGGATTGATGGTTTCAAATGCCCCAGGTCGCTACATTCAATCATGATATCGAATTTCTGTTCTTTTCCGCCCAATAATGCTTGGTCTATGGAGTGGTCTGGAGTCGGTCCCAGCCATACATTGTGGTGTATTTCTGAAGCTTTCGTCATTGAACACATCTCGACTCTTTCTTGGTGAAAGAAATCCACGACTTTTCCCGTCAAATGACCCCGTGCATCGATAGCCACAATTTCTGGGTGTTTCTTCTCAAAATCACTGAATATGCCAGAGCAGAGAAAGGTATTGTATCGTGGTATGTCCTGGCCTTTGTCTTTGTGGGAATCCCTCCAAGCTTTTTGGGCAATCGCAACGTCTTTTGCGAGTTTTATCGCCTCGAGTTCCTCTCCGTATACAATAACATCCGAAACCATGGCAGATTTCGCTGCCTGAATCTGAAAGTTACGTACCGAAAAGCCCTCCTTGGGATCAACTTCTCGAAATACGGGACCATCCACACCCTGTATAAGAAACTCCTCTGGAGCAATTGCACCTTTCAGTCTCGCGCAGTTCAAATTTCCGCCAGCCTTCACCATCGTGATTCCCCGCAAACATTTTGGGGTCTTTCGTAAGTTTCGGCGACGTGCGATAAAGAAAGCTTGCTGAATGTGATTGCTCGGATGGAGGCCATGAAACCACGGAAAGACGAGTGATGGATCAGGCAGCGGTTGACGAGCAATATGTTCGAGAGCAGCTGCTACTCCCGCTGGATCTATCTCATACACCTTGGCTCCACCTAAAATCCGTTCTTTATATGGTTTGGGGGGATAGAGAAGAGAGCAACATTCCAAGTCTTTCTCTTTAAAAGGGGGCGATTGAGGAGGAGAATCGGGTTTATCGGCCGGGATTTCGATAGGGGGGAATATAGGGAGGTTCCTGCCACCACGATAATCGGCTGGAGGGGTATTGATGGTTTCAAGGACGAGGGTTGGGGTGGTGGAACGGGTGTGGCCTGTTGGGATGGGCCGGGGAAGGACGATGGTCGTCATGTTGAATGGAGGCCGTCCTGGACTTGTTGTGGTTGAGCAGTCTTTATCTCCAAGGCGCGTGCTGTACCACCCCGCCCGGCATGTAAGGAACAAGCGACAGCCAGTTTGTTCTGGTGCCGTTGGTAGTTGATCAAGATGATGTACGTAATTGCAGAATCAGGTCACGAGGGGGAGAATGGCGAGGTGCGATGTGAGGCAATGTGGTTGTATTTGTTGAGGGGAGGTGGGATGTTGTGTTGGACGTGATGTGGTTGGAGGTTGGTTGGAGGGGAGATGTGGGGAGGATTCCTTTGAGCTGAGGAACAGGCAATGCAATGGCAGTGGGGTGGCCAGTGGAGTGGCCAGTGCAGTGGCCAGTGGTATGGTCGCAACGTACTATCTAGCAAATGGTGATGAGTCGGCTCGTGAGGGAAGGAGGAGAGAGGTTGTTGTTTACAGAGAGGATTGTCTGTGGCAAGAAGTGTTGTGGTAGAATAGAAATAATTGGGAGGGAAGCGAGCGCGATCCAACCCCGGATGAGACAAGAGGGGAGGGGAGCCAGACAGGGAGCCAGACAGGGAGCAAAGAAGGCTTATCAGAAAGATAAGCTGTCGACAAGGAATGTTGGGGCATACTTCACCAATTGTTGGCCTGAACAACGCCCCGAGCTATCCATTTTACATATTTTGTCTCCCGTATGATAACCTCTTTTTATTCCTGTATCCTCATGTCTTGCTCTCCTGGCTCCGATCTCTCTTGCCTTGCGACGCCAGAATTCTGGAAGTGAGCGAGGGCCGCTTGATGGTCTCAACCTGCGGGGCGTGAGTGGTCCAACGCCATCTCCATTTTTCTCTCCGCTTTTATATCCTTTTTTATATCAATTCAACGAATAGATAGAGTATCTTGCCCGCCAGGCTTTCTTAGTGGCTCCAAACGTGCGCCCAGCTGCACCCAAGCTTCTCTGTGGAGCCAATGAAGACTCCGTATGGATGCATCGAAACGGCGCACCTCAGCACACCCAGAACGCAAGCAACCTGGAGCCCATTTTCCATACATTTCCTGCACCTTTCTGACTGCTGTATTTTGAAGATGTACGACATTGTTTCAATCAATTCCATCATCCGTGCTCCGGAACCCGAGGGTCGTGGCCACGAAGCAATCAGCACTCCTCTTTTCTTCCCACACTTCAAGATCTTCAAACTGAACTTTACGTACAGCAAAGTGTCTCTATTTGAAAAATTAGCTCCACGCCATCGTGTCATTCCCATCCATCTTTTGTTTCATCCCCTCCATCTCATGGCAATCGAGACTCACCCTTCAGATTCCATGCGGTAGTTCGTAAGATGTGGGGCATCTTGCATTCCTGGATCCCATGCTCACCTCACCTCATGCCATCTTTCAACACCATCCAATCACCAAAATCAGAATTCGAAATTCCCCAGAAGAAGAGAAGGGCCACACTCCAGCCATTGCACTACCACCACTACTCAACAGGCCGATCAACCGACGTGTAGTAATGGTATACGTGTTTCCTCTGTCTTGTTCTTTTATATGACGACGTTCGTTTTGAGTTTGGTGGGGTGTGGGGACCGTGTGAATTCATCTGACACGCCACCCTGCATATCGACGCTCTCCGGACCAAGTGGTAGCTTTTCTTGTTGAGGAAATATACTTTTCTCTCTTTAGGAAAGACTCTCTCGATCTCTGGCGAAGAAGGCCATACAAAATCTGCTTCGAATCCTCCTTCAAATCAATTCGCCAGTGGCAAATTTCATGGCCCAAGTTCCCGGCTGAAGTCCTCAACCTTGCCCTGCTGTCAAGAGCCGGCAGATCTCTTTCTGCAACCACTGAGATCAATGTCTTCAACACCAGATAAGGATGCATGCTTTCTCGAAAATCCAATTCCTCCTCCGATCCAAACACATCCTTGCCTTTGTCACAAAATCTCAGGGTTTATTGTGCCAAGCCAAGGAAGAGATCTCTAGCTGCAGGAAGGCAAACTATGGGGTAATGTGGCTGTCCGCTACGGTACTAGTCCTACCCATGCTTTGGAGGTTCATCTATTGTAAACTTCGAGCTAGGGAGAGTATCGTCGGGCCTGTCCAGATTCCTATTTCCCGTTCCTTGAGGATGCCAATGATATTTGTCTACGATGGGTTCGAAGGCTTGTTCTGAAACTTATGAATGGGTGACTTGTTCTTTGGGTTGTTTCAGGTTATAGATATCACGCTCTCCGCTTCCAAAATCTCCTCTCATCGCGCTGTCATCCCCAAATGTTTCTCATACACACCTTTTTTTCTACGTCAATCCATCCTAGAGGAGTTTCAATTATTGTTCTCCATACATCCATTTTACTAGTAATAATATTTGTTAATTAAAAATTTCTTGACGGTTTAGAACAATTCATATTCTTGAATCAAGTTCCGACGACTAAAATAAAAGGAATGTTAATTCACTTATACCTTTGGCGTAAGTTAATAGTATTTGTTGATCAAAATTATTTGAATAATTCAGAACAATTCATTTCATTTCTGACGATCAATTGTTGTTTTTTTTCAATCCGCCTGTATCTTCATCGTAACAATTCATGTGATGAAACACTATCCCAAATACAGACGTAATTCTAGAGAGAAATTTGACTAAAAAATTCGTGATGTAAGTAAGCTATCGATTGACAGCTGACCCAATGCTCTTTGGGTGTGGGGCCCCAAAACTTGTTGAATATAAGTGAATTCTAGATTTACGACTAAGCCATGGGTTACTCGTGAGTAAGTTACCAAGTAAGAAGCGAGTAAGCCATAAGTTACTTGCTGGTAAGCTATGACTTACTCGATCTCCCTCGTGGGTGCCAAAACCCTCAGTAGTAAGCCACCAACTCATGACTTACTCAGTCTCTACCGCGGGGTCAAAACATGTCATGAAGTTCGTCTTTTTTGTCTTGATATTTCATATTGATATTTTCCTAGTCGGTTTGGTTGGGATACTTGAAGGTATGGAAATACATTGAGA
Source organism: Hymenoscyphus fructigenus (assembly GCA_001414455.1). NCBI lineage: Eukaryota > Fungi > Ascomycota > Leotiomycetes > Helotiales > Helotiaceae > Hymenoscyphus > Hymenoscyphus fructigenus. The sequence goes on along the minus strand of LKUV01000004.1, from coordinate 274,777 downwards.
CGTCGTCGTTGATGTTCTAGATCCCTTGAAGTCAAGGTGTTTCTGGATATTTTGTTGACTTTTGGAGCCTGAAGGTCCTTGGAGAGGGGGGTTATGGATTATGAACTGTTGGTTTTTTCTGTACTTTTTGTGTTTCTATTTCTCTTCTTGATCTTGGTTTGTCCGCATTGTTTTGGGGGCTGCGGGGTGTTTCTAAAGCTTCGAAGTCCTTACCTGTTTATCTTCAGATGAAGTACTCTGGGAATTCGTCTCTGACGAACCATTTAAGAATTGTTACCATTGGCTCGTGTTCAAGAGAGGTTTGAATGACCAATTTCGTGTTTGCTTTTATTCGAAGGGGTCTTTAAGTGGAAGGAAAAATCGGGTTCCGCGGGTAAAAACCCCAACCTTTTTGAGAGAAGTTGGCCGGTTCGTAATATATGAATCTATTGAGACCGGGTTTGACCTATTTATCCACGCCTTGCTATTGATTTTTTTATATTCTGAAGGTCTGCCATTGGTTCATTTCTGCATATGGAGTACTGACGTTACATTGGGGAAATGGACCCCACCTCCCGATGGACAGTAAAAGCGGTCGTAAATATCAGATTCGTACCTGCCTTATTTAGTTCATTATTCTAGATATTTAGGGTAATTCATTGTAATTACCCTAATAGCCGGTTCCACTCCTCCTGCGCTTCGCTTGGAGTTGGTGGAAGCAAGTGTCCGGTCTCAAAATCCCTACTAAAATTGAGCTTTAAGGATGACAAAAGGAGGTGTAAAAGCTGAAGTGACTCCACCACTCCCTTCGAGCAGCGTATAGGAATCTTTGGGAAGGTTAAGTATATAGTTATCTACGATTATATAAGCTTATCTGACATTTTTTAACAGTTTTGCGGCTAATGCACCTGTTTTTACTCTTAAAATCGTCGATTGTGTGCGAGATTCCTACCCTAGCGATGCAGCTGTTTTGGTAGGGAATTCCTATACAAATTCTCAACAGGACACTTGCTTCTACCGACTCCAAGCGAAGCGCAGGAGGAGAGGAATCAACTATTAGACACTTAGATCAATTTGAAACACAGATTGTCCGAACATTTCTAGAATACAGAAGTTCATTGGATGAAGTGAGGTATGATATCATGGAATCACAACTCCATTGCCTTCTCGCATTTGGCCAACCATTTTCTCGCTTGCTTCTCATATATAGATAATTACGATATTATCTATTATACTTCTCCACTCATGCCAATCCCCCAAGTCCCTCACCGACTTGAAGCTCAACAGGAAAGTTCAACTCAAAATACTCAATTCTTTCATATTGTTCGGCTAGTGAAGAAACCCAATCGCATAATCCATACTCGCATTTCAAGCGCCGCCATTAACCCATGCTAAATACCAAATCAAACTGCTGCTATGCGATCATTATCTCCTGTCCACCAGGCCTCGATTATTTCTGAGCACCTTATCTGCCCGGGATGATTCTTCAACTTTACCCTGTATCAATTTAGAAATTCCTCATCCCTTCACCAAACGACCCCTTTAAGCAGATAACACATTTCCCTCTCCCTCACCACCATCAACCTTATCCAACCTTGACTTCTCCAATCCTCCTTTGCTGAAACCACCAGGCAACGAACACCACAACCCCAAAATAACAACCAACAACCCCAACGCAAAAGGCTGCAAGACCCACACCCCCTTTGCCTGAGCCAAAGCCCCAACAGCAAAAGGAAAAACTGCCGCTCCTCCACCCCCAAAAGCACTAGCAAACCCAATAGCACTAATATGCAACCTCTTTGGCAAAATCTTCGTCGCAACCACAATGATAGCCGGAAATAGCGGTCCCAAAAAGAACCCCAACCAGCCCGCGAATATAGCGGAAGAGATAAACGAAGGAATAAGCCAGAAACAAAGCTCACAACCGATAGAAAGAAGGAGGTAAGCTGTGATGGCTAGTTTTTCTCCGATACGACCGGTTATGAAACCTAATGTTATTCGTCCGATGGTGAGACCGAGCCAGAATCCTGTTACTACGATGCCGGATTCGAAGGGAGAGCCGTGACGGACTTTTAGCATGAAGGTTACTAACCAGCCGCCGAGGGAAACTTCTACACCCACGTAGCAGAGAAGGAAGAATGCGCAAATCCAGGTTATTGGGTTGAGGACTGCTTCTTTTGTCCGTGATTTTGCGGGGGAAGAGGTTTCCGAGACAGGGTGGGCGTGGGAGGCGCGGTAGACTGCTCCTGTGGCTTTGCGGAAGGAGAGGACGCAGACTATGAGTTCGATTACTGAGAGGGCGGTCCTGGAGTTTGTCAGTTTTTGAGGATTTGATGAAGGATTTGAAGGAATGGCTTACATGATGTAATAGAACGATGACCACTGCAATTCCCATTTCGTTACCATTGCCGTAGCTAGGAGAGGACTTATTGTGGCACCTAAACCATAGGCTCCATGAAGAAATCCCAAGAGCCTAGATTGAGATGAAGTCAGTTTCTGTATTCAAAACCAGAAATCCGAGTAACTGCAGGTCTCGCCAAACCAGCAATTTGCTCGTGGACTTGGAAATTATATTCTGCGAGCAAGTTTTGTGAAGAGAAACCGAACCTCAAAACCGATTGTTCGAAATCAACTATGTCAATGACAAGGTTCAAAAGATGGGTTTTCAAGACACGCAAGCACACCTTTTTTCCCGGCCATCGATAACCTCTAGATCTACTGACAGCACCCCCAAAAAGATCTCTATCAAACCTTAAAATCTTGAAAGAAAAGGAAATCAACTCACTCATTTGCATGCCTCATGTTCCCAACCCAGGCATTAAAACAGCCATCCTCAATCCCATTCGCAAACCCACTTAGAATATACACAATCGGTAGAACCGCATACGGTGGTTTCGCACTCGTGACTCCATAGGTAATAATTTTCAATGCCCTGTCTAAAATCAGGTCTCAAGTTTCCGAAAAGTAAAAAGGGAGTAGGGAGTTTTACGGAGCAATACTAACGACACCAATTTGACCAAGTCTCATATGAAGTCTGTTGTTTATGATAGCTGCTACAGTGTAACCCAGGAATGGGGAGAGGAAAACTAGGGATATGGTTGTGTAGTTTATGTTGTAGTATTCTTCGAGCTACAACCTCATGAGTTTTTTTCAACAAAACGATGCGTATGGAAGCTCACGTAAGGAATAAGTGCCTACAAAAATCATTAGCCGGGCTTCCATCTTTCCATTCGTGAGGGGAATTCATACACCATAAGCAGCATCATTCATCCCCATAGCCGTAAATGCGTAAAGTGTTGAAAAATATCGGTAAGCGTTTACCCTTGGCTCGTTCCACAGTTCTTCTTGCTCATCTTCGTTGTTGGCCATGAGGAGGGGCGTAGATTCAGAAGTTCCCTTTGAGAGAATTGGCATTGTTGCGTTGGGTGTCGGAACCGTGATGATGGTATCACCTTCCATTGTCAAACTAATGGCTTTGAATTTTGATGTGCTCTTGAGAGATTACGTTTTATATATGACGTGTTGCGAAAAGCCAAGTGCGAGTTTTTATTCGTTTTCTTGATTTGAACCCGCTGGCAAGTTTCAAGTGAGGTCTTACAGTGTTCAGTTTTTGCGAAGCGGGGAGATAGTGAATCACGGAAAAGGTGAATGAAAACCAGGTGTAAATGGGAGATGTGAGATGGTGATTCACTAGAAACGTAGAGGAAGTAAAAAGTGTAAAAGAAGAGGTCAGGAAGGGAAATGGAGAATATTTTGACATATCTCCTTCTCCACGAAGTAAAGATCCGCGATTACCCCATTCATGCTGCATAGCATCTTCGATGCTTGATGTACCGAGAATTCTATGCTATTGGTCGTATTGCTATCTGTGGAGAGTGTATAGCTGCAACCAAACCCTGGCTTACAATCTGGTCCACAAATCTTTCTTGCCAAGCACGAAGTTTCGCCAGACGTTCCGGCAAACCGAGTTTGTGTGAGCACTCTCAGTTCACATGTGCACTCTGAACAACCTCAGATTTCCCCAACAAATAGTAGATTTGTACCACCGGGTTATCTTGAAGGCAACGTAGGCTACCTAGGTCTGATAGCCAAAAGAGCGGTCACAGAAATCGCCTCCCTGACGGCCCGACCTCGGAATGTTATGCAAGGTTTTCCGCCTTTAGGACTCCATACGTGGGGTAGCAAATGAATCACGAGCATATGCAGCACGCTGCAGTTCAGCAACCAATCTCTGCAAATAAAACTGACGGGCGCTGCTGCTCGGTACGCGGTCGAAAGACTTGAGAATTCTTGCAATGTCTTGCCGTCCTTTCTCGTATACTTGCAGATCTCTGTTTCCGTATACGTCCTTTCCAGCAGCATAACCTTCTGGCAAATCCCGAAAGAAAACGTTTACTGCAACACTTAAGTTTGAAATCGGCGAAGCGGCATGGAGCCACAATGCTGGCAGGAACAAGACATCTCCCTCGTTGAGTATTGCTTCTTGAGGATGTGTTCCGTACAAGTTTTGGAGGTCTTCAAAGACATTTGTACTTGAACTCGAGGTGCCGGGCTCAAAATCAAAGTGTAAAACATCAGACGGTGGAAACAGCAGTAACTTCTTTTGGCCCTGGATCTGGCAGAGTATATTTGCCATGACCTGTCTGCAGTTAGTAAAGCTATGCTTCAACTTTGGGCAATTGACTTACATCATAATGTAGCCACATATTTACGGGACCCGATATACGAAGTGGTGAACTATGTGTGTTGTTGAGAACATATTCTAGTTCTTTTGGGAGTTGAAATTCAGAAGCAAGTGAAGGATAGTCTTTCTCCAAGCAAGCAGGAATCTCTTTGGCGTTCTCAGCAGAGAGAGAGCGTAAGTAAAGTCTCTCACCATTCTCGACCGAATCTATGAATTTTCCAAATGGCTTGCTTATATATGCAAAGTTTTTGGTCTTGAAATTCATGTGCTTTTCTGTGCTTTGATGAATAATCACCTAATTATGTCAACGAGAAGGATTATAGGTCAGGAGAGCAAAACATACCTCTCTATCGTCACCAATTCTTTCTTTGAGTCCATTAGGAGTCCATTCTTTGGTACAAGATCCGAGATTCAATCCCTCTAGAATCACGGGCGACCCTGCTCTAAGAAGTGCTCGAAAGTCGTCAGAGCTGCCGATTTTAACTCGGCGCACTTGAACCAGCCCAGGCGCTGTTTGAGCTGGCAATCCTTGAACTTTAGAGGTCGTATTAGTCAATTTTTGAGCATTGGTCTGTATATAAACCCAAGGATTTGACGTTAAATCCGAAGAGTGCGTTTCTTTCTCAGTAGGGAAGAGCGTGTAAGAGCCAGCATTCCACTGGAACATATCAGTACAACTTCTTGCCCAAAAAAGGGAAGAATAAAAAACCGGTTTCCAAAAACGGAACGAAGGAAAAGATTACTTACAAAGGACCCAAACGAAAAACATACTGCAGAACCACCCATTATGACTATGTTGGAGTTGACAGAAAGCGTTGTATGTCCAATTAGTAGTGGCCTGGGAGCGGAGGGATCCAATTTGTGAGTAATTGTCGAAAGAGTGAGTGTATCAAGGGAGAATGAGCATATCTCTTCAGACGAGAGAAGTAAAGAGTCTTTTATGACACCACCCACAAGATATGTTTCTCCGTTGCATTTGACAAAGCTGGCACCAAATCGAGACAAAACATTTATGCCTTGTGATTCATTTGAGAGGCTCGAGATATGGAAGCAAAGTTTTGGATGCTAAGTATATGTCAATGGAAATTTGAGAAGAATCAAAAGACTTGCATCAATCGGGTAAAGGTAGGGAATCTTTCATACTATAATTCAGGGAAAGATTGGTACTCACATCAGTCGCGAAGTCCTTTATTTCCCAACGCCAGAAATTTTGTTGGATAATGGAACTTTCTGACATTCCACCTGTGAGAAATCCGGACTTGTGTCCTAGCGAAGATGGCTTTTCCGAAACCGCAAAAGATGAACCGTAGGTTTCACAAGGGACCTTGTCACCCTCAACGTGGCATTGAACCCAGCCATGTTGACGACTCCACACTAGATAGTCGTGGGATATAGTACATGAGTCGACGCGACCTGTTGATATAAGAAGACATCCTTGTCCCAAATTAACCGCCTGGTGGCGGTAAAGGGGTTGGGGCAGGTCATCAACACGTTCCCAGATGTTGACCCATTGATGATAAACCCAGCAGTCTGTCAGAGCTTTATCTGGAGATGTCCTCCCGCCAACAAGGAGAGCTCCCCATTCTCCGAGATCTGTGATCGTGTGGCACATTCGGCTTGAAGGGTAAACAGATGAACTTTCGGAGAAGTTTTGTGGCTGACTGCCTTCCTGGGCATACACATCGAAGGAATCCATTCTCGTCTTTAGACCCATACCCGCAAAATTGCCAACCATTTTCTGTGTCCGGTTTGGACTTCTGATTGGCAATCCTGCGGCAAAACGCCTAAAACCCTGCCCTTTGGGACTTGCAGAGAATACAGCTTGTATTTCTCTTTCTTGAGACCCAGACACATTCTCGCGTGAGTTGCAGACCGGAGCAGAAATACCTGAAGTATCCAAGGACAAGGCATTGCTGTCAGCTACAAGTAAGAAATAATGGCAGCCAAACAAAGCAAATTCTTCCCACTCATCGAAAGGCTCGATTTTATCTAGGAGCCTTCGTTCTTCCGGAGAGAGGAAGTCACTGGAGCTCCAAAGCTCCCATAGATTCTGTATCGAAACACTCTTCCATCCTAGTCCCTGAAAACGTTGACTCTGGGCTTCCGTGGTCGGGTATTTCAGCACAGCTCTTAGCGGTGTATTTAATTTATCAAAATGGGCCATCATGGTCTTAGCAAACGGGTGCTCAATTCCATCAGGAAGAATTTGCTCCAGGAGACAAAACCGTGCTAGACATTATTAGCATCCATATATAGAAATTCCAGGCTGACTTACATGTTGGGAGAGCACTCGCCCACTGGATCAATTTATCTGCAAACTCAAAATCCATGTATGTTATCGATACTTCGGCAAGAAATAGTACAGAGCAATTTTCCACGTCGAGTTCCGACCTGAGTACTGAATTTAAGCGCTCAAGATCGCGCAAATCACACCCAATCTGTAAATATTCATCGCTGCGGAGTAAAATATCTCCACTCAGGAGAATTTCCATGTTTGTGAACATCGATTGGAGCTCCGGAGTTTTCGCCACAGACTCGCATTTTCTAACCATAAGGTCTTTGTAATCAACATCGACGAAGACAACATCTTTGGATGATTCTGGATAACGAGATAGACATTGCCACGGAAGAGGATCGCTGCTCGTCAGCACTAGCTGCTATGTAGTAAAGCGATGACATATTACTCACTAGCCACAACCCAGGTTGACTACAACTTTACGCTTCTTGTTTGGCTGCTCTAGAAATTGGTGAACAACTTGATCAACCGCTTTCATTCGAAGCCAATAGCCTCGATTAATTAGAGGAGAGCGTCGCTGTGGCTTCTTGACAAAATGTCGGAAGAAATGAGATTCATTAGGCAAGTAGAGGCGCTCAACACTGCGTTTTGAGACGATACTACTGTTGTTTGTCTGAAAGAAAAGTTAATACGCCTCGCAAAATTCGAATTAGCTGGGTTGATTTCCCACTTACTCCCATAATCAGGTCATCTTGAATTAACGAGCTGGCCACTTTCCCATGCTTTGGGGGGGGCTTGTTTTCCCCAGCCGACATCGCCATTGTAGGATCCATTCTTGATTCAACTAGAAGAGGTCTAGCAGTGGTGACAGAATATTGAGAATCAAGTTCGTGAATGGTGAGAATATTAATAATTATCGTGAACTTGATGGTGTTGAATTCTCTTCTGGGTTTCAACCCCTGCTGAAAGGTCCAAGCTCCCTGCTTGGCTGCGCGGCTCAAGCTCATCGCATCGCATCCTGGTGCTGGCTATGGGCAGCTCTGCAAACACTTGCCCCGCCATCTCCTCCAGACAGTAAATACCTACATTTTGGTCTTTACTGTCGAGACGTAATTGGGGATGCCTGCCATTGCCATTCACCAGACCATAAAGTCTACCTCCGCCAACGCCAGCAACCTTCCTCGTGAATAACACAGCACCTCGGCCCTTGGGGCAAATCGTTACCAACTACATTTGTCCCTCGTTGCCTGATACTTTGCGCAACGCAACGCGAACAACACCATACCCGTCCTCGCAACCTCAAGATCTTTGGTGTATTAAGCGCCTAGTCTACTTGCCAACCATTCGCAATGGCGATGAACTTCGTCACCTTCAATCAGGACTACAGCTGTCTAGCTGTAGGTAAGGAACCACCAACTGCGGGAGTTTGGATCTGCCAGCTAATATTGGGATTTCATAGGAACCTCGAAGGGCTTTCGAATATACCACACCGACCCATTCTCCAAGATATTTAGCAGCGATGAGGGAAACGTTGCCATTATTGAGATGCTCTTTTCCACCTCCCTGGTAGCACTCATTCTTTCCCCTCGGCATCTGATGATCCAAAACACAAAAGTAAGTTCTATGTATACGCAGACATTTTCTACTTTACTGATACTGCTATTAGCGATCGTCAATAATCTGCCAGTTAACCTTTCCAACTGCCGTCCTGGCAGTCAGGTTGAACCGAAAACGCCTTGCGGTTATATTAGAGGAGGAGATATACCTATACGATATTTCGAACATGACGCTACTCTACACAATAGCTACTTCACCGAACCCGAATGCCATATGTGCCCTTGCTCCCTCATCCGAAAATTGTTATATCGCATACCCATTGCCAAAGGCTCGCGACGATACAGGAGACAAACGGCCAGCACATGCTCCTCCTCTATCAACGTATGTTGCTCCTACAACTGGTCATGTTATCATATTCGATACATTGCAGTTGAAAGCTTTGAATGTGGTGGAAGCTCATCAGGCCCCCCTATCATGTATTGCCTTGAACAACGACGGTACATTACTTGCGACAGCTTCTGAAAAGGGAACGATTATAAGAGTTTTTGCGTTACCCAAAGGCCAGAAGTTGTACCAGTTTCGGAGAGGTACATATCCATCTACAATTTACAGCATGTCCTTCAATTTAAGCTCGACTTTACTGTGTGTCTCTTCTACCACCGACACAGTGCACATCTTTCGACTTGGGGGCCCCGTACCAGTGCTAGCAGACTCTCCAAGCTCTCCTAATGACAGATGGAACCGTGCCCGCTCACGGAGTTATGACAGCGGCACTGAGTCTCCTACAGCTGATGTCTCTCCCAGTGAGGCTGCAGATTCTCTTAATCGCAAACCAAGCGGCACTTTTGGTAGCATGATTCGAAGGTCATCGCAAATGATGGGCAAGAGTGTTGCTGGGGTTGTGGGTGGCTATTTACCCCAAGCTGTCACCGAAATGTGGGAACCAATGCGGGATTTTGCTTTTATCAAACTGCCCAAGGGTGGAATGGGCTTGAATTCAACCGGTGGTCCACTACGAAGTGTGGTCGCTATGAGTAGTAGCAGTCCCCAGGTTATGATTGTTACGAGCGATGGCGGGTTTTACGTTTTCAACATTGATATGGAAAATGGGGGGGAGGGCGTTTTGGTAAAACAATACTCGTAAGTTTTTTCTAGACAAGCCTGTAATTCGCATGCTAACTGTCCTCCCAGTGTGCTTCAAGGGGATGATAAGCTCGACCAGTCTACCATAGACTATAGTAATTGAGGGAGTTGTTGTCTTTCTTTGCCTCATTCATATTGGTGTTTTGGGATCTCTTTCACTTGTTTTTCTTGGAACCCTATCTTGCTATTCATAATCTCGGATTTCTGCATCAGCAACGGGCGTTTTATTTTCTACCTCACGAAGCCCACAGCAAGAGATAGATCTGTTCTTGGCTTGTAATTGGGCGGTTGTTAGCTCTTGAGGCTCTATTCCAGGTCAATCCTTTATACCCGAAGATCCTTGTACAGCATGCGTTTTTCTGGAGGTGCTATTTTCCAGAGCAATAAAGCCTCACTCCACATATGCCAAAGCTTTAAGGCACAATGAAACTTTTCTCCGATTTTGCTTCCTTCGGGTGTTTCAGTACTTTGATAAATTCCTTGGAGCCTTACTGATTCTCTACATACATTGCTTTTGGCCTTCCCCATCCCCCCAAGGTATCGGTAGTCCGATGCAGAAAATGTCGCAATTAAGAGTGTGGAATTTTATCTGGTCATGGTGCGGAGGAGGCTGGCGACAATGTCATATACGGTTGCCTCCCCGAGCTCCCCTCTGGTGCCTCGAGTCTTTTTTTTTTAATTTTTTTACATAACAAACAACATATTGCGCAAGGTACAAAAATGACATTTCGGCTGCCTTTGTTGGACAGCCCTATATTATATAGCTTCTCTATGTAATGCCGAGGCTGATTGCACCATGTCAATTGAATATCAGGAACCGAATGCGTTGGTTGGTTGGGGAATGTTGGCGATAAAGGTCAAGGAACCAATGCATCTTTTTGTCCACGTTGAGCTAAGCGAATTACGAGAAGATGGCAGGGCGTCTCAAAGCAGTTTAAGTTGCGATTATTATCCTTGAATCATGCAGTCTTTATTGACGTGGTGCTTTGTTAATTTCCACAGCTTCATGACCTCGTTACGAAGAAGATCACGGGCAACCTGCAGGACAGTGGAAGGCAGTTGTCCTGCAAGTCGGGCTTGACCACACAATATTCGGTGTTTGTTTTGAATTTAAACGGCGACCATGAACGCCGAGTTTTGGATCCCTGTTATGCATGATAGAGAAAATCATTCGAGTACGGTTGACGTTCGTGCAATAAAGCAACGACACACAATACAACCCACGCAATCGACTTTAGCGAATGAGGTACTGGGAAGCCTCTGTTGTGTTCAAGAGTTGTCAACAGCTGAACTTGCACCTGCATAGGGCTGGAAAATCTGCTTGCTCAAAGTCCAATCGCACAGCAGACCAGTCCCATCATCCTCGTACCTCGTACATCTGCCTATCCAACGGTCCAATTACTTCAACCGTTTTCCAGCGGCCGACGAAAATCGGGACTCAACCGTCACCGGGACTTGTGCTTTGAGTGGCACTGTCGGTAAAGACATCCGAAGCTGATGGCAGCAATACAAGGGATCGAGCCGTTGATCTGCGATCGACGTGAACATCTCAGGTTCTTCCAGGTTTTCAACTCAACCATTCGCCGCCATGATAGCAAAGTTCGCGCAAAAACGCCTTCGAAGGATGGCACAGCAATGCCGTTAGATGCCCTTGCCGTCATGGAAGACGGTTTCGAAGTTTCGAGAGCCATGTGCGAGACTCCAAAGTACTGGTAATGCAGCAACAATAATGCACAACAACACGGCGACAATGCAGGTGAAGATTATTTTACGTCAAAAACCCGGGGGGGATCATGGTGACAGCGTGTGCTTTCTGTAATTCTCTCTTGAATGATTTCTAAAGGTTACAGGAGGCCTTGCGTATGCGCTGAAGAAACACCAGGGGTTGAGATTGGATAAAGCCATTGGGCATATGGAATCCCCACGGGGCCTGCTATTGTGTGATGAGGCGTACCGCATGCAGCAGCTGTTTCTCCAGATACTGTACCAAACTTCTAGGGGAGTACGTGTGTTGATGGCTGGAGCATCGTGGATTCTTACTACGTTAGGTCAAAATGGAGGGTCAATGCTTCAACTCTTCTGATAGCAGATCGCCAGCCAACAAAAGCACGAGTACCTATACCTCTCAATACCACCAGTATAATACGGACACCCAAGCCATACGTTCCAGCTAAAAAGCACCGACCAGTCGAGCGACCATTGCGGGGTTTCGGAACGTATTACGGTGCCCGCGGAGAGAATAATACCGTGCCCGACTTCTGAAAATCGGTTGGACTTGCGTAGATTAGATTATCGACATCGTCAGATAACAATTCGACACTTCAAGTGTCATGTTTGTGGGGTGGCCTTGGTCAAACTATTATTAAACCTCTTTTTGCTCGTGAGTTACTCTTTTGGTTTCTAGTATGGAGATCGAGCAGCTAGCTCCTACGCTAGTATGGTTTTCCGGGAAATTGGGTGTGAATAAATGATCACGATATGATGCAGGTCCACCCCTCACTTTCATCTACCCTGCTCTCGTCAAAGTAACTCTTTGGGTCAATTGCTGGAGATGAGATGAAAATGTTGTCCCTTGAGATTGATTTTCTATATCTGAACTTATTATTTGCTATTATTATCTCGCTTCTAGACACTAGTATCGAGAATTACCTCTCCTGGTCTTTACATCGCGAGGCTGTGCTCCACGAAGGATTAGAAGTAGCAAAGCCGATCCCCGGGCCCAACTCCGCAGGGTGCCTCTGGGTCGACTGGCGCCGGCCAAAAGAATTGCAGCAACTCACTTGTCAACTCCTCTTTCCCTGCATCCCACATCACAACGTGCGAATCGGCAGGGAGGCTTGCTCTGCAGCCAGCTCACATCCACTCTTTTGAAGTTGTCAAATATCAGTCGGTAAATTCTCTCGAATACATCAGTCACCTGTACGTTTTGCCCATGATGCCACAGAGCATTCGTTGGCTATGCGAACGACATTTGACCTAGTTTCTTTCATGCCCTCACCGCACAACAGAGGTTCCAGTTCCAAAGTTCGATTTTTGATGGCAGGAGTCTCAATTTCCCTTATATCCGTTTTCCAGCCACCATCGGGACTTATCTATATCCGCCGGATTTAGTCTCCTTTCAGTAAGATACGGATTTACTAAATATATCTCTTTACCTCCACAAATGTTTCTCGGGAATCAGTCATCAGTCACTCACCAGCGGGGCAGTGGATTTTGTTGACTCAAGTAGGACACTGTCCCTAGAAATTAACGTTAGCAGTGAGTTCACGATGAGTTCACGGATGCTAGCACCAAAAGCTTAAGATCTCCCTTGTCAGCAGATCTTACTTCTCTTCAGAGGGAGACGGTGGATAGGCGCCGTGTGGACCTGGTCGTACGACGCAGCGATAGAGAGTGGAGGAAACAGTAGCCCCACAGCCGCCAGCGGCCCCCACGAGCGCTTCTGCTTTCCCGTCGGCAAGCTTGGCCAATGCTAGCCTTGACCCTGCGCGAAATGAAGCCATCCGAGGGGAGGAGGCTTTGGGGATGGGATGGTGGATCGGTGGTCTGTAATGAACGTTTGACGGACGGAAAAACCAGATTACAGACGTCAAACGCGGGAGGCTGATCCTTCAGGGGTATATTTATCTACAATGCCCTTAGGCGAGAATGCCACCTCTCTGGCTAGAAGTTATTACAACACCCACGACTAGAACCCCCTCCATCAACATCAATGACCAGATGGGACAGTCTCGCATTCCCGTCATGTTCCCACGTTACCAATCCGCCGGACAGGTATACGTATCGTACGCTAAAGATACTTGGAACGACCGTTTTGTTCCTTCCATCGGAGAATATTCCACCCTTTCTCACACGGTCTATTGGTTGGGGAATGTTGGCCAGCGAGTGTTGGTTTTGTTTCATACCTCCCACGAACGGGGCATGATGAGTATAGCTGTATAGCATGATTGTCATCTACACCATTTAATCTCGATGACAAAGATCAGTCATTTCCCTCCATCGCAAATTTCCAAATCTGCCTCGAGAACCCCCGCCAGTCCGTTCCCTTACCAATGCGAGTGGCTCATGCTGGCTGCCCTGCGCGAGCCACATGCAAACCCTGTTGTTTCTCTCGCAAGTCGCAAGTTTACACACCCAAACGAGCAGCCTGGGAGCTGCTCTGCAAGACTACATCCCCGGTTGCACTTCATTCTTGCTGTACGGGCGTACGCTGCATCAGGGGGCATTGTGGGAACCGCTAGTCGGGTGCGGTGGAACTTGACCCCGGCGCTGCTCCCCACCTGTCAAGCTGTTAGTCTCGCTGTCAAATGCGTTCGAGCCTCTCAAAGCGGTGATTCTCACGGTTGGTGCTCAGGGGTCCTCTAGGCAGTCACCTAAGTATCGACATGGTCCTCAAGCACAGGATACCCCTCCCTCTTATCCACCCCCCGTCGTTCATCGTTCCTCAACCTCTTGCATCGTCTCGCGGGCCAGCCCCCTGCTCCCACTTATCCCCTGCGTCTTTGCTCTCCTCCCTGTCCTTCGTTATTCTCTTCGAGTTCCTTTCATCTGTCTAGTATTATTCCAAGAATGGTTAAGCTCCTTCCATCATCCTCTGGTGGCATTAGTGGACCATCTGAAGCATTAGCACTGCCGTAGCAACCGTAGACAGACCAGGACCCTGGCCCTCTCCTCGACATCGATGACCCGGGGCCCTGGTCGCTTTCTACCTTCGTTCTGGTTCAAGAATGCTCCTCTTCCTACAAGTCTGCCTCGTTCCTCTCGATCTTCCTCTATTGCTCTCTTGGTTTTTTGATATCAACATTGAATCGTCCTGCGTCAGAATCCAACACAAGCCTTCGACGTTACTATTTATTACTCTGTAGGAATTACTCAAGAGGTAGTTGTTCCTTCTCTTCCTCCGACACTTGACGTCCTCGTCAAATGCGCCTCAAAAGTAATCCCCACCTCTACCGCGTCTGTCTCTCGATATCGCCAATCATCCTTCCGCGAATCTCTAACTTCCAACATCCAACACATGCATTGACAAAGCGCTCGGCTTTCCTGACATAAACCCTTTCATCTTCCAACATATCATCTGGTTGCCTCGTCGATTTTTTGGTCACGGATTTCTTGTCTCTTTCTCTCCTTCTTTCTCAAGATGGAGTTGACCCCGCAATCACAACGCTCTCCAACATCACCATTCCGATACACTTCAAGCTCCCAGCCGCTTTACGAGTACCCGTCTCCAGCTCAAAGTGACTCGCACTACAAACCAACTGAATCTCTCCAAGGCCTCGGGCTTTACTCGTGTGCAATGACAGGATCACCAACGGAAAATGGTGGCTCAGTGGTCACACAGCTTCCATCTTCTACCACAGCCACCAACCACTGGCCAACGACCAACTTACAACATCGTAATGAGCCCAGGTCGACTCAGTCAACTCCCAACATCCTTTCAGCAGAGTACGATCCATTCACGCCCTTTCACCCGGCCGTCTCAGCTGCATATAGTCATGATATATATTCCACCCAAACTGTCGAATCTTCAATACTACCAGCTTCCCCAGCACCATCAGGTCACGCATCACAAAGATCTTCATTCTCTTCAACTCCTGCATCTGAAGTTTTTACTCAACCTGGCTCCATCCACTCTTACACCCCACGGATTAAGATGGAAGATCACCCGGAATATGCTTCTTCCAACGGGGAGTCGATTATGATGAGCTCCTCGCCACAACTCAATCACAACAACATTCTCGTTTCTTCAACTAGTCCATACCCAGGAAGTCTTGAAGCGACATATTACCAAGACCAGCACTCTCCTATGGAATGGCCAAAAATTGAATATCCAACAACTTCCCAAGATTTACCATCTATCTCTTCTCTGCCCATTCCACCATACGATAGACGGTCCGAAAGTCAAGAACGGGGCGTGACCAGAGCTCACGGACGTCGAGGTCCTAGTACCATTGCACGAACGAGACAGCCCCGTAAACTCACAACTAAGGAAGATGCCAATTTTCAATGTAACGTTAAGGGTTGTGGAAAGCTCTTTGGAAGGAGCTACAACTTCAAAGCTCACATGGAAACACATGACGCAAGCCGAGAATATCCATTTCCTTGTCCTATGAAGGATTGCAACAAGAAGTTTGTGAGAAAGACAGATTTGCAGAGACATCACCAAAGCGTTCACATGAAGCAACGCAACCACCGATGTGATTACTGCAGCCGATTCTTCGCCCGAAAGGATACCCTTAGAAGGTATGTTTATCCTCATATTACTCTTTTCTCTATTGTGGTTCTCTTACTAATAATTACAGACATATGGAAGACGGTTGTTCCAAACGTTTTGACATCGAAACCGTGGACTTCAGACCTCAGATTTACAACACCAACCCAGAACCATGCTCTATCCGCGTCAATCCGCGGCCATCGGAAAACGCGTCTAGACAAGCTTCATACAGCTCATCTGGTGGCCTCGGTCCCCATGACAGTCCTCTCACGTCAGCTCCGGGGCCATTTCTGGAACGACATGAGTATCTGTCAAACAACGATGACCACCACCACCATGAACAAGCGTGGGCTACTTGATTAGGCAATCGTACCGACACGACACCGAGTGGGCGTTTACTGGAAGAATTTGACTCGCATTTTCCAGCATAATCTGCCGAGCCTCAAAACGCCGTCATCATTGCATCAACCCATCTCAAGACGAGATTGGTTTCTTCCCAGAACTGAGATGATGAAGAGTGGTGGGGGCGGCTGACGGGTTACACTCCAACCTCACCACGCAGATGGCAACACCCTAGTCGAGTGGGCACGTTACTGGTTCTGGCGAGCACCTCTTCGTATCTCTCTTCTCTCTTGATATCTCACTTCATAGTGGATACACTTCGGGACATTGACAGCATTCTAAATATTTTTCTCCTTCTTCATTGGGCGTGGGTACGCACTGGGTCTCGGCGTTGGTTGTTTGTCTTTTTGGTTCGAATACCCTTCTTCTTTTCCATGCTCGCGGTATACGCTATGTAGCAACTTTTGAGGATGGATTGGAATTTCGGGGTCTCACGGGGGGTCCTTCATCACGACATCCTAGAAGAGGGTGGCTTGTACAATGTACTGTAGTTCATGAATGGGGGAAAACTGGGTTATTGGCTGCACTGTACGGCTGGAGTTGACAGAAAGTGATTTGGGAGGAAAGACAGTACGGAAGAAAAAAGGAAGAAACTCGTACGAGTTGGCATGCAGATCTTGTCGAGGCTCGCTCTCAAAGGGTAGAAAATGAACCTCCACACTTTTGCCTAGACCCCACTCCATTTTCACATCATCATCTCTCATCATCTTTTTGTCCTGCTGTCTCACAAGTGCTCAATCTTGTTGAAAACTGCTCAAGTTTACCTGCATGGTCAGGATTCCAAAAAAAGATTACATGCCCCGGTGCTTGCTAATTGCTTTATAAATCAATCATTCATTCAGGTGTCGCTCGTCTTCATTTAGCTACCGCACGCTAATGCCCCAAACGGGCATCTCACGAGCAGGCCAATCCGGATGTGCTTTATGACGGCTCTTGTTCTCCCCGGACCCGCACCAATCTCAGGGTAGGGTGGGGCGAGCGCGCCGGTAGCCTGGGACTGTGGGACGAGCTGGAGCCACCTGGAGGCTGCTCTTGCGAGATTTAGACTCTGGAGAATTGAAGCGAGAATGAAAGAGGGGGGAGCGAGGCTGCAAGTGAGAAAAGGTGTTTATTGGGTGTTACGTGGCACAAGCTCTCATACTGGGTGGTGTTGAGAGGAATGCATCTCCATCTTACCTACTTCCACTTGGAATGCAAGATGGGATGGGTCAGCATCGTGTATTTTGCTTTCGGCGGCTACACTTGCGTTCCAGAGAGACACTTACATATGCTGTCAGAAAAAAGGAGACGGAGAACACTGAGCTGTTGCACCAACACTGATCATCATTGGCGTAACAGTAACATGGTAACAACCCCCTCCATACCTCTCTATGCACAAGAACTGCAGCCCAGAAAGCCACCAAAAAACGGTAGCCCACGGGGACTCGGGGAGGCACTCGAGCCGTTTCAATTTGACATCAGACACATGGCAACCTGGATGTGTCTTCACACACCCATTGCGACCCTGGGACATGGTTCCTCGGCCATAAGATGCAGTGTGCGACTGGAGTTCACTGCTCGCAGTCTCAAGCGAGCATGTTCTCCGAAGTTCAATATCAAAACATGCCCATGACTTCATACAATTGGTACGGGGTTTTTGACAGCTAGGCCTGTACCGGTAAGGAGTTGCTACTCGTAATTCCCACGACAAAAATAACTTTATCGTGAAGTTACTCTGGAGGGTGCAGAAGATCAACTGAATTCCAGAAACTACTTTAGCTTTAGCAACAAGCGCACAGGCTACTGAAGGACAGCGGGTGATGGGCCCAAGAAACGGTCTCCTTTAGCGCCTCAACTCTAGATTTCAACTGCTTAGTGGAAAGTTGAGATGAAAGCAAACGCCACTCCAAACTATCAACTTTGAAATCTTCAGGGGCTCGTTCAGGGCCTTCTGTCATCATTCAGGGTATGCATGTGGCAGAAGTACTTCGCTGCTTTCGTCTTAATGATTTCACATGTGCGAGGGCAGCATGAACCCCGGTGTGCGTTCATGATTACCAGATGCCTGTCTGCAACATACGAATGTGGAAGGAGGATAGAAAAGGTGTGTATCGATTTTGGAAGCGATCATTTATTTCATATGGCTTCCACGAGGACTCATGGCGGAACCAGGGCCACACGCTGCGAGAGAGAGCAAGCATCCTCTTCCTTCCGGGTGTTGAAGTGTTAGTTGTTCTACAGTACGGGAAATTTCGCCGGTAACTTGAGGAACTTGGAAAGTTGGATGTAAATATATTATTTGATTTCCACCCAGTACCACCAATGAAGCCATGGCTGATGGCTGAGGGGTGACGATTATGGCTGGTCCTCGTATTGCCCCCTTGAGCATCCGATCAATGAAGATAATGCACTCTTCGCACCGTCAGCGAGCTGCGCTGCCTGGTGGAGAGACTCGAGGGGTTACTGGACGACCGGACATTTTCTGCTATGAGGCTTTACTAAGTCGTGCTTTACGAGCATCGATTCTGGAAATGGCTGCAGGTACGTCGTCCTCGTTATCCTATCTGTTCCAGCGCCTATCAGTAAGTGCGGGGTGTAGTGCGGCCGTCTGGCAACTGCCTCTTCCACCTGGGTGGCGTATCGGTGGCTTTTTCTATCTTTTTCGAGAACAATCCTTCTCTTGTATCTTTGACGTACGGAAGGATACAAGCGCTAGAGATAGTTGGTAGATCTTTGATATCTGGCAGCCCGCGATGATGCTGCATCGAATGTTTCCACTCCTTCCCAAGCGTTTGCCGTGCTGCTGCTGATGCAACCCAATAGTTGGTATTTGGGTCATCCATGAGCGCCATGAGGGATAAGGGATTATGGAGGAGGTGAGGAGGCCATTTCCCTGAGAAAGGGGGGGAGGTTCGCGTGGTCTGACCACCCTCTTCATCGGGTTGGGTTGATGAAACCGCGCGGTTAAAGGACCGGCTGAGGGAAAGATTCAGGGATTTTTACGGCTTTTCTCTCGTCTGTCTGTTGGTGGTTGACGGTGGGCGTTCAAGCCACCAGGTTGGTCGTGCAGAGAATGTACCGTACGAGCTGCACATCACTACTGGATGCGGTGAGCGTACCTCAAGCGAATAGCGTCCATTTTGGGCAAGCTGCACAATGCACACCTAGTCCCTGAGCTATCTCGCAAATCACCTTTTCTGGTTACGGCCGTTTGAATTTGGCGGTGGTCCATGATATCCATAACCATGGAGTGGAGTTTTGATAATTGTGGACTGGGGGAATGGCTGATGCGTTTTTCCTCCTCCCCAAGTCCCTCAATGCTTGTCCCTGAGCCCGAGTTTTGAGTTTGAGCCCTG
The DNA here is from genome assembly GCA_001414455.1 of Hymenoscyphus fructigenus. NCBI lineage: Eukaryota > Fungi > Ascomycota > Leotiomycetes > Helotiales > Helotiaceae > Hymenoscyphus > Hymenoscyphus fructigenus. The sequence goes on along the minus strand of LKUV01000004.1, from coordinate 255,227 downwards.
ATAATTTTCCTGATTGTCTGTGCAGATGATTAAACATGGTTAAACATGCCTTATGAGCTTGCAACGCTGACTGGTCGACCCATCTTTCTGATTCTGTCCACTCTCCCCACAAGTAGCATCGTAAGTTGCCGATTAGGGAAAGGCTCACCATGAAGCACATGGCAACTGGGTCCTGTCGTGCCCTGAACCTAGCTTTGGCTTGGTGGGGTGGGGGTTGGAGTTCTGACAGTTTGTGGCCCCTGAGCCTGCCTGCACAACTCCAAGTGCTTAGAGCTGCTTGTTAGGTCAGCGTCACCACCATACCATCCACTTGGAAAAATCAAAGTTGGGGGCCGGCGCTGCAGACAAAGGTCATTCGAAATTCTTCCACGCTGAGATTCGTTCCACGTTGAGTTCTTACCAACCCGCAGCGCTGCAGTACAACACTTCAGCGGCTACACCTGCACCGTTTGACTCTGCAGCCTCAGCCTCAGCCCGCATAGACGCTATCTGGCCCCTCCTAACTGACCGTTGTTGGATTTTATATCAAACTCTTTCATCTGGTATTCCGATATCTAACCCCACGGTGGTCGGCTCCACACTACGGTGACGCGCTGCAATCGTTGCAATGAAGATGACACGAGAAGAGACGAATCATCCTACTGTTTCTAGGGTCTTTGAGAGTAGATTTCTGATTTGATTTGATTTACTTTGATTGCCCTCCAGCTCGTCTTGCCAGGGTGATGGCACAAAGTCCCGTAAAACCCGTTTACACGCACGCATGTCATGTCGATTTTGTCAAGCGGTGATTCTCAGCCTCAGCCCTCAAAGGATACAGGTACGAAGGTACTTCGTAAAATTTGGGAAACGACGTACAGGGAGCCAATGAGACAAACTGCAAGCCTTCATTCGGAAGATCGGTAGCTCGGAGGGTGACAGCCTCCGGCCGGTACGTGGAGTGGCTTGAGAGGCTCCTGGGTTGGAGTAAAGGCCGAGGGCGTTCGATATCAAAACCAGGGTGATGGTGACAATAATTGCACTTTTGGTAGCTCGTGGGGTATCTTTGGTGGAGCGCCTTTTTTTCTCGATGAAGGACGACGTCTGACCCCGGTGAGCGAGAATTGGGTCATTTTGGATCATTGAAGATGACACTCTACCATACCCACAGCCTAGCAAAACCCACAGCACGCACGACCAGGGGGCCAGGATTTCCTTCCGACGCCTGTCGATGTCCCCGAAGGTTCAGCAGCGGTGCCGCAATTAAATCGATCGTCGTTCAAGAAATCAAGATGGGCGATGGGAGATGCTCATGCTCATGCTGATGCTTCTGATGACGATGATGAGAGCGCAAATTCGGAATCAATTTGAATGCTCAGTGTCTGTTTCCGATTTCATATTGGCAGGCTCGTCTCGACCCTAAATTGGAGAACTCAGCGCTGGGATCTTCTACCGCTAAACACGAAGCACCCTAAACACATATCTCGACATCACCACATACCCAAAGCAGCCTCTACCGGGGCTATCGGGGCTATCAATTGTAAGGTGGAATTACAAAGTTACGGCATTTGCCGCATCAATTATTGTCATCAATGGACACTCTCCACTGTCTATTGTCTCCGCTTTTGGTGCGTGTCGCGAATACTCGGTGTAGCCACTCACTCCACCTAGTTGCAACTCTGACTCTGTAGTCATTTAATTGATCGCTAAAATATCATATCAGCAGTTTTCTATCAAAGGAATTGAGGCCAACGAAGAATGAGACGAAATATGGTAAGGGTTTGACAAGGGATCAATCGTGATGAGCTAAATTAAGAAAGCGAGGAAGGAGTACCTAGTAAGACGGAGTGATTAGCTTGAAATGCATCTACTCATCGTTTCCCAAAAACAAATACGAAGCGGGGTAAGGTGACTATCGACACTGCATTCTGCAGCAGAGGGTGATTGTGATACTTGTATTTAGATGATGTTGAACAGGAAAGGACCTTCCGTAACTACTAGTCGTTTTTTAGGTCCGGAATATGGTTTTCCCGTACCCACCCATGAACTGGCGACTGCATCGGGTACATCGAACAAGTATCTAAGTTTACATTGATATCTATAACACCATAAAACAGAACGCCTAGACCAAAAACCCAATTCCCGGTTTCGAGTTGGTGTTCGCAATATCTTTGGAATATTTTATTCTATCATTGGCATCCTAATCTCTTGAACCTGGCCAAACAAAACTTCAAACCTCCATCCCCAGCCTCTTCCTCCACTCCCTCATTCCGCTTCCTCTTCGTGGCTGACAAAGTCAAAACGATGCCAGACAAACGGCATAAAAGCCTTTCAGTATCGACAAATGACAAACGATTGCGTAATGGTGAATTTGCTCGACAATGCAACTACATAAGGAATATGGTTGCGAGGGAGGTACCAAGGACTCATCTTGGAACAGTTCGTAAATTGCTGGATACGGAAATGGCACCAGGCATGTGTCGTATTGTATGAGGATGTGTTACCTGTCCTGTCAAGGCATCTTGTACGGAAGCGGATTCAGGTTGTCGGGACTTCCTCTGCCATCGAAACAATCGCTGATGAAGGACAGCAATCTTCCTTGAGCATCACCAGCATCACAATTATCACTTCGCCACCGCACGAGCCCAGGCACTCCAGATTCTTCACGAAGACTCCATTGAAGTTATGATACCATGAAGTATTCTGAACTCGCTGCGGCCGTGCCGTCACCAGAAAATAATCCGGTACTCCAGCTTGTGCCGCACCACAACATACAATCGCCCGCATTTCAGGTACGAAATCATGGGGACGTGTTTAGGGCCAGCAACCGCTCCTCGGGGCTTGATCACTGTGCCCTTCACCAACCCTTCACCAACCCCATACTGTTGCTCCACCTCTCGCTCCGATCCGGAGGCACGGTAGGCGCGCCATCAACTCACAGAAGCCCTGAAGAAGATCGAAAGAAGGTTTAATCAGCGCCATTGCTGTCCCGGGTTTTTGGCATCCCGTCAAAACTCCAAAGCTCCAGGTTTCTTCCCGCTCGGGTGATTTACCTTCGTGAGAGACCGGATTTCTCGGATCCGAACTATCCCTTCCCACCGAGCAATCAAGTTGTGGTTCACGAAATACGGTCCTTCAATTACGACGACTTACGGCTCGCCCGGAATTATCGTTAAAATCCTTCAACATGATTCTTCGCTTCTGATCTGAGGAGTCCCTCCCGTTCTTTTCATCTCCTTCCTTCACGGGTTTAGCTCATTGGGCTTGATACTAGTGTACACGAGATGGATTTTGGCCGTCAATACTCCACAACTACTCAGGAAACGGGGCCCTGGTCAGAAACTCGAATCATTTCTCTGTTTGGGCACGGCGAGGCAATCTCTAGAGCAGGATTTCTCCTCTAGAACTCAGAGATCGTGGCGATTTCTACGAAGAACCTTGTTTTCTTCGTCGGACTGCGCCGTGCTCTGACAGAATCAGTGGAAATGCTTCCAAATATCAGTGCATGTAAATTAGTATGTACAGACACATTGAGAAAGCATGGCTACCTATTCAGTCACGCGTAATGTTATGATTATCTTCCCCCTCCAAAGCGGAAGGTTCCATACCGTGGGAGGTGTATCTCCAATGACCCAAGTCCAAATGCTAACAGAGGACGGACACCGTTTGGTATTTTGAGGGGAAGCTTCACCGTGGCACAGTTTCCCCGGCTGGCTCAGTGATGCCTCCGCACCAGTCATTTCCGTGGACTCGTGCTTTATCATATCTCCAATAGCCCCCAGCATACTGGATTACCATTGCAGATAGCGGGTAAGACCTTTAATCAAGTCCCCTGAGAAGCTGGCATTTCCCCTCCACGAGTCGACTTGCATTTGCATGCACCTCAGGTTGCAGGCGTACCTTCTCAAGCATTACAGCAGGTTTGAGAATGTGGTAACTAGCCTGAACAGCATTTTACAACGAATCATGGAACCTAAACATTGCGTGGCATGTTGGTTCCTCGTAGATTGCTTCTTCGACATACAGACGCTTTGTCGTATGCACACCCACTAGGTTATCGTCGGATTCTTTATCCTTCACCGAGAGCAGCACTCATCCCTGGTTAGTGTCGCACACAATATGGTAAATAAACCAAATCCCTTAGATCGTGTTCCAGTGATTGGACAGCAGAAATTTGGGAATGTGATGAGTCCTGCATTTCGCGCGGTAATGTTGGTCTTGATCATCTCCCACCACTAGCTCTAAGCTTCCATATTTTGCCTCAACAACATGCTCATTTGAGGGGGTCTGCTGAGTAGCTTGGAGACGTGGCGACTCAAGGGACTCTCGTCGTCTCTTCTCCTTAGACCTGCATGTTTATCTTCTTGTCTCAACCTGTTTTTCCTTCATGTAGTTGTCTTTCTAGTAGTCAAACCCGTGGCACACCAGAGTAGTACCTTTGAGACCCACACAATGGAAGATCAGCTCTGACCAAGATAGCACGAGGTTCGGTGGCAAAATCACTTGGGTCGGTTTCGGTGATCGAACTATAAATCGATTTTCAGAATATTTCACTATCAAGTATTTGACATCATACTGACGTTACCTTCACACGTGTTCTTTCTGGGTTCTTTAGAGGGATGTGGATCCTAGGACCAGTACCAACGGATCTGCACGCAGCCGTTGCGGTCTTCCAACGAAGGTAAAGGCCGTGAAAACCACGAGTTTTGGCTCCCGGAGAGATGGTAACGGGTATTTGTTTTCGGACTCACTCTCGGGCCTGTCAGACTCAGAGGGTCAGCCCGGCCAAAAGCTAAACGGCTTGTATATAAAGGTTAGGAGTATCACCATCTTTTCGTTCTTCCTTATTTAAAGCTTTTCGGCTACAGAAAGAGTATATTTTCTGATCTGTAGGCAGGAGTAAGGGGTCTGTCTCCACGTTGATAGTACCTGTAGCGAAGTTACAGGTATTCTGAGCCCATCCCATCTCTTGCAGCCCATGGGGGAATTTTTTGGTGGCGGTATTTTTGACATATAGAGATTATCGAAGAGCTGAAACTGGAAATGCGAACACCGCAGAGTAAAACAGAAATAAAGTTGGTTTCAATGGACGGAATTTTATTAGTCCATTCGGGAGGATTTTCGATCTGCAGAGTAGCAGCACCAGCTGGGCTTTTCCCTGTGTCACATATGGTGTAAAGTGTAGATAATTTTTCTTCTTTCTATTCTCGTCTCGTTCTAGGTAGGATCGAAATTCATGAATCAGTAAAATCAAAATTCATGCCATCCCCATCTTGAAATCGAGGGGGGTGGAAGGGAGGGAAGGAGCGAGTCCCCACCTCAACCCGAAAAGGGTTTAGCGTTGAGTATAAACCCCCCTCTCTCTCTCTCCCTCTCTCTCGGATTGAGCTCCCGCTGTCAACATCGTTTTTCAAAACCAGAAGATCAGCACCATACCCATACGAATATACATCACACCACTGACTCCTATCCAGCTGCATTATCTCCATGCTCTCGCTCTCGCTTGAGGGGTTTTGTTTTGAAACGAAAAAAAGTGACATGATGCAATGCATGCCAAGCTTTGAATCCTTCCCACACGTCCATTTCATCTCGAAGGATTCGAAAAGCATCACCCACAGTGGCTGAGTCGGGGTAGATCGCAAAATACCTCTGTACATAAAATATTTTTCGATCATCGTTTCTGGACCAATGATGCAGTGAGTGCGTGTGTTTCGAAACATCGAAGGATTTTGTGTGCACTGCCCATTTTGAATGTTTTAGAGGGTGGGTTTCTGTGGGTTGGGATTTAGGTCACCGACTTGGATGAGCTGTTGTGAGGGACTGGAATAGTCTATTTCTTGCGATGGCAAATTGTCTGGATCGGGTGGATGGGGTTTGATTGGGAGGAGGTGGTTGTATGGGATGCGGTGGGTATGTGGGGAGATGAAATTGTGATCGAGATTTACTTCTTATTTTAGAATTGAGCTTCGAGATAAGGTATGATGGGTTGTGTGATACTTGTTTTGTTTCGTTTCAATCTCCCTGTTGATGTTGGGGATGGACTGACTATCAATGGACAGTGGTTATGCTGGTAAGTCCTTTCTTCGGTGCCATGTGTGTATGAACATGCGGGGTTGATAATATGCCGTACAAGTGTGCCTTGTTTTGTGTTACTCATCGTATAAGTACGCCTAGTGACGTGTAATGATACATACCCAAGTGCGCATATTGTCATGCTATGAACGGGTATCTATTGAAGTTTACAACTGAAACTTCGTGACCAGATTTACCAGATGTATGTAAGAATCCCGAGCTTTGCTCTGAGTACACTTCCTCCGTCTATTACTCTAGAAACCTGACACAATATCAACTATTGTGCGAAAGAATATGAGAGAATGGAGAAATCAGTTTCCCCATTCTCCTAAACCTTTTCAGAGAATGAATCTCGTTTTCCTAGACCCTTTCGCAAAATATTTGCGAAAGCGGGTGTACTCGGAGCAAAGCCTATGTTTCTTACAAACGCACCTACCGGGGAGAGAAATTTATGGGATTTGGGAGTTGGGTAGTTGGATAGTTACACTATGACTGTGAAGTCATCCATCCGGCATGTATATACGTAAATGATTCAGAAATCCTTGGGGATTATTGTATAGCCTACTGTTTCATCAATTTTCTAGATTTGTACCCCCGTTTCCCTGTCATATATCGCCATGTTAGATTTTTGGGGTATTTTATAAATGACAATGGGGGGTAGAACCCACGAGGTATTTAGCATGGCATTCTAGAATCCCATTTTTTTGCAAACAGCTATGCTACACAGAGTATTGTATCAAAATCAAAATGTGTCAAGATATCATGTTAGCCATTCTCATAGTCGTGCAACACAGTTATTTCTCTCCCGCAGGCTTCACCTGTAACGGCAAAACAAGCAAGTAAAGCAAACAGATGGTTCCCAAAATACTAAAAACAATACCAATATATGCCAAAATAACTATCAACCCTCTGAAAAATCATAATAACGCCTTCCAACCTCCATTCCCCGGTTTCTCCAAGCCCAAATGTTTTATAACCAACCCAAGATGATCAACCCCCCAACAGGTATCCTTCTCCCCCTCCCCATTCTCAACCACAAACCAAGGAAGTCCAAAAGCCCCATCCGCAAAAGCCATATCAGTATTCTTCAATAATGTCTCTTTTCCTTCCTTAGGTATCATCTCCATAACTGCCATCACAAATCAGTCCCAAAAACTTACCAATTCATCCAACTTCCTTTCACGGGGGAAGGGGGGAAAAAGCATACCTTCACCTGTCAATTTTTCACCAAGTACCTCCCGTATGATATAATTAAGCACACCCATCTCAAAAGTCCTCTTTCCTTCAACCCAATAAGCAGGGAATAAAACATCCAACACTTTGATCAGTAGTTCCTATCCTTTTTTCCCAGGTTTGAGAACTGTAAGTGCAGAGTGCTCTCATGATTGTGAGGGTGTTTGGGGGAAAGCCTTCTGGTGATTTGTCTAGCATTGGAATATTGAAGAGTTTTGACCAGCGGAGACGGGTTTTATTTATCCATATGTCCTTGTCTGGTGGTGTGCGTTAGGTTTTGGTATTTTTGGTTGGGTAGGAGAGAAATAGTTGATTTGGTGTGGAGGGTAAATTCAGTAAGGGGGGATGGGGAATACATACTTTTGATATTGATCGGCGCTGTATTTCCACAAGCCTTCATCACTCCTCCGAGGAAGATGGGAATATATGTTATCTCGACATCTTTAAATATTGGATCGTTCTATTTCGTTGGTCAACAAAAGCCGTCTTCTTCCTAATGCAAAAGTAAATCCAGGAGTATACATAAACATCAACAGCACATCCCTCAGACCCAATATCACTTCTCGACCTTTCGGTCTTCCCTCTATCTCTTTCCTTCCAAAGACGTGAACTAGGGCAAAAGGAAAAACAAGCTCCAATGACAGCAATTCTGCAAGACCTCTCAGAACCAAAGTGGGTTTCTTGTCTACCCTTCCTTTTCCTCCCTCCTCTTTCTTCGTCTTCCATAATCAGGTGTAAAGATTAAGTCAAACTTAAGGGGAAAAAAAGTTCCGCTCCACAAGATTCAACTACCTTCTCTATTTTGTCCCGTTTTAAATAAGCCAAAACACACAACAATCGCATTGACCCTAAGAAATAGGATCCCCAAATGACAATCCCACAACTTCAAAAACCAAAACCATCCTCCACCCTCCTCTTATTACTAGTTGTAGACGAAGAACCAAGAAATCAAAAAACATACGAAACTCTAAAACTTCAACCTAAAGAAGTCAAGTAAATAATTAAACATACCCTTAAAATTTAATAAGCCTCATAAGCAAACGGGCTCACAGTATCCACGTACAGCGTTAACTTTGGAGAGCCCATATCCCTTCTTTCAAAATCCTCGACTAGCATCAACTTTGAATAGATGTTGTACGTGTGTGGTAATGAGGAAGTTGTTACAATCTAGCAGTTGTTCGGTCAATCTGTCATCCACCCTCCCTTCATGTGGGAAATGAAATGCCGAGGCAAATAAATTAGCCCAAAGCTAACAGAGAAGACTAGTGAAAAGAAACTCACTACTCAACGACAACAATGTTGGAATTACAAAAGTTTAGTCAGGTCAAATAAAAAATAGAGGGAAATCTTCTTAGTGATGATAACTGTTGCTACAACCCTGATTGGGCTGGTTGCATAGTACACGTGATTAGTCTGTATCTATAGATGTTTGCTTCTGGGCATCATCGACTTCCCCTCTTTAAGAACAAGAACAAGAACAAGAACAACAATGAATCAATGAAACCTCTTTACCAGACGTACGATATACGATAATTATCACAACCTGGTGATACCGACAATAACTTTTGTTGTTATTAGTTATTATTCTAAGTGCGACATGCAGTGTACATTTATAGGGGTTACTATAGCTCGAGCATAGGTCGTAAGACCTTACATCGAGCTTCAAAAGTTAGCTTTGGCGATTTCTGATCTATTTAGTCATTTTTGGGGTTTGGTGCGCCCAGCATGCCCTAAAAAGAGTGTCGAAGACTTGAATTGACAATAGTTGCATCTTAAATGTCCTAGTTAGCGATGATCTACTCTAGCTCTCAACGTCAGTGCATTTTTCGTTACTTCCTTCACTTCTCATAATTCAACAAAATTTCATCTGATCTCCATTCATCAACTCTATAAGCCTGGAACAATATCAGAAATGCGATGTGCAACAAAACCCTCTTCGGACGGACGGGACACATTCACTTAGTGGAACACACTTTCATTTGATCTCTCAATTTGATCGAATTTTGTTTAATTGTTCTCGTACTATTTTTCTCACTAAAGTTTGAGTACTTAAGTGTTGAAATTATCAGATTTAATGGGCATTAAGCTCGAGTTACTAGTGGAAAGTTAGGTAGGCGACATGCTAACAATATGGACAGTTTACTCGCAACCAATGAAGTATCACCATATCAAACGACCCCACGCTTACAGAATATATATTAGCCCGTCATGCTGATTTCAGAATATCAAATTTGCCAGAGTAATCACAGCTTCTCACTTCAAAACAAAATGGACACAACCATCCAAAAACTCTGCACCTTCTGCTGCAAGAAACATGATGGTGCCGATTTCCATTTTTGCCATTTGCAAAAATCACAGAGTTCACAGGACACAGGCAAGTCATTAGGACTAGAGGGTCATTGCTTCGCAACGAGCCTAACTTGACCTCGCCCCTCGCATTAGAAAACAGGGCTCGAAGTTTGATGTTAGTCTTCAAGGAAGTAGGTTTCTCGTGTAGGTATTTATACATACATCTGAATAAAATATTTCGGAAATTAAATCAGCAGCTAGAGTAATTGAATTTGGATAGCTCTTTTTGGCCCCCAGTGGTCCCTGGCTCACTCGACAATTGATGGCTTACTCGACAGTTGGTAGCTTGCTTACAAAAAAATAATAGCTTACTCGACAAATTATAGCTCACTCGATAATTAATAGCTTACTCGACAAATCGATGGCTCACTCGCAACCCGATTTTGGTTAGCTTACTCAACAATTAATGGCTTACTCTCATTTCTATATTTTGGTTGGCTTGCTTAATAATTGGTGGCTTATCCGTGGCGCTCTTTTCATGGCTTACTCGACAACTTGATGGCTTACTCCAGCTTGCTCGCCAAGTTCAAGTTACACAATAGCCCCACCTCTTGCGATTGGCACTCGGGAAATACACATTTGAGCTACTTATAGCCTCGTAAAACGGCGTTGTAAAACTTTACAAACAGTACGTATAGAAGCAGAATCGATTAATGGATACTATTTATGCTTTTTAGAAAGTTTATTTGTAGCGTCGTCGCGAAATCTTATCCTAAGTCTGAGGGTGGATTTAACGCTGAAGGAGGAGAGTAAGAGAGTTGGGCATTGCTCTGTGTACACCCACTTTGTTTTGATTGTGCGAAATAGTCTATGGCAATAACAATTAGTATTCTAGAGTATTTAGGGAGGCGGTTTTCCGATTCTTCTAAACGTTCTCGGATAGAAACTTTCCTTGCCCTATGTTGTTTCGCACAATCAAAACAAAATAGAAGTGTATGCAGGGTCATTTCCAGCTCTCTTACAGTACGAAACGCAAATGCTTCGTGTAGTTGCGCTCATTGGATATTTAGTGCGTATCTTTTCCCCTAATTACTCGATGGTTAATCTTCCTAACTTTGACTCTAGGGCGCCTAAATAGATAAATAGGTTCTATTTGAAAAGGCTTTTGATCTTTTCAAAGTCCGCCGCCCAGTACAAGGTATTCTCACCCCTATCCCTAAAGTCTTCAATGTGATGAACGTCCATCTCGATTCTCCTCATGGTGTCCATCAACAAACCATAAGCATTATCCGATAGAATGACCCCAACGTGGGCCTCTTTCAAGCACTCTAGATCTGTACCCGAATCACCAAAGTAGAAGACTTGTCCGACTTCTTCTCCTTCCTCTTCCCACCTTCTCACTACTTCCTTCATGGCATCCAATTTCCCATCAGAAGTAGCAATTATTTCCTTGTTCCCATTAATTGTAGGCCCTTCAAGTACACCATCTTCCTGCCTGGGTTCGTTTGCGATTACTTCAATTCCCTCCACAAGTTTCGGCCCACCAAACGACTCGATCACACCCCTAACAAAATTGACCGAAAAATTCACAGATACAATTCCCCATTTTCCATCTGCCCCCTTTCCCCATAGACTATTCAACAAGGCAACAAAATCCCTTCTCCCTTTCAAAGACCCATCTCTCACAGCAAAAATCCCTTGAGTACGCCACTCTTGAGCCGAAATACCCGCAAAGATCCCTGATTTACTGACGCGAGTGAAGCTCCTCAACTCCACATCTTTCAAGCTTCGTTGGTAATCGATTTCTTGCTGAAGTGTAACACGATCTTCCTTTTTGGGCGTGTAAGATGCGATGTGTGAATTGAAGTCGGCAGCATACTCTGAGAGAAGTTCTTCAAGTTCTTTTGATTTGTCTATTCCTTTCAATGATTGGATGGAGAGAGCGACTTTGAAGAGCGTGGAGATGGTATCTTTTTTCGTGATTGTACCGTCGAAGTCGAAAATGAAAGATTGTTTTGGTGGGGGGCTGGCCATTGTATGTAGCTGTGAGATCTGCTTAAGAGGGCATTTGATGGGATTTAGTGAGATGAGGAGGGATAAGATGCTCAATCTTGGTTTGAGCATCAGAATGACCAGTGTTACGCTGAGGACTTTGAAGTGGATTTTATGTATTGAGCACCTCGGATCTCCGCATAAGAGATGGTAAATTCAGGGATTCAAAACTTTTGCGACACAAAAAAGGTTGAAGAAGGAATATCTGATGGGGTTCGGGAAGTTATTGTGGTCATCTCGTACAGACCCGATTTGGGGCACAGGCCACCCGACAAAAAGAGGTCACGTTTTGGTACAAGTTTGTCTCTTTCCTAGGTCCATCTCATTCTTATCGACATCGACAAGCACACCAAATGCTTCGCCCATATCGATGCCTCCAGACCGCATCATCATGTCGGCTCACCCAACGAAGCTTTCACGTCTTATGTAAACCTTCACCTCTCCGAAATCATGTCTCCCCAACTTCCTCACACCAGCCTTGGCAGTCTCAAAATAGGGGCGCCAAACGGTCCAGCACCGCAAATCTCCTCGATATTGAACTTCCCCAAGGCGTCATTCCATTAGATCCTCTTCCTCTTGAAGAACCGACTCAGACCTTACCTACTGTACTTCAACAAGCCAAGAACAATATTCGGAAATTTGAAAATTGCGTGTTGCTTACCCGTGTTGGGGGTTTTTATGAGTTGTATTTTGAGCATGCGGATGAGTTTGGGCCTTTGTTGAATTTGAAGGTTGCGCAAAAGAAGGTTGGGAAGGCGCCTAATAATCAATATGTTTCTATGGTCTGTATTTTCCATCAAACTCATACTCTGAAATCTGACAACGAATAGGCTGGATTTCCATTCTTCCAATTAGATCGATATCTCAAAATACTCGTTCAGGATTTGAATCGCTATGTTGCCATTGCGGAAGAAACTCGGAACGATGCCGAAGAGCAATCAAAAGCTGGAGGCTTGATGAACGATAGAAAGGTTTCTAGGATCATCACTCCAGGAACGCTGATTGATGAGAATTTCATGGACCCATTTACGAACAATTACGTTCTTGCGATTCATCTTGAAGAAGGATTGGAAACTCCTGAGAACCAACTTCTTCTCTCTTCTTCTCCTGTTGGCCTAGCATGGCTGGATCTATCGACTGGCCATTTCTTCACTCAATCTACGAGTTTAGCTGCACTTCCATCGTTCATTGCTCGAATCGGACCTCGAGAAATTTTATTGGACGAGAAATTTAAGACTTCGAAGAATCCTGAACTTCTCAAAGTTCTCGAGGAAGATCGTCAAATCATCGCATTTACAGAATTATCAACTCTCAAGCCAATGAAAGAATGGACACCCATGTTGGAATCCGCAATAACTCCACGTTCGGCAGATAGTTTCACACCAGAAGAGATTGCGGCTGGAAGTACTGTGCTTCAGTATGTTGAAGCGAGGCTACAAGGCTCAAATACGAAATTGCAACCACCGACGAGACAACTTGATATGATGGGAATAGACAAGAACACCATGAAAGCGCTGGAGATCAAGAAGACGATACACGACGATCTCTTTACTGGAAGTTTGTTACATACTGTTCGGCGGACTGTAACAAAAGGCGGAGCGAGGTTACTAGATAGTTGGCTGAGTACGTTGAGCTAGTTCTCTTACCTACCTGAAAATGCTAACCACAAATAGGCTCTCCCTCGACCTCTTTGAGCATTATAAACTCTCGACTCGATCTCGTCGCCTACATGCTCAACGACTCGCTCCTCCGAGAAAGAATTACCATCCTCCTCCGCCGAAGTCACGACTCCCACCGCATCCTCCAGAAATTCGCTTTCGGTCGCGGAGACCCAGATGATCTCCTCGCCCTAGCAAGTACCATCCAAGCAACCAAAGAACTCATCTCTCTTCTCCTCCAAGAAATGACAACCTCAGAAGAAGAATGCATAATCTCCCTCGCCTCCCGCCTAACCCTCAAAGGTCCTTCCGTCCTCGCAAAACGCATCCGAGAAGCCATTGACGAAGAGGGAGTCGTTCAACAGCATCTCCTTGAAGACGGCGAGGCAGAAACATTGCAAACCCTAGCCCAAGAAATAGTTTCCTCCGAAGGCTCACTAGAAGACGCCAATCTCCTCCCAAAAAAGAAGAAGAAGCCTACAAGTATCAGAGAACACTACTCCGACGAAAGGGAAGCTTGGATCATGAGACCTGGAGCAAGTCCCGCCCTCGAGCGTCTACACCAAGAACTGATCGAACTCACAAATGCAAAAACAGCACTTGGAGACGATCTTCGCGAGAGATTGGAAGCACCAAGTCTGACGTTACGTTTCAGTCCCGGTCTAGGACATATCTGTCATATCAGAGGAAAAGATATACAACGAAAGATCCTTGAGGGAAAACGAGTCAGTTCCTCAAAAAGCACTACTTCTTTCCATCATCCTGAATGGACTGACCTGGGGACCCGTCTTGATCGTACTCGAGACCACATCCGAACAGAGGAACAACGAGTATTCCGAGATCTTCGAGAACAAGTTATACACAACATTGTTAGACTCCGGAAGAATGCTGAAGTACTAGATGAACTTGATATCGGAACTTCATTCGCGGTTCTCGCCCTGGAGAAGAATTGGACCAGACCGATATTGAATGGATCAAGTACAAATAAAATTGTGGGAGGACGACATCCCACCGTCGAAGGAGGGCTCGAGGAGGAAGGCAGAACCTTTACAACCAATGATTGTTTTGTTGGAGATGTCCAAAGAACGTGGCTGATCACTGGTCCGAATATGGCAGGAAAAAGTACATTTTTGCGCCAGAATGCCCTCATCACAATTCTCGCACAAGTGGGCTCTTATGTTCCAGCCGAATATGCCGGGCTTGGGATTGTCGACCAAATATTCAGTCGTGTAGGTTCAGCGGATAACCTGTACCGAGATCAGTCGACATTTATGGTTGAAATGTTGGAAACTGCGGCCATCCTTAAACATGCAACTTCACGCTCATTCGTTATTATGGATGAGATAGGCAGAGGAACAACACCAACCGACGGCGTCGCAGTGGCATTTGCTTGTTTACATCACTTGTATCACATCAACAAATGTAGGACGCTTTTCGCGACGCATTTTCATGATCTAGCAGATATGGCAATTGCAGATGGGATGGAGGGCGTAGGATTTTATTGCACCGACGTCCAAGAAGACGAGGTTGGGGAGGGGTTTAGGTATGTACACAAGTTGAGGGAAGGCGTCAATAGAAGTAGTCACGCTCTCAAGGTTGCAAGACTTGCTGGGTTGCCCGAGGAGGCTATTACAGTTGCGAAGGCGGTATTGGCAAAAAACTCTGTTGTATAGTTCTGTAAGAGAATCAGTAAATGTTCGAATAGACTAAATGTAGTTGAATAATTGTAGAATTGAAAGAGCAATCAGGAAAAAATTAGAGTTGTTATTTTTGGTCTTCAAGGAGCAACCTCCATTAAGGGTTAAAAAGCTTTGAATTGTTCATCATAAAATGCAGAGGGGTGTGTGTGGTAAGTGAAGAAAATATTGACTGACCTTTTATTTTGAGTTGGAAATGCTGGGTGAAGTTTCTTCAATTTCAGCATTTCACATCACTCTTCAATTCCATAAGCCCAAGACTGCAGATACGTGCTTCTTTGTGAGCTACATTGATGCCATAATTCGTGTCGTAAAACCCAAATTTTTCATGAATCTATGCAAGATCAAGACCGATTTAACCGAACATGTCTCCGAACCCTCCATCGTCAGAGTCCTCCTCATCGGAATCGGCCTTCTTCTCCTCTTCCTTCTCAGCGGCGGCAGCTGGGGCGTCGGCGGTAACAGCTGGGCCAGCTGATGCGTAAGCCTCAGGGTTGGCAATGCGGTCTTTCAACTCCTTGATCTCATCCCACTCATACTCGGTGGATATGGCAACAGCCAAAACCTTCTTGTAGCTGTTGACAACAGAGTGAATAACAGATGGAAGGGTTGGGAAGTTGGCTGCCAAGGAGATGGCAGCAATGGTGGTAATTGCAGTGGAGAAAGATTTGAGAAGTTGGGACTCCTCAATGTCGAGAACGTGTGGTGGGAAGGTGTTTCCGTCATCGTAGATTTGAGAGATACCCATTCCGTAGGTGAAGGGAGAAATGCTCATCATGTTAAGCAAGGTAGCCTCGGAGGCTCCGACCTTGTTTCCAGCCTCGACAAGCTTCAACTCGGCAGTGATTTCAATGGTACCACGGGCAATCTTGGTTGGGACACCGAGGGCCTGGAAGAAAGAGGTCTTTCCGGGTTCCATACCAGTGTTACCGGCTGGGATGAACACATCGGCAGGGGCAACGGCACCAGCTCTGGCAGGAGCAGCGACCTTGTTGGCCATGATAACATCACGGATGGTCTTGAGGTCGGCGTTGGTGAAGACGAAACCGACGTTACCCTTGACGAAAGGAAGGAGGCGCTCGTACTCGGGGGAATCGGCGACGAAGCCCTTGATGGCACGACGAACCTGGGGAGGATGAGGATTAGCTTTTAGATCATGGAATTTGCGCCAGCAGAGATCGCAATCGCAATCACGACAGCGAGAGGAATTGGAACCAGTCCTCGTATGGCACATACCATGGTATTCTTTCCCATCAAGACAACACCCTCTCCGCGGAGGGCGTGTCTGATCTCGTGCATCTGCTGCGAGGAGACATTGTCGACTGTGACGATGAAGATGCTCTTGTACTCCTCGAGGAGTCCCTTGAGCTTCTCAAAGTAGCCGGTCTTGTTTGCGGATCTGCCCCCCATATCTTCTTAATTTGAAGGTAGGATGTTTAAGGGTCAGATTAATAGATTGAAAGGGTTGAAGGGGTGGTCAAGTTGACGTTGGAAGTTGTTGATGGTCGATCGAACTTTCAATTCAGTTTTCAGAAATCGAAGTTGCGTTGTGGGCAAAAATAAAAACACGTGATCTTTGATTTTCTTATCGCTATCACCACGTGCTTAGCTCAAAACTCACATTTTCTTCAAGTCCAGTCTTCAATCACCCTAGGACAGAACAAGTCTACATCTTCCTTTGAAATTCACCCTTTTGTTTCTTCCGAGGATGCCTTACCAGTGTTTAGAAAAGTGCGGTGAGTTTCTTGTTGCGGCGAGAGATTCTAGCATCGACCTATTCAACCTCAGCAATGGGGAATATATTTCGTCGTGGAGCTGTCCATTGACACAAGCACCCTCAAAGGGAAAGTCAGTTGGTGGAGAATCCAGTAAGAAGAAAGAGGTCAAAGGATCACCCCTAGTCGAGGACGAAGTTGATGCTTCAGCACCCCCAGCAAAGCGAAGGAAAATTGAGACCGAGGACGAAAAGAAAATCACAGAAAAGGTGGAGGAGAAGTTAGAGCCAAAGGCTGAAGAGAAAGTTGAACCAAAAGTCAATGAGAATGGAGGAAAAAAGCAACAAAAGAAGCAAAAACAGAACCACAGGACCGACTCGATTACAACTGGTCCAGAACCTCCATCAGTCATTGCTCTTGCTGTCGCCAAGAATGCCCAATATGTAGTCGCAATTACAGGAGAAGATAAATGTATCAGGGTATTCGAAGTCATTTCAAAAGACGGCAAAACGATTCTCAGTCATCTCAGTCAACGGTAAACCCCTCAAAATTATGTTGGAAAATGGAATCTAATGATTTGACAGAGTCATGCCCAAACGACCATCAGCAGTAGCAATCAGCTCAGACTCCACCACAATCATCAGCGCTGACAAATTTGGAGATGTTTACTCCCTCCCTCTCATCCCATCAACAACACCCAAACCTCAAGCAACCCTAGAACAAACATCGAGAGAATCATCTTCGCTCCCAGAACGCACTTTCAAGCCAGCAGCTAACGAATTGACCATCCATTCCCAACGAAACCGTATAGCACTTGAAAATCAAAAACGACAAACTAATTTGGCACCTGAGAAGACCGGTCCTGATTTCGAGCACACACTCTTATTGGGTCACGTTTCGTTACTAACGGAACTCAAGCTGGCAACTTCAAACGGTCGAGATTATATTATTACTGCAGATAGAGATGAGCATATCCGTGTCAATCGAGGTATTCCATATGCCCATATCATTGGAGAATTCTGCTTCGGACATAAAGAATTCGTCAGTCGACTTTGCATTCCCGGAACTCGCCCAGAAATCCTTATTTCTGGTGGAGGAGACGCTGAGGTCTTTGTGTTTGACTGGGTAAAGGGAAATTTGCTAGATCAGGCCGAGCCTCTGCTTCATATCAAAGATGGGTTGAAGGATTTTGATTTGAAAGAGAGGAAAACGACTGTGTCAGGCATTTATCATACCAGACAATCGTCTAAAGATATCATCATTTTCACCTTTGAAGCGTATGTTGTATTCCAAACTCCACGGTATCCTGACTAACAAAAAGTAGTATCCCAGCACTATTCGTTTTCTCCCTCTCAAATCGAGGACACGAACTCTCACAGGTTCAAACACTCCCTCTAATTGGCAACCCTCTTTCTGTGGTAATCTCACCATCAGCCAAAAGCGATACCCAAAGTTCGGTCATAGTCTCAATTGATAATATCAACAAGCCCGGTACCACCACTGAACCCAGAGAGAAGGATGATCAACTCATCAACCCGCTTCAACGTTTAATCCTCTCGGATGGAATTTTGGCTCTAGGAGATGAGCTTCCGAATAGAGTAGAGGCGCTGAAGGATGAGAAGCATAATAGTGCAAAGCTGAAGAACTTATTGTATGGTCTCGAGAATTTGAGAAAGCGGGGTGGAGAAGAAAGGGGGGACGGCGTTGAAGGGTATGATGCTTGAGTTCCTTGTTTAAATAATACTGGTTAGTGAAATAGACATGGCATAAAGTTGTCTCACCGTCATTGATAAATGATTATTGATATGAAACCAGTACTTTTTTATTTATTCTTGTACGTATCCGAAGTTCCCACCCTCTCGCAACAAAACCCATCCCTCCTAGGAGAATCTTTTGCACGTCGGATAACAGACTACCTAAGTTCTTTTTGGCACTCGACCTTCGCAACTACTAATATCTCAATATCATTTAACTACGCGCCCTGTCTGTTCAGTATGAACGTTCATATTCCTTGCCATCATCAGCAGAGCCAAACCATCAACTTGATAGGTGGCAATGTGCAACCATCATTTTCGCCTTTGCCATTTTTACGCCAACGCTCAGTGAGAGCCTCTTCAGAAGCATCAAGCTGAAGTCTCGCATCTTCTAAATCATCCAGGTCTTCATCCTCGTCGTCCTCCGGGGAAATATCCTCAATGGGTATCAATTTAAAATTGCGCCGGTACCAGTAATCAGAAGATGCATACTCGTATAGTATAATTTCATCCAGGTGGTCCGCCAAAAAAGTGGTTGGGAGATGTTTGGAAAGGCGACAAGGAAAGACTATCCGGGCAGTCCCTCTGGGAAGGTCGCTGACTATCTGATCCACCATTTGACACTCAACTTGGGCATCCGCCTCCATATTTGTTAAATACCGCTCTCTTATATCTCTCAAAACAAGCGTATCAGAAGTCCAATTGATCCAGATGGTGGATTTATGAGATTTTGGTACCCCGTTTCCCCCGATTGGTGGCGGTACATTGAAACAAGCAAGAAACTTATGACATGTCCTTTCTGGGCAATAAAACTCGAAGCCAACAGCGCGAGCTTCGTGAGACGTGTGGAGAATTGTGGGAGGTTTGATTTCTTTAGTTGCTGATTGGTACAATGTAGGTGCTTTTTTGTAGCAGATGAACATTTTTGTACTGGCTGGTGGAATGCCAGCATATGGGTCCCAGAGCTCGTACTTTGCCGTGGTCAGGTTATAATAGCTAAATGGCGATTGTCTTCGGTTCACAACACGCAAAGTATCCCCAAATTTTGCGGCGTAATTCAAAGGGCAGCTTCGGGAAGCAATCAAATGTCGTCAGAGTGGTAGTGTTGTGATCTTCCTCAAGTAGCGTTGCCAACTGTGAAGGTGAGGTGATAGCAGGCGGGGACCCATGGTCGGTTGAAGTATTGGCTGCCATCGTGAGGCAACGTTTTCGCAGATAGTCTTTGGCAGAATCGGAGCAGATGAAAGTGAAGGTTGCTGAGCAAAGGCTGCACGACCGGAGTCGGAATTTTGGCCATGGCAGTGCAAAAGGAGATGCTTACCAGCACTAGAGTCGCACTTGCTTCGGAGAGTAGGAAGTCTTGATACCCTTAATTGTGTGTTGAGAGTTTGCACCGTGGAGTTTGTGAAGGAGGAGTTGTGGTGGTGATGTTGTAGATTTCGATCTGTTGACTTAATGGTCACGGTTCTTCAATAGGTGAATTAAATAACAAGTGGGGCTTGGCCCATGGGTTTCACCTCTAAAATCGAGTGAAGTATTTACTTGTATTGAAACCCCAGAATCATTAAGCGAGCTCACCATCACCATCATCACTTCACTTCAAAACAGCTCTAAACCACTAGCTCTCGCACTAGTGCCCACCTACCATCTAGCTCCCACTGAGTCCCGCGGTACTTCCGTTTTGTTGCACATCGCAAAAAGTCTTCGAGAGCCGCTTTTATGACGCCGAGGCGCATTCTTAACAACTTTGCGCCCTCAACCTCTAATTTAACAATAAACTAATCCCTATTGTTATGTGTCTTGGTTTTAACTCTACATACTAGTTTCAGGGAATTTTAAGGTGGTGCGTTTTTGGTGGTATTGCTAACAAAAAATTTCAAGTGACTTTGTCGAAGTTGGAAGGTGTAAAAGCAGCGGTTTGAGAAATACTAGTGCGATACTAGCTCGAGACTAGGCGGGGAGGGGTGATTAAGGTTATTTTTAGCGCCGCGAAAGTGCGGTCTATAGCGTCATTCATAGCCTCATAAGTGAATGCGATGTTCAATGAAACATCAGAGCCTTATTGAACACTAGAAATGGGATCATTGGGTGCAAATGTTTAAGGGATTATATGTTTGATTTCTGTTCATCCTTCATAAGGGAAAACTTCGGACGAATAACGCTTTTCCTCCCCAAAAGAATCAAGTAACTAATTCCTCGGTCTTCCTTCACATAATCTTCACCCACGCTACCAGACCACTTAACGATATACCGGATTCCGGGGCGAATCCTTCCTTCTAATCTCTGTCTCACCATCGATAACCGTGCTTTCCTCGGACAGTTGTTGGACCTGTTCGGTGTGTTTCCCCCCATAAACGCTGCTCCCTGCCTCGGACACACTTACGTACCATCTTTCCGAGGTATCCTCGGACTTCTTCCACAGCATTAGCTTCAAGTTGATATGCGGAAAGTTCTCACACAGTCCAGTCCACCATTTGAGGATGCCACTTTCACCGTTTCCATTTGGATTTGGGTTTATAGCAGCCTTTTCGAAGTCTTCCTTGGCGGAAGCTTTCTCGAAAGGTATCGTTTCGAATCCACGAACACCGTTCCAGTCTATCGGACTTAGATGAGCGTAAAGTATGAGTTCATCCACCACGAGGGAGGGTTCAAGAAATTTACGGAAAATAGCGTGAAACGCTACTCGAGCTTTTCCTCTGGGGACTTCTCCAACCACTTTTGATATATGCCCCGCAACTGTAGCCATAATTTCCTGAGCATAACCTACTGTTCTACCCCAGTACGCCAATGATGGTGCTCTTATAATGAGTGTATCAGTAACCCAATTCACCCAGATGCCCCGTCTACCAAATTTTGATATCTCCTGCATTCGCGGATGACTGATTGGTACATTGACTACTACATTGAAACAGCCTAAATACCTCTCGCTTGCTGTCTCTGGGAAGTAAAATTCAAAGCCAACAGCATGAGCCTCGCTAGAGAGATGAAGGATTGTGGGTGGTTTGTAGGCGGCGGCTGTTTTAGTTTCATAAATGAAAAATCTTTTTGCGTGGGCGGGTGGGGGAGGAGCGTCTCCGAAAATGTTCCAGAAATTATAGGTTCCCGTGGCAGAATCACGATAGTATACATATCTCGGGAGAATGTTGATTATTTTCGGATCGCAATAAGCGAAAATCCCCCAGATCTTGAAACGAAGTTCCACGGGGAGTAGTGGGAAGCAAGTAAAGGTTGTTGGGGTGGTTGTTTCGATAGTATCCTGGCCGTTTTTCTGACCTTCTTCAGAGGGAATTGTTGATTGCAAAGGAGAGGGAGTAGCAGGTGAGGAGTGCTTGTCGGATAGTATAATGGCGGTCACAGTGGAGTAATCTTCTCGCTAATCTTTGAAGGCTTGCAAAAACAGAAGAGATGGAAGACGACGAAAAAAAGGTCTTGACTGTTCTTTGAATACCTTTCTTGTGTAACGAGAGTTTGTGGTGTTTATTTGATTGTCTGGAAAAGGTTGGTGTGATGTTGATGTTGATGATGGGACAAGGCTTGGGTTGTATCTTGTGTCTTACGTCTTGTATGGTACCTTAAATAGTAGAAGGACTAGGTTATATCATGAGGCTTAACCCACCTTCAAGCCCATTCACCAATATGTCTTTCAAATGTCGGGTAAGTAGGATAAACCCAAGTGCATGTTCACTTACGCCAGGTGAAGTCATATCAGAAGAGCAAAAGCAAATCTAGCTTAAGGTTCAAACAGACTGTCATCCCCACTGGTCTATTTATACATATGACAATATGCAGTGGATGAGGGCCAAAAATGTTGAATCAATAGACTCAAACAAATCGTCAAACATATCGAATACTTGCACTTATATTACAGGAACTCCTCTACCTACTTCATTGAATACTGCTTGATAGGCACTCAGCAGCTTCGCCCAGTCTTATATATTTACTTATTGGAATGCTAAAAACTAGAAGAATCTCATCAAAGTCTCAAAATAAATTGGAACACTGTTATCTTTTACGATTTCAAGGCTCACAGTTTAGGTTAACACAGTGAACAAACTTGTGTCTGTGGTACCAACAAGAGTTTTATAGTTCGAGATAACGTATTTCCCAGGTGAGCCGATCACCCGGGTGAGCCGATCACTAGAACACTAAAACGCGAAACTCCTCTTAAAATATAAAATGCCACCACTAAATTAAGCCTAACTCTATAGTAAAGAGGGTCGCATATCGTGTTTTAATATATTCAAAGTTGTGATATTATTATGCTCGAGTGATCGGCTCACCCGGGTGATCGGCTCACCTGGGAAATACGTTATTGTAAGACAAAAGAAATAATATCTATTAGCTCTCATCTCAATTACTTGGTGAATAATGTTTAGATCACAAATACCATGAAGCAGTAAGATAAATGCGTTCACTTTCTCGTTGTTTGAATCTAAACTAATACCTAGGTAGTAGAGTGAAGCGAGCTGTGTACCTTCTGTATAGTCCATCCAATGATCTATTCTAATCATCCTGCATCAAACCATGTTTAAAGGACCCCTAACAGCACAGTGAATCCGACAATGTCAATAAGGAGAAACAGACCCACCAACACGCACCCACCTCCACCTTCACAAAACATCAAAACCACAAATAATATAAATCCCCCTAACAAACACAAAAACTAGCATCTATTCTCCTAGTCCACTCGTTAAAACCGCAAAACTAACATAAAAACAGTAAAGTCAGAAAACCACATAGTTGCCTTATGATACTATGCCAAAATCATCCACACTCTGGAAAATCTATCAATGAGATTGGTGGCGGAAGATAAGGTTTAGGAAACCTTGTTCAAAAGAAGAGAGTTAAATCATTAGGTTGACCTTGTTAGGAAAACCTCGTTCAAGGTCCTAAAATAATGAGGAGAATTTGTAAGTTGATAAAGCCCCCCTCTCTCTGATGTTGGCATTTGTGTCTTTTTTTTGTATTTTTTATTTCCTGCTGAGGTTGTATGAACTCGAGCGATATTCACTTTTTACTCTACGTCAATTCAAAATCCCGAAATCCTGCTTTGTAGCGTGAGAACAAGCCAGTAGCTTGAGTAAAGAATAGTCGTGTAATGCGTAAGATCCCTTGAGTATAGTACTACTTAACTACAACCTATTTCTCATACTGCTCCCTTGAGTTTCCTTGACATCAATTGTGATCCAACAATAGCTCTAGCCTCGTGGACGGCTCGCCTAATTCGAGAAAAGGAAATTATATCCTACTCATAACGACCACTTAAGGTTGTCAGCGTTGAGAGAGAACCGAAACCTCGCTGAAAGTAATACCCAAAAAAGGAGCTTTACGAAAGAAAGGAATTCGTTCTTCCAAAGGTTATTCATTTCCAAAAAAAAAAAAAAAAAAAAATTTTTTGACTCCTCGAATACGTCAATATCACTAGCACGTTAGATCACCAGAGATACCTCGTCCACCCGAAAAGACGAACAAATCATAATCTCCAAAAAACATACATTTCCTATCTACAACCCTTCCCTCTGATCTACATGCCCCATCCTCCGATCCAAAATCCCCACAGGCAACGCCCTCCTAACCCTCCTCCTCGCAGCCCTCTTCTCCAAACAATCCCGTTTATACCAATAAACCTGTTCATCTACACTCCTCGCAACCCCCGCCCCCTCAATACTCCCAATCTTATCAATACACCACCTCACCCTCGCCAACCCAATAATGCCATCATTCTCAAGAAGTTTCCTTGTGAGACCAGCATGAGTGATAGCTTGAGAAATGCCTTCCGGTATTTGCTTCACCCCATGCGCAACCAAGTGATTTAAACATTGGTCCACGTTCCTTAAAGCTACTCTTTCTGGTCGGGTTTCGGCTGAGGAGAATGTGAGAGCCATTTGTTCCATCAAGCTGACCATTTCTGGTGATAGTCCTGGCCTATTTCGTTGGACAGAGACATTTAAACTTGCGTACAAGGGGATATCCAAAAGATCCCAGATAAGTTTCGGAGGAAGCGTTGTGTTCTCAATCAAGGAGAGAACAAAACTAGGGCAGTACTCGAGTCGTAATCCAGTAGGGCGACCTAAATGGCGCTTTTCCGGCGTGATCGAAAGCCATTTTTTGTAAAGCTCCAGACATTTCTGGGCGAGCTCAGGATGGTGTTGACTTATAATATCCAGAGACCTAGAGAAGGGTTGTGGGAGGAGACGAAGTTGGCAATGCTGTATGTCGGAAACTATGTTGAGTACTAGCGACGAACGACCAGTGCCAACAAGAAAGTTCAAGAGTTGATTGTAGCAGTGCGTAATGTCTCCTCCGCATTTTTGAACAGCATATAGGAGGGTTGCATAATCCTTTCCATTTTTGGAGGTTGACATAATAGCATATGCGTTACTGACAAAAGCAGAATCTGCAATCTCATTCCGAGATATCAATCGCTGGAGTAACCACTGCGTGAAGGTTGGGATTGTCTTTTTCGATTCTTTACCATAGGTAGAGAGTTGCATATCCTTGCGGTAAGAAATCATATCGTTCCAGACTTGGTGGAAGAGGTTATCGTGGACTTGAGGTAGTAGTGCAACGATATTCATCAATAGACGAGACATCTTTACCCTCTGGGAAACAGTCTCGAGGGTGGAAACGTGTTGAGAACAAGAGGTGATCACGCTCCGTAAAACACCAGCAGGGCGCATCAGTGATTGCCTTCTGCGAGCATAGCCAGCACGGTTGGTGATATTTGCAAGAGCCTGAGCAAGATTTGCCACAGATTCCATGTGCTCGCGAGATTTGTTCGCTAGTTGATCGATGGCACGAATAGCTCGAATCATATCACCTTTAGCAGACTGGAGTGCATCCGTGAGATTTTTAGGCACAGTTTTCGTATTTTTTGTTGAAGCCGCAAGGAGGAGATCGTCCAGGGATAGAAGTTGTTGATCCACATGCTCGATTATCGATGTGATATTTGCATAGGTCAACTGTTCGGCAAGGCGACGAGGAGACTCCTGTCTGAGCCAGGTATTCATCCACGCAAGTACCATGCTTGTGATTGGAGCCCTTAGATTGAGTTGCTGAGCGTGAGAAAGGGATTGAAGTATAGTAGATGATAGTGTTCGGGCTTCAGGTAAATCCATAAGATTCGTGAGCCGATTCAGAAGTCTGCGCGTTATTTTCAGGCCAAAGTCGTTCAAATCGAGTACTTTACAAGCAGAAATCCCTTCCCACATTGCCTGGTAGAGTGCTAGGCGAGATAAACTGGAAGTTTTGGAGTCAGGGATTGCCTGACATATATCCTTCATAACAGCTAAAGATAGTACTTTATGAAGAACTTCAGCCTGGGTCTCACCGAGAGCAAGACTTTGCCCTAGATGCAGAGTAAAGTTTTCGCACAACTTGACTGCATCTTCCATATTGTCTGCGCGTGCGGCTGCCCATAGAGACTTGCGGAAAGCGAGCAGTTTGTAATTCAAAGAATCTGCCAAGGCATCTATTGGTTGTGGACGCGCAGCAACAAGCCGAATTGGTAGGTTGTTAGCTTCCTCAATCGACCCAGGGAGGTCCAGGATTTCATGAGAACTCGATTCCCTCTCATTTTCCGGTCTCGATATGCCTTTTGCTGGCATTGGTGACAATCCAGATAACCAGTCTTGCACCAAATCCGGTGGCTCTTCCGCTGGAGGACGTATTGTAGGCGCCTGCCACTCATATTGCATATTATCTGACTGCCTAAACCATCCCCATAATGCCCCTATGCCGCCTAGAGATGTAGGTGTGGAAGCCGAGGCGTATGCAATCCGTCGTTTCCCCAGGCGCCGTCTTGATTCCAAGGGACCTGGACCTGGCACAAAGCTGCCATATCGCTTTGCTGTTTTCGAAACATTGAGAAATCTTTGATAGGATCGGTGTAGGGCATCATCGGAAATCCATATGGGCTCGCCATGGGAGGTTATTTGGCGCTGTACTGCTCGACGGCAGACAGGAGAGCAGAGGGTCATGGAATTTGGGATAGCGACACCATTTGGTGGGTCGACGTGGGATAGGAATTGGTGTATGTGCGCGAAGAGGGAATATGCTTCCACTTGAGGGTTTTCGTGTCGAGTATCAATTGAGGTTGTTGAAGTGGAACAATTCCAATAGGCGCGAAAGAATTGGCGTGAATTATGAAGCTCTTTCTTCCCGAAGGTTGAAGTGAAGGGACGGGACGTGCGATCCCTGCACTTTACAATTCTGGAAAGCTTCAGGAACCTCTTGGCAAAGCCTCCAGTCCAAATCAACCCCTCCATGAAATCTGAAGATCCGAATCTCAACTTGCAATTGTCCTGGAAATCCCGACTTCAAATTACCATAGAATATCAGACAAAGGATACAATGGCTCACCAATTTGAACCCTTACAGAATGACTTGATTCTCCGAACCGCATGGGGTACGCATCTCCCTTCTTAAGAACGAGGGGCAAGACTGATGGTTTGGTGTAGGTGAGAAAGTCGAGAGACCACCAATGTGGGTGATGCGTCAAGGTTCAAACTCCCCTATTTCACTTCTACATAGCAACTAATTCCTCATGCCCACTAGCCGGACGATACCTCCCAGAATACCACGAAGCCAAAGGCAAGAATGACTTTTTCGCATGCTGTCGCTCCCCCGAAATCGCTTCCACCTTGACTCTCCAACCCATTGAGAGATTCGCGGGTCTCATCGATGCTGCAATTATATTTTCCGATATCCTGGTGATTCCTCAAGCACTGGGGATGACGGTTGAGATGGTGGATGGAAAAGGACCGCATTTCCCGACTCCTCTGAAATCCCCAGAGGATGGACAGTATCAGGAGATTATGAGGAAGGATGTTGATGTTGCTGCGGAATTGGACTATGTTTACAAGGCTATCACTATGACGAGACATAGGTTGAAGGGTAGGGTTCCATTGTTTGGCTTTTGTGGAGCTCCTTGGACTCTACTTTGCTATATGGTTGAGGGTGGTGGAAGCAAGTTGTTTATCCAAACCAAGACTTGGGTCTACAAATATGCTGAAGCTAGCAAGGCTTTATTACAAAAGATTGCAGAAATCTGTGTCGAATACTTGGCGTTGCAAGTTCAAGCAGGTGCTCAGGTATGTTGGCAGTCCCAGGCATTTCGCGCATATTACATATTGCTAAATGATCGAACAGATTGTTCAAGTCTTTGATTCATGGGCAGCCGAATTATCACCCCAATCCTTCAAGGAATTCTCTCAACCATACCTTGCCTACATCTCCGAGAATCTCCCCAAGCGACTAAAGGAGAAGAATTTAGATCCCGTCCCAATGGTTGTCTTTGCAAAGGGAGCTTGGTATGCTTTAGATTCTCTCTGTGACCTAGGTTACCAAGTGGTAGGTCTAGATTGGCTACAAGATCCCGCAGAAGCCGTCGAGATCAGAGGCAATCGCCCCATCGTCTTCCAAGGAAACGCAGATCCGGGAATCTTATACGGAATAAGAGAAGAGATTACCAAGGCAGTTGAACACATGATTGCTGGTTTTGGTGGAGGAAAGCAAGGTTGGATTGCTAATCTTGGTCATGGTAAGGATTGCCACTTATTCTACGAAGCGCAAAGTCGTGCTGACATATCTTACAGGAATTACCCCCGGTGTCAAACCTGATGATCTGAAATTTTACTTTGAGGAATTGCACAGATTAACCAGTAAATAAACAATAGATAGTCTAGAAAATGTACAAAAGACTTGCTGTTTTATTTGGCCTTAGAAATGCTGTCACTTTCTATTTCCTATTGCTTGGTTTCCTTCGAGTAAACCCTCTCCTCTTCTCCGATATCCTCGTTCCTAATAACAATCAGCCATCAACCATGTCACTCAAATCCGAAGCTATCCACTTACCAAACCTCAGGCTTTGCCATAATAAACTTATCCATCAAATCCTGACATTCCTTACTCTCCAACACCACTACCTCAACACCCCTTTTCTTCAAGTACTCTTCCCCGCCCAAAAAAGTCTTGTTCTCGCCAATTACGACTCTTGATATTCCGTAGAGAATACAAGCTCCTGTGCACATGTCACAGGGGGAAAGACTTGAGTTTGCGAATTAGCTGTGTGGTCATCCGACTATGGTTTGCGATGGACATTAGAAGTGGCAGTAATTACTTCAGGTTCGTAGCGGAAGTGGGCGATAAACCTGGAGAACGCGGACAATTCGTAGTAATTATGATATCTCGAATTGGAACAACGGAGCCCAACTGCCACTTTTATTGTCCACCGGGAGTATGGTAATTGTGACGTACGTTGTGAACATGGTGGCGCCTTTATAGGCTGATGCTGGGAGACGACCGGAGTTTTCTAGGGCTGCTGTTTCGCCCTTGGTGGCTTATTAGTTTTTGAGGGATGTGAGTAATTTCGGGTTGTTATTATGATGAGAGGATATTGGATGGATAGGGGGTAATGCAAGAAACATAAGAAACATGCCGCCAGAAACTGCTAACTAAGAGGATGATATAATGTATATCTCCAAGCACTACCATAGGAGAATAACCATGAAATCTCAACTTTACTCAAGACTCCTGGGCTTTACTCTACGTCCACGTCCTCCCTACATTGCTTTAGAAATCCTTAGACAATTTCAAGTATTCTGTAAGAACGCTTAAGAAACTGGTATTCCGATTCTTCGAAACCTTCTTGCTAAATAGATGGAGTCGTTCTCAACAATTTCGCCAAGTGTACCCAGAGGAAAAGCCCATTTTTTTTACTTACATGATGAATCGCGGAACCTTTCTGTACTCGCATATTATGACCTCTTCCCAGTAGTTTGCCATCTCTGGAAACTAGAGCGGCTCCAATCTATAATTGACTTAGTAAATTCCTTCATGCTGTGGAATGGGGGATGGTTTCTTACGGGAACACCACCTTCGCTGTAACCAATCTTAGCTTCCTCAACGGCAATGGCAAAAGCTTCTTGGTCATCCATTTGGTCTTATTTGGGGAAAGATAATTTCGCAAATGAATTGTATTGTGACCTTCAAACTACTTTTTAATGCTGTGAATGATTTGTCTATCATAGGAACCAGAAGAAGTGGCCCACCATCTTGCCCCTCCTCAAGCCCCTCTATTGATAGAGTGCTCCGATAGAATCCCGAACTCTTATCGATAAAAGATGGATTTTGACAGCAGTTGAAGAAAAGCATGCGATTGGCTAGTTACCGACTAGGCAAGGACAAGGATGTATTCCCTTCGTGCATGGAAACTAAATTTAGCAGAGTTGGAAAAGGACGTCGATATCCTGTGCAAATGAACCTATGAAAACGCTTGGAATTTTAATTTACAAAATATAATTCACTCTTATTAACTTCTTTACATTAGTAGAAGTTTCTAGAGGCCTTTATTGGTAGTGTAGTGGTGGTTAACCAACAAGGCTGGGTTGTGAATCCGGTGGCGCGGCTAGCGGAAGAAATCCATAGACTTCTGTCGGCTTCTTCTTCGCCAAACTTTTATCTTCCAGGGCGAAGAGTGCGATCTGACCCAGAGTCCAGCACCACCACAACCACAAATAATACGAATCTTCCTCTCCAAATCCCTCCCATACTCAAGTGCAGCATCAAATACTCCGCCCACAGACCTCTGGGCGACAGTGCGACCGAATTCAGCTTGCGAATTCAGATTTCCGCATTTCTCACGACCCTTGCAAGGCCGGAGCCTCACCAAACTTGAAGGTCAGTTGTTATTGTCAGTGCTCTTCGGTTGCCCCTTCCCTTCCCCTCTGTCCAACATTTTTTTGTCGCAAACTATTTTGCTTTCACTTGCTTCAAAATACGTCTGGCGTCTGGTAGGAAACTGACTGTGCGCTTTAGAGACAGGGCTGCCACTCGTCCATCGCTTTTACAAAGAAAACCAACCGCAATCTACCCTGCGACGACAAGGCGGAGGTTAGAATCGGATAGAAGTCCAGTCGCAAAACTCAACTCTTTCTACTTAATACAAAAGCCATCATGGCAAAAGATACTAAGTTCTATGACATCCTTGGGGTATGTTTCCTGCTCTCTATTCCAGCGGCTTCCCAAATGTCAAGCTAACCAACACTCAGGTCTCACCGACTGCCACTGAAGCTGAGTTGAAGAAAGCATACAAAGTCGGGGCTCTTAAGCACCATCCTGGTATGTACTACTGGCTCAAGACGAAAGATCAGAAAACTAATAAGTACCACAGACAAGAATGCCCACAACCCAGACTCCGCCGACAAATTCAAGGACCTCTCCCATGCATATGAAATCCTCTCTGACCCCCAAAAGCGCTCAATCTACGACCAATATGGCGAGGAGGGTTTGGAGGGTGGTGGAGGAGCCGGCGGTATGAACGCTGAAGATCTCTTCTCCCAATTCTTTGGAGGTGGATCTGCTTTCGGCGGTGGTGGAGGACTCGGTGGTATGTTTGGCGGCGGCATGCAACAACGAGGTCCACCAAAGGCTCGCACAATCCACCACGTACACAAAGTCTCCCTCGAAGATATCTATCGCGGCAAGGTCTCCAAACTGGCTCTGCAGAAGTCGGTTATTTGTTCCAAGTGCGATGGACGTGGTGGAAAGGAGGGTGCTGTCAAGAAGTGCGCTGGATGTGATGGTCACGGAATGAAGACCATGATGCGCCAGATGGGACCCATGATCCAACGATTCCAAACCGTCTGCCCAGACTGTAATGGAGAGGGTGAGATTATCCGAGAGAAGGACAAGTGCAGAGGATGTATGGGAAAGAAGACGGTCGTTGAGAGAAAGGTCCTCCACGTTCACGTCGATAGAGGTGTTCGATCTGGCCACAAGATTGAATTCCGGGGAGAGGGTGATCAGACTCCTGGTGTTCAACCAGGCGATGTCATTTTCGAAATTGAGCAAAAGCCACATGCCCGATTCCAACGTAAGGAGGACGATCTCTCATACCACGCTGATATCGACTTGGTTACGGCTCTTGCTGGTGGTACTATCTTCATCGAGCATTTGGACGATAGATGGTTGAGTGTAGACATCATGCCAGGAGAGGTTATTAGTCCAGGTAAGTCTTGCTCGTACTTGCGATACATGTCAGCTTTTCTAACTATCGAATAGGCGCTGTCAAATTGATTCGTAACCAAGGTATGCCATCCTACCGTCACCACGACAATGGCAACTTGTATGTCATCTTCGACGTCAAGTTCCCTCCAAAGGGCTTTGCGACCGACCCCGCCGCTTTCGAGGCACTCAAACAAATCCTTCCACCATCTCCAACTGGCATTGTTCCACCCGCTGAAACTATGACCGAGACCGTCGACCTCGAGGACGTTGACCCAGCACAACAAGCAAGAGCCCAAGGTGCTACTGCCATGGACGAAGACGAGGAGGGTGCTGGTGGTGAACGTGTGCAATGTGCTTCGCAGTAAACTCGTAGTCTTTTCCAGACCATGAGTGCGCTGCATAACTTTCTTCTTGTGCATTTTGCATTGGATGGGTTTAGCCTGCCGCGATATTTTCGGTGCGATGAATTCATGAAGGAGAGGAGATATACCTGTAGTATGCCAGGAACCGGCACAGGATTTTTCTCTGGATGCTAGATCCCTCTTTTTCGTCTCTGCTGTGGGCGATCTAATGAACTCTACGCGCTCTTGTTTTCCATGTTTCCGACGTTATTGATGCATTTCCTTCATTGTTGGTATTCCAGGGGAGAGTCTCTTAGGCGTTTAGACGGTTTAGATATGCATCCCAAAAAGAACTTACAAAACTATCTTCTTGTCCTTTTCCCGAGTGCCCATTTACGAGATGTGACGTTGCCTTTGGTGTTTGGTCTTGTAGATATGAAAATTGTTCATCTTGAGGTTGAGTACTGTAGTTCCGATTTCATTCGTTGGATGGAGCTCAGTGGCTTCGTCCAATCAGCAAGTGTGGGCCTGCTGAACCGCATCCACGCCGCAATCCATTCATGAGCAGCACTACATCTTTTAAGCACAAAAGGTTGCTACGCCCGTAAAACGCAAACCCCCAACCTCATTCCCCTCATCCGTTGTACGAGCTTTCCCATCGTATATGCAGAACAATTCATAGAGACACAACCTCATTGGCTCAAGCAGATTTATATCGCCCGACTCGTGGATCTTCACAGCTCTTCCCCACGTTCAAGTCACGTTTTTCCATCGTTGCTCGAGTACCCAGCCAATCTTCGAAGATGGAGTACTTCAACCCGCCCAACACCAACACCTACGAACCAAGACCCTCGCCGAAAGATTTAACATCTAATTCTAGTTCTCCGCCGGCAGCGGCAGCAAATCATGTCTCGCCCTCTCCTCCTCCTGCCGCTACCAATACGCCGAGTCCCAGTTCAACGACGTCCTCTCAACCGAGGATTCGAAGACGCAATCGCATGATTACCAGTTGTCTGGAATGCCGACGAAGAAAATTGAAATGCAATAAATCTCACCCGTGCACGAATTGTGTTAAGTTTACGCGGGATTGCGTGTTTTTGGCGCCGGTGATGGATCAGGCTAGTCAGCTTAAGTTGACGGAGATTAAGGAGAAGGTTGGGAGTTGTATGTTTATTCCACACCCCCCTCCCCCCTTTTCTTTTTCTTTTTGGGAGTCATTTATGTTGTTTATTGGTGGTTGGGAGGAAGTTTTATTTTGGCTGGTGAGGTAATGGGGGATATGTGTGCTGATCTGTTGTAGTGGAGAGGTTGCTTGAGAGGGATGTTGCGAAACCTGCAGTTGTTGTGAGAGAAAGTGTGG
This sequence comes from Hymenoscyphus fructigenus, assembly GCA_001414455.1. Taxonomy (NCBI): domain Eukaryota; kingdom Fungi; phylum Ascomycota; class Leotiomycetes; order Helotiales; family Helotiaceae; genus Hymenoscyphus; species Hymenoscyphus fructigenus. Next base: position 222,072 of record LKUV01000004.1, on the reverse strand, counting down.
GACAGAAGAGACAGGATAGGGCACTTCCTGATGATGCGGATGATGATTTGCCGGGGCATGAGGATGAGAGGGAGTTGGAGCCTACGCCTTTGGCGGTTGAGGTTCGTATTTTTACTTTAGTTGATGGAAGCGAAGATTGATGAGTGAGCTAACTGAAGACATGTAGGACGCGGCTTATGGAGAGGAGGGGGAGGATGATGATTTATTGGATTTGGGGATTCAGATGGGGAAGATGAGGATTACGGAAAGGATTGGAGGGTTTTTTAGGCCGAAGATTTCTCAGGAGGTTAGTTTCTTTGTTCTTTGGGTTTTGTGGAATTTGTTTTGAGCTGTTTCTTTTCGTGTCTCCTTTTGAATGCGTTTATTTCAAAAGTTTGGGGTTAGTCTTTAGCGAGATTAAATGCCCCCGGTTTTACAATTTTTCGCCAGTGTGTGTCTATACGCTTTTCGAGCGACATGACTGGCTTATATGATCTCCTTATTTTCCATTTACGAGCAGCAAAGCAACATCCCACTTCTTAAGCTTAGCTAACATACTTTCAAGTTATCCCACACCATGACGGATACATTCAACACCGGATACAGAGATACCACGGGAACGGAACCCTCACCAGCATCATTTGTCAAACCAGTACCGCCCGCAAATGAATGGCTTAAACCTGGCCCTTCATACATTATGCCCTCATCAGGTTTCTTCTTTGGATCTCAAGGGCAATCTGCATCATTAGTTGACTTTCTGCCCTCACGATTAGCAGCAGATAGACTCATCAAGCAATACTGGGAATGCGTACATCCTATTGCTCAAACAGTTCACCGACCAACCTTTGAAAAGGAATACGATTCCTTTTGGGACGAAGTGTCTCTTGGTATTGAACCTCCCAGCTCTGTTCAAGCAGTTGTATTTGCTGCTATGTTCTCAGGAGCAGTCAGTATGGATGAAAGTACTATTATCCGAGATTTTGGAGTTTCGAGAGAGAACTTGGTTTCAAACTTCAAGCTTGGGACTGAGACGGCTCTCGCAAGAGCCAATTTCCTTAGGACGACGAAATTGGAGACACTTCAGGGATTTGTCATGTATTTGGTAAGTTTGCTCAATGTGAAATGAAAATAGTCTTATTAACATTGGCTAGATACCATTATGCAGAGCAGAAGTATCAAGAGCACATTCGGTTTTACTCGGTGCTGCTCTAAGAATGGCAGAGTGTATGGGATTACACCGTGACGGCGAAACTTATGGAATGAACCCATTGGAGACCCACGTTCGCCGCTTAGTTTGGTATCAACTTTGCTTCCTCGACATTCGTACCTGCGAATCTCAAGGTCCTAGGCCGTCAATTCGAAAGGGAGAATTCGATACCAAATTACCACTGAACGTTAACGACGTTGACCTTCATACCACTGGGAAGACTCCTGCTTTCGCAGATCGCTGGACTGATTCGACATTCTGCTTGATTCGATTCGAAATAGTTGAGATGATGAGACAACTTTGGGTTGATCGTCCAAAGGTTGAAAAACGACAAATGAGTCTCACTGCCCTCCTAAGTAAGATTGAGAATTTCAAGTCCAATATGGCTGCAAAGTACGATCACTTGATGGACGATCGTATACCAGTCCAGAAAGCCGCAAAAATCGTGAAAGCTCTTCTACTCTCTCGTCTCTATATCATGGTTCTCCATCGTTATCACAACTCCGTCGTCTCACCAATGCCCGACAGACTTCGCGCCATCATGCTAGCAAACGGTACAGTAAATCTCGAAACAGCAGTAGCCCTAGAAACTCTACCGGATTTGAAAAATTGGGCTTGGTACGTTGGAGCTATGACTCAATATCACACTGCCTTCCTTCTCCTCCTCGAAATCTACGTTTACCCGAAGAGAAAAGAGGCAGATCGGATATGGCACTGTCTAGACTACATTTTCGAATGCGATCTCACGGAAACCCGACGTAACAAAGCCCTCCGCGTGCTCTCAGAACTCCAACAAAAAACTGCCATCTACCAATCCATGCGTGGAATGCGAGCCCCAAGCAATATGGAACGCCACATAGGCCAACGACCTCCTCGGGTAGCAAATGGTATGTTAGCCACTGAAAACAAACAACTAATCTACCTCAAGAATCCGGAAGCGAGAGCTGCTGCGTTGGCCGAGGCGGCTGCTAGATCGCAAGCTGTGGAACAGCAGAATATGAATTTTGCTGCTGCCCCTCCTGCTGCTGGGACTGGGACGGAGAATGAGATGGGGCAAGGTAAGATGCCGGATATGGTGTTTGCGGGGGTGAGTAATGGGGAGGCTTTATGGGCTTTGCCGAACCAGGCGAGTCCTGAGGCGGGGAGTGAGGGGGGGAGTAGTGCGTTTGGGACTACGCCTGCGGTTTCGACAGTGGGGACTGATGATTTGATGGCGGATATTGATTGGGTGGGTTTTTCTCAAATTGCTGCTCTCGTTTTTCCCGAGTTTATTCAAACAATTGGAGAGACATTGGAGAATGGGAGGAGAGAGAAGGAAACAGATGGCAGGATGCTAACCAGATTCTAGGATGTTTTTGATACCTTGTTTCCTCCTGATCAACCGGATTTCGAGATGCCTCTTTTCAACCAATATCAATTCCCTCCTAGCAGCGGTCCTGGCGACGGAGAAGCGCGGTTTCTTGGTGGTGCTGGAGGTGGGCATTATTGATTTATGGTGCTTGGGTTGTTGGTAAAGGGGTTGAGTAATTTGATGAGAATACACTTCACTTGATGGAATACTTTGCGGTTCAAAATGAATGAGAATATGACGCTTTTAATGTACTCAACTCCCTTTCAAATCCTGACTATGCTGGAATGCTCCTTGTTGATAGATGATGGGTTCTGTACTAAGTTTTCTATTTATGAGTGCAATGTGCTTGAAGTGAAGAGTGTAAAGAAAAAGTTTTGTTGCACATGGCACTTTTTTCAATTGTCCCAGATGTTTAGGGTGTATGAATAGATATCGGATGAAATTTTTAGTTTTGAATGAGTTGTGAGTTGTGGGTGAAGTGAGGTATGTAAAAAGAAGTGATTTTTTCAATTGTTCTAGATATCGATACCTAGAGCGCCTCTGGTCTAGAATACTACGAGGCCTCATTTAGAGATAAGAATTGAAGTTTTCAAGATGGAAGTTATGTTTTGCAAAGAAAGATTCAATTCAAGTAGTTGTCTCTTGTAAAATAGGTCAGCAAACAAAGATTAGACGACAGGAAAGCAAGTATGACAAAATATCTCCCTACACTCAAAGCTATGTGTTCTAGGACTTGGAAGCTCCTATTTTGTCGATTTGGAATGGATGGTGATTGCATTTCACCTTTCTAAATGCAATAGAGCCAAGTGCATGTGCCCTTATAATCCAGCAAGCACAACGTTCATTTCAAAGCTGATGTGGAATATTTTGCGGCTATCTCAATGAAAGGAGTTTGCCCTGAACTCATCAGACTGTATAAACTTTAGTTAGTTACTTGCTCCTCTGGCAAATTTTCGAATAAGAACTCAAGTGTATCTCTTAACCGGAGCCTGTCTTTGGAGTAAAGTTGAGAATGTGAGTTTCAAGGCAATGTGCGGTTTTTTCTGACACTTGCCAAATTCAAGATTCAACAATTCAAAACAAGATATCAAACCGAAAAGACGATTGAAAGAAGTAAGAGTAAACCATTTCAAGTGGCCAACGCCGAATGCTGCATTTGTTGATACATCTAAGCCATTATCTTATCATCTCCCCACTTCAGACATCCAAATCCATTTTCTCGCCCACCGACTTCTCTCCGCCCTCTAGCTCCGAAACTGTGACATACTTGCTGATTTCTTCCCTCGTGATAATCTTCTCGTTCAACACCGCAGTTGTACCTCTCTTGAAAACGTAGCTCTTTTGCTTCTTGCTTCTCTCATTTGGCTTGACGTATCCTCTCTTCAATGTGGTCTTCTCCTTGGTGATAATAGCAACATCGACATTCGAACCGGATCCTAAATCGTTGAAAATACCGGCTTGAATAGCGTTTGAAGCTAATGTGACAGCCTCCTGCTCCGTCATGCTTGACTTCCACTGTGTCTCGAATACTGACATTGCTGCTAATGATCCGGAACCCATAGTGACATATGGAAGCTTGTCTGTGCTACCGTGTGCGTGTACAGTAAACAATCCAACACCGGTAGGATCAACACCAGCTACAACGAGGTATGCACCAATGTGTCCTTGATAACGGAAGAGGTGTTGCTTCAGCATGGTCATGCAAGTGACGACGCGGGGTTTGCGGCCGGTGGAGAGGGAGTGTAGTTCGAGTTGGGAGGAGATGAGGGCGGTTGTGAATTCGGTGTCAGCGGCGGTACCAGCTCCTGCGCACCAAATCTGAGGGGCAATGTAATGAAGTTTCTCGCAGTTCTTATCAGCAACTATTGGGCCGCTGGTAGCTCTGGTATCTGCAGCAATCTAGGCGAGAATGTTAGCTTGTGCTATGGGGAAGCTTGCCGTTGTAAAGCAATCGAAAGAAGGGTCTCTATTCCTGTACAGAACGATGCTCGTCCATTGAGGGGCTAAACTTACAACTACGCCCCCGTCGAATATGCATCCTACAATTGTGGTACCGGTACTCGTAGCCTTTGGCAAAGGTACACCTCGTGCGTGCAACGCAGCGTTACGGGTGTGGTTTGAGAAGTCGAAGCCTGGCATGTTGAGGGCTGGAGCTTAGGGGGCTCCTTTGCGGATCGTAAATCGTAATCGAGTTTGGTAATTTGGCAGCAGGTCTCGTCGAAACTTCGATGGTGAAAGAGTGTTGTTGATAAAGCTTTGGGGTTGAGTCTGGGGAGGTTCAAGGTGGCTTGCGACTGACGACGATGGAGCTGCCTTGTAAACGCGCTGGTCACCTGACGGATACTGCATCGCGACTTTCAGGTACCAGCCTCAAGCTTTTTTGGGGACCAACATAGGCAACAAAGAAAAACACACCCGTAATTCTAATATTCAGCATCTCCCATCACCCTATAAAAGAGAACCTCGTCTGCTCTTCCTTTTTCACCTACCAATTCCCCTTCGAACCCTCTTCTCGCGAAAAATAAGACATCAACGTTCCTGGTCCTTGTCTTGAGCTGGGGCTCGAACAAAACACCTCGATCAATGCGCAGACCTACCTTATAGCAGCAGGGAACGCCTCCAAAGTCAGGCTACTTCGCAACCGTTATGGCATTCTCCAGCTTCGGAAATACTGGTATGGGAGGGAGCCCAGGCTCGGGGGCGGGGGGTGTGCAGAATGGTTCTGATCTAGCAGAAATTCAAACTGATGTAGGTCCTGAGCTTCTCAAGCTCCTGGGGAACGGGGTTTTCATGATACTGACTTGTCTACTAGGCCCTCGGATTTCTTGCGCTTGCAGGAGATAGTAAAGTCCAAATACTCTCAGCACCATGGCCCGCAGATCAATTACCACCAACGACCTCGTCGCTCATGAGCATTGCCTCCAAGAAAGGTCTTTTTGCAGCAGCAGGTCCAAACGAGATCGTTTTGGCGTACACAAAAGCAGTTCGACAAGCCTATCAAGGATCGGAGAAGGGGGATAATAATATAAAACCCTTTCAACCACAACTACGAATCCCGATGCCAATGAGAGTTTCACAGGTTGCCTTTTCAGCAGACGAATCATGTTTGGTGCTCTCAGCAGAGAGCGGAGGAGGGTTAGCGGTCTACGATGTCCAGAGCCTCATGAATGGTTCTACAGAACCCAAATTCCAACTTTCAACAAACGGGCAGGCATTAAGAGCGCTGGTCCCAAATCCGACGCCCGAGAAGGGGGAGCTGTTTGCGGCTGTTACGCTCGAGGGAATTCTCTTGATGGCAAATCTTAAAGAACAAAATCTTGTGCAGGGACCAAATGGCCAGGTTCTGAAGGAGGGTGTTAGTTGTGTCTCTTGGAGTAATAAGGGAAAGCAATTGGTTGCTGGCCTGGGGAATGGCGCAGCGTTTCAATTGACTCCAGAGGGAGTTGGGACGGGCGACATTCCAAAGCCTCCTGATGTGAATGGTGGAGAACATCGTAAGTCTTCTCACAGTCACGTTTTCCATGCTAATTTTTCCAGTTTCTTCCATCACATGGCTCGAGAATAATGTATTCTTAACGATACACACCCAACCAGATCCAAACAATGGCACTGCTCCCGAATCCTTTTATCATCTTGTCACAAGAGCACCCGGTCCACCTCCCAGCTTTATGTTCCAAAAGATAGCAACCGACCCCGCTGGACCATATAGCAGTTTGAGTCGCTTGCAACCACATCAATTTGTTTTGAGATTGAGACACTTTCCACCAGATATCGAGGATGTACTCGTCATCGCCTCAACCGCATCCACAGATATAGGACTCTTGACCAAAGCCAAAGCTGCACTATCTAAAAACCAGCCAGTTGTAGGAGCTTTCGCAATGACAGAAATTTCCGATGATTCCAAGAGAGCTATTCTTCCAATGAACGGCATGGATGACACATCACCTATCGGTGTCGCTGTTGATCTTTCTCCTTCTGAGCCGGTACAAAAACCAATTCCCGGTGATGAGATAGAGCAATCACCTACCCCTCTACCAGCTCTGATGGTTCTAAACAACGAAGGTGTATTATCATCATGGTGGTTCGTGTACACAGACTCAATACGACAAGGCACCATGTATTCTGGCCTTGTAGAAGCACCACAATCGGCAACGGCTGTCCAGTCTTCTCCTGCCCCAGCTCGGCAACCTTCTTCTGCTTTCGGTGCGGCTCTAGCGAAACCTGCATTTGGCAGCTCACCATTTGGTGCACCTGCTTCCAGTGGAGCTTTTGGAAGCGCCCCTCAAACATCCGCTTTTGGCACTCCTTCGATGCCTGCTTCTGGGGGCACCTTTGGTGCTGCTTCAGGATTGGGACCAAAAGCAAGCCCATGGGGTACACCTGCTTCTTCCGCTCCTTCGACTACATCAGCCCCTGCTGGTGGAACTTTTGGCGCTCCTGCTTTTGGCAGCTCTTCTACACTTGGAGGTGGAACTGCTTTTGGCAAGCCAGCTTTCGGGTCGCCTAGCGCACCAGGTGGTCTTGGTGTCAAAACGTCCCCTTGGGCCACTGGCTCTACGGCTCCGACTGCAGCATTTGGTCAGACTGGTGGAACATCGACAACATCACCCTTTGGTAGTGCTTCAAGTGCAAAGCCAGCATCGCCTTTTGGTAGTGCCTCGAGTGCAATCCCGTTCTCCTCGTTCGCATCAAAGGGAGGATTTACTGCTGCTTTGAACCTCCAAAATGCTACTTCAAGCGCAGGGAGTGTCTTTTCTAAGCCAGCTACATCAGGCAGCCCCTTTGGTGCTCCTTCTGCTCCAAACAATGCATTTGGAAGCACTTCTAACACTACATCAACCAATGTGTTTGGTGCACCCAGTTCCAATACTCCATTTGGCAGCGCTGCTCAAACTGAAAGCAAACCTGCAGCTGGTATTTTCGGAGGCACTCCAGCTTCTACGAGTCAACCAACAAGTAATGTATTTGGTGGTACCGGTGGATTTAGTCTCGGTACTACATTCAAAGCAGATCCATCCGCGAAGGATGATAAACCAGCCAGTGAGAGCACGGGTTCGTCGTTTTTTGGTGGTAACTTTGGTAGTGCCCTTGGTGAGGCATCTTCAAAACCTGCTGCAGCTGCCCCTGTATCGAAAGAGGCGGATATGGATGCTCCAGAAGAGGCTGTAAAAACCGAGTCCACAACCCCGTCATCTACCCCTGCCCCAACTAGATTTCTCTCCTCCGCTCAAGCTGGTAAGCTTGGATTCCCTCTTAAGGAATCTACAACCCCAGCATCTACACCCGCCCCACCAAAATTTCAATTTCTACCTGCAGCTTCCTCAGGCGGCAATCTATTTGGTAGTACACCTACATCCACGCCAGCCACGACTAAGCCCGCATCAGCTGGCTTTAGTTTTGCCAATCTGGGCAAGACAAACACAGTCCCACCAGGACCCAAGACACCGGGGCTCACCGAAGCACCACCATCTATTACCGAAACACCAGCAACACCACGGATTAAGAAAGAACCTGAATCAGAGGAGAAAGCAAAGGGTGTCAATGATCAAATACCAGAAGCTCCACTGCCACCTGATTCGACTAGTAAGACCTGCTTTTCTGTTGGAGACTCGTCGCCATCCTCTTCTGAAGCTGACGAACAAACTCCTCCAGGTACCCTTTTTAAACCAAATCCCACGATTTCACCACCTCCGGCTGAGAGTCCTCCCAAGCCAATTTCTGCTGACCTCATACCCCCTAGCGATGTCCCTGGAGGCCCAGAGGAAGATGACGATGAAGCGGACTTTTTGTCCGAGGAAGGAGAGATACAATCGGACAGCGAGGAAGGTAGCGGTGAGGATGTCGCAAACGACCTGAGCCCTGTATCGGAGAAAAACAATACCCCTGGTTTCACCCCTCAAAGTTCGTTTGGTGGTTTAAAGAGTAATAAACCCATGGAGAGCTTTACGAACATTTCAAAACCAGCAGCACCGGCTAGACCATCATTATTTGGAGAGGTCGCTCCCTCCCTTCCACCCCCTAAGCCAAAGGGTCCACCACAGAGTCCTCGCTCTCCAAGCCCAGTTCGATCTGCTTTACCCGGGAGACTGCTCGGGCGACCTGATGCATCACGATCAGTGAGTGCCCCTGGAGTTGCTTCCCAGCTTCTGGGATCCTCTCAAAGATTTGGTGCCAAACCTTCAGCCCCTGGTCAAAGCACATTTGCTCTTACCCAGGAAGAACAAAAGGCAGAGGAAAAACGCCGTGCCGATGCCAGAGAGAAGAAAGAGGCAGAAGAAACCCAGGCTCTTGTCGATGAAGAGGATGAGGAGATGCAAAAATTCCTTGCTGAAGACCTAAAACCCACAACAACCTTGGACGAGTTCGTGGCATATACCAACTACAAGAGTGAAGCAGACATGAATAGTATCCCATCTCAGGTAGAGGCTATTTATCGAGATATCAATTCTATGATTGATACTTTAGGTGTCAACGCAAAAGCCTTGAAGGCATTTATTGCGGGTCATACTGAACAATACAGACAAGAAGGTCGAACCAAGGAAGATCTCGAAAACGAAGAAGATTGGTGTCTAGTGGAACTTGACGAACTTTCTTCTCTGATGGAGAATGATCTTCCGAGAGAACTTGAGGATGGACGAATTAAGGATGTTGCCAGCAAACTTGAGACGTGCAATGATCTCCAAAAGGACTTGATCAAACTCCATGCGAAACATGAAGACGTCCGGAAAATTGTTCAAGCTCACCGAGACCCAGATCAGGTCGCGATGGCACTCAGCAAACCTTTGAGTGCTGAACAGATCGTTCAGCAACGAGATCTCAAAAGAGACTTTACAAAGTTTCAAAAGCTTCTCTGCGAGGCCGAAGAAACTTTGATGGTTCTCAAGGCAAAGCTTGTCTCTCACTCTACCTCTAATGGGAGAACGAACGGAACTGCTCCTACTGTCGAGGCAGTGATGCGAACTATCACCAAGATGACTGGTATGGCAGAGAAGCGAAGTGGGGATATCGATGTTCTCGAAGGACAAATGCGGAAACTCCGATTCAGTTCTGTTAATCTATCACCAAGCCGCGAAGGATCGCCGTTCTCGACTCCACAACCAAATCGGCAATCTCTCCGTAATCTGGCCGCTTCAGGAACCTATGGTTTAACCTATACCCCTGAGCGAGACACCCCACGACACTTGCAAAGCTCATTTCGCTCATCGGTCGGATCGCGTGGTTCTCCTTCACCGAGAAAGAAATTCAGTGGTTACTCGAGCGAGGAGAAAGAGAAACTCAAGGCAAAGTTGGCGAGAAGACAAGATGTTATGAAGCGGTTGAAGAGTGCTTTGGAGGAGGCAGGCACGAATGTTAGACTTTTGGAAGACGATGAATGATGACGGAAATTGCATGACCTTGAGGGTTGGTTGGGAAAATGCATATGATTTGATGGTTAGAGAATAGGGATGTGTATGTAGCATTAATAATTGCACAAGTAATAACCAAGTACTTCAAAATTTCAGGTCGGAATTGTTTGTCCTTGTCAGGCCAACCTCTTGAGTTGACATGTATGACATGTATTTCGCAACTCAGTAAATTGCAAGTAAGCCAAGAGTTGCTTGTGAGTAGGCAGTGAGTTAATCGTGAGTAAGCTGTCACTTTTCTTGTGAGTAAGCTATCAATTATTTCGGGAGTAAGCTTCGAGTTACTCGTGAGTAAGCTATGGCTTACTCGTAATATTTCTGACCCCCACCCACATCGAGCGATGGAGGGTGAGTAACTCCAAAATCAATCCGATATTTGATGAGTTGTGTACCCTTTATATGTGCAGTTGTCAGGGTGTTGGTAGGTTATGTGTCATCAGAAGAACTGTTCATGGTTTGCTAACAAAATCTATCTATCTTGATAATGTCTTGCGGGAAACAATAAAAAAGCGGCAGTAAATACTTCAGGTTTGTACCTGCCTACCTAGCTCATTGTCCCAACATTCCAGGATAATTTAAGGTTGGGACAATTTAATATTTCCATAGATGGCTTAGAACAACGAAATTCGATTGTCCCAAGGTATTTGGGTAATACCTAGAAAGTGTGGTACAACGAGCTATTTACTGCCGCTTTTTTTGCCTACTGCGAGGGTTCCTTTGCAGGTAATTTTCCTTATCAACAAATAGCACCGAAGGACCACCCTGGAGAAGAACTCGGATTGGTTGGTTTCCACTTTAGCCGGTACGAAGAGGAGTAGGACTACAACCTCCGCTCTCAATTGGACATCGATCTCGTCCTTTTCCAGCAAAGAATCCAACTTTACAAACCCATAATACAAAGTCAGATCAGTTGAGCAAGGCGTCTGTTATTTGTACCAACGCTAAATATCAGGAGCATGGGGGCTCCAGGGAACAGCGTCATCCCGATATCGCCAGCTTTAGATGAGTCCCGCGAGACACCTAAGTATGGATCTTACGATCAATATATCCTCCCAGATTCAGATTTTGAGCAAAGAGAAGTGGTTCCCTGTCCCTGTGGTGACCAGGCGCATGTCAGCTTCAAGTAATGGTACCACGAATCGAATTCGTGGCGGGATGATAATGAATATGACAAAGCCAAAGGACTACTGCCCAGCGTCTCAATCTTGAGTAGCTACTGTCCCAATTGTCAAGCCCTAATTCAAAAGCTGCTAGACACAGGCCCCATGGCTATATTGACAAAGTTCGGATTAAGCCTTCGAAGACTGGAACATGAGATATTTGTTTTGATGGAAATGACATGTTTGACGGGTATGTCAATAACTCACATCTGTCAAGTCGTGCTTGGGCGTTACAAGAGCGCCTCCTTTCCACTCTAACACTACACTTCACTCAGACGGGGCTCTACTGGGAATGTCGCCATTGTGACGCTTCCGAGACCTTCACTGAAGGTCTTCCAAAAATCAATGACAGGAACAAGTTCAGCCGAGAACGACGGCCGCTATTATTCCAAGCTTGGCCTAGCATACTACTCTCATATATAGCCGCGAAACTCACATTTGAAAGAGATATAATGGTTGCCATTGCGGGACTTGCGAAGATAGTGCAAGCAGAGAATGACGACCAGTATCTTGCGGGACTGTGGAGGAAAGATATAGAGTTACAACTGATATGGCAAGTCAACACACAGCCCTGGTGGCACCACCAAAAGGGAGTTGAAAAGAGACTTGATTATCGTGGGCCAAGTTGGAGCTGGGCAAGCGTATGCACCCCGTTCGGCGTACCATTCCGCCAGAATCACTACCCGGGGGGTTTTCAAAGACAGTATACGTTCTTTGCACATATCCAAAAAGCACATGTCGTGCCTATAGGAGATGATGTATTCGGAGAGATCTCAGGAGGCGTGTTGGAGTTCAATTTTTCGGTTATGCTTGCTGGGAAGATCAGCATGGGGTGGACGGGTCACCAAACCAAATATTTTGAAATTGACTCATTGTAAGGTAAGAAGGAAGATTTTAAAATAAACCTCACCTGTACCCAGCTTGGCGGGGAAGATATCTATTTACTCCCTGTGGTTGATATACTGTTTGCAGACACCAGCACCGCCTGGACGCGGTGTGTCGCTGGAATACTTCTTTTGCAAACAAGGGTTAAGAAAGGAGAATATATTCATGCTGGGTCTTTCCATGTACAGGGATGTAATACGCCAGATTTTCTCCCAGACAAGCGAGTTACTTTTCTCCGATTGTTAGAGTGGCTTGGGCAGGCAACTGCAGAGGCACAGTGCTCCGAGATACTCTCCGAGCCCAAAGTACCAGAGGAGCGATATGTTATTACGATCTTTTAAGCGCTGAATCGTGTAAAGGTTTGAACAGAATTGAAAATAGGGTTTCTCCGTTCGCTTGGATTTGATTTAGGAAGCACCTGTAACTTTTCAACTGTTCCATGGATTTTGTATTCTGCGAGCATAAGCAACCTCCTCGCATACCTTCTCGTGAAGGTCGGGGAATCTCAACATTCTTTACAAGCAAAGGGCATGAGAGATGGGGAACGTGAGTAGAGGCGGGGAGGTGAAATCCCACCCACCCGTCCGAGAGTCGAAATTTGTGGCATAATGTGGTGTTGAATGGTCGTAGACTGGTGGTTATTAAAAAGGAGTCTGAACGACATTAGGATTTATTTGGTTCCTCAAAGTAGTGTCTTGTTTATTGGCTTATCTAGCTGCATTTATATTTACTCTGCCTTTCAGAATGGATGCTAGACCCTTTACCCTCGCTTATCACGCAAGGGTAAATGAGTACTAATTACCTAGTAATAGCCCTTCGATTTCTTCTGTGAACATGCTCCCCCTCCATTATTTCAAACGTTCTAGGACAATGTCTTTCATGTTGTTTTAGATAACTGGGTAAAATAGGCAAAATGGATTTCGGTTTTTCCATAACACCATGAGTTGTTGCCCACCCACTTTTGTGTAATGGCAATTGAATTTTTTATGGGTCATTTTCTTGTCAACTTGTGTAGAAATAGCATCAAAAATAAGCGAAAGAAGTGAAAAAAAGGTAGTCGCCTTGAAAGCTTTTCTTGGAAGTATTATCCTCGTCTAGCTCAAGGTCTCTATTCACTAGAATACACCAAGTTCTATGACCCTCTTCTCTTCTTTCAACTTCCAATATCAAAAATTCACCTGTTAAATTCACCTGAACTCCAAGGAGTTCTCCTTCCACCTAATTTGACGCAACTATGATGATAGGTGCAACTCCAGAGCTCAAAGGAAAACAGCTATTGGTTTTTATCTCTTGACAACGTACGATGAGTCTCCTCACACTGTTATTAGTGTCCTAGCTTGGGTATAAGTAGGAATGTGATCAAAACAAGCTTCAATACGAGAGCTGGATCTCTCAGCTAATTGGCAGACAAGAAATAAAATTAGATCAGCTTATCTGATCTTTAAGATTATGATGTCGAAGACGCAAGAGGTAAGAACTTGTTTTAATTTCTGGAACGATAAATTAAACTATAAATTAAGGTAACCTTCAAGAGTAATTTTAATTAAATTACCTCAATGCAAACATAACTTCAAAATAATTCAACTTGATTCAATCAATACCCTTTCAAAGCAAGCAACCTCAACCTTCAATACATACAACCTCCAACCAGACCGCAACCATGAACTTCTTGCTCGTCGTCGCTAGCATTATTGGCTTCTTCACCCTAGTATGCAACCGAGCCCCTCATTCAATATCTCCGCTAACACCTTCCTCTAAAGATCAACGCAGTCCCAGCGCGCAATCCTTATGGCCAAGAGTACGACCCAAATGGCATCTGGGGTAGAGCGCCCAATTGTGGAGGCCCGGGAGATACTGAAAACCATAATCCATCAGAGATCTGGGGTAGAGCACCCAATCGTGGAGGTCCAGGAGATACCGAAAGCTACAGCCCATCCGAGATCTGGGGTAGAGAACCTTCCTCAGATCACAAACAAGTCAAGCATATAAACATGGCCGATCGCCTCCCCTATCCCATCTCACCCATGACCTACACCAGCACCATCAATGACCAAGATTTCAAATTCAACGGTACTATTCAGGTAAACTCCCCTCTTCTACCAAAAACAAATCAATATGCTAAGTCAAAATAGGAAGCCCACGCCCAGATCAAAGCTCTCCACCCAGGTTTCGATTTCAAGACTTTAGCAATTATAGAGAGAAGTACCACTTCTCGTGACTTGGAGACTCGTTTGGTTTGTATTTTTTGCTAAACATTTATGTTGATGGGGAATTGACAAAACTTGCTCTTCATAGGTGGAGAAACCTATCTGTCTTGACCGTTTTGGTTTTGGGAATGTCGCTCGGCTTCGACAGGGTATTTCGTATCTTCGTAAGTCGCTACACTCGAATTTCAGAAAGGGCTTTTCTAACTTTTGATAGGATACCAGGGTGGTTGCTCGTATGTATTCCCCTCCCCCATTTTTATTTCACCGTTTTGGATTTCGTCTCGCCGGTTCCGCACCTTCTGGTTGACTTCTAATAACACTTTATAGTGTCGGTCCTACGACCTGTTCCAGAATATCCTGCGCTTTCAAATCTGCTATCTATCTCTGCAATGAGTATGTAACTTTTTCCTTTATTCTCCCTTTTGATTCCTATTCCTAGTGGCCAGGAACACACTCCCGGCTCCTGCGTCAACGGAAAAAGAAAAGACGTATGTTAATTTACAGCAGCGTAAATCAAAACCCAAACCTGAACAATATACATTCACTCATTGATCAACCCCAATAGAATCCTTTCCCAATTGCACCAACATGTAATGAACTCTCCGACTACGTAACTCCCGTCCTCGTTAGGTGTTGGTGGAAGCCTGATCCCGAGTTTGGCAAAAAGAAGGGAGATGTCGCTGGCGGTCAGCAATTCGCTGATCCGGGCTTGAACTTCAATGTTTACGTCGGTAGCGATGATTGCTAAGGATGAATGACGAGGGGAGGAGGAACGCTGGTCAAATTAAATCAAATTAAATTTTGTGAGTGGAGAGGAATTCTTGGTACGATGAGCTGGACTCAGATAAGGGAAGAATACTTGGAAGCATGGAAAGCGAAGTAGAGGCATTGAATAATGGAAATAGTGAAGCAGTAATTTTTAAAATGATTCGATCAAGTGAACACCAGTACGCGTGGTAGAGAAGAAAAATTACAAAGACTAGAAATGACTAGAAATAGTGGTAAAAAGCAGAACTGACAGGGAGAAAAGATGATAGCTTTAGGTCAAAGCCTCTTCGATGCATTTCATAACCGTCGCGCAGTTCTGGGAAATCGAATTACACGCTTAAAAAGTAGTTTCCATCTAGAGGAAAGACTACCTCACGAAAGAGGAGAAAACCGATGCAGAGTGTGCAGCGATACTTTGTGCAGCCTCAACTGAGACACTTGTGGGCCATTTATTCCTTCGCTCGAGGGACGAAACTAGAGAGGGAAGGAGCACTCTAGACCCATACCCCAAAGCGGGTTAGCTCTGACATAACGCCTCCCTCGGGGTTGAATTGAGAATTTCGTTGACAAGTTTCTAGTTTTCACACACGCATGAATAATAGCTTTTCTATTCTAAATTCCTGGAGAACTTTTTCACTGACAAGTAAATGACGCAAGCAATTGACTACCTTCAATACACAGAATCACGGTAGCTAAGTAGGGGGACAAAAACTATGAATATACTTTTGTGACATTTATTCCCCAGGTCCTGCTCTATTCTCCAATTGTAACAACAGCATGGGGAGAATGCAAAACAAATTGATCTAGCATCCGAGCACAAACAAACAGAATTTGCAATCTAGTCGTAAAGCCATGAAAGCTTGGCGTTCAGATAACGAACTGGAGCTATTGATGATTTCATGTCTTATGGAAATGAAATACACAGTACTCTAGCTTTACCTCTTGAGCGTAGCAGCAACTACTTCTTCTCCCGAGATATTTTCAACCTCACTAAAAGAAGTAAACAAACAAGATCCAATTGTTGATTCCCAAGACCTACTCGTATAATGCAAGATATAGTGCGAATTTTGGTTTGGAAAACCCCACTCAACCTATCTCTATTTATACTGAATATAACTAGTGGAGTGGTAATGTAAGGCCCCTGTTTTTATTTTCTTGGAGCCTCGGTTTACCAGTTCGGCTCGCCTGCGCCGCCTTGTCATCACTGCTTTCTTAGTGTCAGCAAAGGGGTTAAAATTCCCTACAAACGCAGGGGGTGTACTCAAAAACACCAAACCGCCTCGAATCCATTTTAACTATTATATCTACCACCACCCTTTATCTTTTCTAGGAAGAATAAAGTATTCGCTAGATATCTAAGTGAAAATATATAGGATTTACTTCAATTGTTCACTACTTAGGTGAGATTTGGTGTTCCTAAGCACTAAGTATAATCTGTCCCACGGATAAGTACCTATGGTGGCGTTGGCGTCAACAGAGTAGTGGGCACCAGTTTCTGGCTTAACGCTGAGGAGGTTGCAAGTGAGGAAAGGTGCGGGAAGAAACGAGGCGTGAGAAAATTCTCATCCCCGGGGGGAGGAAGGGAGGGGGTTCTTCAACATCGCTCCTTCCAACAGAGTCGGCGCTGGACTGCCCTCGGGTCTCCCTCCCCATTGCCGGTGCCTACCCTGCGACAGCCAACTTAGGCCAGAACTCAACAGCAAAAGACAACACTTTTAACTCCAGGAATCCAAATGCTCAACTTCAGATAATTTGAAATTTCCCGTCGGTGGGTTACGTTGTGCAAACCCTGAATGTGTAGGTGATATAATAAAATAGTACTGGAAGCTTCGAGCGACTGGTAATTTATTTACTGCCATTTTTACTGTTCACCGCGAGATAGTTGAGGCATTCTTTTCCGTTACCTAGAAATCAATATATCATGGATACAGCTCCCATACCGAGTGAGGTTCAGTAGTATCGTCTTGTTTATTGTCTACTCAGAACCAAGAAACTCTTTCTTCTACTCTAGTTTCTACCCATATGTACCTTGATGAAGTCTCGGTAAAAGTAGTTCAAATCTTTCTGAGAATGAACTACCCCATCAAATCACTCAACTTATCAACATAGAAATGCGGTCTAACCAGCGCATCCTCAACCTCCCAATGCTCCTTCCTACTAACCCCCGTCAAAACAGCCAAAGTCCCCCCAAGCTTACCCTCTAACCCAAACTTAATATCCGTATCTAGTCTATCACCAACCATACAAGCCTTCTCACGATCAAACTGAAACTTCCCCTCAATCGAATCCATCATCGCCTGACTCGGTTTGCCCAAAGCAATAGGTTGTTGTCCCGTCATATGAATCAAAGGAATCGATATCGAGCCCGCCCCAGGAAAAAAGGTTTTGGCCGAGGGTAAAGTGCTATCCAAGTTCGTAGCTAGAAACTTCGCACCCCGAGCGAGATATTGGTAGCCTAAAGAGAGTTTGAGGTAATTGATGTGGAAGTCTAAACCTGCTAGTACGATGCCGACGTTTTCATCTAGCATTGAGCCGTTGGCGATGTTTGTATAATCTTCGGGCTCCATGTCTCGTCTGAGAGCGGGGTCTGTTCCGCCGAGGAAGGAGATACCTTCTGATTTTAATTCTGTCTCGATTCCTGCCTCGCCGATGACGAAGACTTTGTTTTTTGGGGCGGGGAGCTTCATGATTCGTGAGATGTAGATGGCGGAGGAGTATGCGGAGGCAAAGATCTCGTCGACGTTACTTGGTATGCCCATAGACGTGAGTTTCTTTTGGTAATCGGATCGAGATTTGGTTGAGTTGTTTGTGACGAAGATGGTCTTTTTTCCTGGAATGGTGTTAGCTTTGTAGTACAACACTGGTCCAAAGAGTTGTATTGCCTTTGGATCTCAACAGTTCCAGAGTCTCGACCGTGCCGGGGAAGAGATGATCGCCGGACCATAGGACGCCTTTCCCCATTGTTAGCACCTATGCAACTGGCGAAAAAGAAGCGAGCGTACCATCGCAGTCGAAGAGAAAGACCTGTGTTGTATATCAGTCACCTACGCGGGGCAGTTGCTGATAAGACTCGGGACTAACTTAACGCACGTCAAATTGATTGATGAATTTATCGATGGAGGCCTGGTCGCCTGTGAGGTGCTTGGGGGGTGCTGCCATATTTGGGATGCTGCAGAAAATATGCTGATTGAAGTTGGTACAGGTCAGAGAATTGGTACAAGTCAGAGAGTTGGTACAAGTTGACTCGGAAACACGGCGGGGTTGATGCCAAGGGAGAAAGTAAAATCTCCGGCGGGGTCATCGGGCAAGACACATGCATGGGCCAGTTCTACTATACTTGTTTGATAAATACCCACGTCTATTTTGATGGCCCAAAAACTAGAATAAGCGACGCTATTTCAGTATTCCAAGTTACTCTGAGTTACTCTGAGTTACTCTGAGTTACTCCAAGTTATTCCAAGTTGTCTTCTGCTATCCTCCGAGTTTTTACATAGAAGCAGCCCGAAGAGAGCCAGCCAGCCATTGGTGCTTCGGTCCGATGGGGCATTCTTCTGAAGGGGAAATGCAGAGCGAGAAAACAAATCAGCAACAGAAGCTCTTTTCAGCGGATGCAAGGGTAAAAGCAATATCTAATTGATTGCGCTGACCTCAGAAGATTCCTCTCCTCCACCAGTCGTCTTCTAGATATGCTGCAGCCTCACAAAGGAAGGGCGAACTGAAGTTGTACGGGGCTGCACAGCATCAGGGTGGACAACCGATCAACAAGCTCAATATCACGAACTGCTCCCCGTGGCTTCTTGGCCCAACTCTGATTCGATGCTGCAAGCAACATTTTCCCGGGCCGAAGCGTTGGAGGTGGAAAGTGTATCTACAGAAGACCGGATGAAGAGGACCGCGAACCATGGCCAAATCGTGGCGTTCATGTATCACATATCGCATGCCACTTGCTGCGTAGTATGACTATCAGCATGACTATCAGTATAACCATCAGTATGACTATCACGGTTGCGCAGAAAGAGGGGTCCATGTCCATGTCCATCTCCATCTACATCTACATCTCCATCTCCAGATTCGAGTTGCGAGGTTGTGATGAGAAGCACCACCAGTTGATCATTACAAGAACCGGGAGAGGGAATTTCCAAGTCACCAAGACCAAAACATGCCGATTTAAGATATCGATATCCCGTCAACACGCCTTGGGATCCTTCACTGTCACCTTTGAGCGACCAATTGGGAATAGTGGTGTGCTTGCTTGTGGTCTTGCTTGTGGTCTTGCTTGTGGTCTTGTCTTTCATATATATCAAACTCCTGTCAGCCTTAAGCTAGCGTTGCTTCATAATAGTACCCATAAGGTTTTTGGTGGCCAACATCCACCCTCCCTACCCCCTTTCACTTTGCCACACATCAAAACCCACGCCTCACAACTCACGCCTCACCACTTCAACAAACTCGATCTATTCTCCCTCACCCCAAATACTCGACGTTGCAGTGAGGTGGCGCCAAAACACGGCGAAGCAGCTCCAAAAGACGCCTCCAGGTGACCAAGGTAAGGGACCCTACATTCCACCTGATGAGCTTATCGCCAGTCGCAAGTGCTTCACGATATCGCAAGATTGGGAAACGATGCGCTTCCAATTGATCCCATCCTCCCCTCTTCGTCTCCTTTTACCCGCACGCTGCAAAACCCACCTCCTCGCCGATTCAATCTAACATTCGCAGGTTTCCTCTTCAACGTTACCGATAGCACCACTTAACCCCACCATCCCATCCCACCAAACCAGCCCACCATCTCCGGCGCAATCCCCAATCCTCACACAAATTTATTCCCACAACCACCCAAGTTCGCCATCATGGGACGACAACCTAACCTCCTCGCCTTCCCAAACGTCGACCAGCTCGCGACCACCCTGCGAACCTACATCCTCCAAGCCCAAACCGCAGGTCTGCACCGTCACGAACACTTCAAGATCGCCGTTTCCGGCGGTTCCCTCCCCAAGACCCTCGCGAAAGCCCTCCTCGCACCAGCGACCGGGGCGGAAGACACCTTACAATTCAGCAAATGGGAGATCTTCTTCGCAGACGAACGCGCCGTCCCTCTCGACCACGAAGACTCGAATTACGCCCTCCTCAAAGCCGAGTTACTCGACAAGATCCCCAAGGAACTGGGGCAACCCATCGTTCACCCCATCAACACGGATCTATTGGACGATGTGCAAGAGATGGCGGACCAGTACGAGAAGCTCTTGGTGAGCAGCTTCGCGCAAAGAGATAGTGTTAAATTACCTATCTTTGATCTGCTGCTTCTTGGATGTGGACCCGATGGACATACTTGCTCGCTATTCCCTGGCCATGAGCTTCTACGGGAAACCAATTGTTGGGTTGCCCCTATCGAGGACTCTCCTAAGCCACCGCCAAAGCGAATTACCCTTACGCTCCCAGTGGTGTGTCATGGTGTCCGAATCGCGTTTGTCGCAACGGGAGGAGGCAAGAAGGAGATCATGAAGGAGATATTCGAGGGAACGGCTGGTCTTCCTTGTGCGCTTGTCAATGAGGGGGGTCAAGATAGGGTTACCTGGTTTACGGATTCGCCAGCGGTTGAGGGAGTCAGCTTTCCAAGAAGAGGAAGTCTTTGATGGGAGAAAGAGAATTATGAATTGAAATGAATTGCAATTTCTTCTTCTTCTTCTTCTTCTTTCCTGACTTTCTTTTTAGACTAGATGGCATGGATATAGGAGTGTGCAAGCAGTCACTTCCCAATTAAATTCTCTTTACTATTGTTTCTATTTCCCCGTCTTTCGGGGACTTCTTTTTCTCGGGGACTTTTCCTAGGGCAGATCTCCGATGAGATATGAGGTGTTTTTCAAAAAGAGATATGAAAAGGAAGTCATGGCTTCACAAGATTAGTGTTCTTGAAAATAAAAGTTCCTCTTGAGTCCATCCCTCCTTTGAGACTGAAAACTCTTTTCTGGTGGCTATCACTGCAAACGAGAATCTATCATCGGGAGTGGCAGACAAGAATAAAACCTAGGAGAATAGTGACAGTAGAAAAGAATGGAGACGTCATGTTTCTCATAATACTTTCTTCCATTCCGCGGAGCTCAGAGTGAGAGTCGAAAACTCACAAGTCCAACCACAGTAAGGCAGCTCTCATATTTCTTCATTCCATGTCACTTCAGATCCAACACAGTATGACGAAAATCGGAAAAAGGTAAATGTTATTTTATATATACTACTCTCTCATCTAAACGCTCTCAGAGCAAAAATCTTTCTTCCCCCTTCTAAAAAAGATACAACATGAATCCGCTTAACTCGCTTTAAAAAATTCCCCAAACGTTGTTCGTTTCAAATCTTCCAATCCCGATTTCCCTGATTATAGATACATTTCCGTTCATCTTGTTTGTGTAGATAGATACAAGGCTTATCGAAGTCCGGATGGATGGTGTCTGGTGGAAACAGGGGTGGTGCAAGTGAGGATGAAGTGGTGAGATGGTGTGAGAGAGAATGGGGTGGTTAAAGTGTATGCTGTTTTTGAAGATCGTGAGATCGAATGTCATGATTTTTTGTCGATGAGGATGACGATCGCAAAATGATTCCTCCGGCGAGGTATTCCAACACGTATCCCACCATCAAGTCCATGTCCCAATTCTTCCTCATCCCTCACCCAACAACCCCCTCAAGCAACCCTCTACTAGTCAACCACAAGCTCTTACTTCCCTCAACCCACCCTCTTCCTCCCTCCATTCCCCTAACCCCGCCTTCCCCCAAAACCATTTACTTCTTCCCCCCCTTCTTATCATCCTTCGGCTTCGGCTTGTAATAAGGCTTATTTGTCTCATAATGGATATACCACGCCACCAGCCCGATCGCCACGCACCCTAGGAGGACCATCAGAAGTTCGAGGAGGAAATAGGGGTTTGCTTGGAGCACGTCGGTGGCTTCCTTGGTGAAGCCGAGCCATTTGAAGGCGTCGGGGCCGGAGAAGGCGTTTCCCATTTTGTGGATGTTTGTGAGGATGTGAGGTGATATGGGTTGAGATTGGTGGGCGAGGGGCGGGTGAGGAGGTGAGAGAGGTTGTATCTTCCAGAGATGAGAGATGTATTATATATTGGTGAAGGGGAATCGAATCTCTGGTCAACAGATGACGAGAATTATGAAGGTATGGAAGCGAGGTATATCGAGCCGCTCAAGGAAAAAAAGCTGACTTGCGGAAAACGAGAAAACCAGGAAATTAGAAGCAGAGAAGGCAGAGGAAACTGATTATATCAAACCTTTATTTTTAGGGGCGGCAACGGCCTTGTATCTTTTTCGTACATCTGCTCCGCCTGGGCAAAAAGGCACGTTTCAGGCCCGTGTTTTAGGCGGTGGGAGGCTCAACACCGTGAGTAGAAGTCTCTCAAACAAAACCTCATGATTCGTGTTAAAGTCGTGCTAAATCTCCGAATTCCGCATCTCCTCTTTGGACGGGGTTTTGGAAGGGGTAAAATTTCGCAATTATCGAACCATTTTCCTTGTGCCTGACAGTGCCTGTGGTGATTTCTTGGGGGGAGAAACGTGGGTGCAGGGGTGTTGGTTTTGGGTTTGTCTCGGTTGGCTTGGCGGGGTAGGGAGGGAGGATGGGAAGGTTGGTTCTGGGGAGAGGAATCACACGATTTTTTTTATCAAGGAATTGGTGATGACTTGTTCTTTTGTATTGGTTGATTGAGTATATATCATGAATACCTTTTTGGCTTTAGTTCTAAAGACGGGGAAAAGTGTGTGAGAGCTTGAACTTCGAGGTCTTTTTGGTGATAAGTATCGACCTATGATAAATGCCTTCTAGGTTGAATACCATACCCTCGCATTCAATAACTCCTCGAATACGTATTAAAAAGGCTTAGGCATTCTGCGTCGCCCAAATTCTTAAACTAGGTAATTAATATCAAAAATCCATTTGATGTTGTTAACCGCTCACTCAGTCACCTGTTCAAATATTTACGTAGCGCAACCTCATGACAGCCCACCGCAGTGACCTCGCCCTACGACAAGGATCCACAACTGGCATCTAACGGCCGGGCCGTTTCGAGGTTGACTTGCAACGTTCTTAGTGGATTCCAAAATGCACTTTTGGTCACGGATGCTTGGTCTGGCCATAACAGATGTATGAAGAAATGAACAAGGATACCTACGCGTGGACGACCTTGATGACTTCAAAGCGGAATCATCAACCCAGAGTTCTTATCGCTGACAGTGAGCGTCGAAATAAGCTTTGCATAGAAGGATGATACACCAGGGGGTGACGGGGACGCTAATTATTGGAATCCAAATCCAAATAATCTGACTGTTCAAATTATTTGATTCTCTCTTTTTAATTTATGATGCTATTCGGGAATCGGGACGAGATTCCATGCATATAAAAAAATTCTGCAACCCACCAGGAATGCAAGCTAACAAGCAAAAACGAGCCCACCAAAAAATAACTCCTCCAAATGTACACACTGAAAACGCCGGGGCCAACCATGATATAATAATGCAATTCCCCAATGAGACGGTACCAAGTACAGTCTAGATAGACATTCCCCGCCTTTACTCCTCTAAACTTCCTTCCAGAGTCTTATTCGCTTGTTCGAGAATTGTTTTCCCCGCAAGTCCCAAAGCCTCGACCAGTCCTTCCATGGAACGACTGTTATCCCTAATAGCATGCAAAGCCGTCTTCATCTCATCGCATTGGTTTCGTAGCGTGCGAACCTCTTCTTCCAGAATCCTGACCTTTTCTACATGTGCCGTCTGTGGCTCCGATGTCGGTGGATGGACACCTTCCATTTGTTCCTTCCGTAACCGATCTAAAGTTTCGAACGCCGCCGTGATTCCCTCAGCATCTTGACTGACCGAAGTATTTGGTGTATTGACGCCCGTCGACATCGTTGTCATCGAGGCATCCTTCTGATTAATTCCAATCTTCAGTGCCTCGATCCTCTTTTCTAATTCCCCCCTTTTAATATTCCAACTCTTGCGATCCTCGGCAGCCATCATCTCTAACTGACTAGCCTTCTTGACCATGTCCACATATTGGTTTACCTCTGCTACCGCAGATTGCCGACATTCATCTCTGCTCTTGGAAATATCTTCGATGTCCTTTTCCAGTTCCATGACTTGCGATTGGAGTCTGATTTTCTCTTCCGTCAGGCTGATGATTTCTGCATCTGAGACGTTGTGTTTCTTTTCTAATGCACTGGCTCGAGTTTGGGAACGAAGGTAAGCCGCGAGGAGTTTGTCATGCTCTGTTTGAAGTGTTGACAAAGCGATTTTCTGTACAGAAACCTCATGTTGGAGGGCGGCTGAGTGTGCTTGCATTGCACTGTCTGGACGAGAGGAGCCAATGGGTGGTAAGTAGCTATTCATAGGAGACTGTTGAATAGCCGAGGGTGGAGGTAGGTTGACAGGTTGCGAGGCACTCCCAAAAGTAGGCGCCAAAGGAGATGGAAAATTAATTGATGTTGGAGAGGGTATTGATCGTCCAGGTGGGGATGGCAATTGGCGGCCTGGTCCACGAGGTGGATTCATAGTGGAAATCCGTGGACCCTCGGATGGTTGGGACTGATGTTGATTATATTGAGACCTGATGGAAGGGTGCTCGCCTACATTCGAGGCTCTTTGGTTCGTGTTCGCGTAAACCTTAACGTCGAAGACTGGATCTGGGACATCGTTCTCTAAACGCCGCTTCATACTTTCGCCGTTCCGTGGTTGGCTCAAGTTACGGTCCCGTGAAAAGTCGTCGTACTGTTGAGACAATACGCCCTTGGGTACATGCCGTACTAGCTGGTCGGCTAGGTTATTGACGTGTTGAATCCTTCCAAGAAGCCAACTCAAGGTAGTATTCAAGCCACCTTTGGATGGCTGTGGGAAATCAGTAGGACAGGCCGCCATCAGTTTGCGCTGGCCGGGGCTCTATCCATATGTGAAAGTTAGTGAAAGTGCCCCAAGAAGTTCGGGATGACGATACATAGCCGCGGGGTATTTGAATGTAAGACTAACCATACAGGCGGCCTTCTGTTCGGAAGATATGCCGGAACCAAGGGTTTCCACCAGCTGAGTAAGCGCAGCTGCAGCGGCTTGCGTGACGCTTTCGATGCTTTCGCCAGCTGGAGAATCAAGAATATCCACATCTTCGTGCTGCCCGAGGGCTTTCTTGCAGCGCCTACATAAATTGGAAGGTTCAGGGGAATCTAACCGAATGACAGGTGGGTGGCCCGGGTGCTTGCTCGTCGTTTCCCACACCACTGATTTTTGCTGCGGAACAAAACCAGGTGATGGAGAAGGAGGAGGGGGGGGCCGGTATGCTTGATTGGTATCGTACATTGACTCTAAACAACGAAGAATTTGTTAGTCATCAATATATTGTATGCGAGTGTGCTTCTTGCTTGACTTACGCCTTGGCCTGGAGGGAGGCAGCTGACCATTCAGCTCATAGCTTCCGCGATACTCATTGCGATCATACTTCGGTCTCTTGGCCTCCGATTCCTGGAAGTCTCTTGAATATGAACTGTATGAAATGGGCGGGTTTTCCACCTGTTGGTGTTGTGGCGTTCGACGAAGCGGTGCAGCGTCAATTGGAGGTAATAATGCTCCATGCCAGGTATTTCCTTTTGATAAAGTTCTTTCTTCATCCCAAGGGCGTTTGTTACCCGGGCGCTCTGACTGCGAGTGCGAGCCATCCTGCCCTCGAGCATCCATCACCACGCTGTGGATGCCTGTATCGTACTGACAACGTGTCAAGCAGCCCCATCTATTCGGTGTCTCCTGCGATTCCAAATTATAGTGTTGAAGATGGGCGTGATTCCGGCGAGGGCGTACAGTCTGGCTGCGCGTAGAATGGGTAAGTACTGTATTTTTTTAAACTGAACGGACATGAAAGGTGGAAGAAGGGGAAATAGGCTCACAAGATGCCTCGCAGAAGCAGACCCAGCCTTAATGTATAACTGCCGTGCTACGACTTGAAGCTGACCATGTCCTATCAGCCCATGTTGTTGTCTTGTACAGAAGTAAGATCGGTTGGAACTTGGAAATACGGTACGGCCTGAAGCTGGTAGCTCTTGTCCTACGGTGTACGTAAATCAGCTAGCTATTCGCTGGCCCACATTTGCAGCCACTGTCGTCGTTCCCTACCCTTGGATAGCTGTTGGGGGGTTACGCTTGGCAATTGAGAGCAGCGGCCTGCAAAGATGGATGTTCCAGCAATCGATCATGGAGGTTCAACTTCCAGACGCGCATCGAAGGTTGGCTGACAAGTGACATGCCGGTGCGGTCCCGGCTGCAGGCTGGGGGGGAAGGCAGCTCACAGAACAAGGCCATACCCACGAGTCTTGGTATTTTTTTTTTCATGGGCTCATCATTAATAATAACGTTGCGGAAGGTTGCAAAGGCCGATCAAAACGCCTCTTGGAGTTGTACAAGCGGTGTCATTGGACCACTGAGAACGAAAACTTGCGCTTGAAAGGTGTGGGTGTACTTGTCAGCAAGCAAGCATGCGGAGTTGTACATGGGGTTCATATTATTCAGCGGTTGTCCCGCTTCATTTCGTACATAATCCGGAGATACCATCACTTTCCCTACTGTCTAAACCTGTCGGAGACACTCAGGAAAAGGTACGGCAGAAAATCAACAATACGGAGAAAAAGCCAAATGATTCCCTGGCCACCGCCAGCGCTGAATAATTACCGCTCAGGATCCCTTCCAGAGACGGCCTGGTAACTTTGCACGGAGATAGCCTCTCGAGTCCGTACTTGGTCCAATTCGCATGCTTCCTCAGAACGGATGGAGAACGGATGGAGGCATTTTTTGAAATTGCGTGGCCTCAGGTATACGTTCGTATAGTATGATGGGCAGAGAAAATAAAGAACGAGATGACCGAGTAACACTTATTAATCAGTCTTACTCGTTTGGGCCCGGTGAAGAAATTGATATGAAGAAATCTTGAACAAGGCACGGCGGCCCGCGCCAGAAGGGCCAATAAAAATGGACAAACTGGAAAGACTCGGGGAAACTGGGCTGCAGGATGAAATATGCATATAAGACAAGAGATAGGTCAAGGTACGGAGGTTCACCCGAAGGATGAGGTCTCTATTGTTCCTTGGGAGTCTCGTCAAACGGTAAGGAAAGTGAGGCGGCCGCTTTTGGTGAGATGAGGAGTATCAAATTGAAAGAACCTCGGCCAGTTTCTGGAGTTTCTGCCAAGAGAAATTTGAAGACAGGGGTCCTCAGCTGAGCTTTGCCAGCCTCACCATGGACAGAAAAAGCGGCAGTAAGGATCGTACCTGCCTCCCTCTCGTTGTTCCATTTCTCTTGGTTAATTCACGGTGCTCAACCCAAATGATTAAGACAATTTATTATTAACCCAGACGGTTCAAACCAATGATTCAAACTCTCTGGATAAATTATTGGAAGAGCTCAGAACGAAGGTAACTATTTACTGCCACTTTTATTGTCCACCAGGAGGTCAGCCACCTCTGTTTCCGTCAAGTGCTCTCCGAACACACTCATACGGATATGTCTGCGTTCCCCAAATCATCGGTATGAAAAGACATAAGCGTCTTTCTCGCTTTCAAGCTCTTGAATACTCTACTGCCACCTATTTTGCGACCAAGAGCCGCACTGCAATAAAATGCCTTTCCAGTTGAAAGCACCCACTCAGCTCCCTCTACACTATTCAACTACATAGAACCTGGTATTTAATCTTATTCCCTTTTCTTGTCATGCCGAGGAAGGATGATACATCTACCCAATGACTCAAGCAGAAGGAGTCACTTCGAGTTGATGTCGTAATTGGTCTGCTGAGCCGGTGGTACTCGAGTACTTTTGCATGATGATTGAGCAGTGTGACCACTATCCGGTTGTCGTGGGATTTCTCGAGGTCACGCTACCTTAAAGGCTTTTGCCAGTTATTTTAGACTGTCCCTGGACTGTGCGAAGACTAATTTGATTTGTAACTAGTCTTGAGTTTTTGACAGTGTAATAACAAATCATTTAATTACTCAACGTTACTCTGAGTAACCCAGAGTAGAGTAGAGTAGAGTATAAGTAACAGGTCCTTTGAGTAGAATAGAGTAATTACCCTTATTACTCTGAATAATTACTCTGAGTAATAGACACGTGGTGTTTATATAGAATTTATACTAAGAAAAGCTATATCTATATAGCAAAGAAGTTAATATTAAAAATAGTTACTATTTTTTCTTTCTTCTTCTTTAAAACACTTTATATTTATTTAGAATTGTCTATTAAGAGGTATTATCAAGTGACTTATATAAGTACTCCTAAACTCTCCTACTACTCGGTCCGACCTCTGATAGTCGGCCCGACGTTACTTAGAGTTATTTAGAGTAGAATAGATTAGAGTAAGAGTAATATTAAAACAGTTGAATAGAATAGAGTAACACTTTATTATTCTACTCTAGTCTATTTAGTTATTACACTAGTTATTGACGCTCCTTAGTGCGTCTAATAATTAACTAGATTTTCTAATAGTCCTTCGTAGAGATAGTTTAAAAAAGTTGACAGGTTTTATATTAGATAGTCTATATAAAACTGAGAGTCTAATTCTTAGGACTATCTAAAATATCCTGAGCGTTAAAGTACTATCCAAGGAGCGTCCTAGGACAGGCCTAGGACAGTCCTAGACGCCGGTGCACAGACTATATGCACACGGGAATAACCTCATTCCCAGCAGCCAGCATGCCCTGGCCCCCCCCCATGCCCGTGGCCCACGACTCGTGGGCCACGACCTAATTAGCTGTGTAGCGCCCCTAGTGCGCCCATGTAAACTTTCGCTAAATCGAACGAATTTAACACTTATATTGTTAAAACGTTGAGGTTGAGTTGCTACAAGTAATACTAAGTCTCTAGATTGTCTGTGTGTTGCGGCTCTCTAAGTCTTTACTTGAGATAACTATCTAAAGCTTATCTTAAGACGCGAATATTCCTAAGACTCTTTATTAACTAAGATGAGTTGAAACTTTTAGGCTGTCTCTATTATAAACCATCTCTAGATAAATCTACTTCGTAAAATATCTATTTAATTTACTATTTAGCCTTTAGTACAGTTGAAATCCCGGATAGTAAGGGGATGGTCCCCTGACAGACCTAGGGTTGAGACACTCCGTGGAGTGTCGAAATAATTCCGCTTTTTCCTTTAAGGTACTTGTGTTCACATTTTCTGCTTCTCTCTCCTACCTGGGCACTCTACAGTAAAGAGGTAGGGCAAAATGGCCATGATATTCCCGCGTCCCTCGCCGTAGCCGAGCCATGAAGGTAAGTAAACAGAGCGAGTATTCAAAGTCGATCGAAGCACCGAAATCACGAAAGAAAGGACGGACCAGACAAAGTTGCAATAGCCATAACTAGCAAAGTTGAGAATATGCCTAATTAGAAATAAACCTTTCTATTAAAGGACCCCGTGGGTGATGCTGGATTTGTTCAAAGATCCCAAACAAAAGTATCCCTTGCCTTGATTTCTACACATGATTGCGCACGTGGAAGTCATCTGGAACTGCCCATGAGAGGATTGCAACACACAGAATCCGTAACGTGCGACAAATGGAATATCCCCTCTCGTACCTGCCTCTCCCTATATACCGAACTATGCAGATAATCGTGAATCCTGGAAGAAGAGCTCAGAGTAGCCAATCACAGCTAGCCGCGCAATGTTGGCTTGGGTGCATGCTACCTGCCCCGCGCCTCTTCCGGTCCATGACTAGACTACACCTCGAAGCTCTTTGACAAGGAGCCACAATCTAATCTTCCACCAACACAACAACACTACTTGTCCCTTGCCTACAAACACCAAACGTTCAGGATCCAGACACCTCATCTACTCCCTAGAGATTTCCCCGCCATCTCCTGAATTCTGGCTGTTCAGGAAGCAAGCGGGAGACGTTCGCCCGCACACACTCCACGTCACCGGTCAGCCTGCCACTCTTGAAGCTCAGTTCTCGATAGGTTCGCTGATTCCCACCAGAGTCTGCCATCCGTTCCGTAAAGGAATAGATACTCGTACCGCATCTTGAATGCCCCCTACATTCGATAACGACGGAAACAGTAGTCCAAGTGGTACTTCCCCGCCCCGCAAGTCCACCCAGAAGGGAAATACAGCTGGAGGTTCGGCACAAACGAGAAACGGAAAGAAGAATGGGCAGGCGAAGGATAATTCTGGAGGCGGCGTGCTGGCCGCGGTGACAAAAAATGCTTCCAAGATGTCGTGAGTATCTCCTGTCTGACTCAGTGGGGTTGGAATACCAGCTGACTAGACACCCACAGTAACAAGAATTCGAAGGCATTCACGATCCCCCCCCCCACTGAATCCCCAGAGATGGCTCCCGTTATATCTCCGCCAGTTGGTACACCCTCGCCTCCCGTTGAATCTCCATCTCCACCGAGTGGAAATCCTGTCACATCCCCCCTGCTGGATGCTCTTTCATCAGCCGCGATAACCCGATCCTCGACGCATAATACGAATGAATGGGCAAAGAACGTTCCTGTATATTCTAGTTCTCCTAGCAATCTTATTAATCTTGGGGAGTCTCCACCTACCCTGCCTTCATCATATGAAGAGAGACTTGCTAGCTTTGGGTGGACAACAAGAGAACAAAGAGGAACCCCACCAACGAGCAGAATAGCTTCGGCATCTCCTCCTTCTAGGACTCGTCCTCTGAGTTATCACATGGATGGAAACTATCCACCAGTGCCTGACGATCATCGCTCCCAAATGTCATCTTATGCTGCTAGGCGAAGCTCCATGTATGCTCAACACCCGAGATTCCCTCATGCACAGCATAACCCTCCACTTCCTCACCAAGCGCAAGCACATTTCTATGGCGCCCCGGATCCAAATATGCTTTCACCGGCTGGCCCTGGTCTAGTACCTGGGGAGAATGGATATTATTGTGGTTTTGATAGCGTGGCGTCCTCTCCAGATCCATCTAAGCCTGCAGATAAGGTCATTTTAACAGGCTACGAGGGTGGGGTCAATATACATGCAGTCACGAAGAGAGGTACTAGTAAACTTGCTACTCTTGATAACCTCAGAGGTGGGGTTTACAGTGCCAAAATAATTCCCAGCAACATCTCGAGCAATACCTCCACGCATTTTCCATTGATTGTCCTTGTAATACATGGTCCGGCGTCGACCCCCAGCGGCTCTCTGGATGGCGAAGACGTTGGAATTCCCGCAGATGCAGCATCAGTCGCGCATAACGAAAGTGCAAGGAGCTCACCAAACATTCATGGTCGGTCAATTCACGAGAATGAAGCACCGGATTCTTATCAGACCACGGTAGAAGTCTACTCCCTGCTTACCAAACAGCATGTGACAACTTTACTATCACTTCCCAAGACGCATCTTTCAATGTTCAAGCCTCCTCCGCCGGTTGGCGCCTTGACTATTCGCGCGGATGCCAACAATATTGTGATTGCGTCGGGAACTACTGGGGAAACTTGGATTTTCAGACTTCAGCCAACGGCATCCAATAAAGCTGCTGAATTTCGATGCATTGGGAAGGTATGGACTGCTGTACAGCACGGGGTCTCGGTCGATTCTACTGGACTAAACGGTTACACCGATGGGGACTGGTACTCCACAGACATTGTGGAACGGAAGCAGTATAAAGCATCAATCTTGTCATTAAATGGTCGGTGGCTTGCTTTTTGCCCTTCCGTGCCCTCTTCTCAGATTTCCTTACGCGCAACGGTACCGGGTATAACCCCTCAAATGAAAGTTCCTGGTCTCCATTCCCAGGCTCCTCCACAGTTGCCTTCTGTAAACTGTACTGTCGAAACCCCTGGGGGCGAGAGTATGGTAAAGCAAATCATGCAAGCTGGAACGCAGGCCTTGATCGAAGGAACGACTTATCTCGGAAAGCACATTGGAAAGCAAGGTGCCAATGTTTGGAACTCTTATTGGAACAAGACTCCTCTGAATCAGCCAACTAATGGCGGAATTCCCTATCAAACACAACCAAACCCCGCGTTTCCTCCCACGCATGGTGCTCCAACGCAGGCGCCTGTTGCTAAAGACCCAGGTTTGGTGTCGATTCTCGATCTGGAGTCCTTATCACATCATTCCTCAATTTCCGCATCACCGCATCCGCTTGCCACTTTCAAAATCCCTCATGGGTGCAGCTTCTTGTCGTTCGCTCCTAGTGGCCTGGCGCTTTTCACAGCCAGCAGCAAAGGGGACATTCAGAATGTGTGGGATCTCATGCGGATTCAATACTCAAAATCTTCGTTTCTAAAGGGGGCCTATCAAGGTTCGGACATAAGAGGTCCTCATGTGAGACAAATTGCCCAGTTCTCTAGAATGACCATTGCGAGAATTGTGGACGTAGTCTGGGCCTCGCCTCATGGTGAGCGCGCAGCTATGGTCACGGAACCTGGAACGGTTCATATTCTCGATCTTCCAGCAAGTGCATTCACCTGGCCTCCGCCACGTCGTAGGATCTCTCCTCCCAAAACTGAAAGAGAACCTACAAGTACTGGTTTTACTGCTAGTGGTGTAGCTACCAATGCAGTCAATTCTCTCTGGACTCTTTCGCGACCACTTGTAAGTCGTCCGCGTAGGAGCAGTACGAGTATGTCTGCGAAGACAGTCACAGCACAAGCTGGTCATGGAACTCAGGCACTGGCAGCTGGTATTAGTCGGTCTGTTGGGGCAGCAACTGGCAGAATGAATGAAATGCGAAAGGCGGGAAGTGCAAAGTTACATCTCCCACGCAGCACTACAATTCCAAGCAAATCCTGTGTTATCTTGTTGAATCGAAAACAAAACGATTCTGTGATCGTGGTTGCTGGGGGTATCATTAGACTGTATACCATCAAAAATAGAAGAGCAGATCGACCTGCAGACAAACAGAAAGCTTCTCAGGGGGCCAAGTATGTCGAATTCCGTCTTCCCTCGTTGCCGGATATCAGAGCCGGACCAGATATGTTACGAGATCTGAACCAAGCAGGTGACCTTGAGCTCACCGAGGGGAATGCCGTGGAACATCAATGGAAGTCGAAGAAAGTTATTACAGAAGCAAATCGGGGAACCGAGTCTTCCATACCCCAGGCCGAGATAGAGTCGAATGCACCATACCAACCATTTCATACAGATAGACGTGTTGCTATGCACATATACTCTGGTGTAGAAGCATCGGGGTTTCTACCCTCTGCCTCTGCCATCTTCCCATCTCAAGCAGATCCGAGACCAACGTCAAAATCTCAATCACCTTGGGCATTTGGTGGTCCCATCAGCACTACGAAACTAGACGTCGGACCTGCGCAAATCACGGATGACGATATGGATTCGGCGGCCGAGGACCATCGTGCACTTCCAACATCGGCAATCGAAAGAATATTGATGGTAAAGGATAACAACGAAGAAATGGAGCAGATTGTTGTCACCACGCGGAGACGCAAAGGAATCACCCGCACCGGAAACAACGAGTTGGCTGATGCAGACGAAGAGGGATTCTTTGAAGATGATTGTGAGGTTCTTGACTTCGCTACTCAGCGAGTCTAATCCTCCTACTCACACTCATAGCTTCATATGTACTAGTGTACATAGCACTTTGCCCTTGTTTTTTAGAGCTATAGAGAAGGTGGTGGGTGCTCTGGTTCATGTGTTTTTGATGTTCTTCTTTCGCCCTCAAGTCGACCTTTCAAAGAATCCCTCCTGATGCTTTATTTTCGTTCATGGAGGAGGATTGCAAGGCCACCTCAACGGGGTCATTTGCTCTTTTGAATAGCTTGTTCCTTGTGTGGTAAAGGAAACACGAAATCCCTCGCCACTTTTTGCACATCACATAATCGACATGGGAGTTTTTTGCTGGCGTTTGGATAGAGGAGATGATGGTTTGGGCCTCGTTACCTTTTTCGGGTTTTCGGATGGGGTTGGGTATGGGCATGTGGTATGAGGCATGACTGATTGCTGGTTTGGGTTATACGTAGCATATTTGATTGAGATACCATAAATACAATAAAGAGGCGAATAATTTTTTTTTTTGAATCTTGGTTTCTCCTCTACAAGATTGTGGGCTTGTTCAGCTGTGCAGCCCAGTCAGAATTTCTGTCCTTACTACCCTGTTACGATGAGGCCAGGCAATAGTGTTAAATTTGTATACCTTATTTACATTGCGGACGCACATGGAGCTATTCGATACTGACAGCGAAGGTGTGAGATGCGAAGAGGTGTGTATTTCCGAGGAAGTATTGAAATTTTGGTGATCAACAAAATTTACAAAAAAATCCCCAATTAATCGAAAGAGACTACAACGCCACTTTCTATAATAAAAAACAGGGGTATTCAAGTTAGAAAAGCTCATAAAGTGTTCAGAGTATTTGAATGAGAGTGTATACTTGAAGTATAGCGCAGCAATGGACTATTTAGAACGCCGCCCAAGGTAGATAGTTGATTGATAAGAAAAATACAGTATTTGCTAACTCTTCGCGTAGAGGACAAAAGTATACTTGCTTAAAAATTCTAGAACCTAGGAGATTAGCTGTTGAATAAGTAGACTGGTGTTGTTTCAGAAGCTTTCTGTGTTTGTATATGCTGAGGAAGATTGGCTGGGGATATCACTTAGGCATATGTGAATGAGTTCACCAATGAAATATATCTGAGTAAATTTAATTCGCTATTTTGAGAGTGAGTGGTTAAGGCAAAAGAGGTGAGCATTGCTTTGGAGGATTCGTTTGCTGGCAATTATGTGATATATTTTAGAACAATCAGAATTAATTGTCTGGAAGGGTTGAGGAGAATCCGAAACTTAACTTCTCAGTTCTCGACTTTCTCAGTTGAAAATAATTATGATTGTCCAAGAATATGTAGTATAACAGGAAAGCAAGGTGTCCAAGAGCTATAGCTGTTCTAAAGAGCGTTTTTAACAATTAAAAGGTTTAAGTGAACCCTATCCCTTCCAGTGTTACGTAAACTTTAAAAACGTGCACTCAAAAGAGGGGTATGAATAGGTATTAATGGGTATCAATGGGTGCTTTTTAAGGCTCAGCTGCTTGGAAAGTAGGTTGGTTTTGTAGCATGAGCCTCTCTGTAGCGATTTAGGCGTTTAAAATGCTGGTTTTGGTTGAAAACATTCACTTTTGGTGTGCGTTTTTATGAACACTGGAATGGATAATAACGTTACCTGACTAATTACTCGTCAACCCTGATGCGGAGAGAAGCGTATTTAACAGCAGTCGACTAGAAGACTATTCATCCAATGAAGAAAAGATATTACCACCACTAGAAAAGTCATGTTCATTGTACAGTACTCTTTGTAAAAGTTCGTTATTTATGCTGGCGTTCTTCTTTGATCCTTTATACGTTGTTAATGAGTTTTTCACACCATTTTCTCACTCTTCTAACAATCAGGTTAGATTTACTATAATTTCCCAAACTTTTCCCTTTCACTGAATTATCATTCTTACTTTACAAGAATCTTACAGCAACACCTTATTTGAATCATGTCTTCTCTTACTAACTTTCCGCTCTTTATGGCCCTTCCACCAGAGTTGAGGCTTACAACTTGGAAAACTCTTTTTGAGAGCATTCCTCCTCGTGAAGTAGAAGTTGAGTTGTACGAGCCTGGGGGTATAAACTCCGTCGACATTATCTCAGACGAGATGTGTGACGTAGACGAGGTGTGTGATCGTCTTTTTGCGGTTAATCAAGAGTCTCGAGCACTTGTAAGATTTATCCAGAGCCGATACATCACGCCCTTCTCATCTAACCTGGTTAATTCCAGAGGTGGCCATAATGGTTTAGGTGGTCCGCCTATGGATAAAATCAAGATGGATCTAGCGAGGGACAGACTGTGCCTTGAATGTTTCGATGATCTCAACCGATTTTTTCACAACCTGGATGACGATGCCCCGGAGGGGGAGTCTTTGCTACTTCAATTATTCCGTTTTCTCTTTACTGAGAAGGCGCAAATTGTAGCGAATAATCTGGCCAGCCTTGGACTTCATTGCCGCCTCAACAAATTCCTGGGAATTATTGCACTTAAATCTGACCCTCCAGCATCAGAAGGCACTGGTGGTGACGTTACTAATCTTAAAGCTTATCTACCAAAACTGGAGCGGGTTCTGCTCCGTTGCAACTGTCGTTCCAGCGGAGAGTATGCATGCAAACCTAAAACAATAGGACCGGTATTACAGGACAACCAGGTAGCTTACGTCGTGACTACCGAGTACTGTTTCCTATATTCCCCCCAAAATATCTAGCTAAAAGTCCTTTAAACAAGAAATTGCTTAAAGGGCTTTATTGGCTTACATCCATTTCCTTTGTTAACCCTAACTCGAACAACAAAATCATATTGATCACAACACTATTAAGCCCAAAGTAAATCGCACGTGAAAACCGACAAAATCAACCACAAAACAAAGTAGTTGGACAAGAAGAAGACTGACTTCATGTAACTATTTGGGGCTTTAATAATCATTTTCTTTATTATCTGACTTTACTCTCTTGCCAGTAGCCTACTCTTGATCTATTTTCGGAGGCTTCTCCTACTATATCGTTTGCAATAACCGGTTCCTCGCCTTTGTACCCTAAGAAGCAGAAAGATCTCGAAAAAGCCAATTTGTAGTGTCTATTGTGATGACTAACATAACGCAGCTCTCAATGCTGTACGGCGAGGCTGCCTAGGAAGAAATCCAATTCAATTACCCCAAAGTACTCGTTGTAACGGCGGAGGATCTCGTGTTTCTTTGAGAGGTTGGGATTTAGGCTGTGTGAATGTAGTGTTCAGGGTATATGGGCTCGATTGTTTTTGACTACTTATCTACCTATGCCTTATCAACATCCTTCAACAACCCAAGACCAACCACCGAATCTCTCCATCCTTCAACTAAATCTCCTGCCCAGACCTCCATCGCACCACTATCCATCAACTCTCCTAAACCCCCAACGACACTCTCCCCATCTGTACAACTGACGCTATCGAGAACCTTGTCAATCAAACCACCCTCGTCCATTCCCTTCTTGATAGCCCCAATGGTCTTCAACGTCTTCTCGAGCAGTTCCCGTGCAAGGACTTCGGTCTTCTTGTTTTCTGTGAGTTGAAAAGAATGAACCTCTTTGCTGGGCAATTTGGAGATAAATACAGTAAAAGACATAACGTGCAGTGCAAGTGAGTGTGCGGTAAACATGGCGTGGAGGATGTGACCAAATGCTGGCGTCAAGTCTTTGGTCCCGCTAAGGAATTCGACGAAAGCGGAGATAGCATTGCATAAATCTTCATTGTGAGCCTCTAGTCGAGATTCGAACTTCTCCTCCTTCCATAACGAGGATGATAATGATGACTTTAGAATGGTGGATATTGATTCGTAGCATTTGCGTGCGTAGTTCTCGGGCTTCGTGAGGTAAATGGATGGATCTTTGGCTTTGGGGAATTCTAAAGGACCAGCGAGGAAGTTTTTCAGTGCGGCTTGAGATGCTGATTTTGAAATGGCTGGTTGTGGTATCAAGAGTTGGATGAGCTTTTCGGAGACTAGATTTAGGCGTGCGCGGTATTCCTAGATTACATTAGAGATGAATGAGGGAAGGCGTTGGTTGACTCACCGAAGGAGCTGGCACAAAGCGAGAAAGCTCTTCAAAGTTGCTCCCGAGAGTTCCTTCATGATCCGGGAACGACTCGTAGTCATTTGTATCGGATATCGTCGTTTCTAAGCTTTCGGGGTTGGGTGCTATCAAACGTGTTAAGTTTGCATTGAGGGGATGACCTTGGGAAGACTTACAAAGGACATCGTAGCCTCCATATGACTCCAATGAGTCTTTAGCAGATAGCACGCGGTTTATCCTACTCCTTTCAACAACTGACATGACAGCCGAAAAAGAACATTCAAGTTTTTCGGTGACTTCCTTGAGCTCAAAAATCGTATTGTAACTTCCATGCTTGTATGAAAGCCAGGTGTTCTTACTGATCTGACCGCGAGACCCTCGATAGAGCTTTTGTTGCTTTTTGAGGCTTTCGATAGGAGTTCTGTAAGTCGTGTCTTGTGAAGAGCTAAATGGGTGCGGGTGTAAACTTGATATTCTGTCGAAGAGTGTGTAAGATAGCGTATCAAGTTGAATCTGCTTGAGGGCTAGATTGTCGTAGGCGCGCATAGCTAACGAGCCACTGCCTAGATATGTGTAAAGCCTTGTGAGAAGAAGCCAAATTTGGGAGTTTGGTTGAGAAACGCTTGCGGCATGCTCAAGCAGAGCAACCGCTTGCAATATTGAGGAGTTCTTGGAACTTGAGAGAGGATCTTCCGATGTTTCAGTATCCAATATGGAAAGCTTGATTAAGCATGTTGCAGCCAAAACAACAAGATCATCAGCAGGGTGCCTGTCCGTTGGAAGTAAGTCCCAACTTGACCGTCCTCCATCAGCTGCAGCTAAGTACAGCTTTGTTGCATCAACCGCGAAGCTTTTAAGACACCTAGAGCAGAATGAGACACAGGGTTGAGAACAGGAAGAGCAGCGTGTCTTCGTGGGGCTTGTATGCTGCTTTGGTTTCGCCCGCCGTTCTTGCTCTGGTAAACTGCATGAGAGAAGATATCTTAATTTGTACGAGTTGATGTGCTCCGCGAGCTTTTCAGCCGTCTTGAACTACAATTTGCATGCCTATTAGCACTTCGAAGCTCGGATTGTAGAAAGAAAAACATACATCTTCATGTTCAGACTTTGAGGCTTCACCCTTTTTCGGTCTCTTGTATTCCAAATGACCAGGGTCTCCAAAAACCCCATTCTCCGTCAAGATTTTCAATAAACGTCTGCGCTCTTCCGGTTCCAGCTGTTGAACAAATGGCTTGAGATCAGTGAAAGCAGTGGTAGCAGTTCCATATTGTTTCAAGTATTTCAGAATAATCGAGAGTCGATCTTGAGAAGAGTCTGAACCCAGAGCGAAGGAGTTGGTGTTCGCGAAAGAGATTTTGACCCAAGCTAATGAGGCGTTTCGCTTCCAACTCTTATCGATTTCACACTTTTGATCTTGATGGGCTTCTACTTCGGCCAACACTGCTTCTCTATACCTATGAACTGTTACTGTGATTGTGAGGCAAAGATTATGGAACGAAACTTACTCGTGGCCTTGTAATTCAATTGCAGAGCATATGAAAGAATCCCAAACAAGCCAATCACAGAATCCGGTTTCTGAGAGTTGACCAGACCCATCTTTTGTGCGTGCTCGCTTGAGTAAAGCTTGGGTGGTATCAAACAACTCTTGCCAGTTTCTCACCTCGCCAAGCAAAATTAACTTGAACCTCCACAACTGCCACTCACTTTTCGCAATGGCCGATTCCGGACCTAAAGAAGGATCCTGGAGATACTCTAATCGCTGCTCTGGTTTCCCGAGAGTCTCCGTAATCCTATGCAAGAGGAGCAATTCCTGGGGTGTATGAATAGAGCGGAGCGGAAGTTGCTTCGGATCCTGCCAAAAAGAGTTAATCTTACCCGATAAAGACCTGTGGGTATTCTATTTGCTTACTGGGGCTGTTTTGGTTGCAGTTGCCAGCTTTTGAATTTGTGCAAATGCTAATGTGCCCCATAATTTTCGTTGCTTTTCTGGGTATGAAGAAGAGACCTATCGGCTGTTAATGACGTGTCGAATGGGGAGGCTTGCCAGATTTACACTGTAGAGAAACATGGTGGCAATATTCCAGAAGATGTATGCATGATTGCCCGGGAAGCTTTTCTCCAAGCTGTTGGATATCTGAACAACCACATTAGCTACGTCGTTTCTAATGATACCATGCCATGCTCGAGTTGCATTCCTGAGTCCGATGAGCGGGGTTTCAACACACCTGCCGTGCATGATCTAAATCATTCTTTTCAAGACATGCTTCGAGACAGCTCTTGCTCAGATCTTCATTTTTGGGAAGTGCTTTCACACACTGCCATCGAACCTCACCGATTATCCGGATCCAGTCATCTCGAGGCCTAAATTCTCCCAACGCTTCTTCATAAAGCTCGATAGCTTCAAGGTCCGTGAGTGGCTGTTTTCGTTTTGGCAACTCCTCCAAGTGAGCAAGAACAGCAGTCTGCTCGGACGCCAGCGGTGATCTTGCTCGAATAAAAATCTTAAGAGCCTATTGCATCGTGTCAGCAGCATTTCAATCACGTGACGAGAAATTCTGCACAGGGCGGGCAACGAGTGGTATCTGGTGATAGGAAGAGAGACTCACTTCTAGGTAATCGGTGGATTTTTTTGCAAGACGCTTGTCGACTAGCTTGAGTGCCTGTTTGTAATTACTAGCCTCAATAGCATTCCAAATCGGGGCATCGTGACGATCCCTGATCATCTGGTCCGACATTTTGCGCCCACTTCTGTTCAGTGCCAGTTCATGCGGCGTGAACTCAAAAGCCAACTTATCTGGATGTTGGATGCCGGCGCGCCCGGGCTTGAGGGTGAACCGTTGTGGCTGGTGTATAAGTGTGTGGTAGATAAATTTGTTTGTGAGTGAAGAGGTACAGTATTTAGCTTCCAAGCGAGGAAAATTAATGGCCGATTCGCCGAGAGACGTGCACTAGCCACAAAATAACCAGGGAATGTTTATGAAGACCATATATTAATACCTTCTCGCGAGACTTTAAGTTCTGCGATCTCGGCTTGTAAATATCTATCTTTTAGTGAATGTAAAGTGTCCTTGGAATATTAGTTGATGGAATGTATTCTTAGCGGCATTTCCTCGGTTGGCATCATTCATATCCATAAAATGATTTTGTAAAGAAACATTCTACTCTTTGTGGAGTATCAGGTAATCAGAGATTAGGAGACTTGGTTATCTCAATCGTTCTCGCGCCGTCCATACCTCGTTATATTTATCCTTGACATTCCAAACAATCTTAAACAATCAAGCAGTGAACGTTGATGGGCACTCTAACCCCATAGACAATTCATTGTATTTTGCCTACATATGATTTAATCATTTTCTGTATTCTTCCAATTTCGATTTCACATGCCAGAATTGAGATATTTCAATGTCGACGCTGATTCGGAATATATTTTCACCCATACAACCTTTGCAGAGAGGGCTAGCCAGACTCCCGACACCATTGATAACGATGACTCCTTTGAAGAGCAGTTTTCCCATACCAGTACAAAGAATACATGTTTTACACTCGAGCTTCCACCAACCTCACTGCAGTATTTTCCCCGGAACGGCTACTAATCATGAGAACCACCCTTTTGACTTTCTGGCTTCCTTTCGATCTGCAATCTGAAGGGATACGTTAGTGATAATCCACGATAGGGCCTCAACACTAGCGGTGTGCCAAACAGAGAACGGATACTAGTTCCGCCATGTGAACCGTTTATACCCAATGGCAATCTCAAAACAGGCGGTCAAAACCCAAAGCACTTTCCAATTGGAAGAAAGGATGAACATATGATAATCATACCACCAATCATCACAATATAACGGAAAATATTACTTACCCATTGTTTCTTGCAATCTCGATATGCCCTAGAAATTGTATCAGCAAATGAATCAAATTGACTAGTAGCCCAACTCCGTGTAATCCGAAAAGCCGGTAATAGATAAGACCAACAACTCAGACACCACAACGACAACCCTCGTGAAGCCAAACTTGGGGAATCCTTGCGACATGAGAAAGATGAATGTGACTCCAAGATACAACCTCAATTAAGCGCCATACATTTGAGTATAAGAAAAATGCGTTCTTATCGCCACTTGACAGAAAGCCCCAGTCATCCCAAGGGCCTCCAGAAGTCCAAGAAAGTAAAAAAGAAGAGAGAGATCGAGGAAATGGATAGAGGGGGGTATTCTAGTAAGACGGAAGAAACTCACGTAAAGTAATCAGCACACATCTGTCTATCACCTCCATTTCGATGCAAACATTTTAGACTCCTATCCGCCGCCTCCTGACATGGATCGTAATATTCGGAGAGCCGTTTACTATCATAATATCAGCTTTGCATCCCCAAACAAAACACAAAGTTCCACCGCCGTCACAACCAGGAGAACGGTAGTAGGATTGATAGAACGGAGACGAATGCCGAACCTAACCTAGT
This sequence comes from Hymenoscyphus fructigenus, assembly GCA_001414455.1. Classification (NCBI taxonomy): domain Eukaryota; kingdom Fungi; phylum Ascomycota; class Leotiomycetes; order Helotiales; family Helotiaceae; genus Hymenoscyphus; species Hymenoscyphus fructigenus. Next base: position 180,089 of record LKUV01000004.1, on the reverse strand, counting down.
GGGCAAGAATTTTGGAAAGCAGGTTAAAAACGAGATTTACCTTTCAAATTTCTCACTGGTCTTCTTATCCCAAGGGCCTTCACCTTCTTGAGACATGGCTATTGGTGTTATACGGGCTTCTGAGGTAGCAGCGGCCTGGCTGATGAGACCAAACAATGTTCATGAGAAAGAAGTCCGAGAAGTGTCGCTTCTGCTAGCGCAACGGCAACTTATCGGAGCGGAGCTGGCGAGGCCGTTGGCCGGGGTCATGAACCTTGATTTTGTTATCGATAAGGCCAGCCGAAATTCTCCATATATATTTCAGTCAACACCATCTCCACACCACCTGCTTTGCTATGAATGGCTAGAATCTATACAACTACAGTGTTGAATTTCTAGAGCAGCTGCCGAGATTCCGCCTAAACATTCATCAGGGGAATGTTTTTAGAGTTCTCCTTGTGCTCACAACCCAATCGCCTTATCTATTTCTCGTCCATCTAACACGAATTCAAATAAGCGCTAAGGTTCGCGTAGATATATTGTTTACAGAGTAGCACAATACATATATTTCCGACTGTGTCTGTTACAGTAACACCATCCACCCCTTTCTCCCAAGGATCGCACTATGTTACCTAGAGCCCAACCGCAACGGCCTAACATCCACCCAAACAACAAACATACGATAGTTTCACTTCAAAATCGCTGGCCTCGTCCATCGACGACGTCTCAAGATGGTTATGAATAAGCACCTCATGCGTCCGTTAACGGCATATGCATTGCAGCGGGCCATAAGCGAGGCCAATTTCTAGGTCGCTGCGCTCTTTATCATCTAGTCTTCCGTATCGGGTCATCAAATCCAGCTCTTCGATAACTCCCCCGCTTGGGTCAGTGTAGAATACATTAGCCCTCCACACCTTGGAACTCTTCCCCTCCACTCTTGCTCTTACGTGTCTCCACAACCAAGGCCTGATATGTGCACTTTGGTAATATGTACTGTAGGTGGTCATGGGAAGTCCAGGAATGTCGACTAATGTCATTGTTAGTCGCGGAGCAAGCGTTCCACTTGAACTGTGGCTAATTTTGGTCCGGGAAGACCCCCCTGATTGGCATGTCGTTCATGACAAGCGCTGGAACATTGCACTTGCTCGACCCATTCCATGCTTTCATCCTCCCCGACACTATATCCCTTTTGAGAAACGCTTTCCATACAGCATCTCGGCCATGGAATTTGCTGCATGTCCATCCGAGCATCCCAGTTCAGCTTGCTTGAAAGTTCCGAGTTCTCGACCATGTTCCCAATGATACTCCAGCTACAAGGGTAATTGGGCGCATTGTTTTGATGATAAGGTTGATGCGAGAGAAATGAGTGCGTGTCAAGTATCGTGAGACCTTCTGATCCATCTTTCGGCTCTTGCGTGGTATGGGAACTGTAGATTGATCCATCAAAAAAGGTGTGGAGGGACTCTACCAGGGCAGGCAGGATCGAAGAGTCGAGGACGTGCAAGAATTACGGCTGATCGACCGGTAGCGCATTACCTAGGTTGGACTGGGTCATTGTCGATTTATCTGGCCCTGAGAGTGTCCATGAGAAAGAGTGTGGAGGCCGGATCCAAGAAGCATCAGATATAAAGTAAGGAAACAGTCATCCAAGTCGCAACAACAACCAACATCTCCACCAACAACCAACATCTCTACCAACATAGGAATCATCATATCTTGATACAATCCAACACCATTCCATAACCCACTCCCTTCCTCAGTTCATAAACAAGCTTGGATTTGCCCAACATATCAATCACTGTATCTTTGATACAAGATTTATAAAAGGGACCTCGACCCTCCACAGACCTTTTGTTTACTCCATCTTCAAAACTCCAAAGACACTTGGCTTCAATATCTATACGCTTGTGTAGAAAGACAACTTATCATCACAAATCGTAAGTGCAAGCTCAAATTGTTCTCCAAGGAAGCTAGTGCGAGCCTGTCATCCCCACGAAGTGATGATATCATCTTGATATCATGGTTCTGCCAACACTGCTGGCAAAACATACACTTCGTGAAGACAAACAAGCCTCTATCCCCAGTCCGCAGACTAGTCCTCGTTACTTCGAAACTGCTTTCAAACATTTTCAACCCTAAGCAAAAAGGATTTGAGCCCTGCTCCGCGGCAGCGTTCAAATGATCTTTGGGTTTTCAATGATCTCTTTTCCCAACAGAAGTATAAAAAGCAATAAGCAAGACAATGATCTGACAACAGATATAGCAGATATACCCAACCTACAATATAACAAGATGGCGACTCCCGATGTGTTTGGCCATGGTACACCAGAGCGGTTTTACTCCAAGACAATCAACTCTCCTCGACTCAACCCCTCCACCAAAGAAACACAAGAAAGTCTCAAGCGTTCATTTGCGAAATATTTGGCGTCGGACAATGCTACAGCTTTTGGAAAGCTTTTCAGCCCAGGCAAGCATCTCGCTTACGAGGAACCAAAACACATCCATACCATGGAAGAAATTGGGTATCCTGCCAGCAACGGAATCTCTCCTGTAGCAGTCTCCGAGCCATTCCAGCTCTTTAGCGAGGAAGCTGTGAACATCATGAGGAGCGAGATCCTGGACGAAGAGGTGCAGGAGAAGTATTCTTTCACATCTGATATTGCTCCCCGACAGATCCGAGGATATGCCCCAAAGTGAGTTCCGCATTTCTCGCTCAACAAGCGTGAGCCATATGCTAACGACTCTAGACATGGGAAGTTCATCTTTGAGGCATGGAAACACCCTGAAACTCTTGCCATGATATCCAAGATCGCTGGAGTTGACCTTGTCCCAGTCATGGACTATGAGATTGGACACGTCAACATGTCCCTTCCTGGCAAGAAGAACGATTATGATAGCAAGCTCATGATATCTGAAGAAGACGATGAGCCCATTGTCGGATGGCACCGAGACAGTTATCCCTTCGTCTGCGTTTTGATGATGAGCGATACAGATGGCATGATTGGTGGCGAGACAGCTTTGAGAACCGGTGACGGCGAGATCAAGAAAATCCGCGGTCCAAAAAAGGTATGAAAGCATATCAACCAGACCGTGATCGATTCTGACATTGCTTTAGGGCTGTGGCGTGGTTCTCCAGGGCCGATATATTGACCATCAAGCGCTACGTGCATACGGGGGCCAAGAGAGAATGACGATGGTAAGCGGTTCAATTCCCCACCACACTATATGATGTTGTTGTTCCAAATCGAACTTTTATTAACCCAAGTGTTTTAGGTCACTTCTTTCCGCCCACGTTCAGCTGGTGTGCGAAACGATTCCGTTCTGACGACTGTTCGTCCCATCTCGAACCTTTCAGATCTCTATGGCCAAACCATGGAATACGAGCTTGAAAACTGCGAGGCCCGAATTCGAGACATGTTGAAGCACATTCGTGACTCGATGAAAGCTGGCGCAACGGACGTCAAGGCGATTAAAACATTCCTCGACTTTGAGATCAAGACCATGAATCATCTCAAGACCGAAATTGTAGATGAGACGTTTGTGCAAAAGGGACATCTTGCTGAGGTTTGTGCTGACGCCGCCAAACGCAAACGTACTGAGTAGACGGATATCTGGCGCTGTGGATGATCTGCACAAGGCTGGAGAATTGTCGCAGTGGTGGATTGTGGTCGCTTGTGGTATGGGTAGTTTCGGAAATCGAATGTTGCTTGGGATATCATTGTTGCTTGGGTGTTGTTGCTTTGGGATACTTCATTTTATTCTGCAATGAAGGGTTCGGTCCCTCTTCACATTCTTGAACTCGTTGGCTTGTTGGACTGGAATTCATGAAGCGGTTTGAGCGTAGGATAAATAGGATAGTTTGGAAACTTTGAATTTTCGGGGTGTGGGAATTGATATTACAGCCCAAATATGCAGACCCATGCTCCTCTTGATCGTGTGATGAATTGCGTGATCCTGTTTGGCGCGCTGCGAGAAGTGGGAGATATTATGATATGTCGGGGCGGTTACTTTTCCTAATGGCTGTCATAAAATGCGTCGTGGTTGCTGCAGTCTTCGCCCGAAGAGGTTGCAAAAGAGAGGGTTGGGTTGTTCCACCTACGCACGTCAACTCCACACAATTGAATGCATTTAGTGCATTGCTACGGTAGCCGCCATTTCTCAATTTTGCTTGCCCCAGCCCGCAATTTTTTGCTCGAAATCTCCAGGGGGTGCAGGAATTCGCAACTGACCAAGAGTGCGGAGTAGAATATTGCTGTCTGCTTCCCCGATTGTTGGACTAAGACTCGGATCAATTCTCCTAAACGACTAGAATAATTAGATTTAAATTAACTTCATTCTCCTAGAGGTTTTGGGACAATTGAAGAGATGAAATAGTCACGAATTTCAGCAACCCCCGATGGCCCATGAGCTACCTAGCACCTACAAGTACCCGTACACTAAGCTGTTGCTCGGCAATAGCAGTAATGCATTCTAAATCATGCTTTGATTTGCGAAGACCGTAGTTCTGTATATACCAGTTGTTGAGGCGGAGTTGTTGCTGGAAAGCCTCAATTAGAAGCACTGGGATTGGAAGGACCGGAGAAGTGTAGCAGAATTAGCTTAAGGTATAGCTATACGGAAGTAGAGACTCGACTGGGTCATACAGACTCGTACTCGATCTCCGTGAGCGGGGTTGGGCGTAGTTGGGTATGTTCGCATCTATTGGCGCTGGAGAGGCCGACGAGCTGGTGCTATACAGAGGATGTCGCCAGTTTCCTGGGGGGCATAACCGTGTTCTATTGTTGAGTCTGGACGTTGTATGAGAAAATTCCACAATGGAGGACTAAAATTGTCAAGTATCAAGTATTTTCGTTGAGGTTAGGGAACTAATAACTATTGTTGTGAGGTTGTAACATTGTTCTCTACCAGCGCCGCTTTATCGAGGTAACATGCACGTGACTTAGCGCACTGCAGCCCGGCCAAAAGTGCCAAGCATATCTACAATTCCCAGCCGTGCAGCCTGATGGCATTCTTTGATTTCACTACCAGGGCGACTAAACATCCCACCGGTTTCTCAAAGCACCGCATTACGAAATTTACGCTTCTCCCACGAATTACATCTCTTCCCGATACCACAACAACTTCTCAGTGGTCTTTTGCAAGTCCGAATCAGAGGTATCGATCGCACACCTTTGGGCTGGGCCCCCGCCCTCAAACGCAAGCCCGCCAAACTGTAACCCGACTTCACCTTCATACGAGATATACACCTTCGATACAACATGAGCTCGTCAATTATACAAAAGCCCCCAATTGTGGCAGAGACAAAGGGCACCTTGATCAAGGCATCTGCTCCAGAGTTGACGCCCTCTGCCTCCACCAAACCGACAGAGCCGGATCTTGCTACTGTTTTCCAATCCGACCTCACAAATATCAAAAGCTTGGTTACTTGTTCGATCTGTGATCAATTGCTCTATGAGCCCTGGACTTTAGCCTGCGGACACACCTATTGTTATACTGTTAGTTGCATCATCTATCTGATTTTGTGAAATATGCTAACCAAGTCCGCAGTGCCTGTGCAATTGGTTCGTGCCAAATAAACGCAAGAAGACCTGTCCAGAATGCCGGACCAGAGTTAAACAAATTCCAGCTCCTTCTTTTCTGGTGAGTAGCCTACTATTTATATATCCGCTCCACAGTAGCTAATGAGATGCACAGGTTAAACAACTAGTCGAGATATTCATAAAGCGCAAGGAACTTATGCCATCAGATGAGACAGTTGAACAACACACAAAACGGCGAGCCGACGAAATTGCAGAGGTGGAGAAGGACAAGAGCAAGCCTGCTGGTCTTTTCAAAAGCACATTCGCAAATCCGTTGGGAGAACTATACAGAGATGATGCGGATGGCGGAGTTATAAGATGCCGTAATTGTAATAATGAGCATGAGGGAGGCCCAGCTTGCCAATACTGTGGCACTGAACTGGATGAGGAAGGATATGACTTCAGCGATGACGATGTTTATCTTTACGATGAGGCAGACCTAGATGAACTGGATTCTCTTGATCTGGAGCATGAAGTTAACGCTGATTTCGCTGCGGTTCATGGTCATGCTCTAGGATTTGCATGGGCAAATTTCCATCATCATTTCATGGATATGCATGCCCAAGACGACGAGGATGAAACCGGATCCTCACGAACGTCGAATTCGGATAACGATGACGGTAGCTCATTAGATGGCTTTGTTACCAACGATGATGGCGAGGAAGAGGAAGAGGAGGATGAAGAGCCGGTGCGTGCAGCTGGTAGGCGATCAAATAACAGATCAAGCCAACAGTCGCGAGTAATCGAGATATCTGATGATGATGACGAGGATTCCGATGAGGGAGGCGTAGTGTCAAATCGCATACCCAGGCACAGGCCAATAGTTCTTGGAAGCTCCAGTCCTGCGACTCCCTCTGTTATTTCTGTTACCGACAATGATACAACCGATTCGGATGGCGGAGAAACAAATAGTGAGATGCTTAGAAGATCTGGCTGGAGCCCATTAGATCAGGGTAATGACAGCGATGCCGAAGAACAAATGGAACAATTCCAATTCCGCCCTGGATATGAATTTGGAGAAGAAGGCCAGGATTCAGAAGACAACAGTGATACTGAGACGATGGTGGGCAACGGAGCTTCTGATGATGAAGAGGATAATCGATCCCGCAGCAGTGCATCCCAAACCCCAACGTATGGTGGTGGCTACGAGCCATACATGATGCCGCACGAACACCTCATTGCCAACTACCAGTACTCAAGCGCGAGCGAGGCGGACGACGATGATTCTGTTGCAGGATTTTCAAGTGCTTGTGATCAAGATGGCGATACAGAAATGAGTGTATCTCCAAGAGCAAGCCGTAGTGTAAGTGTTACACACGACCGCGCCGTTTCATTAGGCGATTCTGAAGATGAAGAATCGAGAGCAAGCCGGAGCATGAGTCGAGCAACAAGTGAAGGCGAGTATAACATGCAAGAGCTCGGTGTTGCCAACGAACTTCATGAAATCGAGGACGACTCTGAGGGCTCTGTTCGACCTCCCCCACGCCGACTCCCAAGACGCCACAATCCAAACGCTACCCGAGAGTACGATCCTCGAATTAGCATGATATTTGCTGAGCATCAGCAGAGTATGCGAGGTCAGGAACCCGGTGGACTAGATGAATTGGACAATGAAATTCGCAGAATGGAGCCAGGTCCAAGATCAAGACGCATGACGGCATATAGACAACAACCACAACGCCGATTCGATCCACTTAGAGCTTCTCGTTCTCCTTCCGCAACTCGCGTCGTTGCGTCTTCCAATAGAGCTTCCAGAGCTAGTCGGAGGGTGCCCCGATACTACCAATTCGACCCTAACCATCCAGAACGTTCGTGATGAGCCAGCATTTAGGCCGGGGGTTTTTCTTTTCTTTTTTAAATGTATACATGCGTGGTGTTTGGGGTCTCGATTGCCTTTGGAGAAAATTTGATATTGCACTTCAGCGTTAAGGGAGGAAAGGGATACCTGGCCACAAGTTGCCCGTATTCTGGGGGCGTTTCTTTGAGACGTATGTATTCATACAGTAGGGGGTCGTTAGACTAGAATCCAAATAAATGAGGTTCAGCGTTCATGAACAATGTCAATTTTACTGATGGTGATAATACGTGCCGTACCAAAAATCTAGCTATTGTTGCCAACACTCATCAGCCCCTAGTGTCCTGTTTTGGGGGTATGTTTGAAAAAGGTCAGTATGGCCTTGTTCAATCCCCAGTTCCAAGTAAATTCACATTTCTTAGAAGTTTGCCACAATAAGGATTCAGAAATTTCCATTTATACAATTGAAGAATACACACACCATCTTCTCCTCTCTTCATCCTTTCCGGCTCAAACATCTACTGAGCAGTCAAAGTAAAAGCGACATCTCCAGCAGGAGTGGCACCCCCAACACAAGTAGAAGAGAAAGAACCCGTAGGACAAGTAGCTCTAGCAGCTCTAATACACCCCTCCCATCGACCCTTGGAAACATTAATGGTAGAACCCGAATCTGTTGCATCGAGTGTGAATTTTGCTGTTCCCGAAGCTCCGACTGTTGATGCTGGGTTACCACCGCATTTTGTGATTGCTCCCGCTATTCCTCCGCAGATTGCTAGCGTGGCGACATTCATGTCGTGGGTGTCGATGTTGCTGGGGGGTGTTAGTTTGAGAGCAAGAGAGGTGTTAGAGGGGAAGGGGAGGATGAACATACTCGGTTTTATCGGTACATGTTGTTCCTGAGACCGCAGCGGGGTTTACGCTTGTGCTTGCGCGGATTTTGAGGATCTCGACGGTGGAGAGGTTTACAGAGATAGCCGAGACGGTTGCTGAGATGGTGAGGAGAGCGAGGAAGGATGTTGGGTTGTACATGGTGACTTTTGTTGGTTTTTTTGGTGGTACTTGGAAAAAGTTGTTGAAGTCGTTTATTGAATAAAGGGTTAAAGTAAATAAATAAGGGTATATATAATAAGAATTGAGGTTTTAATTATTAAAAAAAAACGAATGAAGTGATCACAGATCTACCAGTGAATGAAAACAATAAAGGATGAAAGAGCAGAAAATAGAGATCAGATAGAGAAATGGCTGGTTATGTACTTTCGTCCCTTTTCTCGTACTCGTCTCGTACCTGAGCTTTCATCTCATGAAGACTGTTTCGAGGCACATGATTATCGGACGATCATACACCCCAACCAGCGGTTGACCGTCCCACCTCGTCTCCAACAACTAGATTGGAAAATATTACGGATGAGGATGCTGAAATAGGGTTAATCGAGACCGGTTTCATGTTTGTAGCCGAGGATCCGAAACTAAACGAGGGGTTGCCAAAACCAAAACGTGCAGCACCAGCCGGAAAATATGGGGAATGGAGTGGGACAGGGGTATGTGCTTGGTTGGAAATGTGAGCGAGCTATCCTTGGAAGGCTGGTTAAAGTTACATCCATGGCGCTTCGGGCTTGTTGAGAGTTCCTTTCCTTTTTGAGATGGAAACCTTTAGATTGCCTTTTTTCCACAATATCGTAAGAGACAAAATCTAGAAATTGCTCTTGCTTGGAGTCAATACTGACAAAAGAACTCAAAGTCACCTCGAATTTCCCGGAGGAAAAGTCAACCCTCCGTCAAATTTGAGCTGTAACAATTCCATGAATCGCAGTAGTCTCATGCAGAGCCAGCCTTGTCCACAGCTTTTGAAAATTCCGTATTGAATGTTCGATAACTGAGTTTCGTGATAATTGAGCTTCCGTCAATATTGACAGTGGTTCCTTGATCCTCACTTGATCTATTCCTCCCCTATTACTATCTTCAAAAACCCCGGAACCGGCTCACTCCCCTCCATCTTTTCCGAAAACCCAATACTATCTTCCCTCACGCCGTAACAAAATCCATTTTTCCAATATCTTTTAGTCGGCACAGATGCTTCGATTCTCATCTTTTCCATTCTTTCTCTCTGCTCTTTACTCACGCACAGCACAGAGTCTAGTGGCTTCAAGCCAGGCTCTTTCAGTACTGCCAACGCGGCAAGTCCAAGATATGAATGATATATATCTGGTGGATTTCCGGGGTATTTTCCGAAGCCGCCGATTTGATGTTGGGTTTGTTCGAAGAGGAATCGGCGGATGGCGGTGGTGTCTAGTAGTTTTAGGTGTTCTTCTCCTAGTATCTGAGTTTTGTGTCAGTAAATTTTGAGAGTGAGAGGAAAGGGAGTGTACATTTAGCGATGCTATTACCCAGAAAGCATAGCAGGTGTCGACATTTTTGTTACAGCGGCCGTTGAAGCCTACAAAGTCTTCCTCTTGAGTTGAAGGGCCTGTGTCTTCTTCGGGATGCTCAGATTCTTCCTCGTCATCCGATGCGTCTTCTTCTCTGAACCCTACTTGTCTTGAGACAAGCCATCGAATTGTTGCCGGTGGATCTGTAAGTCCAGGCGATAAGTTTGGGCCATCTGTCGAAGTGGAAGTAGAATTTGGCAGATGATTCAAGTGTGCCAAGGAAGCAATAGCACAATAAGCATACCCAGCTTCAACAAAGTTAGACAGGCACTTCAAAAGATAGCAAACAACTTACCATGCGCTTCATGGGACGAACTCTCGGAGATACCTCCATCATACGTCTACAGAAATCAATTTACATTCATCTAACAAAGAGAACTCTCGACCTACCTGTCCAGCCCTCAAATGCCCCACTAACGCTTCCACATTTATATCCTCAATTCCTTCTATTGGCCCTTCCAGGTCACCTCTCAGCATCCATCTAACGTTTGTCAAAACATAACAATGCCTCATATCATGACCTCCTTCAATGTTCCCATCTCTTGTAACTAGTTCCCCGAAACTCCCATCCTTTCTCTGGAGCCTATTCAACCACCTCAGACATTTAGCCCTCTCCACGCCCTCTAGCCCTCCCACAAACCCTAGACACGATATCGCAAAATATGTAGCCGGTAAATTCGCAGGGTCCATAGGCTCTTCCTCTCCGTAGAAGGCGTCGGGGTATCTATGATTGGGACTCCCGCAGAAACCGCCGTGGGGATGCTGGCATTTCAGTATCCATTCGCGCATGGAAGCTCGTTTGGCAGGAGTAAAGGTATCTGCGCCGGCGGAGAGGAGGTCTAGAGCGGAGAGTATGAAGAACGCGAGGGTCATGCGAGAGGAGTCGGTTGAGGTGTATGGATTTGGGAGAAGGCTGAGGAGACATCGTTTCCAGTATTTGATGTGTTGGGGGATGTCGAGATGTGGTTCTTTTGTTTCTGGCATGTTGTGTTAGTCCTGATTTGCAGTTTGTAGAAAAGTTGGGATTTTTATTTGAAGCTATCGCGAACTCAACTTGCTGCTGCCTCCATCACTCGGTCCCACCAATCAATTCCCTGACAGCGCGACGGAAGAACAAAAACGCCTAATCGACTTAAGCTTTGAAACAGTCGAACCCTTCTGACGCGTTGCACCCCTGCCAGGAAATCATCTCGTTGTCTTCGTGACTTATTTTCATCCAAACGCTTCCTCAACACCCTCCATGCGACAAAACCCACACTCGTTTCCACCCTCACTCCACCACTTCTAACTTCCTCCCGAATAATAGCTCCAGTCGAGACCAGCAAGCAACCGCCAACATGGGCCTAATTTCTGCAAAGACAATCATCACCTCCCTCTCCCTCTTCCACATCACACTTGCCTACTTCTTCTTCGTAAACCCAAATGTCATCGCAGACCAAAGCACAGTTTTTATCATAGGGGAGGCCATGGGGATGGTAAATCTTACTACTTATAACCAGCCAAAATAAAGCTAACCAAAAACCAATAGCCTCACGCGCGATCCTTCGAAGTCTCCTCTCCCCCATTAGCCTTCCTCGCAGCAATATTCTTCTACATAGGTCTAAGTGATCTAGTAGCCTGTTCAATGCAAGAAGAAATCTACGTCTTCTACTGGGGTTCCCAAGGTCCTTCCTCTTTCCCCCTCCTTCCCTCTGCTTCCGAATTCCACTAACTAAATGGAATAGCACCAACACGACTCCTAGTTCTTCTCGGTCTTACGATTTACTCCTATACCTTTTCGTCGAACTCCCCACTTTATGCGAGTAGCACATACACACCTGGCTGGGGCGAGGGATTGAAGAACCGCGTTTTCTTTACCTGGGCATTTTTGGAGGTTGTGACTTGGTTTTGGGTTTGGGTTACTTTGAGGGAGGAGAGGAGTGAGTGGGCGAGGAGGATTGCTATGGCTAGGGCGGAGGAGGAGGATAGGTTGTAGATTGTTTTTATGGGAAATTATGGGGAGCGGGGTGGGAATGTTGCAATTCCAGATAATGGCATACTTTTTGGAGTTTGAATTGCAGGAGGTAAAAATCCGTGTCTTTGCTGTTGGGCTCTGGCCTAAGTTGGCTGTCGCAGGGTAGGTACCCGGGACGACGTTGAGGACTTGGGCAAGATACAGACTCGATTTGTGTTCAAGGTGATGAGGAAGGAGCCTCCAGCTGGGCACCGCAAGGGTATGTCTTGTCGAGAGGCCGACTCTGAGGAAGGAGCGATGTTGACGACACCACCACTATAACCCCCTCCCGGATGCACTGTTTTTTCCCACACCCTTCCTCACTTCGACCTCCTGCTCAACCCGGCGTCGAGCTAAGGAATGATGCCCACTACCCTAAGCGTTGATAGCTCGCTATGTACATGATGGTCTTCCTCCCTTCCTACACCTAAGGCGCGCGAAGATAGAGGTACGGCTTTCTTGGTGAAAAAGGGGAGTATTTGTGTTCAAGCTTCATAGCATTCCCACCAGGTGTACAGCTGGTGTAGAGTTAAACCTCCTACAAGACTTACAGATTCTATTTGATTTATGCTTAAATGCTAGATTATTTGCTTTGTATTCTCTCTGTTACTGCTGTTGTTGTCATAGTTAGATTATAGAGCAGGGCCTTGAGAGTGACGTTACAAGGTTTTCTCCTCTTCTCTCACATACTATTCTTGTGCCTCTGTGTAATGATGGTATATGGTCTTTTGCTTGTGCCATTTACTACTAAACAGGGAGTTTTCTATTTATCGAGATATTTACTGCCGCTTTTATCGTCCATGGAGAAATTCACACTCGGGAAGAATAGTAGCTTACTCGTACACTCGTACTTCCCAAACTATTGACGATGACGGATTGAATTGACGTGGACAATATCTCCCTATCTGTAAACGTGTACAGGTGGAGTAGGAAGGGCAAGAAGAACCTGGAAATTGACCGAAAGAACAAATCAAACTATCCAGAAATAAACATGACCTGAAGTACTTGCCCAAAGTACCGTATAATTTCATGAGAGTGGATATGGGTCTAGCCCAACATGGTAGGTCACGTGATCATGTACAGGGGAAGTAAACGGTAAACAAATGAGTAATGTGATATGTGGAGGCCGTGTTGGTCATGTGACCTTTCGTCTGATCTAAGGAAGCCTTCATCTGCTATTATAAATCAATCAGGAATTGATTAATTCTAGTAGATAGAGTTAACAGAGTTAACAGAGTCTATGTAATATTAGAGTTTAAGAGCTTCTATAAAACAAGGCTTCTTCTATACCTCTAAGAAGAAGTAGAGATTAGTTCTATACTAAATCTAATACTTGTTTACTCTTATATAAGATTTAATTTAACTTATTGCCTACTATCTACCTTACAAGTAAACAGGAAACCCTGTATTATTCTATAACCTAATTTTAGTGCTACAGCTATGTCTTAGCTCTAATTTATATATTTCAAGGCTTCTAAGACTTCTAGTATCTTTCTTTTCTAAATTTCGTCTAATATTCAAAGTCTAAAACCTAATATATTTAAATTCCAGCTCTCTATACTATAAAACACTTTATAACTCAAGCTAATTTATACTCTTACTAGTATTATAAAGCTAGAAACTACTAAAAAAGCTAGATAACTAATTAAATTAATTAAAAAGAGAAAGATTAATTAGAAAGAGCTAGAAAATATTACTAAAAAAGTAAAACTATTTAGAACTAAGCGTCTGTTTAGATTAGATTATTTAAGAGATTATTTAAATTTTTACTAAAGAATCTCTAAATTTAAATATATTTATATTATAAATTATATATTAGTATATAACAAGTAAAGTCTAGGTAATAACCTAATAGAACAAGTATACTACTCTAGAATAGAGACACCTAAGACCTAGATAGTAGAAAGAGATTAGTTAGCTAATTCTAGGGATTTCATTTATAGTTACGTAATAGAGTCTCTTGTTTGTTCAGGAACTCCTGTAAGAGACTCTAAACAGGTTAGAGTTCTCTTAAACAGGACTTTATAGAATAGAGTTCTCTTAGTTAGTACTCTATAAAGAAATAAGACTTCTTGTAGAAATAAAGGTTCTATATATAACTAGCACGTCTACTATTAGATAGAGGCTTTATACTTAACTTTGCTTTAGTATTTAATATATCTTGTTTTAATATCTTAAGTTTAAGTAACAAGTTTACCTTTAAGTAAATACTCTAGTAACTCTTACTTTCTACTGTAACTAAACTAACAAAGACCTAGTTACACTTATTAGACCTGTGAGTTTGTAATTTATTATACTTTAAGCATCTGCTTAGAAGTAAACTACTATAATATTAGCTATATCTTCTACTCTAAAAGTTGTGCTAAAAGCAGCTGTTACTCTAGCTGTTGTAATAGTACTAACTGTTACTACTCTCTAAGAGAAAGTAAAACTACTAATCCTAAAACTATTTAATAGTTTACTAGAGAAACTTATAGAGTTTCTTATAAAAGCCTCTCTCTACTTAAACTTTTATATAGTATAATTCATAAGCGAAACTAACTAAGTTATATAGCTTACTACCTGACTCAAGAGAGCAGCCTATAACTAGATAGAACTACACCTTAAAGACTTCTAGAAGAACAAGACACCTAAGAGAAAGATATTAAAAATTATATCTAAAGTTATAAAGAAACTGTTCTAGGACGTAAAGAGATTTAAAGAAGAGCTTAATTAAGTATTTATAGATGTTGATTTAAAAAAGAAATCTATATAAGTATTATATAATCTCTAACAGAAGAACTCTATAGCTAAGTATACTTTATACTTCTAGTAATGTATAGTATAACTGAACTAGAACAACAAAGCTCTCTAGAAACAATTCTATAGAGAATTAAAGAATAATGTTAAGAATAAATTAGCAAGAGACAACCTACTAACCTTACTTAATAAATTAATTAATAACTTAATCAAGATTAATAACTAGAACTACAAACAAAGGCTTAAAAGAAAAGAAAGTTATAGACATTAAGTAAATTATAGAGAAAAGAACTATAGAGATCTCATAGAACTAGATGCTACAAACAGAACCTAGCTAAAGATAAAGGCAGGTAAGTAGAGTAAACTTTTCTAAGAAGAAAGAAACTACTAATGTAAGCAGAATTTATGTTACTTATATAGCAAAACCAGTTATAGAGTAAGTAAATATAGCTTAAAGAAGTAACTTAATCAAGGAAAGCAAGTTAATACTACTAGCCGCAAGGAAGTAGTAGTACTTAAAGGCAGGCCGCTTACAGAGAAAGAGTTAGCTAAATACATTAGTATATAAATCAAAGAAACTAAGACAATAGACAAATTAGAGAATCTAATCCTAGAGAAATACTATAGTATATAATTAGACTCTATAGAAATCCTTCTACTTTAATAACTTATAGCACTAGTCTAAGAATCTACTAGCATAGACATTAGAGATACCTAGATATTAATATATAGTAAGAAATAAGGTTACAGATAGAAGAATCTATAGAACTCTAAGTAAACCTTTTAAACTATATAATTATACTTAGGCACATGCCTAAGGTTTAATATAAAATATATTACCTAATAGTTAGAAGAGAGCCTAATTAGTTTAATAAGTATTAGTATAATCTTATAAACAACTTTTGTAGAAAGAATGTACTTTAACCTAGCTAAAATAATTATTCCTATAAAGTACTTATTAGAATTATCTAGCTTATTAGAGGCAGGTAACTAGAAAGTAGTAAGTAAGAACCTAGAAGTAGAAGAAATATAGACATTTATTAGTACCTATATAGATAGAAGCTGTTAGATATAAATTAATAAAATCAAGCCTAACTTCTAGAGCCTATATATATTATAAGAAGACAAGCTAGTACTCTTAGATAAATATAAAGTAGTATTTGCTAAGAACTGTTAAATTACCTTTTAAAATCTCTGTTTAGAAAAAGAAACATTAGAACTTATATATAGATAGTATTCTAAGAGTAATATCTACTATTAAGATTCTAAAGGTTCTAGGTCTCAACAACCTAAGAAATGAGAATAATAGATAGTAATCTAGCTAGTCAATGAAACTAGTATATAGAAGCTAGAACAACCTCTCAGAATCACTAGATTTAAGCTAAGGTTTTTAGTAACACTACTTAAACCTAACTTAGATAAGTACTATTAGATAGGAGAAGTATATAAAGTAGTTTATTTAGACAAGGAGAAGGTAGTTTTTAGAACACTAAAAGAGCTAGACAGGCTCTTGTTTAAAATCTTTTCTATTAAGTAGTAGAAAGCTTATATAACTTTAGGAGAAAGTTAGTTATATATAACTATAACAATTAGAGAAAAGAAACTCTAAATTATAATTAATTCTAGAGCTATAAGTAACTTTATTTCTCTCTTAGCTATATAAAAGCTAAATGTCTTAGTCAAAGAAATAATACTATATAAACTTATAGTAGTTAATAAGACAGAGGTAGAATACTAAGAAGGTGTTGTTAACTAATAAACTATACCTATAAAAACATAGATTAAAGGATACTACTTAGATATATAATTTAATATTATAGATATTAGTAAGAAAGACACAATACTTAGAATGCCTTAGATTAGAGAATATAACTCTAATATTAACTAGAAGGAAAAAGAAATTTCTTTCAGCTAATATAACTATAAGTAGTTATAACTACAAGGCTGGAATAAGGTTAGTGCTACCTCTTCTAAGTTATCTAGACCCCTAGCCTAGAGTCCTCTATAGGTTAGCTAGATAGCTAATAACAAAATACCTATATAGTATAAAGAATTTTCAAAATTGTTTAATAACCTAGAAGACATATATACCTTACTAAAACATTAACTATAGAATAACAAAATAAAACTAAAAGAGAGTTATAACCTTAGGAAGCAAAGACTTTAACTATATACATAGAGTAACTTACAAGTAATAAACAAATATATTAAGGAAGGAATCAAGAAAGAATATATCTAAAAGTTAGAGTCTTCTATCTATTTAAATATACTTATAGTATATAAAAAGAATAGTCTAAATAGAAGAGTTTGCGTTAACTACTAAGAAGTTAATAATATAACAGTTAAGAACACTTATCTATTACTAACTAGCTAATACCTGTAGAACAGAATAGACTAGGTAGTTTAATATATAAAACTAGATTAGAGAAGTATCTTTAACTTAATTTAGATTAAGGAAGGTAATAAATAAAAGACTACGTTTGTCTTACTATTAGGTCTTTATAAGTATACAGTAATACTGTTTAGCTTAACAAACACACCTACTATATGTTAAAGATAGAACAATAGTATACTAGAAGATCTTCTAGAAGTAACTGTAATATATTATCTAGACAATATTCTAGTATTCTTAGAACAAGAAGAGAATTATAAGAGATATGTTAAGAAAGTCTTAAGGAGACTTATAGTAGTAGACTTCTGCCTTAAGCTATTAAAATACAAGTTTAGAGTAACTTATATAATGTTTCTAGAGTGTTTAATTACTCTAGAACAAGTAGAAGTTAATCTAGAAAAAACTAAGAACATTAAGAGTTAGCTAATACTATAAAATGTTAAGGATGTCTAGTTATTTCTAGGATTCGCTAACTTCTACTAGTAATTTATTAGAGACTATACTAAGCTAGCTAGTCCTCTAACTAGCCTAACTTAAAAAGGCATTGATTTCTAATAGACAAGAGAAGCTAAAGAAGTTTTCTAGGAAATCAAGAAATAATTTATAGAAGAACCTATTCTTTAAAGCTACAACGCTAGTAAGCTAAGTACTGTTAAGACTAATGCTTTAGATATAGTAGTAGGTACTATATATCTTTAACTAGGAAAAGAAGGTAAACTTATACTAGTAGTATACTTTTCTAAGAAAATAGATCTAGTATAGTAGAACTATAGAATATATAATAAGGAACTTCTCGCTATAGTTCTAGTACTCAAATACTAGAGAATATATCTCTAGAATATAAATCATTAAGTTACTATACTATTAGATTACAAGAACCTCTAAACATTTACTACTATATAAGAACTCTTAAATAGAAGACTTACAAGGTAGGCAGGAATTTTAGAAGGTTATAACATTATAATCTAGTATATTAGTAAAACAATAAACTCTTAAGCTAACGCTCTTAGTTAAAAGCTAGGTTATAAAGGAGATAAGGAGTATAAGAAGATTACAATCTTAAAGACTCTAGAAAATAAGGATTTAGCTCTAGCTATATATGAAATAGTAGTAACAGGAGAAGGTTCGTAGACTAGAAAGGTCTAGAGAGCCTAGGAAATAGAGTAACCAGCTCTAGCTAAATAAGAACTTATACTAAAGAACTTGTCTAATAGTAGAGGAAACTTTATTAATGTTTATAAGACAACAAATAATTAAAACAACAAAGAACAGTATATAAACAGAAAACTATATATCTCTAAATCCTATACAAAGGAGTTTGTTAAGAAATACTATACTACTCTAGTACATAGCTACTAGAGAGTTTGTTAAACCCTCTAGTAGATCAAGTAATACTACTATATTAATCACCTATTAGTAGTAGTCAAGGAAGTAATAGTAGAGTATAATACCTGTACTAGAAACAAGGCTTCCTGCTATATACCTTATAGACAGATAAGTACTACTCTAATACTACAAATACCTTAGAGATCTATATTATAGAATTTTATAGTCAAGCTACTAAAATCTAAGGACTTAATAACAGAAGTTATATATAACTCAATTCTAGTTATTGTTAAATAACTTATAAAGTATATAGTACTTATACTATATATAGAAGCAAGTATAGTAGAATACCTAGCCTATGTGTTTCTACAGGAAGTAGTTACTCTATATAGTCTACTAGAAGAAATAATCTTAGACAGAGATAAACTCTTTACCTTGAAATTCTAGACAGCTCTTATAGAACAACTAGGTACTAAAAGAAAGCTATTAACAGCTTTTTACCTACAGACAAATAGAGGAACTAAATAAATGAATTAAGTTATTAAAGTATACTTAAGATATTATATAAACTATAAGTAAGACAACTAGGTTAAACTTCTGCTACTAGTATAGTTTGCCTATAATAGTTTAATAATAGAAACTATACTTGTTATACTATTCTACGCTAACTATAGATATAAATTAGTTACTTATCAAAATCCTTTACTAAGTACTATTAATAATAACAAAGTAGGATTACAGAACTATAAACTTAGAGAATTATATAAGAAGCTTATAAAGCAGCTTTAGTTTATAGTAAAACATAATATATACTACTATAATAAACAACGTAGTTAGAAGCTAACGTTAAAAGAGAGAGATAAAGTCTATTTAGTTAGAAAAAACATTAATACTAAAAGACTAAGTAGTAAACTAGACTACAAGAAGCTTAAACTATTCAAAATCAAATATATTAAAGAACCTTTGAATTATAAACTCACGCTACTAAAAACTATAAATATCTATCTAGTATTCTATATATTCTTACTTAAACTAGTACTACTAGAGGTACTACTAGCTCTGCTTACAGAAATTCAACCTGTTAACTCTAACACAGAATATAAAGTTAAGAAGATTTTTAACTATAAGGTTGTTAGAGAACAGGTTAAGTACCTGATTAAGTAGTTAGATTACCTATACTTAGAAAATACTTAAGAACTAAAAAAAGGTCTTAACTAGTGTTTGAGAAAGCTCTAGGAGTTCTACTGCTAAAACTCAGGGCTACCTAGGCAGCCTAGTTGAAATCTGTAATATGTAGAGGTCACGAGGTCACGAGGTCATGTGACTTTTCATCTAATCTAAGGAAGTCTTTATCTGCTATTATAAATTAATTAGGAATTAAGTAGTTCTAGTAGATAGAGTTTATAGAGTTAATAGAGTTAATGTAATATTAGAGCTTAGAAGCTTCTATAAAGCGAGACTTCTCCTGTACCTCTAAGGAGAAGTAGAGATTAGTTCTGTACTAAATTAAAAAGATTTAAATTAACTTATTGCCTGCTATCTACCTTATAAGCTAATCTCTCTACACTTAATAGAGAGGTAGTATAATAAGTAAGATGTCTCTAAGACTTAGAAGACTACTTAATAAAGATGTTGCTTAGACTACTCCTAAATAAGTTATACCTAACAATAGAGAAAGCTCTTCTAACTCTATTAGCGAACTATTACAGGACTCTCACAGAGACCTTTTAGTAACTCTAATTAATAACCTCTATGTAATTGAACTAGACCTAAGTAGAGTAGAACTCAACGTCTCTTAGACTTGAGAAAACCTTCTTTGTATAGAGGTTGAAGCTCTTCGAAGACAGCAAGAGAAGGTTAACTAAATTAATTAATGTATTCTTTAGTTAGAACAGGAGAAAAGCCTTATATAAGATAATCTCTGATTTACTACTACTACAACAACATTATCTATCTACGAATTAACACTAATACCTTAGGTTGAGAACTTAATAAATCTAGAGATAGATAAAGATATTATTTAACCTAAACCTCTCTAAAACGTCCTTAAGTATAAATTAGACTAAGAGAAACTTCTTAAGGTTTAAACACTAGAAGTATATTATAGAAAGTCTCTTAAAGAGTATTAAACATTTGTATTATTATAGGAGGCGGTTTTTAAGTTCTAACTCTAGATATATAATAGACACTTCTCTAGAGTAAACACTACTACAACTACTCTTTGAGACAAACCTCACGAAACCTAGGAAGCTGTAATAAAGAAGGATCTACTAGTATACAAAATTTACTAGAACAGTTTTAAGGCTTATCTAGCTAATATAATTCTAGTATCTTAAACATACTCTTAAGAAGCCTTTAAAGAACTTTACAACCTTGAACAAGTAGACTAGGAAACAGTTCTAGAACTTTATAATAGAATAGTTGTTCTAGAATTAGACTAGGAGAAAAGACCTAAGAGTAACTATATTAAAACACTTAACGCTACACTTACTAATTACAAAACCTGTTAGACGCTTTTTGTAATTCTTTCTAGAAATAAAGTAAGTTCTATATAGAAATAGCTTGAAAAGGCTTAGAAAGCAGAATATACTACTTATCTAAATAGAAGTAAGACAAAGGCAGAAGGATCTAAAAAAGACACTTCTAGTTTAAAAGACCTCTATTCAAAGAACAATAGTTTATCTAGTTCTAAGGATTGTTATTAGTTAAAAAGCTGTTTTCAAAAAAATAAAAAGAGTAATTCTAGTAGTATTTCAGGATTATTAAGGACTAATAATAGCTAGTATAACAACTCTAACTCTAACGTTACCTGTTATACTTATAGCTAATCTAGGTATGTTTTAGGAAGCTGTAAGTGTTAGAAGTACTCTAAATAAGTATAAAAGAATCAAGAAAAAGTAAAAACCCTAGATGAATTAAGAAACCTCTAGAGAATAGTTAATACTATTTAGTAAGAGGAATGTTCTAAAACAAAGTCTTTAAAGAAGTCAGGAAAAGAGAGAGTTAAGTCCTAAACGTCGAGGATTATAGCCTAAGTAAAGAAGATATATTAAGTTATATATTAATACAAGTAACTCTAAATTAGCCTAAAACAGGTGTCTTAGTAACATATACTAGCCTTAGAGATACAGGCTCTGATTATAACTTCCTTAACAATAACTAGGCCTAAAAGAAGAGTTTTATAGCCTTAGCAAAATATAATCAAGAGTTTGTTATATTTTATAAGAGTAGATTTAAAGTACTCTAAGCCTATAATCTATAGGTGCTTGTTACTAACAATTATAGAGAAACATAGTCTTTTAACCTCTACTTCTATAAATATAAGAATAAAGGAATCTATACTCTTGTTTTTAGTTTAGAATTTTATAAATTAACTATTACTTAGTATACTAACTATACTAGAAAACAATAGACATATACTCTAGCATAGCCAGATAATATAGAAATTCTTACTCTAAAGAAGTTTAAGGAGAAGTTAAACAAGAACCTAGACACTTAGACTCAGGTCTTGTTTATAAAGAAAGAAGAATATAATTATCTTAGACAATAAGCTTTATGTGTTTGCGATAAGTATTAAGTCTCTATATATTTACAGAATAATATAGACAACCCCTTAGTAAATAGTCTAGTATATTATACTAATACTATCTAAAAAGAATTCTTAGAAGTACCTAAATACCTACAGGAAAAGAGAATAGACTTTTTAGATGTCTTTGACTTTAATAAAGCTTTGAAACTTCCTAGTCTTAGAGGTGTTAAGTATGCTATTAATATAGAGAGTACTGTTTCTTATAGACTCTTATATAATTTATTAGAGACCTAACTTAAAGCTTTGTGCTTGTATCTACAAGACACTCTCCGAAAACACTAGATTAGGCCTAGTACAAGTCTTACAGAGGTGTCTATTCTTTTTGTTTTAAAAAAAGATAGAGGCCTGTAGCTTTATATTAATTATTATAGTCTTAACAAAGTTATAATTAAAAATCGTCACTCTCTTTCTTTTATTAATAAGTCTCTTAACTAGTTAAGTAAAGTAGTTATCTTTATAAAACTAGATCTAAAAGATACTTATTATTGTGTTAGAATTCATAAAGGCTATAAATAGAAGACAGTATTTAGAACCTGTTATAGGCATTTTAAGTATCTTATAATACCTTTTAGTCTAGCAAATGTACTAGCAATATTTCAAGTATATATTAATACTGTTCTTAGTAGCCTCCTAGATGATTTCGTTGTTATTTATTTAGATAACATTCTTATTTACTTACAAAAGGAAGAAGACTACTATAATCACGTTTGCTAGGTCCTTACTAGACTACATAATAGTGATTTGTTTTACAAACTTAGCAAATACAAGTTTAACGTTAAGGAAGTTAAGTTTCTTAGCTTTATTATTAGAATAAATAGTATAAAAGTAGATTCTAAACAGATCTGTACTATTATAGAATAGCTCTAGCCTACTTTGTTCTATATAGTCTAAGTTTTTCTTAGGTTTGTAAATTTTTATTATTAGTTTATTTATTATTACTCTTTTGTAACCTTAGGCCTAATAGATCTCTTAAAAGGTATAGAACAGAGCTGTAAAACTAGCCTCTTTAATTAAACAGAGGCAGCTAAAGAAAGTTTTCAACTTTTAAAAACTACATTTATAATAACACTTGTTCTAATCTATTTCAACTCTTCTAAGTAGATTTGTATAGAAACTAATATATCTAAATTTACTATTACTAGAACTATTTCACAATAAGTAGATACTACTAATAGTATAAAACAACATTAGCATTCTATAGTATTTTAGTCCCAGAAACTTACTAGTACTAAACAAAACTATAGTATCTATAATAGAGAACTTCTTGTGATTATTATAGCCTTTAAGTATTAGAGATATTATCTTAAAGGTGCTAGGTTTATAATCAAGGTTATAACTAACTATAATAACCTCTAGTACTTTATAGAAACAAAGTACTTAGAAAGTCGTTAGGCTTACTAGGTAATATATCTTGTGATATATAATTTTTAGATTATATATTATAAAGTATAAGGTAGATAGTAGGCAATAAGTTAATTTAAATCTTTTTAATTTAGTATAGAACTAATCTCTACTTCTTCTTAGAGGTGTAGAAGAAGTCTCGCTTTATAGAAGCTTCTAAGCTCTAATATTACATTAACTCTATTAACTTCGTAAACTCTATCTACTAGAACTACTTAATTTCTAATTGATTTATAATAGCAGATAAAGACTTCCTTAGATTAGATGAAAAGTCATATAACCTTATAACCTTGTAACCTCTATATATTATATAAAGGCACCTTAAACTCTGTGGACAGACCTAGCAGAAGGCTAGACTATAAGAATAGTTCTACTAATATAACTTAGCTTCTAATCTTTTAGAATAAACTAAAGGAAGCTTTTGTAACTATAATTCTAGGTTCTTTTCTAGCTCTAGAAAAGTTCTCTCTTAAAACACAACTCTTAATGTTTGCTATATCTGCTATAGTACAAGAGCTTTTACCTTAAGGCATATATAAAGGCCTCCTTGAGGATTCCTCGAAAGAGAAGCAAGGTATAGAGTACTACCTTAAAGGTTCTACTACTATAGCTAGAGTAATAAGGATATCTATGTTTTAATTACTTAATAGAATCAAGAACTTAGTTATCTCTTGAGTTTTTAAATTAGATAGTTACAAACATTTAATTTCATGTTTATAGATATATACAGCTACTAAAAGAGCTATAGCACTAGCCTCTCTTTCTAAGCTACTCCTTGATATTATTAAGATAACTTAGAGAAATAATTTAGAATATAGAGACATTCTAAAAAAGAGGCTTAGTAAACAAGACACAAGTAGAGAACTAATTTAGACATATAATAAGAACCTTCTCTGGTTTTATTCAAGAGTTATAGTGTCTAATAACTCTGCCTTATAAGCTTAAGTTATAAACCTTTATTATAACAACTCTTTAGCAGAATACTATAGAGTCAACAAGACTCTAGAGCTTTTAAAAAAGATTCTAGTATTAGGAAAACATAGAAACTAATGTCTGTCTCTATTATAGAGAATATAATATTTACCAGAGAGTCAAGGCTAAGAGGTATATACTATATAGTCTGTTAAGTAGTTTACTACAGCTAAAAAGACTCTAGAGTAAGATCTCTATAGATTTTGTTACAGGCCTACTACTGTGTAAAAACCTAGTAGAAGGTTCTGATTTTAATGTAATCCTTGTAGTTGTAGACTAGTACTTTAAAATAGTAAAGTATATTACTTGTTACAAGACAGTTAACTCTCTAGAGCTTGCTAGCTTAATGTAGAATAATGTTTTCTTACTCTTTAGTACCTTTAATAGAATTGTTTTAGATTATAGAACTGTGTTTATAAGTAATTTTTAGTCTGCTTTCTGCTTTTACATAGTATGTAAGCAAAGGTTAAGTACTATATTCTATCTACAAACAGATAGTTAGACAGAGCAGTAGAACTAGGCTCTTAAACATTATCTTAGAGTGTATTACAGCTAGCGAAAAGCTAACTAGTTTGAAAAGTTAACTTTCGCTGAATTTATATATAATAACTCTAAACATTAGGTCTTGTAAGACATACCTTTTAAAGTATGTTACAGTTACTAACTCTAACTTCTATAGAATCCTGAGAACAGAATTAAAGAGAAGGTACTAGCTGCTCACAGAAGACTAGAGATTCTTTATAAAGAGTAGAATAAACTTTATAATCTCTAGCATTATATACAAAACAATTAGAAGTCTTATTTTAATAAACACTAATTAGATAGATACTTCTTTAAAGAAGATTAAGTTATACTGTTAACAAAAAATCTTAGACTTAAAGCAGAAAAGCTTAAGCTAAAATTTATTAGACCTTTTAAGATCCTAGAATATATTAGCATGTCTATGTATAAGCTAGACTTACCTAGTATATATAAACAGTTATACCTAATGTTTTATGTTTCTCTTCTTAAAGAATATATAACTAAAAAGAGTTAGAAACCTTACCTTTATATCTCTAGAGAACTCCTAGAATTAGCAGAGGACAATAAGGAACAAGAATAAGAAGTTAAGGCTATTGTTAATTATAGACAAGAAAGCTAAGGCAAGAAACTCAAGTATTTAATTAAATAGAAATCCTAGCTAGATAATTACAATACCTAGTTACTTGCTTATCTCAACCTTGTAAATGCTAAGGAACTTCTTTAATTATATAACAAGAACTATAGTTTTTTACTTTAATCCTTCTCTTAACTACCTGCTAAGGTATTAAAAAGCTTAAATACCTTATAACAAAGAGAGTACTCTTTAAAGGAGAAGAGAAAATCTAGTAGACTATACAAGGTCTATAACTTTAGTTAAGACACTCTTCCTTGAATTTTTCTTCTATGTAGTTTACTAGGTTTACTAAGAATTAAAATACTAAAGTTTACAAGAAAAACAAGACACAAAAAAATAGTTTATTTATATAGCTTTACTATAGTTATATACTCTCTCTCTAACTTATAACTCTATATCTTTAAAAAGCAAAAATACTAACTTCCAAGACTGTTAAGCTCTTATAAAGAACTATAACACTTCTAATAAGATCTGCTCATTCTTATTAGAAATAACATTATACTATAACTAGTTAGCGTAGAATTCTAGAACTTCTAAGAACTTACTACTACTATAAAGACCTCTTAACAGGCTTAAACTTCTGTAGTTAATTCACAAACTATAATAAGTATTATATTGTCTACAGCTAAAGTACTACTAGTTAACTACCTACTTATCTCTGTAGAGATATTAGTAATAAGTCTAACACCTTTAGTATAGATGTCTTTGTACTCCTTTCTTGTTATTAGCAAGAACTCTCTAATTATATAAAAGTAACATACCTCTAGAACTCTATTCTAGGCTTTCTCTATATCTAACCCTTTGATATAGTTAGAAGAGTTCTAGAGCCTCTAAGTATTCTTCTACTTATTAAAATTCTAATTACTATAAGGAGATATATTATCCTTATCTTAAATATAGTATTAATTTAGATAATCTTTAAGATATTTCTTAAAGATATTAATAGTGTCTTCCTAGGCCTAGTATACCTCTAAAAGTAATTGTAGAATCTAGAATATTAGATAATTACTTATGAAATTCTAAAAGTAAAGAAGCTTACTAGCTTATATAATTCAGACTCTTTAATACATTAGTTATAATTCTTTTTGCCTAGAGTAACTACATACAAGACAAAGGGATTAATAAGAAGGTACTTAAAGTATTTCAAACACTAACTAATAACAGGAAAGAACTTAGCAAGATTAGCTTTATACTTAGAAGTGTTGTAAATAGAATAAGATATAATAAGGAATTTTAGAGTATAGAAAAGAGAAGGTCTTGTAAAAGAGAAGAACAGGTCTCTATATATATTCTAAAAGATACTATAATCTTTCTATATTTTATATGTAGTATACTATAGTTTTCTATTAACCTCTAGCTTCTCTTTGATGTCTTAGAAGTATCTGTATAAGGTTTTTATATAATTTATTCTCTTATAACAAAACTGTTTAGAACACTCTAGTATTATATATACAAGAACACTAAACAGTACCTTAATATAACTACTATAAGAGAAAAGAACTAATTAACTCTCTTGGTTATAATTGTTGTCTATGCTTTTGCAAAATTAATAAATTACCTACTAATAGCTATAGAGTAATTTTGTTTACTATAGCAAACAGTAATAATGTTATCTACTTATATACTCTTCTGTAATACCTGCTGAATTATACCTTTGTAATGTTTTTACAAAAAACAGGCAAAATTAATCCTAAGAACAAGATCCTTAGAAGAGGAGATAGTTGTAATATATAGAGGTTACAAGGTTACAAGGTTATATAACTTTTCATCTAATCTAAGGAAGTCTTTATCTACTATTATAAATCAATCAGGAATTAAGTAGTTCTAGTAGATGAAGTTTATAGAGTTAACAGAGTTAATGTAATATTAGAGCTTAGAAGCTTCTATAAAGCAAGACTTCTCCTGTACCTCTAAGGAGAAGTAGAGATTAGTTCTGTACTAAATTGAAAAGATTTAAATTAACTTATTACCTACTATCTACCTTACAAAATCAGAACCTAATTCAAAAGACTCTTTAGTTCTGATTTCAGCTAGAACTATCTTAGTAAAGGAAGAAGCCTTAAAGGCAGAGAACTAAGAAGTAGACAACTCAGGAGAAGAACTTAGAAGTCGAGCTACTATAGGTTTTCTTATAGGCCTAAAGAAAAATCAACAAACAGGTTTACATAGACTAAGAAGAGTGACTTTACAATACCTAGAGGAATTACAAGGTTTTTTAGCTCTTATACATTTAGAATACTAAGTAGATTTAGAAAGGTTAAGAAAGCAGGAATAGAACTAACAGGTATAGAAAGAATATATTTCTATAGAATAATTTATATACTTGATTTAGATAGTAAGAAGAAGGTGTTACTTCCTTTTAGTATATAAGACTAATATATTAGAAATTAAAAGAAAGAAAGGCAATTGCTTCCTAATAATATTTCTTAGGTTATACTTAAGCGTGAGGACACGCTAGGCTAAGAAGGAGATAGTGTTATAAATTATATATTAGTATATAACAAGTAAAGTCTAGGCAACAATCTAATAGAACAAGTATACTACTCTAGAATAGAAAACACCTAGGACCTAGATAGCAGGAAGAGATTAGTTAGGCTAATCCCGAGGATTTTATTAAGTAGTCACGTAATAGAGTCTCTCGCCTATCCTGGAACCTCTGTAGAAGACTCTAAGTAGAGATAGAGTTCTTTTAAACAAGACTCTATAAGGTTAGAGTTCTTCTAGATAAGACTCTATAAAGGAGTAGAGACTTCTTGTAGAGATAAAGGTTCTATATATATAACTAGCATGTCTACTATTAGATAGAAGCTTTATACTTAACTTACTTTAGCTTTTAATATATCTTGTTTTAATATCTCGAGTTTAAGTAACAAGTTTACCTTTAAGTAAACACTCTAGTAACCCTTACTTCCTACTATAACTAAACTAACAAAGACCTAGTTATACTTGTTAGACCTATGAGTTTGTAATTCGTTATACTAGGCTGTATTTATCTTGCTATTATTCTGTTAGCTGTTATACTTGTCTCTACTTCTGTTCTTATTCTAACTTCTACTTCCTTAAGTAGATTTCCTGAATTCCTACAGATAATTATCTAGTTAGATAACACTACTAATTATACTACTAATAGTAGTAAAAACTATATTCTGTTTCACTATTTCTTCTTAGAGGTATACCTTTAATCTTCTTTAGAAAAGTTCTATAAGAGTAAGAGTGTTCTATCTAGACTTATTTCTATATTATTAAAAATCATTAGTATAACTAATAGCTAATCTAGTCTATTTCAGGTCTAAAAGCTTCTATACAGCTGTTTAGATTATATCGAAATCTCTAAATACCTTTCTAATTACTACTTTAAATTCTCTAAAGGATTTAAATATTATTTAGGTATCTTCTATTAATCTATTATTGTCTTTGTTTACAAAGAAGTCTTTAAGGTAGAGTTAAGCCTAATCTAATATAGCTTCTCTTAGATAGAAGATTATAAAGATTAATTGTAAATTATAGTTATTACTAAATTTGTCTATGTTAAAGTTAAAGTAGATATGTGATATATAGAGGTTACGAGGTCATGAGGTCATGTGACTTTTCATCTGATCTAAGGAAGTCTTTATCTACTATTATAAATCAATCAGGAATTAAGTAGTTCTAGTAGATAGAGTTTATAGAGTTAATAGAGTTAACGTAATATTAGAGCTTAGGAGCTTCTATAAAGCAAGACTTCTCCTGTACCTCTAAGAAGGGGCAGAGATTAGTTCTGTACTGAATTAAAAAGATTTAAATTAACTTATTGCCTACTATCTACCTTACAAGCTAATCTCTCTACACTTAATAGAGAGGTAGTATAATAAGTAAAATACCTCTAAGACTTAGAAGACTACCTGACGAAGATGTTACTTAGACTACTTCTAAATAAGTTATACCTGACAATAGAGGAAGCTCTTCTAACTCTATTAGCGGACTGTTACAGGACTCTTACAGGGACCTTTTAGCAACCTTAATTAATAACCTCTATGTAATTGAACTAGACCTAAGCAGAGTGAAACTCAACGCTTCTTAGACTTGAGAAAACCTCCTTTGTATAGAGGTTAAAGCTCTTTAAAGACAGTAAGAGAAGGTTAACTAAATTAATTAATATATCCTTTAGTTAAAACAGGAGAAAAGCCTTATATGAGATAATCTCTGATTTACTACTGCTATAACAATGTTATCTATCTATGAATTAATACTAATACCTTAGGTTGAGAACTTAATGAATCTAGAGACAGATAAAGATATTATTTAACCTAAACCTCTCTAAAACGTCCTTAAGTGTAAATTAGACTAAGAGAAACTTCTCAAGGTCTAAACACTAGAAGTATATTATAGAAAGTCTCTTAAAGAGCATTGAACATTTGTGTTATTGTAGAAGGCAGTTTTTAGGTCCTAACCCTAGACATATAACAGACACTCCTCTAGGGTAAACACTACTGCAACTACTCTTTAAGACAAACCTTACAAAACCTAGAAAGCTGTAATAAAGAAGGATCTACTAGTATATAAAATTCACTGAGACAGTTTCAAGGCTTATCTAGCTAACATAATTCTAGTGCCTTAAACACGCTCTCAAGAAGCCTTTGAAGGACTTTACAACCTTAAATAAGTAGACTAGGAAATAGTTCTAGAACTTTATAACAGAATAGTTGTTCTAGAATTAGACTAGAAGAAACAACCTAAGAGTAACTATATCAAAACACTTAATGCTGTGCTTACTAATTATAAAACCTGCTAGACGCTTTTTGTAATCCTTTCTAGAAATGAAGTAAGTTCTATACAGGAATAGCTTGAAAAGGCTTAGAAAGTAGAACATTCTACCTATTTAAATAGAAGCAAAACCAAGGCAGGAGAATTAAAAGACACTTCTAGTTCAAAAGACCTCTATCTAAAGAACAATAGTTTATCTAGTTCTAAGGATTATTGTTAGTTAAAAAGCTGTTTCCGAAAAAATGAAAAGAGTAATTCTAGTAGTATGTTAGAACTATTAAGGACTAATAATAGCTAGTACAACAACTCTAACTCTAACATTACCTGTTATACTTACAGCTAATCTAGGCATGTTTTAGGAAGCTGTAAGTGTTAGAAGTACTCTAAATAAGTATAAAAGAATCTAGAAAAAGCAAAAACTCTAGATAAATCAAGAAACCTCTAGAGAATAGTTAATACTATTTAGTAAGAGAAACGTTCTAAAACAAAGTCTTCAAAGAAGTTAGGAAAAGAGAGAGCTAAGTCCTAAACGTCAAGGATTATAGCCTAAGTAAAGAAGGTATATTAAGTTATATGTTAATACAAGTGACTCTAAATCAGCTTAAAACAGATGTCTTAGTAACATATACTAGCCTTAGAGATACAGGCTCTGATTACAACTTCCTTAACAATAACTAGGCCTAAAAGAAGAGTTTCGTGGCCTTAGCGAAATACAATCAAGAGTTTGTTATATTTTATAGGAGTAGATTCAAAGTACTCTAAGCCTATAATCTATAGGTACTTGTTACTAATAATTATAGAGAAACACAATCTTTTAACCTCTGCTTCTACAGGTGTAAGAACTAAGGAATCTATACTCTTGTTTTTAGTTTAGAATTTTATAAATCAACTATTACTTAGTATGCTAACTATACTAGAAAACAATAGGCTTATGCTCTAGTATAGCTAGACAACATAGAAATTCTCACCTTAAAGGAGTTTAAAGAGGAGTTAAACAAGGACCTAGACACTTAGGCTTAGGTCTTGTTTATAAAGAAAGGAGAATGTAATTGTCTTAGACAATAGGCTTTATGTGTTTGCGAGGAGTATTAAGTCTCTACATACTTACAGAGTAATGTAGACAATCCCTTAGTAAATAGTCTAGTATATTATACTAATACTGTCTAGAAAGGATCCTTGGAAGTACCTAAATACCTACAGGAAAAGAGAATAGACTTTTCAGATGTCTTTGACTCTAATAAAGCTTTAGAACTTCCTAGCCTTAGAGGTATTAAGCATACTATTAATATAGAGGGTACTGTTTCTTATAGGCTCTTGTATAATTTGTTAGAGACCTAACTTGAAGCTTTGTGCTTATATCTATAAGACACTCTCTGAAAACGCTAGATTAGGTCTAGCACAAGTCCTATAGAGGCGTCTATTCTTTTTGTTCTAAAAAAAGATAGAGGCCTACAGCTTTATGTTAATTATCGTGGTCTTAACAAAGTTATAATTAAAAATCGTTACTCTCTTTCTCTTATTAATGAGTCTCTTAACTAGTTAAGTAAAGTAGTTATCTTTACAAAACTAGATCTAAAAGATACTTATTATTGCGTCAGAATTCATAAAGGCCATGAATAGAAGACAGCATTTAGGACCTGTTATAAGTATTTTAAGTATCTTGTAATGTCTTTTAGTCTAGCAAATATACTAGCAACATTTCAAGCATATATTAATACTACTCTTAGTAGCCTCCTAGATGATTTTGTAGTTGTTTATTTAGATAACATCCTTATTTACTCATAAAAGGAAGAAGACTACTATAATCACGTTTGCTAGGTTCTTACTAGGCTATACAATAGTAATTTATTCTACAAACTTAGCAAATACAAGTTTGACGTCAAGGAAGTTAAGTTTCTTAGCTTTATTATTAGAACAAATAGTGTGAAAGTAGATCCTAAACAGATCTATACTATTGTAGAATAGCTCTAGCCTACTTTGTTTCATGTAGTCTAAGTTTTTCTTAGGTTTGTAAATTTTTATTATTAGTTTATTTATTGTTACTCTTTTATAACCTTGGGCCTAACAGATCTCTTAAAAGATATAGAACAGAGCTACAAAACTAGCTCCTTTAATTAGACAGAGGTAGCTAAAGAAAGTTTTTAACTTTTAAAAACTATATTTATAACAATACCTGTCCTAATCTATTTCAACCCTTCTAAGTAGATTTATATAGAAACTAATGTATCTAAATTTACTATTGCTAGAACTATTTTACAACAAGCAGATACTACTGATAGTATAAAACAACATTAGTATTCTATAGTATTTTAGTCCTAGAAACTCACCAGCGCTAAACAAAACTATAGTACCTATAATAGAGAACTTCTTGCGATTATTATAGCCTTTAAGCATTAGAGACATTATCTTAAAGGTACTAGGTTTACAATCAAGGTTATAACTAACTATAATAACCTCTAGTACTTCATGAAAACAAAGTACTTAAAAAGCTGTCAGGCTCGCTAGGCAATATATCTTGTAATATATAATTTTCAGATTATATATTGTAAAGGCACCTTAAACCCTGTAGACAGACCTAGCAGAAGGCTAGACTATAAGAATAGTCCTGCTAATGTAACTTAGCTTCTAACCTTTTAGAATAAACTAAAGAGAGCTTTTGCAACTGTAATTCTAGGTTCTTTTCTAGCCCTAGGAAAGTTCTCTCTTGAAACACAACTCTTAATGTTTGCTATATCTGCTATAGTATAAGAGCTTTTACCTTAAGGCATATATAAAGGCCTCCTTGAGGATTCCTCAAAAGAGAAGCAAGGTATAGAGTACTACCTTGAAGGTTCTACTACTATAGCTAGAGTAATAAGGATATCTATATCTCAATCACTTAATAGAATCAAGAACTTAGTTGTCCCTTGAGTTTTTAAATTAGATAGTTGTAAACATTTAATTCTATGTTCATAGATATATATAGCTACTAAAAGAGCTACAGTACTAGCCTCTCTTTCTAAGCTACTTCTTGATATTGTTAAGATAACTTAGAGAAATAATTTAGAATATAGAGACATTCTGAAAAAGAGGCTTAGCAAACGAGACATAAGTGAGGAACTAATTTAGACACACAATAAGAACCTTCTCTAGTTCTATTCAAGAGTTATAGTGCCTAATAACTCTGCCTTACAAGCTTAAGTTATAAACCTTTATTATAACAACTCTTTAGCAGGACACTACAGAGTTGACAAGACTCTAGAGCTTTTAAAAAGATTCTAGTATTAGGAAAATATAGAAACTAATGTCTGTCTCTATTATAGAGAATGTAATATTTGCTAGAGAGTCAAGGCTAAGAGGTATATACTATATAGTCTATTAAGTAGTTTACTACAGCTAAAAAGACCCTGGGGTAAGATCTCTATGAATTTTGTCACAGGCCTACTACTGTGTAAAAACCTAGTAGAAGGTCCTGATTTTAATGCAATCCTTGTAGTTGTAGACTAGTACTCTAAAATAGCAAAGTATATTACTTGTCACAAGATAGTTAACTCTCTAGAGCTTGCTAGTTTAATGTAGAACAATGTTTTCTTACTCTTTAGCACCTCTAATAGAATTGTTTTAGATTGTAGAACTGTGTTTACAAGTAATTTTTAGTCTACTTTCTACTTTTACATAGTATGTAAGTAAAGGTTAAGTACTATATTCTATCTGCAAACAGATAGTCAGACAGAGTAGCAGAACTAGGCTCTTAAACATTACCTTAGAGTATATTACAGCTAGCGAAAAGCTAACTAGTTTAAAAAGTTAACTTTTGCTAAATTTATATATAATAACTCTAAACATCAGGTCTTGTAAGACATATCTTTTAAAGTATGTTACAGTTACTAACTCTAACTTCTATAGAATTCTAAGGACAGGATTAAAGAGAAGGTACTAGCTGCTTACAGGAGACTAGAGATTCTTTATAAAGAGTAGAATAAACTTTATAATCTCTAGCATTATATACAAAACAATTAGGAGTCTTATTTTAATAAACACTAATTTAATAGACACTTCTTTAAAGGAGATTAGGTTATACTATTAACAAAAAATCTCAGACTTAAAGCAGAAAAGCTTGAGCCAAAATTCATTAGACCTTTTAAGATCCTAGAATACATTAGCACGTCTGTGTACAAGCTAGACTTACCTAGTATATATAAACAGTTGTACTTAACGTTTTATGTTTCTCTCCTTGAAGAATACTTAACTAAGAAGAGTTAGGAACCTTACCTCTATGCCCCTAGAGAACTCCTAGAATTAGCAGAGAACAATAAGGAACAAGAATAAGAAGTTAAGGCTATTGTTAATCACAGACAAGAAGGCTAAGGCAAGAAACTCAAGTATTTAATTAAATGAAAATCCTAGCTAGATGATTATAATACTTAGTTACCTACTTATCCTAACCTTGCAAATGCTAAGGAACTTCTTTAATTATATAATAAGAACTATAGTCTTTTACTTTAATCCTTCTCTTAACTACCTGCTAAGGTATTAAAAAGCTTAAATACCTTACAACAAAGAGAGTACTCTTTAAAGGAGAAGAGAAGACCTAGTAGACTACACAAGGTCTATAACTTTAGTTAAGATACTCTTTCTTAGATTTTTCTTCTATGTAGTTTACTAGGTTTACTAAGAATTAAAATACTAAAGTTTACAAGGAAAACAAGGTACAAAAAAACAGTTTATTTATATAGCTTTACTATAGTTATATACTCTCTCTCTGACTTATAACTCTATATCTTTAAAAAGCAAAAATACTAACTTCCAAGACTATTAAGCTCTTATAAAGAACTATAACACTTCTAACAAGATCTGCTCATCCTTATTAGAAACAACATTATACTATAACTAGTTAGTATAGAATTCTAGAACTTCTAAGAACTTACTACTACTATAAAGACCTCTTGACAGGCTTAAACTTCTATAGTTAATTTACAAACTGTAATAAGCATTATATTGTCTACAGCTAAAGTACTACTAGTTAACTGCCTACTTATCTCTATAGAGATATTAGTAATAAGTCTAACACCTTTAGTGTAGATGTCTTTGTACTCCTTTCTTGTTATTAGCAAGGACCCTCTAATTATACAAAAGTAATATACCTCTAGAACCTTATCCTAGGCTTCCTCTATATCTAACTCTTTAATATAGTTAGAAGAGTTCTAGAGCCTCTAAGTATTCTTCTACTTATTAAAATTCTAATTACTACAAGAAGATATATTATCCTTATCTTAAACATAGTATTGATTTAGATAATCTTTAAGATATTTCTTGAAGATATTAACAGTGTCTTCCTAGGCCTGGCATACCTCTAAAAGTAATTGTAGAATCTAGAATATTAGATAATTACTTATGAAATTCTAAAAGTAAAGAAGCTTACTAGCTTATATAATTCAGACCCTTTAATATATTAGTTACAATTCTTTTTGCCTAGAGCAACTATATATAAGACAAAGGGATTAATAAGAAGGTGCTTAAAGTATTTCAAACACTAACTAATAACAGAAAAGGACTTAGCAAGATTAGCTTTATACTTAGAAGTATTGTAAACAGAATAAGACATAATAAGGAATTTTGAGGTATAGAAAAGAGAAGGTCTTGTAAAAGAGAAGAACAGGTCTCTATATATATCCTGAAAGATACTATAATCTTCCTATATTTTACATATAGTATACTATAGTTTCTCATTAACCTCTAGCTCCTCTTTGATGCCTTAGAAGTATCTATATAAGGTTTTTATATAATTTATTCTCTTATAACAAAACTGTTTAGAACACTCTAGTATTATATATACAAGGACACTAAACAGTGCCTTAATATAACTGCTACAAGAGAAAAGGACTAATTAACTCTCTTAGTTGCAATTGTTGTCTACGCTTTTGTGAAATCAACAAATCGCCTACTAATAGCTATAGAGCAATTTTGTTTGCTACAGCAAACAGCAATAATGTTGTCTACTTACATGCTCTTCTACAATACCTGCTGAATTACACCTTTACAACGTTTTTACAAAAAACAGACAAAATTAATCTTGAGGACAAGATTCTTAGAAGAGAAGATAGTTGTAATATATAGAGGTCACAAGGTTATAAGGTTATATAACTTTTCATCTAATCTAAGGAAGTCTTTATCTGCTATTATAAATCAATTAAGAATTAAGTAGTTCTAGTAGATGAAGTTTACGAAGTTAACAGAGTTAATGTAATATTAGAGCTTAGAAGCTTCTATAAAGCAAGACTTCTCCTACACCTCTAAGGAGAAGCAGAGATTAGTTCTGTACTAAATTAAAAAGATTTAAATTAACTTATTGCCTACTATCTACCTTACAAGATATCTATCTAGAGAAGAAATAACTTAAGTTTGTTTCTCTTCTTATAATATATATCTAGGAGTTTAACTTAGATAGTTTTAAGTACTTTAACCTTAAAGAGTTTAGGTATATCAGGTATGCTTGTATTATTGTAGTTAGAGTCTACTAGTACTAGTTCGTTGTCTAGTAATAGTATAGCAGAGGTAGCCTAGAGTTAAGCTCTCTTAGTACTACTAGAGAGAGTTAACAAGTTTGTTTAGCTAGTACTAGAACTAGTAACAGCTAGTTTTAGTAGAGTTAGAGCTATAGTAACTAAACTTCTAAGCAGATACTTAAAGTATAATAAAACCTACTCTTGTACTAAAAGTAACAAAGGTAACTAAGTCTCGAAGGTTAAGATATAGAAAGAGGTTTAGATATACTAGGTGTTTACTTAAAGGTAAACTTGTTACTTAAACTTTAAGAAGACAAAACAATATATTATAAACTAAGTAAAGAAGTTAAGTATAAAGCTTCTATCTAATAGCAAACATGCTAGTTATATATAGAACCTTTATTCTTAATGATTATTATAATTACTCTAATTATACTAATCTAGCTTAGTACTACTTAGTTAATTATTAATAATTAACAAAGGTTATATAACTTCTATCTAATGAAATCCCTGGATTACTTAGCTACGCTAACTAATCCTCAGATACTATAAGAGTATATAATAGTACTTAACCTATTAGAGCGCCGCCTGGTCTTCACTAGTCACGTGTGCACGTGATTCGTGACAAAGTAGCTTTTTCAACTAACTTTTTAGGACTCTCGAATAAGCAGTTACAAGCTACTTGTAGAAAGAGGTAAATTAAGAGGTATAGTAAGATGAAAAAAGAAGATTTAAAAGCTACGTTGATTATCTGGCAGGAGGCTTGAAATACTACAAATGCCAAGAGATTAGCATAGCTAGAACAGAATCAGGAATAGAGACATAAAATTGCTGAAATAGATTACAGAATATATATAAATTAGAGTTGTAATATTAATATTTGGCAGTACTACACTGACTGTTTAACATTCCATGTTTTGTCAGGTGATTTCCATATTAGGTTAGACCCATATCCACTCTCATGAAATTATACGGTACGTGAACCACCAGGGTCTAGGTTCTGGCCAACCTCGATGGCTGAGCACAAAAACTTGGAGGGGTCCGTCGCCGAGCTGCCCCGCGAATCGTGAAAAATAAGCATACAAAACCGCAACCACGACCGCTCCCCAACATGCCCTCAAAATGTGCAGCAACAGCGAGGAGGACAACACACCTCTTCTAGTTAAGAAACGAGCCACCCTCACTGCCGCCCTCCAAAGCGAACCCTACGACCTGATCACCTACCTCCAGCGCGCGCAGGTCTACAGCGATTTAGGGTATCCGGACCTCGCAGTGGGCGACTATTATCGTGCGCTACTCCTCTGCGACGAATGTGCGAATGAGAGTTTCGAATACCACGAGCAAGCCCTCGAGGCGCTGCAGTCGCAATGTCAGTCTGGGGAGAGAGAGGAGGAGTGGCAGGTGCCTGCGATATTGAAATATAAGGGGAATTATAGGGATCAATACGATTTGTCGAGTGAAGTGCGGAATTTGGATATTCATGGAAATGGGGGATCCACGAATGGGGATGGATCTGAGGAAATGGAGACTAAGGAGGAGAAGAGGGCGCAGCATATTGTGCGTCTTGCCTCGATAAAATGCTACCGCGGGTTGGCTTTGGGTTTACTGCTTTGTGGGTGTTTGAAAAGCGCGTATGACTTCTGTCTACAAGGATTGGCTATTGCGAATGACGACGAGGATTTGAAGCAGAGGAAAGAATATGTCTTGCTCATGGCTAAGAGGAGGTTGAAGGTGGAAGAAGTCGACACCCGCACTTTGCCAGATCAGGGAGTCGTTCGTCGCGAGGTGTACCCATGGAATACACATGAACCAGATCGATTTTCGCGAGAGTCGCTGGATATCTTGACCAAGGAATTGTTGGTTTGCGCACCAAAAGTCGAAGTCCGTGTAACGGAATTGCCAATTCTTCTCGAGGCATACAAGGACAGCGACAATTATGGAAACACGCCAACTATCAAGCAACTTGGTCTATTCGCAAAGGAAGATATAGCCCCTGGTGAAGAACTTCTCCATGAGATTTCTCTCCTTGCTGCAAACAACGTCCTAAAGGATTCCCTCTGTGATGCATGTAGCTCCAAGCTTCCCGAATTATCAATAGATAGCGAGGTAGTAGCCTGTCCTGATTGCGACGACATCATGTTCTGCAACTCAGATTGTCTCTCAAGAGCACAAGAATCCTACCACCCTGCCGTCTGCGACAAAGACATTGACACCATAGCCAAAGACCCTGACCCCAAAGAGAAGCCCTTCGCCCTCTATCTCCTCCTCCTAGGCCGCGCCCTCGCCATGTCCGAAACTCAAGAAATCCACCCGCTAGATCTCAAAGAGGTGAAATACATATGGGGAGATTTCCTGCCTAGTTCAGTAAATGCTGTCCCTTTATCTCCTGCTTCGGAACCACCTCCCATCTGGACCCTCCCCTTCTCATTTTCGGGAAATATCGAGGGTCCCCTTCATCTTTTGGAGAAAATGGATATCGATGTTTTTTCCTCGATTGATCGATATGATCTTTGGATCTTCAACACTTTGTATGCTAAATTCCGAGGCACGGCTTCTGCGAGGGTGAATTTGAGGAACGGACATCCAGAGGTTGCGGCTGTGCATCCGCTGTGGTGTTTGGCGAATCATGATTGTGATCCGAATGTTTCTTGGGAGTGGGGCGCGCGGATGAAGTTTTGGTGTAGGAAAGCGAGGGTTGGTGGGAAACCTGGGGGGATCAAGAAAGGGGAGGAGATCTTGAATCATTATACGGATGTTGATCTTAGTGTTAACGAGAGGAGGGAGTGGGCTTTGGGGAGTTTGGGGGGATTTTGTATGTGTGAGAGGTGTAAGAGGGAGGCGGGGGAGGATATTGTGAAGGGTGTTGAGGAGAGGAAGAAAAGTATTGCTGAGAGGACTAAGGAGGCGGAAGTTTATAATGGGGTTGATGGGAAGAGGGGGTAGGTAGTGTGGTTGTGGTTAAATGATGGGGGTATATTAGATGAGAAATTAGAAGATATGAGAGAGGTTTTAGATTTGAATAAATTTTGCACATGGAAGCATGATGTTCGACACGGAGGGCCTAACTGGTAGCACACCCGACCTACCCGGGAGTTTCTTGTTTTCTTTTCTATCGAAAATAAGTTTTCGCGGGAGCTAAAGCCCATAGCTCTTTCCTTCTACACCTCGCCTCTGGTTACCTCTTTCTAATATAGTAGTTTTCGGCCACACACCGTTCCTTCCCTCTACACATCAACCCCTCCCCTGCTCCACTCCACGAGATCTTATGGGCTTCCAGTCCTCCCTCAATTGAAGTTAATTCAAAGACATGAATAAGCCCGTTTCAAAAGAATCAAAGAAAATTTGAGATGGTCAAGTGGTTATTCATGAATACTTGCTGATATGTGAAATATCTTACCCCAAAACCTTTAGAGCTGTTTTTGATCGCTTGGAGGGTTTTGGATTGGGGGTTGAGGGTTAAAATGTTGAGATAGGGCTTTGGGAGTTCCATGACTGTGTGGCAACTTCTCACCATGCCCTGGTGAAATTTCGAGGGAAGGAAGGGAGGTAGATGAATTATAGATATTTCGCGAGAGGTCTTTATGTTTGGAGATTGGACTCTGAAACTCCATAGTAGGCTGTTAGTATTCTCGAGAGCGTGAGTGCAATTGGGCGACAGATAGACGGCTGTAGGGGTTTGACCGCTTGAAGGAGTTGAGTGGGTATATACGAAAAATACGACTATTTCTAAGTAACCTAGGAAGAGTACAATTCATGAACAACCCGCAAATAGAGCAAATATTTTA
Organism: Hymenoscyphus fructigenus; assembly: GCA_001414455.1. Classification (NCBI taxonomy): domain Eukaryota; kingdom Fungi; phylum Ascomycota; class Leotiomycetes; order Helotiales; family Helotiaceae; genus Hymenoscyphus; species Hymenoscyphus fructigenus. Next base: position 139,729 of record LKUV01000004.1, on the reverse strand, counting down.
TCAGGTGACCCGAGAATAGAAGTTAAACTATCGGTAGGTAACGTATAAATAGGACTTAAAAGCTATTAGTAGGTCACTTACCGATAGCATAATGTCTATCCGTAGGTAACAACAGGCAAGACGTTTTATGGAATGGGATTTTCCTCACTATTGAGATGAAGGAAACACACACCTTATCCTAGCTCTCTGGCGTCGAGTTTTGGTTGTATTCCCTGGTTTTATTTTGGAGAAAGGTGTAGTTTTAGGGGTTGAGGTGTTGAGGTGTTGAGGAGGAGCCTTCCATAGCAAATGTGACATTTTTTACATGAAGAAACCTGGCTACTGTATATGCTGTTGTCCTAGTCACTTGGATTACGGATGGCTGAGTCCTTGGATTCGAGGGTTCGATTGAGGGCATTTGGGTTACCCATTCAATAGTTGTAGCCCATGAATCCCGGTGAGTAGGGAGACTTGAGGAGTCCTATCACTGGAATCATGGTTTCAGGGTCACCTTGGTGTAAGATCAATAGAAATCAATGGATTTAACATGTAGTATGTAAGACGTCTAAAGAGCTAAGAAGAGGGCAGGAGCTAAGAATATATAGAGGTTGCTAGTCACGTGAAGCCTGCAACATGCCCCGTCTAAAAGAAGGTTAGCTCCGAGAACTAAAGAAAGCAAGTAAACAAGGCTATAATCTGTCTTCTAGTCCTTAGGTAAGGTCCCTTTCTAAGCACCGTGCCTTAGTATAGGCATAAAGTAACTTAGAGCTTTTAATCTACCTATCTTCTACGCTAGCTTACTAATTAAAGACAGGCTTCGAGGAATCTATACTTTAGCTAGCAACAGTGGCTGACACTACTCTGTCCGCACGGGCCACAACATCAAATTCGAAGACGAGGTCAATTCTTGATATTTAATTATACTACAATTAATCCTACTATTTATTCCCTCTAATAGAACCTCTACCTAATCTAATAAGGTCAGCGCATCTTCGAGGTATATCAGCGACACGATGCTGTATCTCTTCTATTGTAATCTTGTCTCATCCTATAAAGCTGTCACGAATCACGTGTTAGCACGTGATGAGTAAGTCCAGACGGCGCTCTGACAGGACAAGATACTATTAAGTAGTTATAGGTTATGGGATTAGCTAGAGTAGCTAGCTGATCTAAGGATTTCCTTTGGTTATAATCACGTGACAGAGCGACTAGTAGACAAGTCACTCTAGAGCGACTGTCGACTTCGTCGACTTCGCGAGAATGAAGGTTCTATATATGACTAGCACATCTGCCATTAGATAGGAGCTTTATGCTCAACTCATTTCTTAGTTATCAATCTATTTGTATTGTTTGACTTCTTTGATATAAGTAACAAGTTTACCTCTAAGTAAACACCCAGCGCACCTGAACCTCTTACCGCGACCCAACCCTCGAGACTTAGTCACCTTTGTTACTCTGGTACAGTAGTTTCGTTACACTTCCTTAGATTAGACGAAAGGTCACATAACCTACAAGAACTCTATACATCGCAACTATAGTATAGAGCGAGATAAGAGATAGAGGTAAAATTATAGTTATAAGTATATATAGAGTAAAAGAGTTAAAAGATATAGTACCTTATATTATACTTACTACTAATTAAGCTTCCTAGAAGATAGTTATATACTCTATATAGATTACTAGTTATATATTAATATTTTCTTACTAATATTGCTCTACCTTAATTAGGTTTTGCTGCTATTCTCGAGGTTAAAGCAGCCTTTATCTCATTCCGTTCACATCTATTTTCATAATTTAATTATTACTCCAGATGCCGAAGGAGAATCTGGAGAAAAATAAGAACGTCATGTGGGGGAGGGGGAAGCGAGCTGGGCCCTTTTTTCACTTCCGCCAGAAACCTTGCACACTTTTTACGCAACAGAACTTAACGTGGGTAATAAATTTTATTGAAGAAATCTGATGAGTTATATACATATGAATTAAGGGGTTGCACCTCTGAATTAAGGGGTTCAAGTAGGCGTTAAAAGGGCCTAAAACAAACTGTTAGGCTAGCCTCAAATAATGCACACCACTGAAATCTCTTGATGGCGTAAAATCCTTTAACTAAATGTGTGCTCTCTTAGTCCACCTCAGCTCAAACAAGGACGAAAGTTTCTCTTGTGTGAAAACAACCTCCCTTAGAAAGCACTTTGGCAGTTTTTGTTCTGGAAGTGTATTTCTTGACGGATTCTTTGCCACACGCGATGCCAGCAATAGGTCTAAGGTATTCATATTCTGTCGGAGTGCCGATTAATGGGCGAAGAAGATGCAAGCATCTACTGCCGTGGAGAGATACAACAATATCGTCAAGTGAGGTCGTACGAGGAACTAAGAAATGCAGTGCTTCCAGACCAAAAGAAGACTTGCCGGAATGGTCTTCGATGTATGCAAAAACGTAGGTACTTCCGGCCATCAAAGCCGCCAAATCTGGATCTAACGCGTCTGATTTGATGAAGAAATTTGTTAACTTGAAGGAAGCGTCCGTTTCTTTGATCGTAATTGGCTCTCGATATTTGGGTTCGAAACGGTCCCGAGGATGGGATATCTCTTTCTTCATGTCAAGTGACATTAGGTGCCCAGCTACCTGTATGCCTTTCAATTTCAATTTTCCCTTCTCGGTGTAAAACTGTTGTGGGGGTAATATAACCTCGCCCCTTTGGTGTTCAATGTTTGGGAGCGGATGGAATTCAAGCCTTCCTAATCCCCATTCGGTTCCCCAAGAAGGCATTTTGTTGAATTCTAAATATCTCCTGTCTCTAAAGACATCGAGAACCTCCAACCTCCCGCTCATATTTATAAGAAATTTGGTAACGTCCTCGTAGACTTCGGGTACGGTTTTGCTGTAATCGACGGGGAAACACGCAGCTAACGTTTCCAAACTTGCGGGTAATTGAGCAAAAGGTTTGACAGAGGGACTTATCAAAAGACCCAACGCGCCGTATATCCTATCTCTCTCATCCGAAACTTTGAAGAGGGTACCCAATCGCAGAGTTTTTATCCAGTGAGGTACATAACCGGGAAGTTCACCTTGGAACCGGAAGTTCTATCGATCCGTTCCACAGTGTTGATATTTGCTCTAGTAAACCTCCAGTGTGGATGGTACTGTAATATAATAGCCATGAAATATTCGACGTAAGCGAGATACCCCATCCAGAAATGTATCAAAATCCAGTTGATACTGTCCAAATTGCAGATTGAGCTTCTTGAACGCGAAGACCTCTTGCCTGATCCATGTCCGGACGAACCAAGCACTTCCAAGATGTGCATTGAGAGCAGTCGTAATGTCACCGGCAACTGCCCGGTATTTCAAATCTAGCTTTTGGCGGTCAATATGGTATTTCTGGCTCTTCACTGGTCGAAGGGCATCGAAAAGTCTTCCAGATGAAGGATTATTTGGGCCAAGCCATGCGATTATGGAGTTTGCTTTCTCGAAAATGCGTAGCATATTCCTGACTTGATGACCCTTCTCTGTCAGATCTTCTTGATTGATACAAATTGCATCGACCCAAAGATGTCTATCGGCTGAACGTCGTCTAAGGTATTGCAAAGCGGTGGCCAGTTCCTTCGCAATTCCAACTTTGATTCCGTTACAGATCATCAAGCAGACAGGTTCCGGGTTTCCCCAAGAATACGACAGGGCTTCAAAGTTGGCAACCTTTGAGGTTCAACTATCCCGAGACCGTGTCCATCAATAACGTCAACCTCAATCAAGCTGCACTCCAGTGAAGAATTAGACTCTCCTTGTAAGAGGGTCAATAACAGAGTTTGCCAAGGTTTCAGGGTTCCATAAACCGATTTTGGAGTCGATTTAATAGAGGCCCAATCATCTTCGGTTAGATACACTGGCTGTAGGAAATTCTCGTCCAAAGGCCGCTTTCCAATTCTTCGATGCCATTTAGAAGCAGCGATAAGGTTATCCGAGGTGTATTTGTGTGGATTGCCGCCAGGATCTCTTTTTATCGCTTCATCATCAGCATCATCAGCATCATCAGCATCATCAGCAGTGTCGGTGAATATTGTGCTGGACTGGTTTCCGGGCGGATTGTTCGACCCACGATTGCCCTTGAATCTCCTACTCAGAATATTTGAAGGTTTGTACATCGAGTGAACAATGTCCCAGTCTGGTATTAAGCGAGAAAAACTGGCCAGTCCGATGATACTCTCGTAACTATTTTAACTGGGAATTACTGAAGTCAAAATAACGGAGGATCTCAGCTGTGCGTAGTTGCAAGGGAGTGCAGATGGCTGCAGGTGATTGGGAAGGAATGCATATAAAAGTGGAGAAACCTTTAGGGGCGGGAGGGAACTGGGAGTTAATCTTGCGACAAAAGTTTTGATCATTATCACAACTTACTTTAGAGCTTTTCGTCGTGGGTATATCTAATATTCCTCAGATCTCTTATTCAGTTCGTAAATCCGTACTAGTCAAGAATTGTTACTAGTGATACTTGTAGTAGGAAATATCTTTCAAACTAGCTACGTCGTCGTAAGATACCTTGACGTTCTTGATTTTTCTATTTATTTCGTAAAACTGTGGAATTCAAGATTTGTTACTAGAGCTAGTTTTGGTGAGAAGGTCCTTTCGCTGAAGCTTTATTGGCGTAGAATACTTTGAAGTTCTCAATTCTTCTGTACAGTTGACGAATATTCAAAAATAAAGTATACTTACTCAACAATCTTGCTAGTTTTGAAGTATCAAAGCATAGCAATACAAGAAAGCGACGAAGCGTGAACTAGATTCAATAAGTCTATCGCCATGTATAAAACATTCATACTGTTCCCTACTGGGAGGAACCCTTTTTTATACCACAAGAAGTAGAGTGAAATTTATGTACTAACTCATCCCTTATTCTATTCTAGCATGTCCTTTATATCAAAAGACAGCGGGAGGAAAAAATTAAGAATACTCTTATAGTTATCAAATGCGTTGAGCGTCGTCTAGTAACTTTCTCTTTCTTTAAAGTTCTTACCTCTGCCACGATATCTCTTGTTAGTCTTACGTCGTGAAAAGGTTTCCGGCCACACACGCTATACTTCAGGGCCTTCATAGTGGCTGAAGCTTTGTGTAACACGAACTTGACTTGTAAGCTAACAAACTTCGAGTAAGCTAAGTAGTAAGCTTAGGGTAAGCTACAAAGAGAGAGAGAGAGTAACCCACCAATCATCGAGAAAGCTACATAAACAAGTTACCAATAAATCATAAAGTGCCGTGTAAGCCATCAATTAACAAGTAGGCCATTATGTAGCAAGTAAGCAAAAGATCACGTTTTAGGGCCAAAAAGCCAAAAAGAGAAAAAGAGAGTTGTCTCTTTCAATTATTCAAAGCATGACCGAACTTGACTACCTATGAGATAACAATATTAAAAGATTTGATTCAGATGTAGTGTATCGTGTGCATGTACTCTCCAACCTTTTCGAAAATACCTTCAAAAGCTTTCACGAGTCGAATATGATGAACAGAATCGGGACTGCCTTCCTTTTTCGCGCTCGTCCTCTGGTCAAGGTGGATTGAGGAAAGAGGGAGGCGGCGACCGTCCAGTTCCCAACACTTGCAGCATAGATTAGCTCTGTGGTTTCGAAATGGCAAACCTCGGACAGCCTTCTAAACCCATGGCAAGAGCCTTCAAGTCATTGAGCCCAAGAGCTTTAAAGGTTTATCTATCTATAGAGCCCGTTTACTTGTTTGTTAACTACCCTTGAGTGTCACCATGGGGTGTATGTATTCGTAGCGGAGAGCAGTATTTGATTTCTATTGTACGAACAATCTGGGATCAGTGATTATCCGAAATAATTTATTACAATGTTTCCACTGACTGCCATGAATGACTACACCCACTGGTGTGTGGGAAACATTAATTATCGAGTAATAGCTGGAAATAATGCGCAGCATTGCGAAGTGGGACTTTTGGTGTAACTCAAACTTGACCAATATCATAATAAGTGCGGAAGCCAAAAAAGAAGAGTAAGCGATCAGTTGAAAAGGAGTCTCATTAAGCTTTCAACTGTTGAGTAAGCTAACATTATTTTTGACCCCCAAAGATGCTACCAAGTAAACATTGAGTAAGCCGGCGATCAGATTGAGAGCTAAAAAGTATCTTGGGAGCCAAAAGGGAAGTAGCTAACAAGTAAGCTACAGATAAATAACACACGTCAACGCTCCTCCTCACTGCATTTGCTTCTGAGATAATTTTCACTAAAGTATCAAAAATCGAAATTTCATATAATCTCACCGAGTAAGCTATTCCTCGTCGAGTGAGCCATTGAATGTCGAGTGAGCTACCAATTGTCAATTAAGCCAAGCAACAAGTTTGGGGGTCAAAAAAGAATGACCACAATCCAGCTCAAGGTTGGCATGGAGAATTTGTTCTGATTCTAAGTTGATGATGGATGAGTAAAGAGTGACTGGAAAGGTGCTTCCCAAGCGGGGAGGGGTCCCCAGGTCACGTGAATCAAACGTTCTATCGGTATTGAATCGACTTGAGTGAATTCCATGATTGCTTTTTAGATCACACCAGACAGTTATTGTGACTTGGGCGTTTTCTTTAATTTATTGCGGTCATCATTTTGTGGTGCGAACCAATATCTCGGCTTGAGTTCTGAAGTTCTTGTGTAATCTCGGCCTCAAGAACCCAACTTCCTTCTCCCGACAACAGAAAAGGTCATAACTGCACGTCACCCGCAGGGAATCACTTCCTTCTGTTGATAACAAGTAGGGGATATTAAAATATTGTCTTTGACCTCCAATTCTCTTCTTTCGGTCTCCAATTGGAATCACCGCGCACGGTCACGCCTGCCTTTCTTCAGTGCTCTTGACGCGTCGCACTCAACATCAAGGTACCACCTTATATACCTCCCACCGAGCGACCAGAACATGCTAACAGGGATTTCAGATGTCTTCCCAAGGCACCCTTTTCAGAAACTCCCCGTCGAACTCCGACAGCAAATCTTTGAACTCGCTTTCGTTGTACTTCCAGCTTCAGAACTACATCACGAGTTAACACCCCAGAAGATTCCAGCCTTGATCAAGGCTCTCCGTCCGGAGACAGACCTATACCATGAGGCGCTTCATTTATTTTACAAGTACAATAGGCTCTACTTCACCACCTACAATTTCGATGCATTTTCCCCCAAAGACGTTGCCAAAGTCACGTACCTCCAACACCTTGGTGTCAATTTAGCGTAGGCCTTCCTTTCCCTTCATGGCTACTGGCCAAACCCTTATGTTTATCCTAAATTTCCAAGATGCCCACAAGACGAAGAGTTCGTAAAATTCATCAAGCTCGCGGATACATTCATCTCTGCCACAGACGAGCTCGAAAGCCTCCACATCAATCTCAACGAACAGAGGTGGCTTCAAAAATATCACCACCCTTATTCAGAGGCTTAGGCCCTATCTCACCAACCTGAAGTCACTTACTCTCAATGTAACTCTCGAAGGAATGGGCCTATGGATTGAACCTGGCGAGGAACATAAAGTCTACTCCAGCCAGCGAAAGATTCGAGCCTATCGTGAGCACCGGTCGAGACTAGATGGGTTGGTTCGTAAAGTGGTTGACGAGATCAGCCCTTTATTCAAGGAAAAAAGACAACGGGAATTCATTGTAGTCAGTGAGGGCACAACGAAAGTAATGTATAAGGTTATTGAGCGATGGATCTGGGAGGTGAAAAAGGAGGAGTAGGTACCATGGAAACAGAGCATGTCACTGAGGTTCCACGGGATTTCCCGATGGCTATTGCGATGGAGGAGTAGGGAGATATTGCACAAAGGTTCACATGTTTATTGAGGGGCAAAGAGGGTCAATTAAGGTCGCTTTGCTTGTCGAGTCTTCGCTTTTTGCATAGGCTTCAGGGGGGAAGTATAGGATCATATACTTTATTAGGTATTTTCTAATATTAATATGGTCTTGAGCCCCAAAACTTCTAGAATGGCTCTTGAGGCGAAATTGATATTCATTCGAGACAGAAAATATGGCATTTCTCTGCACTCTTCAATAATTGAGGGTCCTATCCAAGTCTCGTTCGAGATCTATAAAACAACTTCTCAACCAAATGTTCTTCAAAGACGAGATTCAAAGCTCTCAAACTAAGAAACACCATTGTCTGCAAATAAGAGTCTGATATTCCCTTGAAACTTTTGTTGAACTGAACTGCTATCAAAAGAGTACAGTAACTTGTCAACAGAAAATTACTCGACCAACACACCCAGAACTTCCAGGAATTCCGTAAGGCATCATGGCATCATGTACCGGACAAAAGAAATGCCAAAACAGCAACCCATCTCTAACCGTCCCACGAAATCCGAGATATTCTCACTGCTTTTGAACATGCACAACCCTAACCATCAGAGGATCCTTATCAAAAAAGCCCCGAACTTTCAATCCCTCCAACTAATCTCCCTTGCCCTCCTTAGCTTGCACCAAATCAATTCCAAAAGCAAACTAGCAACCACAATTTTCATCTCCAAGAGCGCAAATCCCTTACCTACACATGCTCTAGGACCCACCAAAAAATGGTTGTACAACCTTCCGCTCATCATCACTAAACTCCGCTGGTGGCTCTTTCAACCATCTCTTAGGGATGAATTCCTTAGGCTTCGCGAAGTTATAGGTGCAATAGCCTGTAGAATAGATATCTACAGCTACTCTCGTACCAGGTGGGATTCTATGTCCATTTACAACATGATGATGACCGGCGGAGACGAGACGACGCATGTAGCCTAGTACGAGTAGAAAGAGACGAAGACCTTCGTTTAGGACTGCGTGTAGGTATGTTATATTTCCAATTGTTTGGGAGTTTATCTCGGAAACAGAGAAAAAGGAAGTCCGAATTTCGTGGATGAGTTTTGAGAGGACGACGGGGTTTTGGAGGAGGTAGTAAGTTGTTCTGGAAAGGAGAGTGGCGGTGGTTTCGGAGCCGCCGATGGTGAAGGAGACACAGCTTTCGAGGAGTTCTTGGTTGGAGACTCCTTCAATCATTCCAAGATTCTTTAGGGCGGGTTGGACACTAGACAAAATTAGAGTTTGTTTGATGGGAAACTAGGAAAGGAGTAAAGGCTGTTTACAAGTCTGTTCGTTTTTCAGTGGCACCGAGACGATGGATTGACATCTCTTCGGTCATATGAGTATGATTTTCCGAAGCATCTTTCATCTTTTTGGGAACAAGAGATATCAAAATGGGAGCAAGTGGCCAGAAATTTTGCGTCATTCCAAGAATGCGGCTCCAACTGCATAACCAAAAACCATTTCAATCCAGTCCTTGACCTTAATTAGTACTCTACATTCTTGAAGAAGGTCGAAGAACTTACATGCAACCTGGTAGTTTTCAGACAATCAAACGAAGTTCCGAAAGTAAATTCACCGCCGATGTCAAAAGTGATGAAGTTATACCATTTACACATATCAAGCGACCTATCACAATTCCCTTTCAATGCTTGGACAAGCTCAGAAACATATTTAAGCATAACTAGCTCTTGTTCTCGTCTGGATCTGTCCGAGAACCCCACTGCAAAATTCCCTCTATTCAATATCAGCATGTTTTCCTCCCAAAACTTGTAAATTGCGTCCAACATACCGAATTCGAGCATGATGATGATCAACCAGTGGGTAAGGACCAAGAACATTGACACCACTCATAGGAGGTAATCAATCTGTAGGATTCTTTGTAAGTTGACCAAATCCAGGAATTTTCTTGACGTAAATATCCTGCCATGCTTCCTCGTCGATGGAGATTTTCTCCTGGTGCCAATCGAATTGTCGGAGGGTATTTTTCGTGAATCTCGGCGATTTTATAGGGGAGTCAACCGATAACGAAGTAGTAGGCATATGGGAGTCGAGATATTGCCCAGAGACGAGGGCCTGGGAACGCGGCCATAGGCTGGAGGGTAAGTCAGTACGTGGTAATAGCCAAAGTGAGGAGTGTTGCCTTGCGCTTTGTTAGCGTGAATGCGAACCTTTGGGAGAAGTTGGTTTTCAACCACCAGTTGCAAGTTGGTGAATCTTCACGAGACATAATGAAATGAAGGAGAGGACACTTACACCCATCACAAAGACTATGCCATAAGACATTGCAGTGACTGCCTGAACGGCATAATCTGAGAAAGCCTGAATTGTTTCCATCTTGCCTAAAAGCTGATGATTGAGAAAATTTGTCAGATAATTGTAACCCTCTATTATATATATCAAAAGTGCTGAGTATATAACTTCCTAGGGGTGGCTGGACTGTGCAATCTCGCTTCTCTCTCTCAATAATAACCCCTATTAGCGAACAAATTAAAGGAGAAAGAGAGGTAGGATGAGCAAGTTTTTATAATTATTAAGCCCTTCTCTGTGCCACTGATTATCTGTTTTTATCAAGGCCCCCGGATAAGAGAATAATTGGAGAGAAAGAGGAGGAGGGGAAACAGTGGAGATGTAGGGCTGACGAAGATTCAATTGGAATCTTGGTTAGAGGTGGGGATGTACTACTAGGTAGTCAAGCTCCAGAAAGCCACCAACTCCAAACTCACGTATATGTCAATCTGGTACGAAGTTCTCCCACTTAGGCTTTATGCAGCAGAGCCTTGACTGGGCATACAATTTAACTGGTCAATTGGCAGAGCCAGGCACGTGGAGCTACGCCTCCTGGCATCTACCTACGCGCCATGAGATGGATATCACGTATGTTGCATGTTGAAAGCAATATCGTAAGCCTATTTTCCGATGAAGTTCAATTTTACTTAATTCCGAAGTGTTAATTCGGTCTCTGCCAATTTGAGATTCCTGGTCCTCCTGAAATCGCGATAAACGAGTTGACAAGCTAGCAAACAAGATAGATCTAGCATTACAGACACCATGATAAGTGGTAAATCAGAAGAATTTATGAATAAGAGCTTAGTATGTGGAAGAAGAGGCTGATTGTCTGAATGAAAGTTGTTACAATAACCAGGAGAGGTATCATCTTAGCTATCAGTGGTCATTCAAGAACACTTAAGCATCGAATAAGTTACCCTAAAACAAGGGAGCTAGAGGAAAGTTTCAAAGCTCGGTCAAGGAAACGGCGAATGATGAATTCAAAGTTCCATTCTGCATTTTGAGATATTCCCGTATATTTTATGTCGTATTTACGTATCTTTTGTACTCTTGTCAGCCGGTCATAGGGCTAACTCCTGACGCGCCGCAACGACAGTTTACAGCTTACAAATTGCCAGATACTAGCCAGATGTGACTTGAAGACAACGTAGCGGAAGTTACGCCCAGTCACCGGCAACCTATAAAAGTGCCCGGTGATCTGTAGCAGTGTTGGTGGCTTGAAAACTGCTTGCTTGGTGCAAAATCGAAGAACTTAAATTTCACTCGAAACTCATGGGCGTGGATATAAGCAGAGCCAAAAATGAGGTTTTTGTTGAACAACACGATTTACACGAATTTAAGACGCAAAGAGTGAAGACTGGTAGGTATGTTGAAGAAGAGGTCGGGTTGTCACGGAAAGGAGAAGTCTGCCAAAATGAGCACGTGCTCGAAATATCAGGTGATTATCACAGACTAACCTGATAAGGTAACACAAAGTCTTGTCTCCCGCAGCGTCATATGGATTTGCTGTTCTTGTTGCAAAACATCAACACCAACAATTTCCACAACCTTCTCCCAAACTGGGCACGCTATTCCTTTGATTCTTCTCCTGCAATCCGCAGCTAATTCTTGATCCTGTACTTTTTTTTTGCCAGCGTTTGCCACCTTTGTCCCGTTTTCTGTCCTTACAAATCCTCAAATCACCCATCATGCGGCTACCTTCAAGTCCGGTCGATGCCGCCATCATTTTAGTCTTCCTATTTCCCTTTCTCTCTGCGGCCACGAATTACGACTGTAAACATATCCAGGCGGATGGGAAAGGCTTCAACCTCGAAGACCTAGGTGGCCCTCATTCAATACAACACCAGACGGAAGGGCCTGGAAACAACTGGCTCAATACAACATACACTATTGATATATGCACCGGAATCAAGAAGAAGAAAGACAAAGAATCGAAAGAGCAGTGTCCAATCAATACCCGGAGTAAGTACCAGGTAGATTTCTGATCTCAGTGAACTGTTACTAAAATGCTGCCTAGTCTGCGCGGTTGAGCACCTTGTCGAGAAGGATGACGCGACCAAGGATTTATTCCAACAAGCATTCCCGATAGTGGGCGACTTTCACGACAAGGGTCGTGATATGGACTCCAAGTTCCATTTGTTATCAGCGCAACCGGGACACGAGGACTCGAAAAAGGAAGGACTTCTTTTGGAGTTTGGCGGAGGATTGAGGAAGGGAGAAACGACGGAGCGGAAACAAAAGGCAATCATCGAATTCGTATGCGACAAATCCCGAACTGGACTGGAAGGTCTGGTCAACGAGAGAGATTTATACGAGGAGCGGAAGGTCAAGAGGGAGGAGGAGAAAGCCGATGATCCTACAACACCAAGCCTGGTATTCGAAAGTTACTCGGCAGATAAAAAGGACACCAGTGTTGATATCCTACGATTAACCTGGACGACGAAACATGCGTGCGAGGATGCAAAGGAGCAGAAAGATACAGAGAATCGTACCCACTGGGGCTTCTTTACGTGGTTTGTGTTGATGTATGTTACTGGCCCGCACTATTTGTCTTTTTTCTCGGCCATTTTACTGATTACTTTTTACAGTGCATTTTTGTCAACGGCAGCATACCTTATTTTCGGCTCATGGCTCAACTACAACCGATACGGCGCTCGAGGTTGGGACCTACTACCCCACGGAGATACTATTCGAGATGTTCCTTACCTACTCAAGGATTGGATTCGGAGAATTATGAACTCGGTACAAGGTGGAGGAAGTAGAGGCGGATACGCAGCTGTATGAAAGGATTAATTTTCCCCGGAAAAGAATCAGAAAAATTACAACTCCGCATGCCGCGGATAGCGAAGAGGGGATAGGTGCGAGGAAGGAATTCAAGGGACAGGTTTTGGGCATTAATAGATGATGCATGGGGGCCCTGCATTTATGTACTATCAATCCAATCCATATTTTGGTTTGCGAAATTCTTATGTATATCTTTTTGTTCTCGGTAGACCAGCGCGCTATTGCCGGTCTTGGTGGGTGTTTTTTTTTTTTTTGGAATTGATGACGATTAAATCGTAGCCTGAAAGGCATTCTGATTACTGTGGAAAGTTGTGATGGTTTTCCGACTTCTTCAGAGCATACGGTCAAGAAGTTGCGCTGCGAACTAAAGTGGGTGGTAGAAGTCTACCACTGCTTTTTCATGGTCTTTATTCCCACAGGTAGTATTGTTGTGCAACTCTATCTTTCGGTCTTCTTTTTTGGGTTTGGATTTTGCGATCGTATGACGCATTATGATTTTGGGGCAGCAAGCCGCAGACTTTTCCCTGACTCGTCCTAATTTAGGTCGTATCGCAAGCTCTAGGGAAACTTTCCTTGCCTTCCTTTCTTTCTTAGCATCAAATAACTTGTTAATTCTCCAACTTCACGCGCAGACGCAGTTCTATTTTACCATTTTCTATCTCCTTATCCCACGAAATAAAAACATCCCCTTACCTATCTCCACATCTCCACAATTCCCTAAAAAGGGGGGAGGGTTCGAGAAACGAGGGCCCGAGCAAGATCGCCAAAACACTACGTCATACAACACATCAGGCTCACCACCGAACCCCTTGCATCCTTCCCAAAAACCTGCTTGTGAGAGGGCTTAGGATGGGGAGGGTGAGCTCTGGGATATATTATGTGGATTTCTCTTCTTTATTTTGATCTTCAAGATATCAACCTGTTTTTCCCAAGGTACCAAGCACCAATCCAAGCTTTATTCCTTACCTATCAACGCAAAATACCCATCTACAGAATCACCCCCCTTTCAAATCGCACAAATGCCCCTCTTCTCCCGTAACACACCTCCCCAAACCACAACAACGACCACGAAAGCCCTCCCCGAAACCCACCACTACAACAACCAAACAACCACAACCACGTCCCCAAAGCGCTCATCAACACTCTTTTCCCGTCGCCGCTCACCCTCTCCCGTCCGACATTCTACAACTACAACATCCACACACTCAAACGGGGGTGGGCTCAGCAATCTTCTCCACAGACACGAAGATGCATCCATAGTCGCAGCCCGAGAAAGAGTCGTGAATGCCGAAGCAAGAGAAAGAGATGCGGATAGAGCTTTGAATCAAGCTAGAGTTGCTGTCAGGGAGGCGAGGGAACATGTTAGGAGGATTGAGGTTGAGGCTAAGGAGGAGTGAGTACCCCCATAGGAAAGAGTGGAATGGATAGGACTAACCAGAAAACAGAGCACGATTAGCGCGTATAAAACAAGATCAAGCCAAAGATTTGGGGAAGAGAGGGAAGATGTTGGGTCGTAAGCTATCCCCCTCGGCCTCCAATCTGCCTCATGGCTAATTCTCTTGCTAGGTCACGAACATCATGTTGTTTAAACGCGGAAATATCGACAGTTTGTCCAGGGGGAGAGAGTTGTCTCAACAGTTTGAAGTGCACGATTCTCGATTCACATGAGTTATCGAGGAAAGGTTCGAAGGGAGTTGGGTTGGTAGCGAGAAGTTGTTGTGTACTATTATCATCTTATTATACCATAGCAAAGGATAGCGAAGCGAAATTTGATTGATTTACTAGTTTACCATCCATCTTCTAGTCGCCATTGCCTTGAGGGTGAACTTGACCATACGTTGTGTCTCCACGCTTGCTCGCCCTCTTCATCAAGGCCTGTGACGGTTTCATGTCTCATGATACAATTCCATGTGTAATGTAAATGAGCTTGATATTGCTACCTACGCCTCGCAGCTTAGCTAAAATGCCAAGCAGACCGATCAACTGAGTTTTTCCAATTTCATTAAATCCCTCATTCCCAACGCATCCCTCGCCGCAAAAAGATCCGTCCATATGTACATTAATCAACAATCACGCATCACGCTCGCTTCATCACCTTGAAAACTCCATCCTTCACTCCATACATCCATCCATACATCATTTAGCACCCATCCATCAACAATCCCCAAACAAACACCACATCGCCAACCAAGCTAATACCCTAGCAAAAACTCATCGAAATCAATCATCAACCATGATAATTGTTCATAAATCCCCAAAAGGTATCATTCCCAAAATCCCCCTCAAACTGCAAAGGCGCAGCACCCATGCCCGGTCCACCTCCAATACCAATATGATTCACATCCCAAGTACCAACTTCATAACTACCAGCTGCGATTCCCTCATTCGCAGCACCGACATCCAAGCCAGCACCTAGATCATTGTAAACCAGATCGTGAAAGGGTTGTAGAGGAGGCATGGAGCTAAAATCGAAACTGGCTAGGTTGGTATCCCATCCTGGTGTGGCAGAGGAAGTTGGGGTGGGGAGGTTGTTTGCGGGGGGAGATGTGAGATTGGAGATTGTGGGGAGGGTGTAAGCTGAGGATGGGGTGGTGGAATCAAGTTTCGAGAGAGAGGAGTTGCTTGAGATGGAGGGGTGGTGACTGGGTGAAAATTGGTTGTTGCTCATAGGATTTGGGTAGTTGCTTTCTGGAGTTGCTGATGCAGCTGGAGAAGGGATCAGTGCTGGCTTCGTCATTTGTTTTGGGAAACCGAGTGTTCGCTTCAGTCGAATGTGAATCGCCTTCAATACACCAAGAGCTGATTTCGCCATGGTATTTCGTTGGCTCATCATCTCAAATCGTTCCATGCCCCACTCAAAGTGTTGAAGCGTGTCGTCGAGGTCCTCTTTGTTCTCGAATGGATGTAGAATATAGATTGCAGCAACCAGAACAATTGCGTCGAAGGTATTCAATACCAATGAGAACATCTTGTAATGAACAGAGCTCAACATGTTGAACAAGGTTCGTTGAGCACGGAGGACATCCAATGCCGCCTTCAAAGCAGACGTACGACTCGAGGAATTTGAGAAAATGTACGGTCGGTGGAGAGCCATGATTGAAAACGCAGCTCCATTCTGGAAATCAGGTCGACACTTTCGAAGCCAACACAAACCTGGCAGATCATCAAAAGTTGTGTCGGGGTTCTGGGCTCGGAAAAATGGAGGGCAGTCCAGCCAAATTTGTCTGATCAAGTTGTCCATATTCTGAACTTTAGCCAAATTGTTTTGATTGGGGTCTTCCTTTTCAAGGTTGAAAATGTCCCATAATGGTGCACTAATCTCAGCTTTCCATAGCAACATGGTCAAAGGCGTTGGTGGATCAGATGCCATTCTCTTTGTAGGCGCTGATTCTCGAGGTGTTCGTGGAATGTTGGAGTCGATAGGAAACAGAGGTTTGCCATCGCGGGGGTCAATCGTTGTCGGCCTGCCCAATACAATTGCCATGTGGATATCCCAAAGTGACAAAATCAACCACATTCGTCTCCGAAGTTGTTCCTGCCATAATCCTTCCAAAATTTCCTCGGGCTTCTCGTCTGGCTTTCTGATCTTGAAATTGGTGTCTTTATGTAATCCAATTTCTTGAGCATCTCGAATGGTAGATGACAATGAATGCCATGATTCTGTAACCATACCAACACTCTTCAAATAGGCCGTTCGTAGAAAACTCGCTTGGACAGTGACTAGAGTAGTATGGCGTTTACCAAGAAGAGTTAAAATTGCAAGACCAGATTCGCTATAATCGCTTGCTAAGTCATCAAAGGTCATGCCGGCCGCATACTTCAAAGCGTCCAAGGTTGGATCATAATCGACAGGCTGATATTGCAAAGCCAAAGCCAGACATTGGAATAATAGAGCTGGGAAGAATTGTAAATCACCGGATAATTCGAGTGGCCCCTTATTCAGTGTCGCAAAGGATAAATTGTTCCAGTTATTCAGATGATCCCTAAATATTCCTTCGTCCAAGGGAAAGTACTGATAGTTGTATTCTCGGAAATAGGTATCAAGTAGATTCTCGATGTATGGTCTTGAGGGTAGCTGTCGAATGAGGCTCTTGTACTTTTCACGTAGACCACTCTGATCTCGTTCGGTGTTGGAATATCCCGATAACAGTAGGTTGGCGTCAGCATCGTGTTTCTCAATCTTCTGGAATATGCCGAGGGTTGTGTTTATATTTCCGTTTGGTTTGGCATACCCAAGACCCGTTATCTGGACCGCAGAATCGGAATCTGCTTCATTTGGCTTGATGACGCTGAATGCGCCTCCGTTGACTGATGCCGCGCTGGCCTTTTCCTCCAACAATTGCTGCTTTCTCGCGGATTCATTCTCGTAGTGGCAGAGCGACTGCTTGTTTCGGGTGATGCAGTTGGAGCAAGGGGAGGCACGATCGCACTGGAATCGAGTGTGAGTAGAAGTTCGAAACGAAGAGGAACGAGATCCAGTTCAAGTTACCTTTTGCTTGCGCCTATGGCACTCGGTACAGGAAATGACAATCCGCTTCCGCTTTCGTGGTGCCTTTAAGGGGCTGGGAGGTCGAGGGACTTCTTGGGCTTCGGTGGACTCCATTTTCCTGGTCGGCGTTAATTATTCGCAGAACAAGGTCCGATGGGATGTAAGAGGTCTCAATCTCGAGGTGGGGATCTATGATGCCAATGCCCGGAGTTTCTGTCTCCGGTGGTTAATGAAACTCAAAAGAGATCCGATTCTCGGACCGTGATCGCTTGAGTGGGATCCGATTGTCCGAAGCACTGCAGAAGCTAAAAACAGATGTAATATCTGGTGGTATTACAAATTCAAAAAAGACAACCTTGTTTGGAGAATGTGAATGTGTTTCAGTATTTTATTTTCTCAGTTAACCCCGAGAAACTACAGTGAACAATAGAGACTATGAGTGTTCTGATTTACGCCGGACTTGAGGAAGTGCTCCTTCAAAGGTATGAATTATTCAATCTTTGCCCATTATTGAAAATTTACCGGTGCAATTCTAGTGATTCTTTATTGTACCAGTTGAAAACGCTAACAGCGGAAGTCTTCAACATTATTTGTTATTTCTCTCCAGTCATTTCAAAATACAGAGCATGATGTCTCTTGATAAAATCCTGAAACTTTTTCCAGGTGCAACTTACAGAACTTAACAAGCTGTCATTGCGTAGGCTGTATTTCTTTTTTCTTCTTCGTTTTTTCTTTTACAGAATGAAACAGGATATTTAAGTGTTATCTTCAATTGTGGAAACAGCGAGAGATAACATTATTCGCTGTCGCCTGTTGTTACCATCAAAGGATAATATACCTCCACTCATTGATAAATTCTATTAGAAGTAATTTCCTACATATATGCGACAATTCATGCGGACTCTCTAAAAACTAGTATAAGTTTTTTTAACTCCTTCATTAACCTTCATACGATTCTCGAAACATAGGTCCTTGAAGAATATTTAGTTGTTATGCTGGCTGGAGGAGCACTACTTTAACCTGGCTAAAATTTATCTATGTATATAACAGCAAACGACAATATACAGCGACAAAGACAGCAATAGATATATAAGGAAGGACGTAGCAATCTATTGTGGTGTGTGAGTATAAAGACAATTTGCATGGATGGAAGGATTCTCTTACCTTGACCTCGTCGCCTGAAGGCACTTTCCATAGAGGCTCAAGAACAAATACACTCAAACCAATTAAGAACGATATAATTGAGTAACTCAGGAGCATGACCGGAATCTGTAAAACAAAGATCGCTACTTTGCTTGCTGATCCCGGGAAGCCTCCTCCTAGAATCTCCAGAAGTTTCGCCCGACCGTTCGGCAGGAATTCCCCAGAGTTAAATTCAATGTTGAGATGAAGCGAGATTATGACACAAAACAAACTGAGTGTCAGGCTGCCGTACCAGCTTCCCCTTACAATCCAATGGGAGTCGGGGGCTTGATTCCATTGTAGAGAGCTTGTCACGACAGACGCTACAAGGGTTCCCTAATTTTCCAGAAAATAAGTAGGTGCTGCTAATAGCATATGAATTGAATTCTCGCACCACAATACAGAGTGCTTTGAGTTCTGATCCTTTCCCTTCTAACTATCTTTCCAATTTGAGGCCTTGGTTTTCTAGGTCTTCGTTTATAACCTGTTGGTGGGCAAAATAGAGGTTAAGAGGTGCTGTTGAAATATAAGTAAATGTTCCGACTAATGGCTTCCAGATTTCTGTAATCTGTGAAAAATTCAGCAAACTCTCAACTCAAGATTAACGTCTCATAATTACATAGGGATTCAATGAAAGAAGGACTACCTACTTTTTGACCAAATCCAGTACAGGCTCGCCACCGCTTAGTTGTAGACATAATTTTGAATGTCGATCCAATATATGCGACTCGATTGAATTCAAATGTTCTATTGACTAAGCTAACCTTTGGGGGAAGACTTCAGAGTAGGAGCTGTCAATTTTTGCTGAGGGAATGCTTACGGTGGTCTTTGGGCGTTTCCGAAGCCAAAATAACCCACGATTTGTTGCACCGAAATCTCTTCCTTCTATATTAGGAACATGAGGCAATTTTGTCTTTTGCTACCCCTTAAGTACTTCTCTCCTCACCGAATCTGTGTGCCGACTTTTTGTGTTGCGTTGTCGGGTAATTGTGCAATTTGCACCACCTGCCAGCACACAACATTTTTGTACCATTTTCAAAAGCCCCGGGTCAGGCTTTCATGGTGGCGTCTTAGAAAAAGTTTGACTATTGGTTCTAGATTATTTATTAGGCGATTGATTGGGAAATGCGCCGAGGTGGCCCCTGCATTGAACAGGCATATGATTAGCCGAGCCATAGAGCAACACTGCTTCTGGAACAGTGAAGTGGAATTCTCGAGGCACACCTTTGGGCATCTTAGAAATGAGGCTGTTGACAGCCTCGAATTTATCAATGACATATCTACGTAGGACTTGGTGTTCGCTCTCATTAATCGATTGTCAATCATATTGAAGAACTCCAAAGGGACAACTGATGAAATGGGTGGTCGCATCAGGCAAGCTTTTCGTTTGAAGCTCTCAGAGGAAAGAGGCTCCTATGGAGAGACAGGCAAATACCAAACTCCGTTATCGCAAGTGGAAAGCTCTCATTCAATCAAATTGAACGAGAGAATCCGAAGGCTGCTAAAGTACTGTCGCTTATAAATGTTATTGATTATAAGGCAATCCCCCAGTCTCTTCTAGATGAAGAGTTTCGGCACCAACCGCTTGAGTCTACAAAGGCTATCGGCACCCTGAAAGCGTTCTCTCTTCTAGTGATACACAAAGATAATACGACTTACGACGTCCATCGGCTAGTTCATATTTTCATTCAAGCTTGGCTCAAGTCTAGCCAGACACTGGAACTTTGGCAGCATAACGCAACTAAGCTGCTTTCAAGGTGTTTTCCTACCTCCGAATTTGAGGTTTGGGCCATTTGCTCAGCATATCTTCCTCATGCCAATGCAGTTCTGCGATATACTTCAAGCAGGAATTTTGACCACACGATTCAAAGAGCCTCGATTTTATCGAAGACGACGACCTTCCTTGACCAGAAAGGACATTATAAACGTTCCAGGGTTCGTTTAGAGGAATCTTTGTCTACATATGAAAAGCTTTTGGGTACTGAAAATGAAGAGAGGTTAGTGGTCGTTCAACAACTTGCACGGACACTCAGACATCTTGGCCTACTGGAAGACTCTGAGCAAATGTGTCGCTAAGCCCTTGGGACACGAGAGCGATTGCAGGAAGAATCTAGTCTACCAACGGTACCTGTGGTTTACGACCTAGGTATTATCCTTCGAAATCAAGGAAAATGGGAAGACGCTGGAGCTATGCATCGTCGAGCTCAGAGAACCCGTGAGGAGATACTTGGAGAGGAGAATCGCCTTACCATTGAGGGCATTATTGCGGTTGCTGCAGTGCTGTGGCACCAAGGGGAAAACGCGGAGGCAGAAAAAATGTATCTCAAAGCTATCGAGGCTTCCCGATGCACGTTTGGGCCCAAACATCCAGAAACTTTGACAAGTCTAAACAACATGGGGAATACCGTGCTGAATAAAGGATTTCACGAAAAAGCAGAATAGCTGTACTGGGAAGTGATCGAAGCTCGAGAAGAAATCCTCGGCCCTAAACATCCCGATACCCTCATCACTTGCAGCAATCTGGGCATTGTGCTCTGGCAATCAAATCAACTGGATGCTGCGGAGGAAGTACTCAAACCGGTTGTGGAGGTCAGGACCATCGCTCTGAGTCGTGAGCATCTGGACACTATTGTCAGTCTCAACAACCTTGCAATGGTTATCAGGGGCAAAGCGAAGAACTCCAATGACATACCGAAGCTGAACGAGGCAGTATACTTGATGCGCGAGGTCCTGACTACTAGGTCGAAAGTTCTAGGTCCCACTAGCCCGGATACCTTAGGTGCGGCGAATAGCCTTGCGCGGATGTTGAAAGATACAGGAGATCTCGGAGAGGCCGAAGAGCTGTTTCGAAAAACAGTAACAAGCCTCGAAGAACAAATTGGAACTGACCATCCAAACACCCTTTCCTGTTATGCAAATCTCGCTACGGTACTACAAGCTAGGCGGTTGTTTGAAGAAGCAGAGATAATGTTCCAAAGGTGCCTCAGAGGAAGACGACAGAAATTCCCCGCTGATCATTTCAAGATAAAGGAACTAGTTGCCCAAATTCAAGCGCTTGAGGAGACTTGGAAGAGGAAAGATGTTAATTCTTAAATATGGCTGGTCAGTTGAGATGTGCCGCCACAGCTCAAGCCACACCAGAACTAGCTGATGTATGTAACCACAATCTGTCGAGGGAAATGGGCACACCGCATTTCAAGTAGTGAAATCAAATTCCAATATCAGAGCAATTTGCAACAAAATATCTGTGGAGAACCTTGCACAAGTCCTCAAATCCCTCGAACTTTCTAACCCCCATGCCCATCCCAAACAGGTTTTCTGAAAATCATCAGAAATCTACGAACGCTCTCGAGTTTGGTACTCCTCTAGTATAACCTTGAGGTAGGCACAGCAAAAATGGGGAAAAAAACACGTCCTTGCTTGATGCAGTAGTTACTCACTCATTCCCTCGAAATTTTTAAAAAGGGAAGTTGCGATCCAAAGTACTCGAGTACAGAGAGCCTGGACCTTCGTGACCACGCTGGGCACGGCTCTAACTACCCAATTCAAAAAAATATAAGTATACCTCTGTAGGCACACTTAGGTAGGGTGACCAGGAAATTCTAGCTCTTATCTAAGTACCCAAACCCACACAAAATCCGGTTACACAAAGAAAGAGGTTCACGCTGGCAATGCCTCTCTAATTTGCTGAATTGCCTACCAGGTACCGTAGAGTTTTGCGAGACTGGCGATGGGTCTAACTGAATTGGGAGGGTCACGTGTACTAATTCCACTCCAAAAAATGCTACAACAGCCATATGTTTTAATTTCTTTTGTATATATATATAAGAAAAAACACTCTTTTATCCCTCCAGATTTTGGTTTCTAGCTATTTCTTCTGCATAAGCTCTTTTGGACTAAATATCTTGACTTTTTTAGGTGTTGTTTCTGTAGGCTCTTTCCACTCCGATTTTCTCTTCTCAAGAGACTTTGAGGGCCTCCCAGGCCTTGGTCTCTCATTTTTTGGTATACTTGAAAAAGAGGAAGAAGAAGAAGAGAAGGAGCTTTGGGAATTTAGGATATTATCCGATATCTCGCCCAAAAGGGGGCCTGTTGGAAAACATAATATAATAATTTAATAAGGAATGTGGGCTGGAATTTGGGCTGAAATAGTCAATTTATGTGTGCGAGTAGTGAATTTACTAGTACACGTGACCCCCCCCCCATTCAGTTAGACCCATCGCCACTCGCAAAACTCTACAGTACCTTTTATCCTCCATTACTTAGCATCAATAGCCCCAATTTCTTAATTGACCATCACTAAAATATAAACATCATGTCTATTAAGCCGTTTCTTTAGAATTCCATCGGCACATCTTAGTTCCACCTTGTAGAACGCTATTGTGCACCCTATTCGGCAATTCCCAACAAAGGCGCTACTTTAGACCTGGCACAACCATCTACTTAAATGACGAAAATAGTTTAAGATAGTCTCTAACTAACGCGACAATGCTTCAACTAAATCCATTCCACAGCTGAAATTCCAATCGCAGATTTTTAAAATTCAAACACTCCATGAACCCAGTCACACACCAATTACTCTGCGAGCAAAAGATAAAACGAGACCAAAAAATGGATTCAGCATCCCGCTTCCCTCACCTCCAAGTCGAAATCGAAAAATGGCACGCCAAAAACCCGTACGCTGCTACTCAGGGGAGAATGGTCACTATACAACTACGACCTCTTTCTACGAATATGGTGTGGAATAAGGATAAATTACTGCTGCATAAGAGTATTTTTAATAAGACGAGGGATGTGAAGAGTTCGAAGGCGCATGTGTGCATTTTGAGGATGTGAAGGAGAGGGTAAAAGTTGGTGTGAGGGAGGTGGGTGCAGAGGATGACGGCAGTAGGGATGGGGTGGAGGGGAATGAATATGGGATACGATGTTGAGTTTGTGGGAAGGAGCAAAGGAAGGACCCGGACGGTTTTAGGGCTCGAGTGGGTTTTTTTGGCGCCATGGGAGTTTAATGGGAAGGAAAAAGGAAGGAGAGATCGCAAATTTCGCCACAAAGCGAACAAAAGCATCTGCGGTCGAGTTATAAGGAAGTTTGTTTTCCTCGAGTGCCGAAGAAATAAAACATACTTACAGCATCAAACTTTCGGTTCTCGCGTTCTTCTCTACCTTGATTTTGCACGCGTCATTGTTCTGAAGATGGCCTTTTCTCGTTCAACCTTCTCTGGAGGGACCGAGGGTTATAAAACTCATACAGGAAGAAGCAGAATATGAGAAAGCTCGAATATAGACCCCAAGGACGAAACAAGGTATGCACGGGACAATGCGTCTTGAGACCCTCTGTGTTCTTTTCCCATACGGATTTTCCATACGGAGGGAATTGAGCTAGCTGTCGCTCCTTCCCTAGGTTGAAGTAAACAGCACCAGGGACTTTTAAATCGCCTTGTTGCCGGATCTTGGGGATAAAGTGAACCAAAAGAACATGGAAAGGTTGTTCATTTTGTCGCCACTGTCCTGCGCCGGTGTTTCAGTCCAATTCCCTGATGAGATGTCACACCCCATCACTATTTCCAAAAATCTCTTTCGTCTTTTCAATTTTGCTTTCGCTGAGCCCAAACCTGGAGTCAGGTTGTAGAATGCAGCGAGGGAAAGAACGAATCACTGTCGTTTTTTCTCTTGCTGTCGAACCTACCCTATGTTTTCATGGCGGCAGTCGGCAAAGTATAAGCTTTCGGGGTTCTTCATGAGCTTGGTTCTCTTTTGGTCTATGCTTTGCGAGTTTGGTCACCTTCGAGCACAGGAAATTGCGAGTAGGTCATCTTTCTGTCTTTTTCCGTGATTGCAATCCTGCGTCAGGTTCTATGTTTTCTCAATTATGTTTTGTCTACCTTCAAATGGAAGATGAGTTTCTCCCCCCCTAGAAATCTGAGGTAGGAATCTTTTGCTTCTTTAGATGGCTTGTTGATTGCGTTTGCAGAAGGTATGTTTTCTTGCTTGTTGTCGATTCTTGGTTCCTGTTTGGTACTTGGGAAGAGTGTATTTGAATTTTTGGAAACTATGAGTTTCCCATGCTTCTTGGAGTTGACTAATATTACTGTCATCCAAGCCTTCTTGGAGTCATTGTAGCAATTTGTTTCTCTTGAGATTGTTCTTTTTCTAACCAAGGAACTGACTCAAAGTCGTGTTTGTATAACAGTCATCCAGAAGTATTTAAGGTACAAGAAAAAGAAGTCCAAAACTCTCATTTTATAACCCATGTCTTTGCTTTGTTCTCTTTTTGTAGGCAAGCTTTCTCGAAGAAATCCAGCACAGAACTCTCGAGTTACTACGGAGATCTTTCTGAGGTTTCGGCAGTAGAATGTTTATCGAAAACAATTTCTCCACTTTTTTCCACATGAATCCAATAAATATTTTTTATTCGCTTTACTTGATATATTATGAGATCCTACATGGCCACGAAACTGCTCTAAATTTATACTGTGCGTTCCCAATATGTTCATGCCAAGATTGCGTAATGTTCAATTATGCAGCAGCTGGTGGCGAAAACTTTTACCTACAAACAGACTTTTTTAACAACAAACCTTTTTTTGGTCAGGCCTTTCTCCTGTCTCCATTAGCTTCTATTTATTAAAATCTGCTTTTTATCGTACCTTTTTATGCTTTCTCCTTTAGTAAATCCAACGATATTCTAGGTTTTGACCACGTATATTCTGCTTCCTCCGTTTGAAAGTACTTGAACTAAAACATGTCTTACCTTAAATTTTGACAGCACAGAATTCAGACCTTTGCATGCATGTAAACGAAGGGACATGTTTCTCCAGGTAATACTTAATGGCTGTACCTCTCTCCCTTACTTTTTTCTCTCCTAATTAACATTTGTTATCATATCAAGGGTAACTTTCGTTCGCTAAACCAGTTCTCACCCAGATGAAATATCCACTTGTTATCACTCCACCTACTATACCTTTCACTTAACAACTAACCCTTGTTGTCTGTATCAGGCGCTTTTTGTTCATTTCTTGGCAACATTTGCTGTCATTTAGGGATTCCATCGCCGATTCTCTAAGGGAGATATCCTACCTGAACAACAATATACCTTTCGAATATTGCTCAACATCCACACTGCTTCTCCGACTTCGCTATCCGAGATCGCCGACGCCATCTCATCTATTTAAGAGGCGTCGCCAACTTTGACTCCTCGACTTTCTCCCAACAACAACAACTCTCCTCACCAACACCCAGTATCAAGCACAGCTAGTTTGAGCTTGATGCGACCATCTGCAATCATCTCCAATCATCTGCAACCATCTGCAGCCATCTGCAATCAACTTTATCATACCCACCATCAACTCTATCATCAAAGTAAGTCCAATACTACTTCAACCAGCATCCAGCCTTCTTAATCAGCTTTGTCTGGACCACCCTAGCGAACTGCTTCACTAAAAAAGCTTCTGCCTAGTTGGGGCTTCACGGTTGCATCTCAGTGTATCCTCTTCACTACTCCATATCACTGCTACTTGCTCCCTCCTCAATTTGACCTCCATACAGCTCCAACCCTCTGCAACAAGTCGCCAACTTGTGGGGCGGTTCTATTATATTTCAGCCCATTGCCCTCTTCATCCATCCATATTCTTACCCTTTATCGTCTTATCATCTCTAACCTACTTAATTCCTCACAGCATCGAAGTTCTTGGTGCTTTGCGACCGCGGGCTCTAGTTCAGTTATGCTTCTCAGGTAAGTGACCATCCATCTCTCGTCTGATTACGAGGTAAGACATCCGTATACTGATGGCGTATTTTGAAGTGAACAATCCACAGTAGCGTTGCATCGCTGAAAGACATCTGGAGCTAAAATTTCGATTCAAGGTAAGTAAGCCATCAGCACAATCCATTCCAACAACATCTCGTAGCTAGTTTGCTATCATTATCCACTACATACACTTCCCTCCCTGACTCGTACTTCTGCGAACTTCAAACATGTCCTTTGCTTGTTGAGTCTTGAAGCAAACTTGCTGACTTTGTCCACAGCAATCATAGCAAAACATCAATCCTTAAACACAAAACCCCTTTACGAAATACCACAAATTCCATCAGTATGGAGAACCCTCAATCCCTCCCACGAACCCCTAAAAACCCTCCAAAGAAGTTCAAGAACAAGTTAGAAGCCATGCACCGACCGGTCAGAAGTCCTCTCACACCTCCGCCTGCTCCGGGTTTCACCCGCAAGAGAATGGCAAAAGCCCTTGCAAATTTAGGCGACGACGACGACGGAACTGATAAGAAGGTCACGGAGAAGCCAGCTTCGCCAGTCCAAGCTTCTGCCGGTCTCTTGGATTATGACAAAAAAAAAGATAAGAAGGTTAGAAAGCTAACAAGTCCCGTTCTCCAGTCACCAATTTGGAAGAATTACAAGGAAGAGGAATCCGCCAAAGTCACTATTGAAGCACAAGTCATAAATCGTCTCGTGGAGGAGTCGAGCACCACAACTTCCTCAGTCAACGATGCGTGGACTCAGACGGATGATTCTTTTTATACTACAAAGGAGACTTGTCCAACTACCGTTTCTACAGACAGCAGCAGCAATACACACACAGTGTTTGGTGATGAGAGTGACGATTGCCAAGATGATTCTTCGGCAACTTCAGTGGCAGAGTCAATTCCGGCCACGGAAGTCTTCGCTCTAAATGGTGAGGATTCTGTTATGGAAGATGTCGTTCAATCTGTAGAGAGCATCTCGGAAGAGATCATCCAAGAATCTACGGAGATTCCCAAGTCGGAGGAGAACGAAGTCAAACCCAGCTCATTTGAAAAGTGGTTTGGCACAAGTTTTTACGCTAGGAATCTTCTTAGCCAAGATAACGTTCGTACCCAAATACGCCTTTACTTGAGTTTTTCACATTATCCTAGTGGGTTGATGCTAACAAATTTTCAAAATAGTGTGAGCGTCAGAGTCAGGTTGAAGGGGCGCTTAACTTGCGAAATTCCCTTATCGAACACCTCGCAGTCTACCCTTACAACCCCACGTTTTACGCAGATCTTGCGGCAGTGTACAATCAACTCGGATTCGCAGATGTTGCTGCCGGCAATGCATACAAGGCTATTTTGCTTGTCGAGTGTGCTTTGTCCAACTCCACCACAAGCTACCCTAGCCTCCCACATCTACGAGAAGAGGTCTTGAAATTCATGAGTGCCAAGCACGCTACAAACTCGGCAACCCAGGTTGACCACGCACTCAACGAAGCTCGTTCCTACGCTTACAAAGAGCTTCTATTTGCACTCATGTACTCTGGTGCTTTTTGGGATGGGTTGATCGAAGCCATGAAAGCCAAGAAGCTCTATCCGCATGATGCACAAATCATTGAACTCATGAGGGAATTGAAGGCGGGATACCAGGAGCGAATTGAACTCTTGGCAAACCCAAAATCCAAATTGAACGAGAGTGAGCAGAACAGCTTCTCAAAGAAAGGAAAGATTATCATCATCAAGTATCCTTGGTTGGATGAAAAGCTGTTTTTCCGTACCCCAGAGATGTTGCGAGAAGTCAATAAAAGCCTCGACACGAGAATTTGTGAGGTGAGACCCGTGGTATTTAGATCAGCTGCAAAGGAGGCGAATATTGCAGCAGAAAATACGGACGTCGGAGCATTGGGTGTCTTTGCCACTAGAGACATCCCAAAGGGCGAGATGGTGATGGTCGATCATACTCTCCTGAGCATCACAAATGTACCGGGAAGTAAGAAACATCACTGTGAGGCTTGTCAGGCATTTTTGCTCCCTCCTTATTTCAAGCCACAAGATAAGGTCTATCCAAAGTGCTGCAAGTCAGTTGCCTATTGCAGCATCGAGTGCCGAGATTCCGCAGCTGGATTTCATAGCAAAATCTGTGGAAAGAAGCTTGATTACCTCTACCAAGACGCAAAGGTTGTAACTAACTTGAAATCCCAAAATAAGGGATATCTGCCCAGATCACTTCTGCTGTGTAGATTCATTGCTGTTATTCTCCCCGAAATCCAAAGAACAGGAACCCACCCGTTACAACACAATCTCGCTGCACGACTCGTTCCTAATTATTCTCCTGCCGACGTAAGGCATGAAGAAAAGCACTCCATGAACTGGCTTTTCAAAGAAAACGTCGTCGCGCCCACAAAGTTCCTTCTTCAGATTGGAGTAGATATTTTCCGAACCCGGGATTGGGACCCTGAAATCATCCAAACCCTCGATTGGCGGATCCAAAACAACGCCAGCATGGGAGTGTCTTCCGTCTATCCCGAAGAAACAATCGAATTCCAGAAAGCCAAAGAAAACGGCATTGATAACTTTCTAAATACTTGCAGCATAAACCCGAAGTACATATTCTTCAATCACTCCTGTTGGTACAACCTCTATTGGAATTCTTCTACTGAATGTAGTGAAATTATCGAAAGTATGATAGATATGGAAGGAAAATATCTACAGCCGGGAAATAGCGCCGTCAGATGCTTTACTAAGAGAGATATCAAGAATGGTGAAGAGTTTTTCATAAGCTACGTCGGGGATGCTGGTGTTAGCGGGTCTGCAGAAGAGAGAAAACAAGCCAGAGATAGTCTCGCCAAGTGGTTCCCTGGGGGCTGTGGATGTGATCTTTGCGAGGAAGAGAACAGAATTGAGGCTGAAAAGAGAGGATACGAGAAAGAAGAATCTGAGGACG
This sequence comes from Hymenoscyphus fructigenus, assembly GCA_001414455.1. NCBI lineage: Eukaryota > Fungi > Ascomycota > Leotiomycetes > Helotiales > Helotiaceae > Hymenoscyphus > Hymenoscyphus fructigenus. Next base: position 110,508 of record LKUV01000004.1, on the reverse strand, counting down.
AAGATATGGACGCTAGGTCTGAACACTTGAAAACTGAGTCTGGGGTCACGGGGGATACGGAGACGGTCAGATGAAGTCGTTAACCATAGAAAAATGGGTGCGACAAAATGTATGTCAAAGTCGTTTGTTGAAATCGGCCTTCGAAATTCTTGGGGACACATGGAAACGATACAATTCCACGTCCAACATTTCGCGAATCACACAATGAAACATACACATCGCCATTGCGGTCATTCAACACACCGACAAACCAACTCTCCAAATCTCAAATTCCTCCTTCACACTCACATATCAAGCTATCATCACATTTTTACACCTTGAACTCTGTCACAACAACATCATAAATCACTCCCCCGCTCTAACCCTACGCTCTCCGCACCCTAAAGACATCATCATCATCATCAGAAGTATCATCAATAATCAGTCTTCCAACCTCCCCCCTCCCTGCCCCCAAAAAGCCATCAACCCATTAATCCTAACACATTTTTGAAAACCTCATATTTATACCCCCAATCACTATCATCAAAAATCAACACAAACATACTTTACTATTTACTATTATTTCTTTCTTCGAGCGCTGGATTTACGGGAAGTAGAGTTATAGGGGTTAAATTTGGGAGGACATCGTTAGGCCATAATTTAACATGCGAGAGTTCTTTATTTATTTCGCGAGTAATTGACTGGTTTACATGGAATTTAATTGATATCTTTTTAAAATAAAGTGGGCATATCAAAGCAACGTGACAGGGTTTAACTTACAAATGATTTTACCATGGATTGGGGCAGAATCGGGAGCAGGATTCGACTCAAGATTCATTTCATAGATTTAAGATGATTCTTTACCAGCCACAGTGTAACTAATCTTGTTTTGAAGAAAATACAACAAACAAAGAGACCACAAACGCATCGATGGAGTGGAGGGGGAGAAGACTTGGAACACTTGTGATTCATAACTTCGCATGGAAACCTTTACAGGAAAATGAGAAATGACACAATATTAGGAACGAACTTCAGAACCGATGGCAAGCATTTGCGCATGGCTTTCTAACTAATATCGTTTAGAACTGCTACAAATTATGACCAATAAGTCATCACGTGATTCAATTCAACAGTTCAAGTGCGCCTCCGAGTGGGCTTCTAGGGTTTAAAGCAGTGAAAGCCTCATTTTTCTCTCAGGCATTTTCATTTATATAGGGATGAACATGTAATACTTCGTATCGCTCCGGCTACCCAATCCGGTCTTGGACCCATTTTATTTGTGTCGAGTTGGAACTCGCTTAACAAACGATGAGGACGGCTACAGGGACAACTCCTGTATTTCGATCTTAGTTTTCGTCTGATCTCAACTGCCAAACGCCATCCGTCAACTTTTGCCTGGATTTGGGAGCTTGGTCGTTCATGCCTTGAAATAAGTTGACAGCCATTATGCCGATTCAACGAGAGGTATAGGGGTAATTTTTCAACAAAAGTATTCTGATCTGCGCAAAATAGATACTCGAGAGGTTTGGCTTTCTTTCTTTCAGAAGAGCAGTTTCTTTCTTCGGGTTTGTTTCCGTGGTTACGATGTCTGAGAAAAATCACTCTCCGAAGCGAGATGGCAGAGGTTTGAGACTTGGTGCTATCATTCCCACACTCTTTTCGGCTGGAGCGTTTGCCCTACAATTAATAGCAATCATATCGGGGTCAACTCCCGGTCAACTTCAAGATTTCGGGCTCATTACAGTAAGTGATCTTCAATAAAGCACACATTATTATATGCTGACGATGTGCAGTTGAACACAACTAACCTGGGACAAAATTTAATTATATTTACACCCAATATCTCATTCGCCCAAGGGGTTGCAGCGTTAGCATTAGAGTCCACATCAGACTTGAAGATATTTTCGGACATCAATCTTGATCCATTTTCCATATTTCCTACAATACCAGCTCGATCCGCCGTCAGTCAATCATCAGGAGTTATTACGTCTAGGGTCAAATCTTCCGTTTCTCCAACAACAATCTCTATATCGCTCTCAACGGCAATAAGATCATCTTCATCAGTTGCCTCGCCGCAAGTTTCTTCAACTTCTGCAAGAACATCAACAGCATCAAATTCAATTCCAACAACTTTTCTTGGGACAATTTCATCATCACTCAGCATAATCCCTACTTCAGTAGCAACCACACTTCCAACAACAACCCCAGCTCCTGCAAATGGAACCACAGGTGCTACTTTCGCCGAGGATCTGCTCAACGGAGTTCTCGGGGCTGTTGGGAAAGTACTGGTCTCGGCTATTGTGGGAAACGTAGACCTAAACTCCGTGGTGGCACAGATGGTTGCAGCAGGAAAAGCGTCAGTCGGTATTGATGATTATTATAGTTTTCATCTGAGAGCGGTTTGTAGGGGTAAGTTATCCAACGGAACAGTTACAGATAAATATGATGGCATCAACTGCACGACTTACTCCAAAATTGGAGATGGTGAGTCTTTCCCCCTGCCATAATAAAAAACGTAGACTTATTTATCTAGCACTTGCAAACAAAAGTCACAACCTTACGAGTTCATATCAAGTCCTCACCCAAAATATCACTATCCCCTTTTTAGGAAAAGTAGGAGACCACGTCAACAACATCCGGTCCATCGTTAGAGGACTTTCCATAGCAAACGACGTCTTACACTTTACCGCCCTCACTGGTTCGGCTCTCACCACTCTCATCTCATTCATTGCAATTTTTCGTCCGCGCTCAACACACGTCGTTGGCTTAGCAGGCCTAGTAGCCCTCTTCGGAGCTCTCTTCCAAGCAGTCTCGGCAATATTTATGACAATCCTAATCTACGTCATTGTCCCCAAAACCAACAAAATCGGCAACATACTAGGAATCTTCGCCTCACACGGAACTTCGTTCTCGATAATCGCATGGGTGTCCTTCGGTCTCGCTCAGTTTGCAGGATTATACTGGGACTTCGCATGGTTTGCGGAAACAAGACGGGGAAGTTTCAAAAGACGTATGAGAACTGCTGCACAAAGGAAGGCAGGGAGAGAGTGGAATGTCAAGGCTGTTTGGAGGGAGGTGAGAAATGATTTGAGGAACCCGAATGGGGAGTCTGGGGATGGGATGGAGGAGGGGTTGGTGCAAAGGCGGGTTACTGTTAAGAGGGAGAGGGTGGGGAATGAGGAAGAGGGAACTTATGTTTATAGGGTTACGGCGAACAATGATGTGGATTCCATTAGAGGGGTCTAAAATGGATGTTTGCATTTGAGTTTTTTGTGATTTTGGAACTAGATCTTGAATTATTAATGAAATAAACTATTAATAGTCATCTACTTGAAACATTGGAGGTTCCACAAGCCAAATGATATTGAGTCCCAGATAATACCAGCAAACGAGGGTGGCTTTCTGTCTGACAGAACCTCGCTAGAACATTAAAAGTCTTCTGCCAGGCATCATCAACTTCAGAGCTGCGTATCATCAGGTATGATATTCTTCAACTAATTTTGTAACACTTTCATCAGTCGAAAGGTTCGTATCCTTAGCAGCCGAAATTAATTTATATATACTTCTATTTTGACAATTGCAACCACCACCCCGTACCTTGAAATGAACGAAAGTGAAATTGACCCTCCCATAACGTGACTCGGCCTACATTTGATAATCTCCCCCAAAACCCAAACAACCATTCATTTTCTCTTTGCCCCTGAGGCGGTAGATCGAAGGCTATCAAGCTAAAAGTTAGCTTCGCGCTAGCGCTAGCGCACCGCACTTGAAAAATTCTCTCGTCGTCCATCAACAACTTCCTAAAAACATCAATATCCACCGCACCACCACCATCCACAACCAAGGATGCCACCAATAAAAGACCCCGATTGGGGCAAGCCCTTCTTTTATGATAAAGTTATCGATGATGTCCGCGAGGACTTTAAAGCCGATGGGTTACTCGCCGATGAAGACGCGATCAAACAGTTTGACGCGTTTTACGAGGCTAACCACTCAGAGGCAACCAAGATTTTTGGAGAACAGGTCTTCCAACTTCTCTGGTATGCCGATTACCATACTTTGCTGGATCATTCCAAGGTTATGGGGGAACCTATAACAGCGGATGATTTCACCCCGATGCCACCAGCGATGGACCAGGTCCAGTGAAAGACTGATAGGTACAGTCCCCAAATCCAAGGCTAGCTTTGAGGGCAAGGAGACGATAGAGGCAGCCTCTAACTCTTCCAAATCCAAGGCCGCAGCATTCAGTGGTGCCGCGCAAAAGCCCAAGCCCACAAAATCCACTGGCCAAGCCAGAAAAAGAATTTCACAGACCTCGGAAGCAGCAAGGGCAGATGCTTCAGTTAGTACGAATGCCAAAGGTATCAATTCTGACAGTCAGGATTTTGAACCCTACCCTAAAGCAGAGCCCGTTGAAGTAAAACGAGAAGACTCCGAGGAAGCAGAATGGAGAACAGTGCTTCCTACCCATGAGTATAATCAAGTCGCTACACAGGAAGTAACCTCAAGAGAAATAATGGACCAGGAGATGAACTGGAAGCCCCAGAAAATGAGAATACTATCATGTATGAACTGGAGTCTCAGAACCTACAAGGAAATCACGAAAATAGCAGGCACTCTCGTCGACCTCGATCATTGCAGGTCAGACCTAGCAATTCAGGAGCGAATTCCAGGGCCGAGTATGGTTCCTTTAATCATGCCACCGATCTTGGCCATGTCAATTCTCAACAGGCGAGATCGGAAAGCCATGCTCGATACAGTCTCCGCCAGGCGGGATACAATAATCGAATGGGACATGACAGTCGGCAGCCAATTACAGCCCCAATTATGGATACTTTCCTCACGACTTATGCCGCCAGAACTTCTGGGTCCAACACCATGGCCACCCAGGGTAGTTATGGAGCGTCGCGCCATCTCCAACAGGAACCCTTTGATCCGCGCGATCGCCGACAGAATCGGGGACGCAGCGCATCACCGCAACCTGAGTCCAACGCTGCTCAGAGTAGTGCAAATAGACGTAGACATAGACGTAGACATAGACGTAGACGTAGACGTCATGGCAGAGGAAGAGGGCTACACCATTGAGGAGAGGGCAGCCCCAACCCTACATGGTGCTGGAAGATGACTATTTTTTGTAGACTAGGAGGAATGGCAGTTGTAAATAGTCAATAAACGTGCTTCTACATATCCTCTGCAAATTAATTGGTGCTGATCTAACTTTAAGCTTTGTGACAATGTGAATTAATTGTCGCCCGTTTTGGAGTATATGTCAACGTATTTTGAGCAAACAAATTGCTAGGTTGTCGATTAAAACCTAGAAGAATAGAAAGAAATCATCTAGACAAGATTCAACATGTTGCTCTTCGACTCGATTCTTTTAGCTCTTGCATAAGGAGTGGACATTTGACAGCCCGTCAAAACGCCCCCCGACGCAAAGCTATGTTTGGATCAAAAGTAATACGGAGGAAATAAGCACCACGAATGAGAGAAATTCGCCCCGAAGATGAAGCCACAAACCCCCCTTTGAGCACTTAGCACTTCAAGCCGATTTATGTTATTTTCAGCTGCGACTCCGTTTATTGGGAACAAGTCATAACGAAGCGATGGGAAGTTACGGCTCGAAGTACAGGCCGAAGAGTTCCCTATATTTGGTATCTGAGGCTGATTTTAGCAAGGCAAAGCGGTGGATATGGGGACCATTTAAAGTTGGTTTAATTCGTAGATTGACTGAATTCAGCGGCTTTTTTAGTGTTTCTATTTCTTGTTCGTCATCTCGTCGAAAGTTTCTCCGATTACACCTCTATTAACGAGAATTGTATGCTAAGGGGGGAATTTTGTTTGATTTGTGAGTAGTAAACCAAGGGCTGCTGGAGTTTAGTCTATGGGTTCTACTCTACAGGCGTCCTTAGTTCAGAAGAGTTTGATTCTCGGGGGCTTGTTTGACTAAAGGGGAGGAGAGCTAAATATATTTCATTCTTGAATTGCGTGGATTTCTCTACTATAAGTGAATATTGCCATGCCCGGTACCCGAACAGCCATTTATGATTCTCATGGTTCAATGAGAAGCACGTCAAAATGGCTGATGATAGGGCTGAAGTAGATAAGAGTCAAGTTATCATTATAAAGTAGGATGCTCGAGTCACGGAAGTCATCAAGGAAGTGGATAATAACAGTAAACCATTAGACCATAGGAAAATATTTCTCAAAACTGCAGCTCTCCTTACTTCACGAAGGGGGATGGGCCCACTGAAAAGTTACCCACTTCTGAAGCTTTAGCCATTAAAGGAAGGGGGCAGCAAAGGAAGGTAGAGCCGTGAAAATTACCCTGGTCCTCCTCCACTGTGGTTTATCTTCCATTCTGTCAAACATGTAGCTTAGAATTCCCAGATTTTGCTTGTGAGATTGGTTACGGTGGAAGACTTCTTATTCTGGGGTGTTTGGTGACAAGACGTGGGCTTCCAGTTTCTCTATTTACTCAATGGGGGGGGCATTATTATCCACCACTTGTTCCTGGCGTTGAGGACACTTTGTGGATTTCGCTGAAGTAAAGCGGTGGGCTAAGAATTATGTTGCAATGGTATTTGAGAAGTGTTTGAAGTCACAGCATAAATGCAAGAATGCAATTACATGTCAAAAATATTCACAACATTCCCAAACATTACTTTTCGATCCTGTACTGCGTCCCGAATTCGAATTCCTTTGTGTGATCTAGCTGGTCGAAGACCTTCCCCATTGCCCTTCTTTCCCCCTTTTCTCCTCGCTAAACTAACATCGTGCATTCGTTGTTTTCGAGATGACTGGAAAGGAAGTGTACGTAAAGGGAGATTCGAGTTCAGCTGTAAAAATGCAGAAGCGCTTAGTAGGGGGTTGGGCTTTTTCGGTGGGTTGAGTTAATTCTGCCGTGCACTGTCTAGGTCGCAGTCAGTTGGTACAGCAAAAAAAATACTTACTCTCTGTCAAGCGCGTGCACTGCACGTGAACTCCGTTCCTTACATCGAGTTGTGAAAGCTGGTTTGGGTTGCGCGGTATGCGGCCACGGAGAAGTTGTCTCTGGGTCTTGCATTTTGCGACCGCTAAACAACGGATCGAAAAAAAATTGGATTCTGCTCCTTGACCATCGAATCGTTATGGCGTGGTCATCGAAGTCTTCTGGCATCTTTCGATTTCGTATTCAAATTATCAGGGAAGTGGTGTCTTAGACAGGACTCAAGTCTCTCCAGGAATTTTGGAGGTGTCTGCATTAAAAGTGGAATGAAAAATGCTTTTTTGATCCAGACAGCAGACAAGCACTGGGCAGAAAATCAGTTTTCTCCTGATGAAATTGCGAATCAGAACTATATCCATAAGCCTCGAAATTCATTGCAGATCACAGCATCTAGTTCTATCCGACCTCTTTCGAACCCGTCAAGAATATGGATTCCACCCCCAAAGCCTCACGCTGCTGGCGCTAACGGTCGAGGAGGGTCGGCCGCCCATGGGCTTGCGGGCAAGCCGTCTGGTTTCCGAAAGATAGTAAAAAGGGAGAGTGAACTTTGTTGCCTACAGAAACCCAACACGGCAGGCGCTGATGGCTGCCACACGTTCGCAGAAAATACCTGGTTATCGGTTCCACAAAGAGCTTGCAAAAGAAGGAATTGAGACCTGTCATTCTCTGACTTGCAAGGCTCTCACCCAAAAAAGGCGAGGCCATGGGAAAAGCAAATCCCACGAGCGAAAGAAAAACAAGGGCGGGAAGCACCTCTCAACCCTGCGTGGCAAATTATTGCCAAGGGTGATAGGAAGTGCGTGTGATGCGGATATGCCTCAGCTGTCGTTTTTTATCGACTTCCTATTAGTTGTTCTTGAGAAAGAACTGTTTTGATATGTATGAGAGTGCATCTTGTGTTGGTTCATCCCGTGTGTGCGGGAGTACAACTTGAATGAATCCAATATCACTACCGGTAGCTTACGAGCTCTATCCCTTCGTTGAGCATAAGGCTACCCAATTGCAATCCGAGACGAATGTACTTTTATCTCATGGCAGTTCTGTCCCGTTGCCGCGACGGCAGTGGCCAACACCAAATCCGTAGTGACACATGTCCCGCCTATAAAGTTTCTAATGATAGAAGCTGTAAATTTTACAGTTGTACAAGATGATCATCACTGCCACTAGCACGACAATTGAAGACAAAATCGGTGACAAGACGCATAGTCTAATCCACGGGATTTCTGGTCAAATCAATGGCATAGCATTGGCCCCCTGCTAAAACAATCCTCCGAATATCAAAGAAAGCGGCCTGTCCGATTTTTGATCCTCAAATGGCACTTGCCTTCCCGTAAAGAGCCTTAAGTTGCCTACGGAAATTACTTTGATGGAATCGTGGGCAAGTTGATGCGGGGTGTTGTCCTTGGCATTATTTGACAGGATAATTTGGTGTTTTTAGCGGACAATTTTGACGGGAGGCACATGATTAGCGAGTTCGTGGTATTGAGTTTCGTATTGGTGGAAAAGGGGGTGATTACCTACGACTCTTCAACCAACTAAACACCCCTTTACTTTGCTGACAACCGAGAAACAATTTAATCGTTGCTTCGTCTGCACTTTGATGACTTTGTGTGACATTTCGTCACATACGGAATAATCGAGGTGTTCCATCGAAAGCTGACTACACTCATTAGCAATAATTCTATTTTTGGAACATAAGAAGAGCTGATTCTCAACACGGCACAGTTACCGCTGCATGTCACCCAAAGTGTTCATTCCGAACAGATTTTGATGGCTGAAATCTTATCTGGATCAAGATTTGTGGATGCATAAACTCTCTCAGCCCGGAGAGTCCACGATCCATTCGAACATGGATTGCGGTGAGGGGGAAGCTGCATCTTCCCAATTTCACTTAATACCCCAGTTGATAGTATGACATATATATGCCCGGCAACCTTGAAAACGCACGAGCAACACGTTCCACACCACCAAGTGCGGCTCTGTTTTTTTGAACTTGAATCTGGTGCCCAGAAACGGAAATGGATCCTAGAATATTTTACATGCGAGTCTTCGGATTGTCGTGCTAAACCCTGTTCTGCCCGCAAGGGCTGAAGGAAACGGATGTAAGCATGTTCCGATGTTCGTCTTTTGATACTTATCATGCCAGGGAATTAAGATATCAGCATCCCTTCCACGTTCTATCTGTTCATGGGGTGACGAAGAAACAAATTCCAGTAGTTTGGGAATAGACGCCCACATCCCATGGTTGGGTGTGTTGGTTGAAGAGGTTGACGACGCCTTCGACAATTTGATGACACCCGGAAAGCTGGTAAGAGAGAAGTCCACAGTAATTTGAGCCAGTCGGGATGACTAGAAAGTGGCCCTGTTCTGCTCCTGACACCCCGGGCTGCTTCTGATGCAACATCATTCCTCGTGCTCGTACCGTGCCGGGAACGATATTGAACGAGCCGTGACTGTCACCAAAGGTTGGTGCAACGCAACGCAAGGCAACCTTTGCCTGGATATTTAGGCATTAGTCAAGTAGGTGATAAAGCTCACCACCTCATAGGTCGTTTAATGAGGTACTAGGTAAGTAAAGTAGTATTGTCTCGAGCTTCCTCTGCGGCGAGGAGGGAAACCCCGAGGCAGATGCAGATGGTACGACCACCCTCAACCCCTCTCGTTCATCTGGGTTTCTCCCGTTGTTTTCCATGAAAGATTGAGAGAACAGCGGTCTAGAAGAAGCAGTTTGCAATTGGTGCTTGTCAAGCATGGGGGTCGCAATTGATACATTCAGGCCTTGAGTTGCTGGACATGATGGAGGGATTACGAAATGAAGCTGACGAGTAATAAACGATCGTATATGCAGGAATCTCTTCGTACACCGTAACTTTGAAATGTTTTGTAATGGAGTAAAAAAGAAGAAGGAAAAAGAAAGCAGCGATTAGTTTGATACCAGCACTTTACACGAAGGCACATGACCATGGAATTTAGAATAGTCACGTGATATACCCCGCTTAATTAGCAAAGGGAAGGAACCACCAAAACTAGGGCCTTTTTCGTTTTATCTTTCGCAACGGATTCCGTGGCTTCTCAAACTCCAACCATCATCTTCTTCAACTCCAACTCCAACTCCACCTCCACCACGTTCATCTGCACAGACTCTCTCTCAGAGATGGGATCTCCAGCCTCCAAACGCCAGCCGTCAGCCTTCGGGACGGGCTTGCAGGCTGTTGCAGCTGTGCTTTTAAGCGAGTCCACCTCTATGGCCCGGTCTAGAACATGCGTGACTGGGGAGACACAAGTTAATCCTCAATCGGCCAAAATAAACGATTTCTCGCCCAGTGCGGTTGGAGATTCGAGAATGCTGGAATTTGCCTGCCAATCCCATCTAACGGACTTCATCTTGATTCCTGGAACCAACAGCAAAAATCCATGGCAAAGCTTCCCAGGTTTTGGGAATTGTGGACATCGATTTCCCACCCCGCTTTACGTTCCGAATCCCGGCGAGCTGAACATCAAGAGATCTTTTCCAGATAAAGTATTTATGGAAACATATGCTGATCCCCTCTCTCATCTCCCAAGCTAATAAATTTCTGCAGGTGACTTGGTTCATGCTAATCTCAACGAAACAACAAAGGATAAGTTGATGTCACACAAAAAACTCCGGTATCTGAGAGCATTTCCAGTCACATCATGACTTTCTTGGGTGTGGTCTGGAATATCCACCTCGCTGAGCAGAAGTCTATCATGCTTCCATCTAGGACGATCCTTGAATGCAATGCGTCTCGTGCTTGCAAGTGCTTTCAACTGCTTTCAAGTGCCAGGGAGACTTTTGACCCCGGCATTTCAGATAATTCGGATTTTTGTCAAAATTGCGTACTCGACCTTGCTCACTAAGTTGCTAACAGCTAGACCAAGGCGCTCAGACAGCACCACCATCTCCGCCATGGCGGTCCTCAACCACGAGGGCCCCCTTGCTGAGGCGTCGCCGACATTCAATCTAACCAGTTCCAGCGATATTGGCTTTGTTTCTCCCCGCCTCTTTGACGTGCTCTGTGCTTGGGCGTCGAGGCGTCGAGTTTTGTTTTCTGGGGATGGTGAGATTTCTGCGGAGAAGCCAACTGCCACATGTGGAAAAATCCGAATTACTACGACTCCGAATCTAAACCCATGAACTCCCTTCAACTCATGAGAAGAAGTACGGCCCCGGTACAATTCAAATGGCGTCGGATCCAGTCCAACGGACGGGCTATGGAACACAACAGTGAGTGGTGCTCTACTCGGTACCTTGGTGACACCTCGCACTCGGCACGCTCTCCGTCCTCTGGAAGGTGTCTTTTTTCGAATTTTCGCGGTTACGAGCCACCCACTCGATGCAGCCAATCCTGGCTGCCCATGTATTGGGAAATATCAAATCGTTCCCGACCCTCGTACCCTGACGGTGTCACGATGGTCGTGGCACAAGTGTTCATTTGCTCCCTTGAACAAACCCCCTCGTCAGAAGGTCTTCTCCGCCGCAGGCCTGCTGTAGAGTCGAAAATGATGGTGGGTGAGCGAGCGATCCGGCGAAGAAAAAGAAAATTGACTGCTGGAGCGCGGCAGGCTTAAGCCAAGATGGCCAAGAGACAGGCCATGGAAGCACCTGCATGTGCTGCCCACATGCCTGCAAGACTCCAATGAGGGAAAGCCCATGATCACCCCAAAGCTCGGGGGGGATGGGGGCACGCCCGTGCTGGAGTTGGGGAGTTCCGTGGTTTGATGGTTTTGCTGGTTGATAGCAGGGAGTCATGGGCGGGTCATCTTCATTCCAGCCGCAGTGAATTAGGATTAGTTGTTATCGGAGAACGAGTAGCGAGTACGTAGGCCAGATGATGAACTATCAAAAAGTCAGAAAGATCAATGCGATGCGATCGATGCAATGAGAATAGAGTGTATGTAGTACGGAGGTAGCGAGAGTCCTAGATTCCGTATCGAGAGAGCAAATCAGAGGAACAACTAAATCATATGTCAAGTCATGAAATAGATAACACTATAGCATAGCTCAGAGTCTACCAAAGGATTTAGAGAGTAAAGCTTACTAAAGTAGTTACCGTAATCTACCAATTTATTGCTCACTTCATTTTCCCAGCTGGAACAGACGGGCCAGGCTACACCTCTACCAACCTGCCAATCATGACGCCCGGAAACGTGGGCCTGGTCTCGCCTGTTACCGCCCATTCGTTCCCTGCATTCAGGTGCATCGAATACAAAGTGCTCGCCGACCACACCAGCAACCTAGTCCCAATTCTTCACCTCTCCCACACCCACTCTGCTGCAGACTCGACTGCAGTCCAACATCGACAGCGAAACGACAGCCGGGTTGGTTCCTAATGGAGTAGAAGACGACAGAATAAACAGAAAAAAAGCAAGAAACACTGCAATTGAGAAAATCAACCTCGCTTGAGGGCGAGTAACGAATGTTTGTTAGCCGATCATCTCACACCGAAGCTACTCTAAGCACAGCACAGAAGCTACTCTACCGACCCGCTGTCCTGTTTTTCTTAGTCCTCTTTTCCCCCCCCCCTCCGCCTGAATTCGGAGTGTCCCCCAATCTGGCATCAGCCCATTTCGCACGTCCCAGATCCACGATCCCATCCCATAGCGGCTGTGATCCCTGGGGCTGCAAGCTCGCCCACATGGTGGTGCTGACCGCGCGTGGTCCTAGGAAGTCTTGGAAAGAATCGAGTACTTCCTTAAGCTTATAAGGCTTATGCGCTAGCTTCTCTTCCCTTGCCCACTATTTACACCTCTGGACGGGACTTTTGACCCCTCCACCTTCGTCCCTCGTCCCCAGTCTTCAAGTGCCCCGCCGCTGTGATTCCAGCATTTCCCACGCCGCCCGCGTCCAGCCAGAAGCGCCTCCCATGCCCAATAAGCTACATATTCACCTCGTCCCCGGCGCCCGCCCATACGGCATACAGATCGCCGCTCCACATTCTTCCTCAACCCAGGTTTGACCTCGACGCCGACAAACTGTTGTGGCTATTGAGTGGGAGACGACGACCTTGGAAGACAGTACACCAACGAACGCTGGAAGAGACGAGAAACGAGAAACGAGAAACTCTAGAGAATAGGAGAGAAGACGACGAGAGAAAAGAGATCATAAACAACTATAAAAATCGACCACTCTCTCACCACCACGCGTCTGTCTGGCCGCTTTGGGGTTTGGCTTTGTTGCAATTCCACTACGCCATTGTCCTCCAGTACCTGCTTCACCCCGTACCACGTTCCTCGATTGACGCCTCCACCTCACCTCACCACACAACCGCGACCGAGATATCTGTGACATTGTAGAGTCAAAGTTGAATTCAAATTCAAATTCAAATTCCCCCTCAGGTCGCTCTTTCCCCGGATCATGGAGACTCAGAGCTTCACTGCTCGTCGGTCAGCAGCTTCCAACCTTCCAACCTTTCAACTGCCACCACCAGATCACCTCTCTGGGATGCACAAATACCCAGCCTATGCCCCAAGCAGCACAGCGCAGCCACACCCAACTGTCAGCAGCGTTCTCACACCACCAGCGACCCTCCCCAACGAAAACAGTCCACTATCGAGTCTGAATAGTGGCAGTTCTGCGAGCTCAGCAGGCGGCGTTCCTCCATATCAACCTCCTCAACAGCCTATGGGATATTGGCCCGCTCCTCAGAACCAGAATCCCTCTTACACTTATAGTTCCGCACCTCCAATGGCCGCGCCTTACGCGCAACAACAGCAGCAACAGAACTACATGAATGGTCGACCATTGTATTCTCCATCCATGAATTTCCAAAACCGAAACGCCAGTTCTCCAGCTTCCGGGGATGGCCTTCCTCCTCCACCATACGACATGAATCTCCCCCCATTTCCAACATCTATAAGCTCCTCGGGTGGTCAGCAACAGAACTTACCAACCCTTGCGCCTCAGCAACAGCAGCAACAACAACATCAAAATCAACAGCAGCAGCCACAAGCAGCGCAACCTCCACCCCAACAAATGAGTAACCATGGTCTTGTGAGTCCACAACAAGCGGCTTCCCAAGCACCCTCTCAAGGACCTATTCACGCTCCAGAATATGGTGGACGACCTCCTCCAACACCAACATATTACACGCCTTCTTCAACACCTCAACAATCTTCATTCCCCGCGTACAACCAACAATCACCAACCCAACAGTCGCCACCAAACTCTTCTTCGGCACCAGCTTCTCGGATCTCTCCAGTCTCGGCACCACAAGGTTACCAGGCCCGACCCTTTGGCGGCTACAATCTTCCCGCAATGAACGGCCCAATCATGTCAAACATCCACAACCCAGGAAGCCAAATGGCCATGGTAGGAGGAATCAACATGTCCTACGGACAACACCAGATGGGCGCACCAATCTACGGACACCACCCAGGACAACAACAACAAAATGACCGTCCTTTCAAATGCGACCAATGTCCGCAACAGTTCAACCGCAACCACGATTTGAAGCGCCACAAGCGGATCCACTTGGCAGTCAAACCATTTCCATGTACCCACTGCGAGAAGAGTTTCTCCCGCAAAGATGCACTAAAGGTTCGTTCTTTATCCGATTCTAATTTGCAGTAATTGGAGGCAGTGATTTGTTCTTTTTCTCGAAGCGAAGTTTAAAAATGGAAAGCTGACTGGACGAACAGAGACATATCTTGGTGAAGGGATGTGGTAAAGATGGCCAGAATGGCGCCAACAATACGAGTGGTGGAAGCCAGTCGCCAGTCGAGAAACAGGAGGTCATGAGCGACTCGACGGATGGACATAGTCCTGAGATGAAGAAGGAAATGAGATGATTTTCCATCAACCATCTCTTTACGAACTTCGACCCTCCACAGACGTTGCTGTATACGAAAGATGATATTGTGTGCTTTTCTTCTTTCTCATGAATAGGTTTCCGAAATGGTGGCGCAGTGAAGGTGTAATAAAAAAAAGCTACCTCAACAAATGTGTTTTCGGAAATGTGGTTTGGCGTTGGGGATGGGATGGGTTTTCCGGGACAAACGACATGAGTACAATGGAAAACAAACGGACCTCGGTGTCGAAATATGGATTTGGAGTTGGGGTGTGAAAGCGGGGAGAGTACCTACTTAATTTTGTCTTTTCACACGGCGTTGTCGACGACTTTTCTTTTGCTATGCTATACTCGTTCTTTTCGGCAGCGGCGTCTAATTCCAGGGGGGGTTCACCGGTTAACAACTCGCTTGGGCTTTGGGGGATTTGGATGGAAAAGAAATACCTCTCCATGGCGACAAATGTGTGCTTTTCATCTTTGGCTCCTTTTTTTGCTCAACTGGGTAGTTGAGCTGAGATATCCGATGACTTTGGGTCTTGGAGAAAGGCCTTTGAAATCATCAACTTTTTCTGTATTTGTAGTATTACGAGGAGAGAGATGATTTGCAGCGAATGAGAACCTTGCTGCGTTTACTTACTGAATGGAAGACTTGTGACCCTGTGTGAAACTTAGAGAAATGTAGGTCAGATATAAGATATACGGACTAGAACAGAGGAGACACAACAAAAGTCCTTGACACTGAACAGAACGCTGATGCTTGACGCCATCAATCTGAAAGCTCTCCACAAAACGTAAAAAACAAAAACAAGCCCTTGTCTGATGAGCTACAGATGCGAACACAAGCTTTCACCAAAACATGCCACCAAAACTCTCCACGGGCACTCCCAGGGCAATGGTACGGCACACCAACAATATATAAAGAAAACCACGCAGCCAAATCACGACCCTTCCCAACCCAACGGTACCCAAACCCCCTCCCATCAGAGGTAAACATAAGGTTACCTACATAAACCACCATCTGTCGTGACCACAAGTCTCCGGGGCGGGGCGTCCAGCGTAGCTCAGCGTAGTGTTCAGGGTGTGGTGTCTCGGTACTCTTTTTCCACCACCACACACATCACAGCCTAGGCCCATCCCAGGATAGCCGTTGAGGGGTTTCCCCTCCTTGTGTCTGTGATCACAAGTCAAGTCTCCACTCCCGTAGATCCTCACATCCCCCTTGGCATCCGGGGAATGCACGACATGAGAAGTTTGACATTTTCTTGACATCTTGTACCGGGTACTTGGGTCGCTATCCTAACCTCCAACGTATCTCTATCATTGCCTTGGGTCGAGGGCTTGAAACCGACAGTCTGGTCTTCGGGGCGGTGGCTGGCGCAGGCCTCCGTTTGTCATCCAAGGTTCCGGGATTTTGTTTGACAAAAAAATGGCGTTTGGGAGGTGGAAGTTTTCTGGAGGCGGAGTTGGTGGACAAGTCTGAGGACAGGGGCATATCAACCGCGGATCCAATGGCCCATTTTCTGGATGGGTGAGAGATGGGTGAGAGATGGGATAAGTACCTAGGATTCTGTTGGTGCTGTATCACCGTTCCACCGGATTGTGTGTTGGCGTTGTGTTGGTGATTGTTAGGGTCCGGGCCATCCTAGGCGGGACCAGTCGATTCACCTCGAGCCATCAAGATCGAGAACTAGCAAGGACATGAAAGAGGATCTATTTTTCAATATTTGTTCAAGTGCACTTCGGTAGAAACGAAATCTCAAAAAAATGATTTTCACATTTCAAGATTATCTAAAGTCGAAATGGTAGAGGATAACTAGGACACAATTTTTATAATAACTTTCCCGTTTGAAGAGTAAGAGTAATTTATTTACTGGAATTGACTAATTCTAGCTAGACGTATATCAAAATAGCTAAAGCCTTAGAACAAAGTCTTCCCCGTTTTATTAAGTTATCCTGAACCTTCTGGATAGCTATACGAAGAAAAATTACTTGGAAAAGTACCTAGTATTTTGTCCTTCTGTAATCGAGGAAATTTATCTAATAAACTTATTAATTACTCTAGATGTTTGTTATAGAATATTCAAATTAGATAATTTGTTTCAAGATAAGTGCTTAGGACTACATATTCTTATAAAATCCGGAACTTTATCTAAGTGGCTTAATTATATAGAGGTCATAGAATATTCAAATCAAGCCGTTGTTTCTAAGATAATTACGTGAAACTATATATTCTTCAAAGGCTTAGAACTTTGTCTAATCAACTCAATTGACTTAAACGTTCTCATTCTCGAATAACGTAGAAGAATGAAAGTATCCTCGATCCGTGAAAAGATATCTGGAGTAAACTTTAATCAAGAGGATGTTGTGACAAGGTTAATTTAACTCACACTTGAAATTGAGCCCACCAACGACCATGACTTCATGTCCCGAAAACGATAACAAGCAAAATATCAACAACATCGAAAACCAAAAGGGACCAACTCAATTTGAAATCAATTATAGGTTTATTATCAGTACAGAAGAACGGAAACCCCCTGTCACCTTCACAACCTTAGTTTCAGCGCTTGCTTGCATTTTCTGCCTTTGGCTGCCCAACCCAAATTACAAGTAAAAAAAGAACGCCTGCCCCAACCGCTTTCCCAGCCCACCATGCCAACCGTATCCTATTCTACAAAGTTTGAATTATTACGACAATTTGTCCTTCATCCCAGTAGGCGGAAAACCCAAATGCAGACCTCTCTATGCAAACCAAACACCAATTTTTGTGAAAACAACACAGATGAAAAAATACCCCAACGGCGGAGGAATTTCGGAATCTTTGGCTGAATTAAAACTTGTGAAAAAATATGCAACGGATCATGCTTCATGCTTCGTTGGTGGAAAGAAAAAGTGCATGCCATCCCCCGAGTGATCAAAGCAAGATCTAGAGAGCACCCAGAGTTTTAATCATCATCCGCTTCTTCCGCTCATCCCCCAGAAGCATCCCACGACATTTTAAAACGCTCTCCAAGGTTTCGACAACCTTCTGAAAACTGCTAGCAGCACCTCGCTCTTGAGTAAAGCGAGCAATGCTGAGATGCGATCTTTTCCCATGCTCAATGACAGTCATGACTTCTCCGGCAAAAGCCACTTCCTTCATATCAAGAACTGTGCCAGGTCAGTATACTCCTTCCTCACAAAAAGATAATGGGACTTACAATTCTTAGCTCCGACCTTACCAAAGACAATGTTTCTCTCCTTGTCAACTTGAATATCTCGAATCCCATATCGTCGCCACTCCTTAAGAACAGTGGTAATCTCCTGTCGAGCACGGCGTTTATTGACTGAGAAGCAAATGAATCTCGATTGGGGCTTGACGTGAAAGAGCTTGGCGAGCCAATTTTGCTGTGGTTCAATTTGTCGAGCTCGAGGGTCGTCATGATTTGCAGCTCGTCCAGCATGAGATTGTCGCTGTGCTTCAACAATGGAGTCTTGGATACTCGCGTCGTCATCAAAGATATCATATGCTGAGAAAGGTTAGTGATATATACAGAAATTAAAAGGTACTTTTCCTTCTCGACTTACGAGCAACAGTCATATCTTGTTTAGAGCTTCGTCGCTTGAAAAGTCGACGTAGACTGAAACCTCTACTCTTTGGTGGCATGAGAAGTACAGCCTCGCGATGACCCTCGACCACTTCATTGTGCGAACTTTGAGAAAGAAGAGTATCAGATCTAGAGTTAGTCCTCACCTCAACATCACCACTTCTTGAGTTGCGTTTGAACCAACTAGACTTCTTTCTGATGATGGTACCAGAGCTGCTGTCATGTCCATGGTCATCGTAATCATGATTGCGATCCTCCTCAATTCGTTCTAGTTCTGGCATCAAATCAGCTCGAGCTCCGGCATGGTATTGTTGTCGAAGTTCCAATCCAGACGCCCGATGTTTAGTAGCCTGGGTATCACCGTCAACATTATATTGTTGTCGGAGTTCAAACGCAGAAGCACGATGTCTACTTGTCTTCACGGCAGATTCAGCAATTAAACCACCACTCATCATTGGAACAGCGCCTCCTTTTGAAATCTTTTTGCGTATGGGTAGTGGTGCTGGTGCTTTTACTGGACTTCTTGGAGAAGATGGATGAACAACACGAATTGTATCTCTGAGCTGGGAGCCCGGTTTCGAAAAGCGGTCATCTGTATAGTGTCTGCTTGATGATCTTGGCTCTGGGGCAGAAGCGATGCGGCCATTCTTTTGTTCTACCAAACGGGCATGCTCTCTGACTGTCTTGGTATCTGAGGCTCTTTGAGGGGAGCTACCATCTTCACCGCGTGCTTCGTGTATGGATGGAAGTGGGCGACTTGGAGGACGATTTTTGCCTTCTGGTGCGGAGATGACACGGCGCTGGGAGTGAACTTCTGAGTCTGGTCCTATAAGACGGTCAATGTGGGACAATTTGCGATCGAGATGACCAGGTGAGTCGTCTCCGGGTAACTTTTTAAGTTCTGCCTGCTTGCGGTGCTCCAAAAATTCAATCTCGACGGATTCAGATCTAGATGGTGCTGCTGGTAAAGGTCGACTTTCAAGAGAACCAGATTTCAACTTTCGGCTTGTATCTCTGACTGAATTGGAAATGAACTTTCTTCTGCCATTGGCATCCACGATTGTCGGGTTGTTTCCTGATTCTGCGCTTAGTTTGGAGTTGCCGCCAACATTTGTTCTATTGAAAGCTTCATCGCAATCTTTGGCCAAACCGCTGCTTAGCTGACGTACATCATCTGTCCATAATTGGGTCGTACGGCCATTCTTTGCGGCTGGAATTGGTGAGTGAGAGATCACGATATTCCCCTTTCTTGATCGAATATAGCGTGCAGATGATGCTGTTGCAACTACCGGACGAACTGCCTCGACGCCATCGTCGTCTACCTCGGCGTAGTGACTTTGCTTCTCTGGGTGAGGCACATTTTCCGTGGTAATGTTCAACTGACTATGGCTATCCCCGGATGCTTTTCGAAGGCGTGAAAAGCTGACGCCACGTCTTCTTCCCACAGCAGCTCGAACATAAGGAGCACTTCCACGGCTTCTGGAGCTTGCTAATGAGCTTCTTGATGCATAAACTTTAGGAGGCGCCAGCCCTTGTTTGCTTCGATTGTTTGAGTTGACAGATGCTCGAGAGTATACTTGTGCCTTCTGTGAAACGCTGTCTTCCATGGTGTCGGGGTCGCGATGGATGGTGACTCTGGCACGTTCAGTACCGCGGTTCGAGTCAAGATGTTGAGGTCGTGAAGCTTTGAAAGGATCGTAGCTTCGTTCTGTTTCAGCTGCATTGCTAATTACGGTGAATCGAGAAACTTGTCGTCCATGGCCTTTCAGTGTTGTTTGGGAGAAGTTCAAAGTTGAGTAAGTCTTGGTCATGGTAGGTGGTCTAACATGATGATAATCGCTGGTTGAGTATCCAAGGTCCGGGGTGTAATTCTCGAGCTGTTTATCACGGTACTGTAAGAGAAGAGTGTAGAAGAGTTTCTGGTCATTTGGTCTAGAAAAAGTTAGCTTTGATTCAACAACGGAACAAACCCAAGTATCTTGGGTCACATAACTTACTCTTCACTCAAAAGTGCGTCAACAAGTTGAGCCTCCGTGGAATTATGCCACAACGATCTCATGTGACGAAGCAACTCCTTGTTAATATCACTCCTACGCATGACAGGTCGACCACAGTCTCTTGCGCTTGGGGATTGTGAATTGTTGCCTCTTGCTAAATTATCCAAGTAATCGTACTTTCTGAGAAGAGGGTGTCGCCAAATCTGACTCAAATTGATCCGGTCTCTTGGGTAGACTTGCAGGATTCGGTAGATGAGATTTGCTGCATCCGGACTGAACTCTGGTGCCATCTCGTAATGTCCCTTTCTAATCTTAGTGAGAAGGGGGGCAAGCCAATCTCTACCAATCCCTTCTACATCGAATGGAAGTCGGCCCGCAAGGGTAGCGTACAGGATGACACCCATACTCCAGATGTCAACCTTGTCACCTTTGTAATTGATACCCTTGATCAGTTCCGGAGCGGCATAGTGTGGGCTTCCACAAGATGTCTTGAGTTTGTGGTCGGGGGTTTGGTGCAGCGCAGCCATTCCGAAATCCGCAATCTTGATGTTACCCTCGCGTGTTAGGAGTATGTTTTCGGGCTTCAGATCTCGATGACAGATGTTGAAAGAGTGACAATAACCAACGGCGCTCAGAATTTGCCGAAAGTACTTCATGGCTTCTTCTTCCTCCAACTTCCCTTTTGCGGTGATGTGCTCGAACAATTCCCCATTGTCTACAAACTCGAGGACCAGATAGCTAAGGAAAAAAGGTTAGTGTGGTTGATTGAAACAGAAACTGGTGTATGCACTCACATCTCAGTACGATTCTCCCAAATATCATAGAGCTTCATGATGTTTGGGTGTTGAATGAGCTTCATGATAGCAACCTCTCTTTCAATCCCCACTGGCATGCGTCGTAACCCATCCTCAGAATCAGGCAGTCCAGCTTGCGCGCGATCCAGAGCAGCCAAACTTCCAGCTTGTGACAATTGCGCATTCTTCTTTTGTACGATTTTGATTGCAGCCTCTTTTCCTGTATGTGCATGTCTTGCTAGCCTAACTCTCGCAGTGGCTCCCTTTCCTAAAGTCTTCCCAAGCTTCCAAGGTCCAATTGTTTGTTTGAGTCGCTTGCCATCCGACGCGTTGGAGACAGTTGATATTTGGGAGTTCCGGTTCGAGGTAGATTCTGTTAGGGTGTACTCTTTAGAAATTGCAGACAATCGTGGATTTGCGACATTAGAACCTGGAGAAGCTGCGCGTTGAGGGTAACACTCCCCTGGCGAAAGGGACTTGTGAACTTGAAGCAAACCATCTACTTTGAGGCTCTCGTGGTGTGGCATTGGGCTGGAAGTTGGATGTGCTTGCTGCGCATTGTTTACTCTCCTGGTTGCTTCGCCGAGAGGAGGGCGACGCGATGGAGGTCGCGCAGGAAGCTGGGAGCTCATGATGATTGTTGTTGGTGGAGCTAGGAAATCATGTCCAAGAAAAGTGAAGGATGTTGAAAGATTGAAGGTGAGGGGATTTCCGTCGGGCCAATTGAGCCGTAAGACGCGTCAAAGTAAAAGCCAGGTGATGGTGGCTCGCGGCGGAGCAACCAATGGAGAGAAACCTTAAACAGAAGTGAAGAAGGAAAGAGCAAAACGAATGTGGTGCTGGCTTCAATTCGCAAGAAATGAAGCCAATGGACAATAAAGCTGCAAGTATGAAGATGCGGCGGAAGCACTTTTGGGGGGCTCGGTAGGGATGTGTTTGGGTGGTGAGGGTTGGATTGTGGATTTTGTTGACTTCGCTTCACGTGCTGGGGGGACTGCAGGTGGTTGAATGTAAAGTCTCAAGTCCAGATGCCTCACAATAACCCCACTCACTTTGCACTTCCCCTCCAATAATCGTCTAAACAGATACACATCTCCCTATACCCGAAAGCTTGTTTTCTTGGAAACTTACCGAAAGTCCAGAATTTTCTGTTCAACATCCCCTCAATGACTTTCTTCTTTTTTTCTTTACATCTAGCCTAACTATAATTTGTTAGCTCTTGAAATTGTTACTTCGAAGAGGTTCATATCAACTAGGATTAGGGCATGCTACCATACATAGGCTGACCTGATAGGGGTTGCTGTCTCAGTTTTCCATAGATGTCCAAGTATCTGGCGGATGCTTGGTAGGCTACTTGGTGCAAGCAAATAAAACCTGCCATTGATACTAAACTCCTGCCTTTGAAATCAAAGATGTCCATTTAAGGTTTTGTTCGTTAGCCAAAGCTTCCAAATAACCCCATTCTAGGTCGAGAAAATAACACCTTTGCTGAGCAATAAACCTCCTATTTTGCAAAACACTATGGGTAAATGGGGTTGTTCTAGTTATATATTGAGCGATACACACTTGCTAAGCGTGGTGATATGGATTGAAATTGGTTGGGAAGAGGAAATGAGAGCTAACCTGACCTACGATTCCGCATGATTCTTATGGCAGGTGAGGAAAGAGCTTTCTGGCATATATCTTCTCTGGAAGGGTCAATTAGGCCGACCGGGTAATCTTGCATGGCATCAGTATACATATCAGGTTAGTACCTGCCTGCTAGCCTTCGTTGTTTAAACTTTCCAAGTGAGTTATCCTAGCACTTGGAACAATTCCAGACTAATAACCCAGCTGTTTTGGAATTCTTCTTCTCTTCAAACTTTCCCATTTCTGGGCAACTGGTGCTCGAAATTGTAATTGGGGCGATACGCGGGATTAGGAAACAAATCCTATCATTCCATTGCGTGCTTAGTTCGAGGTTTACGAAGTGATGGAAGGTTCGAGGTTTCTTGAGGTGAAGTTGGAAATCTCGGCTTCAAGGTTGGCGAGCTAGTGCACACGTGATTACCCGCCAAAAGGTCCTTGCGCGTCCGTCGCGTCTCAAAGATGAACTCTCTCCGCAATTCCTCGTCTCAACTCAACTTCGACAACACCACAACCTGACGAGATGTCTTCCCCATCGGAATCGAATCGTCGGAAACGTTCCCAGTACGAAGACGACGAAGACGCTGATAATGCAAGGATATCGCAAGGCTCCGCATCCTCCAACGACTCCGCTAAGCGTGTGCGAGTGTCTGCACCACAACGATCGCATCGGCAAGAACAGTATAACGATGACGACGAGGATGAAGGCAGCGACGGAGGTGAAGTCGATATGGCTGCCTTTCAGCCAGGAGCAATCGTTCGAGTCAAATTGGCCAATTTCATTACCTACGAAAGTGCCGAATTCTTCCCCGGACCGAATCTTAACATGGTTATCGGCCCAAACGGCACCGGAAAAAGTTCACTGGTTTGCGCGATATGTTTAGGACTTGGCTGGGGACCTGCGACACTTGCAAGAGCTGGAAAGGTGGGAGAATTTGTCAAGCATGGTAATAGGGAGGCATATGTCGAAATCGAATTGTATCGAAGACCCGATGAAGCTAGGAATCACATTGTCCGCCTAAAGATAAATCGCGATGGAAATCCAAACGATCGAGAATGGTGGCTGGACAACAAAAAGGCCAGTCTCACAGCCGTCAAAGATTTGGTCGGCAGCTTTAACATCCAAGTTGACAACTTGTGTCAATTTCTTCCCCAGGAAAAGGTCGCCGAATTCGCAGGACTGACACCGGTCGATTTATTGTTGCAGACTCAGCGCGCAGCCGCGCCTCAAGAAATGCTGGATCAACATGAAGAACTCAAGAAACTGCGAAAGGGACAAAAGGGTTTACAACAACAGACCGAGGCGGACCGCGAACACTTGCAACGTCTTGAGCATCGTCAAGCAAGTCTGAAGGCCGAGGTAGAGAAACTGGAAGAACTGGAGCAGGTCCAGGAGCGGGTTTTAGTGCTCAATAACACGATTCCTTTTGTGGATTACCGAATTGCCCGTGAACGTCATCTGGAGTGTAAGAAACTGAAGGAAGCGGCCCAGAGAAGATTGAGAACATTGGAAGAAAGCCTCGCCCCAACTTTAGAGTCTGTCAATCGCAAAGAGGAATACTATGCCCTCATCAAGGTCGCTGTACAAGGACGAAAGAAAGCCGTGGAGTTGGCGGAAACGGAAGCAGACCAGTTGATCAAGAAGATTACCGACCTAGAGGAAGATATCAAAGTTATTTGGGATAAGATGGACGCGGAAAAGGGAACCACCAAAAAAACGAAGCAGGACATCAATGCCCTTGGACAAAAAATCAACTCGTTAAAATCCCAACTTAATGCTCCAGCACCTGAATATAACTCAGCCGAGTTCTCGGAAAGGCTTGTTAGTATGTTCTCCCCCTTTTATGTACCATTTTTAACAGTCCTTAGAAATCCAAAGACCATGAACTCAGGACCGCAAAGGCTGAATTGGATGAAGTCGAGGAGAAAGTAAAGAATATAACGATACAGGGGAAAGAAAACCGGGCCAAATCGAGCCAAAAACAACAAGATCTTGCGGACTTAGACACTCAGGACGGCAAAAAGTTGTCTAAGCTCGAAAAATTGTCGCCAGAGACTTGCAAGGCCTGGAAATGGATCCAGGAAAATCAAAACCAATTTGAAAAGGAAGTGTATGGTCCTCCTCTGATTTCATGCTCAATCAAGGACCCTAGGTATACCGATATCATTGAATCTTTCTTCCGGAATACCGACTATTTGACAATTACAGCACAAACTGATAACGATTTCAAGAAGTTACAGAATGAGCTTTTTGGAAGAATGGGTTTCGCTGCCTTTCCACTTAGAAAATCAGATGCTTCGAGTCTTCATGCGTCTTCGCCCCCTTTGTCTCCACAGGAAATGCAGAGCTTTGGTCTAAGTGGATGGGCCCTGGATTTCATTGATGGACCGGAGCCTGTCTTATCTATGCTCTGCGATTCCAAGGGTCTGAATAGATCTGCCATCACAACTCATGAAATTTCCGGGGAGCAATACGATTCAATCCTTCAACACGGGAAACTGAGCCAATTTGTGGCAGGTAGGAACATATACTCAGTTTCAAGACGAAGGGAGTATGGGCCTCAAGCTGTTTCGACTACCACCAAGAGTGTCACACCTGCAATCTATTGGGTAGACGGGCCTGTAGATACCGCTGCACGCGAAGCGATAGAAGCAGAAATCAAAACTCTTGATGAAGAACTTGTGGTTCTTAAGTCGGAAATAACGCCACTGAAAGTTAGAAATCAAGAGTTGAAGACTATAATGTCAGGCTTGAATGGAGAAAAGGTGAGTACTCCGTGAGCTTGGTTTTTGCCTATGCTTACATGTAAAAGAAAACAATTGTCGAGGAGAAGAATGCACAACAAAGGGCTTACTCAGCACGAGCTTCTCTTCCTGACAAGCTCAGTAAGTTGATCATATCTACTCCATTTTGCATTACTAACCTTTTTTTAGGACGCGAGGAAGAAAGTCTCGAGGCTAAACAGGCAACTCTATCAGAATATACCGTAAAGATGAAGAATTTCCAGCATCAGATTGACCAGGCTGTACTCAGAAAGGCTAGAGTTGCTCTTGATCATAAAGCGGTCGTTGCCAAGATTCGAGAGCGTCACCAAGACTTGTTGGAAGGCGAAATCAGAATCATCGAAGCTAGGTCTGACATCGAAGCCCTCAGAGAACGCAACAGAGAAACAGAAGAGCTTCTCGCCAACGAACGTGCGCAAGTCAAGGAGGTAGAAGTGGAAGCAAAAGCTGTGATGGAGAGGGCGAGAAAATCTCTCAAGGCAGTTGAAGCAGTCAAGGCATCTGTCGAGGACCAATCAGTATTTGCTGACATTCCACCTGATATGACTATCGAAAGGCTTGAGGCGGAGATTGTCGCCGAGGAAGCTAAACTGCAATTTCTACATGCCAACAACCCTAATGCAAAGCGTGATTTCGACAAGCGACAAGCCGAACTTGAAAAGCTAAAGGAAAAGGTCGAGGAGGCGGAGGGCAAACTCGAGAGGGTAGAGAACAAGATCACTCGTATTCGTGGAGTCTGGGAGCCTGCACTGGATGAACTCATTGAAGAAATCAGTGCGGCATTTTCCTACAACTTTGAACAAATTGGTTGCGCTGGAGAGGTTAGTATCAACAAGGCCGAAGACTTTGCAGATTGGGCAATCGAGATTCGAGTCAAGTTCAGGTAAGTGATCGTGAGGAAGTTTTAATGACTCCACTAATGATACCACAGAGAGAATGAATCGCTACAGATCCTCAATGCACACCGTCAATCGGGAGGGGAAAGATCTGTATCGACCATCTTCTACCTCATGTCCTTGCAATCAATGGCCAAGGCACCCTTCCGCGTTGTTGATGAGATCAATCAGGGCATGGATCCTCGCAACGAGCGCATGGTACACGAGCGCATGGTTGAAATCGCTTGCAAGGAGCATACTAGCCAGTACTTCCTGATCACCCCCAAACTCCTCACTGGCCTGCGATATGATAAGCGCATGAAGGTTCTCTGCATTGCGAGTGGTGAACATATGCCGGCGGATTATAAACGACTTGATATTTCCAAGATCATTGGTATCAAGCGTGCGATCATGGCTGCTGGATGAGGGTAGGCTCTTGGGGAAAGGCGTAAAGGGTGTATTTGGAGGAGGGTTGATTGGCACATGGATTGTAACGAAAATAATGTATACCTAGAATCTGGTTTCACGACGCAAAATCGGTGGGATGGTTGCCATTGGAGGGGCCGTACATATCGTGGGTTTTATTTGCAGCATGGATTTGAGATCAGCAATGAACACCTGCTTCTTCAATTTACTTGCTCTGGGAGTTGTTTTGGCTCATCATGGAGCCCTCGTAGATACTTTAATGAAAGTACTTTCAGAGTTTCTTCTTCAATACATTTTTTGTTTGGGGGGATTATAGTTAACGACTTGGGGATGAAAGTAGCATTATCCAGTCTCATTTGAGGTTCCTCCAAGACAACGCAAAAAGCTTCGTACTCCCCCACCTTCCACATCGGGAATGTGCCTGCCAAGGTGCAGGTGAAGCTCTCAGAACATCGCAGCCTCATTCCGAACTCTTCTTTCCAAAAACCCAACAACTTTTCAAACATTTGATACTTTTTGCCAATTGGCACACCCAACATCAAATATGAAGTCCTCTATCCTAACATACTTACTACTAGCAACCCACGCCTACGCATCCCTCTCCAGCGGCGTCCAACACCCCATTCTTGAAAACTCAAGCCCATCAACCTCCTCCCTCATCGAGCTCCACAAAGGCCTCGTCGAACACCAATCAATTTCCGCAAACGAAGACAATGTCGCGAAATACCTCTCCAAATATCTGCGAGCTCAGAACTTCACCGTCGAGCTCCAGGATGTTGGACCGCTGTTGACAAGCTCCGATGCTACTGCCCCGCGGGAAAATATCTTTGCGTATTTTGGGAGCTCGAGGAAGACGAGGGTGTTGGTTAGTTCGCATATTGATACTGTGCCGCCTTTTTGGCCTTATGAGAGGAGGGGGGAGGAGATTTGGGGGAGGGGGAGTGTAGATGCTAAGGGGAGTGTTGCTGCGCAGATAGTTGCTGTGGAGGAGCTTTTGGCCGCGGGCAAGATTGAGGAGGGGGATGTTGCGTTATTGTTTGTGGTTGGGGAGGAGGTTGGAGGGGATGGGATGAGGAAGGCCAACGATCTCGGTTTAACATGGGAGACTGCTATCTTCGGGGAGCCTACGGAATTGAAACTTGCTAGTGGGCATAAGGGGATTATGAGCTTGCAGGTTACGGCTAAGGGGAAGGCGGGGCACTCGGGGTATCCTGAGTTGGGGAAGAGTGCTAATAAGATGTTGGTTGATGCTCTTTACGCTCTGCTCAATGTGGACTTGCCATATAATGAGAAGTATGGAAACACGACACTCAACATTGGAAAAATGGAAGGTGGGGTTGCTGGAAATGTTATTGCTCAGGATGCGAGTGCTCTTATTGCTATAAGAATTGCGGATGGTGAGCCTAGTGTGATTAAGAAGATTATCACAGAGGCTGTTGAGAAGATTGATGACGACCTTGAAGTCATCGTTACTAGTCCAGGTTACGGTCCGATTTACATCGATAGCGACGTGCCAGGTAAGTCAATTCCAACCCCTTCTTTATAAATTACGAATTGTACCCTAATATCTCGCAGGGTTCGAAAGTATGGTCGTCAATTATGGAACTGATATTCCAAACCTGAAAGGAGATCACAAGAGATATCTCTATGGACCAGGTACTATCCTGATGGCTCACAGCGATCATGAGCATTTGAGAGTCGTGGATCTAGAGGACGCAGTAAGGGGTTATAAGACCTTGATTGAACATGCATTGAAGTAGACATAAATAATACCCCTTTTCCATTCAGACCTTGATGACTTCTTTGATAACAACAATTACGAGGTTTGGAAACAGTTGACAGAGATCCAAGCACTCTGTCCGTGTCTTAAATGCGTTGTACTATTCTCAATTCCCCCTCACCCCCCCACCCCCCAATTCACTGGGAGGCATACACAGTTTGGATTAGAAAAAATATACTTTATTCACCGATTATAGATTTGACTATTTCTGTCTGGAAATATTCTAGATTCGCTATACTCAACCTCTTTAAAATAGCTTAAGTCTAAATTGTCTAGGATATCTATGTTAAATAAATGTTACTTGGATGGGCAACTAATACTCTATACTTTGAAACATTCGAGATTTTATTTAATTAATATAATTGTTCTAGATACTTCCAAATAATAAGATTTAATAGATTGACTTACCAGACTTGCTACTGAATACTATGTCAATTCCGTAATTGGTGAATAAAGCATACCAGTTCGCCTGGTTTACTCCGCTCTTCAAAGAAGTTGGGGGGTTGGATGTTTTGTCTTTTTTGGTGTTTTTTTTTCTTAATTTTTGGTTGGAGGGGCGCTGCTGGCTCACAAAAGAGCCCTTTGCAAAATCCATACTTAACAAGTGCAGGTGTTGGAGCGTAGAAGGTCGTTGCTTCCCTGACGAGCCTGTCGTGACCTCCCGAGATCGTCCCTCGCATCAGAAGACTGGATTCGGGGTTGCTCCTTCCCACTTTGTCCTGCCATCCCGCTGAGAAAGAGAGGGCAGGCACGACTACCCGACAATAATTATCTTCAACTCTAGGAAACAACCCTTTCATAGGTAGGTAGGTGTGTATGAGGAGTTTTGTTCCACACCGCGAATTTTCTATTTTCTCACAGAGATATGCAAGAGATCAGATGAAAAAAATTTGTTGCTATAGTTGGAAATCGTCTTAAAGTGGTTTTGTTGAACATCGCATTTTTGAAATTGTCCCGGCTCTGTTGGTAAGACGAAGAGAGAACAGATGAAATTTAGTTTTTTGAAACTTTGATGAATTATTTGAGAAGTGAAGGCAGTAAGAAGAAGCGGCGACGTGTGCGATTCATCTGGCTTACTTGTGGCTTACTGGCGACTTTCTTTTTGACCCCCAATCTGGTTGTTGGCTTACTCGACAGTTGGTTGGTAGCTTAATCAACAAATATTAGCTTACTTATTAATTGTTGGCTCACTCGATAAGCAATGGCTTACTTGACAATTGATAGCTCACTCTACACTTAGTGGCTTACCCATAACTTTCTTTTTAGTCCCCCCAAATTCTTCCGGCTTACTTGCAAGTAACTCATGGCTTACTTAATGGCTTACTCGCATCTTATTTGCCACCCAGACTTAGCAATCAGCTCATTAGTCAATCGATGGTTTACTCGACACTTGACAGCTTACCTGTACCTTTCTGTTTCATACCTTACTCGCAGCCTCTTTTTTTAGCACCCAAATATCACAGTTGGCTTACTGGTTACTCGGTGGCTTACTCGATATTTACTAGCTTATTCGACACTTACTAGCTTATCTGAATAATTGGTAGCTCACCCGAAAATTGGTACCTTGCTCATAATCTCCATTTTTGGCCCCCAAAACTTGCTGCTTGGCTCACTCGACAATTAATAGCTTACCCAACACCTAACACCTAACAGCTTACCCAACACCCACCAGCTCACCCACAACCCCCCTTCCAGCCTCCAAACGCAATCCTTGCCTTACTCAACATCCTCAACCCCTCCTGCCACAGTCTCCCACCTCCCACCACTTCTCACACAAACACCACAACACATCAAAAATACATCACCACAAAATTTCTCCCACCAAACACTCACCCCCCTCTTTCCCAGCTTCTCCCCCTCCTAAAATAAAACACATTCCCAAACGCACACCGTCCTAAGAAATCCAAGTAAGAGTCCCAGTCATCATTCTCCATCCACCCAAGAAAAATTATTATTCTAAAAGTCTAGCACAATAAAGCAAAACAAATGAACTGACAAGAAGAATTTACCTACTAGATTTCCATTAGTTCTAAACATTATATGCTATTCAGATCAACTTAATCATTCTAGGCGTTTTAGAATAAATTGAATAATGCCCTTTAATATGTATTGTCCAAGTGGCCGAGGATTTTGGGTAGGGACTCTTACTCAAACCACGAAAGCCAAGTACAAACCCCTCCTCTTTTTATCTGCCGATTTAAAACAAAAGCCAACTAACAAAATAAAATTAAAGAAACAAACCAAGAAATCAACAAGTCAGATTAAAACAAAAAGGAAGTCTTCATAACAATGAGTATTTATTACTCATTCTTCTAGGCGGGTACAGGTAGTGTACAGTTTATAGGGGGGTATCATTGCAATCATCCATCTCTCAATCTCCATCCACCTTAACACCATCAATCTCTTAAAAAGGCACTCAAAAAACTCCTCGCTCAATCTAACAAGTTTCCATCTTCCTTTTTCCGGACAACACCCAGCCTATCCACCACAAACAAATTCATTGAAAACACCAGAATCCAGCTTCCACTCAAGCCTTATGCCCAGCCTTCACGGCCCTCATATTAGGCAACGTATGCTCCCTCCCCGGCACCCTCCCACACTCAGTAACAATCATCCGTATAAAATCCGCACTGAGCCAATAACTGCTATGCGCAGACAACATATTAATATACTGAATCTCCAACGGTCCCCCACCACTCGACAGAAACCAATCCACCTGCCCACAATCATTCAACAGATAACATCTCTTCTCCGCAACTTCCTCGCGTGTAAAATCGTGAATCTCCATCTCCAATTGGGATGGCAAGCGGAGCATGGTAGGAGGCTTGGTGACCTGTCCAACGGCCGGGTCGTCAGAAGACACGCCCGGGGTGATGGAGCGGACAGCCTTGCCGATGCTTTCCAAGAAGCTGGTCGTGGCGCTGGGAACTTGTGCGTTCTTCAAGCTGGTAGCGTAGGGGGCATCGATGGTGGCGTTGAGGCGGTAGGCAATGGGGTCGTTGTAGTTCATTATATTGTAGACGTTGTCCACAGCCATACATCCATAAGTCCCAGCCTCACCAGTGAGAGTTTTATCATGATCATCGTTATAATCAACATCCGGCTTGCCTCGTCCTCTACGGGGGATAAGCTTTCCCTTTTCCAAGAGGAGAAAGAAAGCTGCTGGACTTCCCGCAAGAAAAAGGTTCGTAGTGTTGAAGTTGAAGTACTTTGTGTTAACTTTCTTGCTCAGCGGATCGGCCTTGTATACATTTGTTGGTTGTTTGCTCAAAATGTCCACTGCCATTGCACTTCCGAGAGAGTGGGCGATAATATGGACTCGGCCTTCTTTGTGAAAATCGGGGTTATTCTTGCACCACAGCTGGTAGACCCGATTGGCTTCAGAGATAACAGCTTGGATCATCTTTGGCTTGTGGTGAGACATGTAGAATGGGATATCAAGCATGACATCTGAAATCATGTTACGAACAGCTGGAATGGTGTCAGGCGTGATGTCCTTCATGGAGAAATCCGATGGAACGGAGTTTTTTTGGTCATCATCTTTCATGGGCCCTCCGTCCTCGAACGACAGATTTGAGCGCCAGTTGACTGGAAGCACCATGATGCCACCTAAATCTGGACGAAGAACCTTCTGAACACTCTCGTTCGCGAGCTCCATGTTGACACTGCGACGGAACGAATTGATAGCATGGGTGAAGTGAAAACTTTCAACCCGCTCGGAAAGTTTTTGTCCAATTCCGTGGACGACCAAGACAAGATCGTTGACCTTGGGTTGGTCCTTTTGGGCCTCGCATGGTGGGCACGCTGTTCTCTTAGAGGCATCCACATCGCCGGCTATCACTGTCATGTCAACAACTTTTTTCGTACTCTGTGGTTTCTTTGATGGATGCAATTTATCCCACAACTTCCAGTCGAAGCCACGAACAACACATATGCCGATGTTCATACCTCTCTTGATCTTCTGAAGAGGCTTTCGACCATAGTAAGCTGAAGGTTGGAGAGTAGGTTTGAGTATAAAGGCAGTACGAGCATCTTTGTAGATTACCTGAGCGGAGGAGTACTTTTTCGCAACTACATTGAGTTCGGCTGGCTTATCATCCAAATCAAGAGTTCCTTCTGCAGCAGCCTCTCCGTTGAAGCATTTAGCTGCGCAGTATGGGTTTGTTGATAGGTGGGTTTCAGTCTTTTTGCGCGAGGCAATTTTCGGGCCCTCGTCCTTTGGCCACAAACGGTGTGCAATCTTCTCTTCGCCTATAGCTCCAACTTCCAATGCAGAGTCAAGCTCATCACTCCAAGTCTTTGACCAGGGTCTAAGCTCCCGGTAACCAATCTCAAGCTGATTTGCAACAGCAGGCTCGACTGGGAGCATGGTGTCTTTGCAAAACCAAGTTCCGCGGACCACAGGCATGACATCGTGAACCGGGGACCAATACATTGGATACATCAGCAAAGCAGGTAGCTTGACTGAATAAAGTCTAGATATACCCACTGGTACGTCTGCTTGCTCTTTGGTGATCTTTTGTGCTTTGCAGCCGGGCACCTCGAGTGGTTCAGTCTGCTGAAATTCAGCCTCCTCAGCCTTTTGTGAATCGCTTTGCTCGCAAATGTCTTCACTTCCATCTTGGCGGGACGCTTGTGGGGACTGAGATTTTCCATCTTTCTTGGAATTGAATTTGACAAAAGGTTGGCCGGTTGTGCCAGCGTCTCCGAGTTGAATTGGCAAAGCTGAAGAATCAGAAGTCTGTTTCCGCATGCTCTTTCCACTGGGAGATGGAATAGGCAATGGTGCATCTATCACAACATCAATTGGCACCGAATCGGGGAAGTTGATCTTAGGTAGTCCCTCAAAGGGACCGTCAATTTGAACCCCTTGAAGAGCAGCTTGGTCCGAAGACTTGGACTTCCTGGAATTCTTCTTGTCGCCCTTGGGGTTCTTGACTGAATGCGAAGGGCCCCTGAATACCTCAAATTGTTCGGGGTAGCTAACGGTATTGTGATCTTCCTCATCATCGGTATAACCACAATCCAGTGCTGGTTGCTTTGCCTGAGCATCTTTCTTGGTGAAATCACAACACTCTGCTGCCTTCGAGGACTCTCCTGGAGTTTCGGCTCGAGTAAAATCACAACACTCGGCTTCTGGGGATTCTTTGGGGCCTTCGTCTTGAGTAAAATCACAACAGATTTCTGCAGGTTCGACTGGGACATGATCCAAATCTCCACATTCCGAACCCGAATGGTTGCTTTCCCGGTCAGAATCAATACTGCCATCAACGCTTCCAGATTGGGCTTTGAAACGCTTTTCTACGGCCAAAGATTTGTTTACTTTGAAGTGTTTCGAAGTTGCAGGTGCCGAGTTCCTGGGCACTGTGGAATTCTTGCTTGAACCCGGAGGCGCTGCAGGTTTCTTAGAACCTGATGTGTTTGTACCAACCGGCGTCGACACCTTGGTTGATTTTGCGGCCGCAGTAGCCTCAGCTTGAGCATGTCTTCGGTGGTGCTTATCCTCAAAACCCGTAGAATGGCTTGGATAGCCCGAGGCTGCAGAGAAGGTGGGAGCTGCAGTTGAACTTTCGGCTCCAGAAGTCACTTTAGTCTTCTTTCCAGGCTTTTCCTTCTTGAATTTTCCAGCATGTCCTTCATCGGAATCTTTGGCGGGTTCTGGCTTGCCCTTTTTCGACTTTCCCGAGTGCCCTTCATCAGAATCTTTGTCGGAATCTTTGGTATGTGCTGGTTTGCCTTTTGCCTTCTTCTTGCCCTCTTTCTTGTTCTTCCCAGATCCAAAACTTATCCATGCTTCCTCCAAGGCATTATTGTCGGAAGCGGAGAACGGTCTGAGGTGGACTTTGGTAAGTTTGGAGTCAGATCCCGTAGGAGTCGGTACAACCGAAAGAGGATCATCGATAGGTAGGGGCGAGTAGTAGAAATATTGTGCTGTAATGCTCTGTATATCATCGTCGGATTTGGGGGATTCGAAGGATACGTTCCGAGCGAGATGGCAAGTCGGGCCATATGTGTGGGAGGAGTGTGACATTTTGGTTCTGCAGAATAATTAGGATAGCATTGAGGTATATATCTCTTGACCTACTAGGATGGGAGGTGAAGTATGGCGAGGCAACTCTGCCACCCAACTCTGCTCAACAGAGTGATGGCGATAGAAAGGAGCGAATGGGAGCTATGCTCGGTGGAGTGTTGCTCGGTGAATGGAAAGTAAATGTGTAGGTGTGCAAGGAGTGACTGATATAGTAAGGATGTGATGTCGCGATAACAGAAACAGAAACGTGGGAGATGGAAGAGCAGTAATACAGCTGGAGAAGAGGAGGCAATGCAATGCAGAGCAGAGCAGAGCAGAAAGGGAAAGGGCGTTCGTTGGTGCCTACATACACTCTTTGCCACGGCAGGTGCGAGGCTCGAAAAAGCCAGCTGGCGTTGAATTGAAGGCAACCGCGATGCTCTCTGCCCTCATTCACATCGTACAGGAAGGCAACTCGTACATAGCACTTGCCCCGTGTACAACCTTCACATGATAAATTACGTCTGTCTCCATTTTCCGGTGATGCACAAATCCAAACCCGAAGATCTCAGAATGCCATCACTAAAGCACGAGCCACATACTGAGCCGAGCCCTTTACCAAAAATCATCTCATTTCCATTCAACATTCAACGTTCTCCCAACATTAGGGAACACCCACTTTGAAGAAACATAAATGCGGCTACGCTTTTCGTATTAATGAACATTACCATCGTATCATCAGAATCGGGTCTCACCAAGTAGATTGCAATTCATGGTATATTATTCTCGATTAAATCGGGTCCCCGCTTCTGTGGTACCTAGTCCGGCACCTCAGCATAATCAAGAACCATCCAGTCGAGATGTATCGGAGTGTTTCTCGAGTACACTCCACCTAGACGAAGTGCTAGGTCACTCCTAAATATCACTGCTGAATATCCTTCTGTGAAACCTCTGGCCCAGAACACATCAAACTCCGAAAGCAATAGCAACAAGCACGTTTAGCAAACCCCAAGTATCCCAGTCCCCCTGTGAAAATACCAATTCACGCTCAACCCTCTCTATAGTGATCAGGAACCAACTTCAACCCCCCATAAGGATCATCCAAAGACTCTCCAGTAGACCGACTATCATAAGATGGATGGCTCCGTCCCTCACTACTCGCAACCCCCTGGCTCGTTCCACCACTATTCGTCGACTCCCTCGCAGCACGAATCAACCGATTAATCTTCTCCCTCAAAGTCTGCACCCTCATCATAATACTCTCCACCGCTCCAAGTAACTCAAGAATCTGCTCAATATCAAAGACCAACTTCTTAAGCACCGTATCTGCATCGCAAAACGTCTTCACAGCCATGACGGTCGCGACATTCTTCCAAGCATATAGCATAGAGCTGACACTGAGGTGGTTACAAGCGCGCTCGCCGTAAAAGCGGAGGTCTTGGAGATTGGCATTGACGAGGGAGCGTTGGGTGGCTTGGTCGTACATGAATTCTAGGACTTTTGGTCGGCCTTTGGATTCCCATACGTCGACTGTTTTTCGGATTGAATCGATGGATAGGCGGCCTTGACTAAATTGGGTCATGAGGAATTTGTTGGCTGTGTGGACGATCATGAGTTCGAGCTCCATCAGAATTCTGGCTTGCTCTGGAGGGGGGATGGAGATGGGAGGGTGAGTATTCTTGGGTTTTTCGTTGCTAGTTCGCTTGGGAGTCATGTCTGCTTTCTCGGCCTAATCAAAGTTAGCATGGTTTCTCTAGACGCAGTGAACTCGACTTACGATTTCTCCAAGTTTATTCTTGAGCTTGTCCATCACACCACTTTTCTTTTGGCCGGTGGAAGGCTTATTACCAGTTCGAGCACTTGCTACTTTCTTGACATTTTGCTTGATCATTACCTCTGGTGATTCGCCAAAAAAGCCCTTCTCTCCAAACAACTTTTTCATTGGGGAGCGAGATCTCTTCTTTGGACTGGGAGGATGACTCGGGGTTCTGGCAGTATGTCCGATATCCTTCCTCAAGTACCTACCATTCATCTCGTCTCTTTCGTATACATTTTTGAGGTGTTTGCTGGGTGAGCTGGTATGGTGACGGTCATATGGAGAGGCTCTCGACGATTCTTCTTGCCCGTGGGCTTGAGATATTGCATGAGTTGGGGAGTATGCTCGGGAGTAGCCGTGTAGGGTGGTTGCTTGAGAGTCATAATGTGCTGCTCTATTGCCGCGTACCGGGGAACTTTGGCTATCGTAGTAAGTTTGATGAATGCGAGATGGTGAGGCACATCCATTTTGTTGTTGACGACCACGACGAACGGGTTCTTCATTCGCGCGGTGATTTCGAATTGGCGAATTGGATCGATATTCTCCCTCGTGTATACGATTGCTACGCTCTGGTGATTCAACCCTACGCTCTCCTTCATGTTTGCGGTTGCTGCTACGAACTGGTGATGGCACATACAAAAACTCGCTTTCATCACTGTGATACCTATTCTGATGTGGCGATACAACTCCATACTCTCCATGGGTACTGCGAATTGGAGAACTCTGAATTGGCACAACCAAAGCTCCATACTCCGCCGCAAGCCGTTGCACTGTTGGATTAGGCGCCTCTACAGCCCATTCCATAGCAGAGATATCGGGCGAAGAAGGGCTTCGATGAAATGCATGACGTGTATTTTGTTCCGAGGCAAACGCGAGCGGACTTGATCGAGGTCCCGTCGGTGTATCTTCCTGAGAGTGAGCGTTTTTGGAGTGACCCATTCGTGGAGTAGAATATGAGGCTGGTGAACTGCCGGGTCTCTGGATGAAAGCCGTGATTCTGGTTTGACGCGATCTACGGGTATCAGGAGAAACAGGGTCGAACTCGTATGAATTGACGGGGAGTGTGAGCTGACGAGATCTATATTCGAGTTTAGGATCCGAAAAGAAGTGATGGGGTTGGGAAACGCGTTGTTGACTTACGGATCAGATGACGCCATGTCCTTTCTAGTTCCCAGAGATACCTGTTTGCCTTCTGAATCGATGGGTATGAAGTCTCCAATGATTGCTGAAGATGAGTTGGAAAGGTCTTGCTCGTTGGCGCTCGAAGCAGATGCGGAGCCGGATGCGCTGTAGGTGTTTTTAGAAGAATCTTTGCCGATGAAATAGGTCTGTACACAATCGCCAAGTGCCGAGTACGCGTTACTAGCAAGCACAGGAGTATAATCTCTCATCTGGCCGTTCTCTGCATACTCCCTAATTTGGTTTCGTTGCGGGAATTGCGAGCCGCCTGGACGAGTCTGGTGTGGATATGCCATCTTTTGCTCAGCGGACTTGTCTTGTTGACTTTTTCGTTTGTGAAATTGGAGAGTCCTTGTTGGCGAAACTTCTCGACGGCGAGGAGAAGTATCTTTTGACGCCATCGTGCAAGAGGCCAAGTTGCAAATGTACTTGCGTTGTGATTGTGATGTTTGGTATTGTTACGCGATTGGACGTGTTGTTTTGTTCGCGAATGAGCTGCACCACCGGCTCTTCACCACCATGGCTTTGCGACTCGGTTTTCACCCAAGATTCTGAGAGGATTGCACTATCATGAATCACATAACAGTATTAAAAAAAGGCCTCCCGCCTATTGTATCTTATAAAGCAACACAATAGCATGACAGGACATTTCTTGTTGCCTGAATCAAGTCCCAAGGACGAGCCAGGTGATTTGAAGCTGGTAAAATTGTTAAGGGATGCGAAATAATGAATCGCTAGTTCAAGTGAAGTGCATCTCGTAATCATATATATTGATTGAAAGAGGGGGGATCTGAGTAAGATAAAGCTATACTTCCGTGAGAGATGACCTTGCTCAGATGTCCCAGAGCTCTTAGAGAAATTACAAAAGAAAAGGTCTTTCAACCTCCGACTAACTCTGCACTTCAAGTCTTCTGGTCCCAAGAGTTGGGTTGTCTCGCAATATAAGTAGCGCAGCCTTATAGGAGATGTAATTTTATGGATCTATTCGCGAGAAGAGCTCTACGATGAGAAGTCCCAATGAGAAAAACAGTAAGAGTTTCGGGCATTTGTCTCCGTCATTTCTTTTCCCTTAGATCGTGCGAATCAGCCTTGGACAGTGAAAAATATTGTTCGAGACAGTTTAGAAGAATAAGAGATTTGCTATCCCAACTTTCTAGATTAATTGTTGTGATTATCCGAGAATATTGTATATGATATAATAGAAGAGTGCCGGAGAGTAATGCTCGAATCTCTTACCCAAAGTCCCTGCTGATATAATTTACCTCTTTACAATCCCAACTAAGTAGTTCATCTTGCCTTCCTGACTCATCAATTTTACTCAATCTTTCTGATGCCTCTGAAAACTTTGCCACACTAAGACTTCGCCTTACTCTGTAACCACTCAGAGTAGCCAAGTAGAAATTGGAGATGCTGAAATGGCCATATTCCCAGATTTGTTTCAATAATAATCCGAGAGACAAATGCTTTGAGAGGACCCTCATTGCACGGTGTGGGAAGAGTGTTTTTGAGAAGCATTAAGTGCGGCGAACTTCAAGCTTTAAGAGAAAAATTTTGTTTTGAGGTCGGTCGTCCTTCGCTTGGTAAAAGTGGACGGGAAAAGTAGCGCCGGATAGGTAGAGAAAAGCCATAGATGAAACTAATACCATTGGACTTTTTTCTACTTAGACAGAGTAAACTTGTCCCGACATTATCTTATTCTAAAGTAATCAAGGATGTAAAGTATCTTGTTATTCCTTTCGGCGGCTTGTATGAATGCCGCTTTTCTTTCCGAGGTTACGGAACGGTGGGGGTTGACAAAAAGTGGACCTCAATCTTCCTGTGGTGTCCTTGACGTACCGAAGTTGTAGCCGCGATATATTCCCCGCATTCCGTCAAAGCCGGATTTGGCTCCCGTTCATGATTCCCGCGAATGGCAGTCGCGAATATCGCGTTTGTGCAAGCTGACTATGCTTTAATATCCTTTCGCTGGTCAGAATAACCCACTTATACCTATCAACGAGGCGCATGGGCAAGGTCAGTCCCTGAGCGTACATTGTCGTTGCCTCTCTCAAGATTCCGAGCTTCGTCCAGTATGCCCCTTCTTGCAATGCTTAAGTACTAAGTAGCGCCCAACGTTTTACTTCACTTTTGAGTTGTTGTTTTTTCAAGCCAGCCTACTCTCCTCGTTTCTTACTCTCATCTTCTAGTCACACTCATCAAGCTCTCTCATTACGAATATTTTTCCGTTCTCTCACAATGCAGCGGAGTACAACACCTCGTGGGAAGGCCACGGACAGTGATGTCGAGAAGTATGACATCGTAATCATCGGCGCTGGTCCAGTGGGGTTGTTACTGTCTACTTGCTTGGCACGTTGGGGATACAAGATAAAACACATCGACAATCGGCCAGAACCCACCAAAACCGGCCGGGCTGATGGTATTCAGCCTCGATCCCTGGACCTTTTGAAAAATATGGGTTTGAAGCCGGATATCATGGCCTACAAGCCTGCCAAAGTTTACGAGGTTGCCTTTTGGGACCCAACCTCTTCAGGGGATGGAATACACAGGACCGGAACATGGGCCAGTTGTCCAAGTTTTATCGATGCTCGCTATCCATTTACAACATTGTTACACCAGGGGATGATTGAGCGTATATTCATTAAGGATTTGAGTAAAAACGGGTTGGAAGTACAGAGACCTTGGACGATCAAGGACTTCAAAACTGACCATGAGGGAGATTCAGAATACCCCGTTGAGGTTGATTTGCAGCACGTGGATGGCGGGAAAACAGAAAAAGTGAGAGGGAAATACTTGTTCAGTGGCGAAGGAGCACGATCATTCGTGAGGGAGCAACTGAAGATTGGAATCAAACACAAAGACCCAATTGCTCATGTTTGGGGTGTCATGGATGGAGTTGTCAAGACTGATTTTCCGGATATCAAGGTACGCAATTTCCCCAAGTCCGTACTTCCTACAATCCTGACAAGTTTTTTAGATGAAATGCACCATTCATTCAGAACACGGTTCAATAATGGTGATTCCAAGAGAAGACAGCATGGTACGGTTGTACATTCAAATTGCTTCTTCTACAGATAAAGACTGGAACCCTCGAAAGACAGCAACCGAAGAGGAAGTCCAAAATTCGGCAAAAAATATTCTCAATCCATACAAAATTGAGTGGGAACGAGTTGAATGGTATTCCGTATACCCCATTGGTCAAGGTATTGCAGATAAGTATACGCTGGACCACAGAGTTTTTATGGGAGGTGATGCTTGCCACACTCATAGCGTAAGTTTCGCCAGAGATTTTAAAAATGCCCTTACTGACTTGGAGAATGTAGCCAAAAGCAGGTCAAGGGATGAACACGGCTTTTCTCGATGCTCTCAATTTGGCTTGGAAGATCCACCATGTGGAGGGTGGATTTGCCGATAGATCACTGTTGGAATCATATGAGAGCGAGCGAAAACTTGTTGCCGAGAATCTTCTAAATTTTGATTCGAAATATGCAGCTCTATTCTCACAAAGACCACCGGCAGCGAAAGACATCGCAGCAGCATCCGAGCAGTCAACCCTGGGGCACGAAGAAAACCAATTCATCGCAACTTTCAAGGAATCTTGCGAGTTCACCAGTGGTTATGGAGTGGCTTATGATGCCAACAATCTCAACTGGTCTCCCTCACACCAAGCTCGGTCTTCTCTCATAAATCCAAAGGGCAACAAACTTCGAACGGGGAGAATCTTGATCAACACAAATGTTACTCGTGTAGTTGATGCAAACGCGGTACATTTGGAACAAGAAATTCCCCTCAACGGATCGTTTCGGGTGTATGTTTTCGCTGGAAAGCCTTCGAAGAGCAAA
The DNA here is from genome assembly GCA_001414455.1 of Hymenoscyphus fructigenus. Taxonomy (NCBI): domain Eukaryota; kingdom Fungi; phylum Ascomycota; class Leotiomycetes; order Helotiales; family Helotiaceae; genus Hymenoscyphus; species Hymenoscyphus fructigenus. The sequence goes on along the minus strand of LKUV01000004.1, from coordinate 69,026 downwards.
ACCTCACTCGAGGACTTTGCTCGGAATTTAAGCAAACCATCTTCCTTCCTCAACTCGTATTTACGTCCAGATATCGACAGTGTTAGCCATCACGAGCAACACAATCCCCACAGCCATTTCTTTACCTTTTGCACTATTTTTGCTTCAAAGAGACCGGACGTTGAGATTTCCAGAGACGTTCCAGAGATCTTAGCGAGATACCGTGATCACGTCTACGCGGATGATATTTTGGATCCAAAGACACCCGATGCAAAAGCCTCAGCACATGCGAAGATGGGATTAGATCAAGAGAGGGGAGGTGTTGTTGTCGTACGGCCTGATGGCTATGTTGGAATTGTCACAAGCTTGGTGGAAGGAGGAGGAACCGTGGATGCTTTGAATTCTTACTTTGAAAGTTTTTGTAGCAAGAAATTGGTGGAGCATAAAGCGAACTTGTAAAATTAAGTTGTTAGAATTAGATACTTCTTTTTACGATGTTTTTGAATCTCCGATCGAGAATCGGCCTTTTCAAACGCATCTTACAAATATACCGTGGTTGTTTCTCAAAACATGGACTAGAAACTGAAAAATTTGTTAAATAAAAATCTCCAAAGTCATCATTTCAGACCAATAGAAGCGTAGGTAGTGAAGACGACCAGGAGTTTCATCATAAGGTTGGTTCAGCCTAATGTTGAAGCCTCAGGCACCAACTGTGTACCTAAACTTCCATTTCCACCGCAAGTTTGCCTCACAGTCATAAAGAATTCAACATCAACCTTCATCAAGAGATATCCAAGATGAAGTTCAATATTGAGTAAGAAGCACTTCTAGTGTTGGTTGGACATCGTGGATAATGCTAACGATGAAATCAGTGACCTCCCAATATTGTTCCCGTATCCAAGGATATATCCGGGTATGGTGCATCATCAACTCAAGTGAAGATCAAGGCTAACTATGTATCATAGAACAATATGCGTATGTCGTGATTCGCCCATTAAGATGGATATTTGCTTACCACAGTGAAAAATGAAGCTACATGTGCGATCTCAAGAGTACGTTGGATCACCCAAAAAGTGAGGGGAGGAAGAGTCTTGGTAATACGATACTCATTATTGGTTCACAGAAACTCTCGATGCCGGAGGTCATTGTGTCCTTGAAATGCCTTCAGGAACGGGAAAGACGGTCTCTTTACTGTCCCTGATCGTAGCATATCAACAATACTATCCAGAGCATCGAAAACTGATCTACTGCTCACGTGAGTAGCTTTGACCCCCCTGGGGTTGGCCATGTGTTAATGAAAAGAAAGGTACTATGTCCGAAATCGAGAAGGCTCTGGCGGAATTAAAGGCGCTCATGAAATATCGAGAAGAACAACTTGGTGTCAAAGAGGACTTTCGGGGCTTGGGCCTTACGAGTCGGAAGAATTTGTGTTTACATCCTTCGGTCAAGAGGGAGAAAAGTGGGGCTGTGGTTGATGCGAGATGTAGGAGTTTGACGGCGGGGTTTGTAAAAGAGAAGAAGGATAGGGGGGAAGATGTGCCTGTGTGCATATATCATGATGTATGTTTTGCTTTTGACTAGTTGCTGGTGTCAAGTGCTAATGAAAGAACCCAGAACCTCGACCTTCTGGAACCCCATAATCTCATTCCCAATGGAGTATGGACCCTGGATGGAATTATGAGATACGGAGAGGAGCGTAAACAATGTCCTTATTTCACCTCACGGAGGATGGTTTGTCTTCATGCTCCCTTGGGAGAAATCAGCTAACAAGAGTAGATGTCCTTTTGCAACGTAATCATTTATTCTTACCATTACCTTCTGGATCCCAAAATCGCCGAAAGGGTATCAAAAGAACTGTCTAAAGACTGCATAGTGGTTTTTGATGAGGCCCATAATATCGACAACGTCTGCATCGAGTCTTTGAGTACAGATATTACTGAAGACTCATTACGAAAAGCTACGAGAGGAGCACAGGGTCTGGAGAAGAAGATCGCGGATATGAAAGACAGCGATTCGGAGAAGCTGAAAAATGAGTACGCAAAACTCGTGGAAGGGCTACGGGATGCTGAAGAGGCAAGACAGGAGGATGCTTTCATGTCGAATCCTGCTCTTCCAGACGACCTGCTCAATGAAGCTGTTCCCGGTAATATTCGGAGAGCAGAGCATTTCGTGGCATTCCTGAAGCGATTTATTGAGTATCTCAAGGTAAAGAGCATACACACAGATTTGCCGTTCTTTTTCTAACATGCCCTAGACTAGAATGAAAGTCCGCCAAGTCATCTCAGAGACGCCTCTATCATTTCTTGCTCATCTCAAAGAGTATACATTCATCGAAAAGAAACCACTAAGATTCTGCGCAGAGCGTCTTACATCCTTAGTTCGAACCCTAGAGTTGACCAATATCGAGGATTTCCAACCTCTTCAAGATGTTGCAACCTTTGCAACTCTCGTGGCTACCTACGAAAAAGGGTTCTTACTCATTCTAGAGCCATACGAATCAGATACCGCCGAAGTTCCAAATCCAGTTCTCCATTTCACATGTCTTGACGCCGCAATAGCCATCAAACCAGTCTTCGATCGTTTCAGTTCCGTAATCATCACATCCGGAACCATCTCCCCCCTCGAAATGTACCCCAAGATGCTCGGCTTCGAAACCGTCGTCCAAGAATCATACAGCATGACCCTCGCCCGTCGCTCCTTCTTACCCATGATAGTAACCCGTGGATCCGACCAAGTCCCAGTCTCCTCCGGCTTCGCAGTGCGCAACGAGCCCTCCGTCGTCCGAAACTACGGAAACCTCCTCACAGAATTCTCCAAGCTAACACCAGACGGCATGGTAGTCTTCTTCCCCTCATACCTCTACATGGAATCCATCATCAGCATGTGGCAAGGCATGGGCATCCTCGACGAAGTATGGAAATACAAACTCATCCTCGTCGAAACACCCGACGCCCAAGAAACCTCTCTCGCGCTCGAGACCTACCGCACGGCATGCTGCAACGGACGAGGTGCAATCCTACTCTGTGTTGCGAGAGGAAAAGTGAGTGAAGGGATAGATTTTGATCATCAGTATGGACGCACTGTATTGTGTATCGGCGTCCCATTCCAATACACCGAATCCCGAATCCTCAAAGCGCGACTCGAATTTCTCCGTGAAACTTACCGTATCCGCGAAAATGACTTCCTATCCTTCGACGCCATGCGTCACGCCGCTCAATGTCTCGGCCGTGTCCTACGAGGAAAAGACGACTACGGAATCATGGTCTTAGCCGATAAACGCTTTTTGAAGAAGCGAAATCAGCTGCCGAAGTGGATTAATCAGGCCATTTTGGAGAGCGAGGTTAATTTGAGTACGGATATGGCGGTGGGGAGTGCGAAGAAGTTTTTGAGGGGCATGGCGCAGCCGTTTAAGAATGTGGATCAGGAGGGCATTAGTACCTGGAGTTTGGCGGATTTGGAGAGGCATAAAGAGAAGGTTGAGGAAGAGAATATTAGGGCGTTGCAGGAAGCGCAGAGGGAGGCGATGGAGGGGGGGGGGAGGGAGAGGACGGATGTAGTTATGGATGAATTCGAGGATGAGGAAGCGATCGCGGGGATGATGGAGTTGGATGGTTGAGGGGTATTGTAACTGTAACGAGTATTAGGGTAGAAGGTGTTGTATGTTTTCCAAAAGCATTCTTTTCTCGTATCCGGTGCCACATGTGGAATAAACCAACTCTAGATAATTCAGTGGTGATTGACGAAGCGGGAAGAACAAGTTTGAACCTGAAGTCTCTAATCGGAGCTGAGTTTGCTCAACGAAAATCTCAGAGGGTCAAGTGCTTTCTTTGAAGAACTAACACAGTGCTAGATATGCGAGTCTAAGAAGACAACAAGTCCACAGTTATCTCCTTTTCTCGTAAGAAAAACAGTTTAGCAAACTCTGGTTGGATGGCATTTTCACTACATCACTGACTAACGAGGAACCTGAGATCTCAAAGAAGATTGATTATGATATCAATTCCACTGTTACAATTTTACATGATATAGAAACATGACCCTTTCCTCCCTGTTCCTCAAAACCTAAGCATATAAAATGTGGTGGTAAAAGTCCACGGGTATTATGATTCTCTGGCCCAGAGCAGGAGCCTATTTCATGCTCTTCGCCATAGCCCAGAAATTCTCCATCTTTGCTCTGGTCAAGGCATCACGGGCAGCACTGTCCGTTTCACACACCTTGCTTCCCCATTTTCTAAATGCTCTCGCTTTTTCCTCGCCCTCGAATACCAATACGCATTTGTTCAATGTCATATCCTTCAGCTCCCCCTTCTCATCCTCTGCCTTGAGCCAATCTTGTAATGCCTCCGCTTTTGTGCCTTCCTTGATTCGCGTAGGTGAGTTTTCCGTCCAATCGATTCTCTGCATCATGAGCTTTTTATACTGTCGTATACTATGCTCTCCACCTTCAACAATCACCAAATTGAATCTTGGATGCATTACGCAAACACCCGTAAGTGCCATTTGTTCCGCATTCTTCGAAATTTTGAATCGGTGACTGCCATTCGCCAGGTTGTCAATCTTGAATACCATCATTCGAATTCCCTTGGCAGCATCTTTTTCTTGGTTCAAAGCAAGCTTCTCGTGCCGTTGTTCCTTGGTGAGTTTTCGATCCTCGTTCATCTCGACGTGGGTTTGGTGTCGGGCTGCGATTTCTCGGTTTACGCGTGCTTCGACGGCCGTGGGATCCTTGACTGCTTCTTCTCCTAGTACTCGCATGAGATTTCCCTTCTTTACCTTTGGAGGGGGTGCTGGCTCAAAACCCAGTCTGATCTTGGCTTGTTGTTCCTTTAATTCTGCCATTCTTCGTTGTCGACGTAACTTAGCTTGTTCTTTCGAGGTCAAGAACATGGGCTTGGGGGCGGGCATATTCTTTTCTTGTGGGGGCTCGAGGAGGACTGGATGCTGGATGTATTCGGTAATGATCGAGTCGGCGGTATCGATTTTCAATTTGCTCAGATAGTCTAACCCGTCGTAGTTCTTAGCATCCACCAGTCCTTCATCCCACCACTCGATTTCCGGGGGCGCTTCGATGAGGTAGTTCTTTTCCGTATCGAGGTCTTCGTCTATGCCAATCTTCCGAGATGATTCTGCAATGCGCTTCTTCATCGCCTCCAGGGCGGCCTGCCTTCGTAATGCATTGGCCTGTTGGATATATTTCCCCTTCTGATTGAACACCAATTGCCTCGAATGCCTATTCTTCAACGTAGCCGTCTGCCCCCCTAAACTAATATCAAAATATGGATTGTTTCTCGTTTCTTCTGCCGATGGTCCGGAGAGATCGAGCTGCTTCTTGCTCTTCGCAGCAGGTTTATCGGGATGTGGACGGGCATTTCCAATGCTTGTTGCGAACTTGGGCGCAACGCTCTTTGATGCCTTGTACTGTCCCAAATCTTGAAGTGCTGGATGTAGGTCGACGTTCAGACCGCCTCGAGCTAGGATGGGATGAGGGGGTGTGTTGAGTCCGGTGCCTCCTATTTTTGCTTTGCTGCTGCCGACTGCTGCTGCGACTCTGGCTTTGAGGGCTGCCAGTTTCTCTGCTGCTGATTCGGGTTTGCCAACGCGGCTTGAGGAGTCATGGCGAGGCGCGAGTATAGGCGATGCTTTACCGCGGTCCATGATAGCGATTTGGAGTCTCGAGTGGAGGTGGGTTGTTGAGAGGAGTTAGTGCCTTGTGGATGAGTTGATTTATTGATGATGTTAGGCCCAAAGTCATGCAGTATTGGCTTTAGGTTATGTGGTGTTGCAAAAGCGGCCACCCATTCAAAACAGTCACTCCTTCCTTCCCTGTTTACTTTTCACTGTTCCATGTTCGCAAAAACTCTGATTCCCCCGTTGTTCATTGTTCTATGATTGCTTACAAAGTAAATTCAATTATTTAGGATTAAATTAACTTTATTCGCCTAGAAATGTTAAAACTATAATAGAAGGGGAAGTGTTAGGGGACTACAAGAATCATAGTAGGTGTTAAGGAGCTAAATGTTACAAAAGAGTGGTTGAAAACTTCAAACTGCAGTGAATCTTCTCTGTACTTTTTACAAATACATGATTCTATAAAGTTATGGACTAATTTCTTTATTTTCATGCTAGTGTTCTTAAAACTGAGGCCATTTTAGCGAATCGGAGGCTGGTTTGTGATAAGCACCAAAACTCCACTTGGTAGAAAAATTTCTTATCGCTACTTTCTTGCAGCTGTTGCACCTCTTCATCCCACCACCCGACTAACGCCTTCACCAGCCACTGCCAACAGTTTTGGGTCGTCAGTACCATTCATCGCGGGCCCGCCTACACCTGTTGAGCTTGTGTTGGTGAGCGATAATACCCAAAATGAATATTTCCCAGCCAACTGCCTCTGCCATTGGCAGCGTCGACTTCGCATTTCTCACTCCCGCAGAAATCAGGGCGCTGTCGGTCAAGCGCATTGAGAATCCCCAAACCTACGACACACTCAACCACCCAATTCCCGGTGGTCTGTATGATCCAGTTTTAGGAGCGTCGGGGGATCTATTGTACGTTTAGATCTGCTCCCAAAATTACAATAATCGCATAGCATTCTAATGGAGGGCACAGCTGCGCAACATGTAACCTGAAAGACAAACTCTGCCCGGGCCATTGCGGCCATATCGAACTCATCGCTCCTGTCTACCATCCAACCTTTATGACCCAGATGCTACGATTACTGCGAGCAAAATGTAACTTTTGCAATCGCCTCAAATTATCACAGAAGGAAGTCAATCGATACATGTGCAAACTTCGACTAATACAACATGGACTGTTGGGCCCGGCCGAGGATGTGGATCGCATTGATGTAGGAGAGGAGGAGGAGGGTGGAAGGAATAGCAGCGAGGCCGTGGAAAAGATTATGCGACTCCGAAACTCCTTTGTGAAGAAGACCATCAAGGCAGCAAAAGAGGCCCCATGGGATTGGCAAACGGAAAAGAACGAGGCGGTGGCCGAAGCACGTCGAATCGTCATCAAGGACTTTATGAAATCAATTACATTGGGTAAAACTTGTGCCAGCTGCAAGGGCGTCTCGCCGACGTATCGAAAGGACAAATTTGTGAAAATTTTCGAAAAGGAATTAAGCCCCAAGGAAATCGCCAAAAACTCTCTGAAGAACTTGCGTGCGAGGAATGCCGTTCTTGCTGTAAAGGAAATGACCGAGAAGCCAGACGGTGACTTCGATGAAGGAATCGCGGACATCGATTTATCATCCAACGAATCCAATGAGGACGAAGGGGAAGGGGAGGACCTGGTTGCAGATGGGGATGTAGTGATGGGTCAAAGCACAACTTCCAAATCAAAGGTTGCGCCTAGGGAGCAGAAATATTTGAACCCGACCGAAGTGAAGTCACGGCTGGAATTATTATTTGACAAAGAACAGGAGATACTATCACTAGTCTATAACTCACGCTCAACGGCCAAAAAAGCAACAAAAGTAACCGCCGATATGTTCTTCATCCAAACTCTACTGGTCCCTCCCAACAAATATCGACCCGACGCAAAGACTGGAGATAATGAAGTCACAGAGGCACAACAAAACAAGCTTTACCAGGGTATTCTAACGAATTGTCAGTTGATCCAATCGATCTACAACGAAATCCAAGCCCGCTCAAACGGCTCAGAGGAGGTCACTGCCTATCGCCCAAGAGATTATACCGACCTTCAGGAAGCTTGGGCACAACTCCAGCATGCTGTAAACTCTTTGATCGATCGAGACCGTAATCCTATTCAGGGCGCGGCAGGCAAGAAGAATGAAGATGGAATCAAGCAGAAGTTGGAGAAAAAGGAGGGGTTGTTCAGAAAAAACATGATGGGAAAGCGAGTCAATTTTGCTGCTCGTAGTGTTATTTCTCCTGATCCGAACATCGAAACGAACGAGATTGGTGTACCGCCTGTATTTGCTGAGAAACTGACCTACCCCGAACCAGTCACCAGTCATAATTTCAAGGATATGCAACAAGCTGTGATCAATGGTCCACTAAAATGGCCAGGAGCCGCAGCTGTTGAAAACGAGCACGGTCAGGTCATCAGTCTGACAACCAAAACTCCGGATGAGAGATTGGCAATTGCAAACCAATTGCTAGCGCCAACCAACAGCAGGTCAACCGGAGCTCGAAACAAGAAGGTCCATCGGCACCTCACTAATGGTGATGTGGTTTTGATGAACAGACAGCCGACTCTTCACAAGCCTTCTATGATGGGACATCGTGTCAGGGTTCTCCCGGGTGAAAAGACTCTTCGTATGCACTACGCAAACTGCAACACCTACAACGCAGATTTTGATGGAGACGAGATGAATATGCATTTCCCCCAAAATGAGGTTGCAAGAGCAGAAGCGTTACAAATTGCGGATACCGATCACCAATATTTAGCCGCCACTTCAGGAAAGCCTTTGAGAGGTCTCATTCAAGATCATATCTCTGTCTCTGTTTGGATGTGTAGTAGAGATGCATTCTTCGATCGTGGAACCTACCAACAACTAGTGTACAACTGCTTACGACCTGAGGATGGGCACATTGTTGGTGAGCGTATAGAAACAGTCACGCCAGCCATCATCAAGCCTATTCCACTCTGGACAGGAAAACAAGTCATCACTACGATTCTCAAAAATATCAAACCAATGGATTGCGCCCCATTATGCCTCACGGGCAAATCTCAGGTGCCGGGTAATCGATGGAGTCCCAACTCTGAAGAGGATGTAGTCCTTTTCAAGGATGGAGAATTCATCACAGGTATTCTTGACAAAGCTCAGATTGGTCCCAGTGGAGGTGGATTTGTCCATTCGATCCACGAGGTTTATGGTGCGACTGCCGCTGGCAAAATGCTGAGTACACTTGGTCGACTCCTTACAAAATTCTTGCACATGAGAGCTTTCACTTGCGGCATGGACGATCTGCGACTTACTCCGGAAGGTGAACAAATACGAAAAGACAAACTCGAGGAGGCTCAACGAATTGGATTGGAGGTCGCCTCAAAATATGTCAGTTTACAGGATCAGAATCCAACAGACACCGATCCTGAATTGATGAACCGAATGGAAGATGTATTGAGAGATGACAGCAAACAAGGTGGTCTGGATATAATGATGAATTCCCGGTCTGGAACATTGTCCGGTGGAATCACGAAGGCCTGTCTTCCAGTAGGTCTGGTCAAGCAATTTCCAAAGAATCAAATGCAGAACATGACGGTGTCTGGAGCCAAGGGAAGTGCAGTCAATGCAAACCTCATTTCGTGTAATCTTGGTCAACAAGTTTTGGAAGGTCGTCGTGTACCAATTATGGTCAGCGGGAAAACTTTGCCTTGTTTCAGACCATACGAAACCAACATCCGGGCTGGTGGTTATATCGTGAATCGTTTCTTGTCGGGTATTCGTCCTCAGGAGTACTATTTCCACGCAATGGCCGGAAGAGAAGGTTTGATCGATACCGCAGTCAAAACCTCGAGATCTGGATACTTGCAAAGATGTCTTATCAAGGGTATGGAGGGTTTGAAGGTTGAGTATGACACATCTGTCAGAGATTCTGATGGAACCATGGTGCAATTCCTCTACGGTGAGGATGGTTTGGATGTGACAAAACAGATGCATCTTACAAATTTCAAGTTTCTACTCGAAAACATTACCTCGGAGCTTTCTCAACTCAGATATGGAGAGGAAAATTACGACAAGATATTCAACGAGAAAGAAGCCATTTTGAAGCAAATGAAAAAGGCCCTGAAGCACTCGAAAGCCAAGGATTTGAATGGCCCCGACCCTGTTCTCGCACGCTACAATCCTGGAAAGTCTGGTTACGCAACCTCCGAAAAATTCTTCGATGCTCTCTCGGAATACTTGAAGAAAAATCCGGATGGGCTAGTGAAAGATAAGGAGCATAAATCGGGTGTCGGAATTAAAAAAGCAATTGAGCCCGTATTGGTTGCGAAATATCTCAAATCCGTGGTTGATCCCGGTGAGGCTGTTGGAATTGTTGCTGGCCAATCTGTTGGAGAACCCTCTACCCAGATGACCCTGAACACTTTCCATTTGGCTGGTCACTCGACAAAGAACGTTACCTTAGGTATTCCTCGTTTGCGAGAAATTGTTATGACAGCTAGTGCCAAAATCGCCACCCCGGCCATGACTGTACGCTTAAATCCAGAATTATCGGAAGCTCAGGGTGAGAAATTCGCAAAGGGCATTAGTGTATTGTCTCTGGGTGAAGTTATGGACGAGGCAACTGTCAAGGAGCGTGTTGGTCCTGGTGTTGCCTTTGGCACAGCCAAGATTTACGATGTCCACGTCAAGCTTTTCCCTTCCAAGGAATATGTCGAAACTTATGCCATCCAAGTCGACGATGTTGTTGATACCCTCGAGCGGAAATTTGCACCCAAGTTACAAGCTCTCACACGTAAAGCAATGGGCCGAAAGAATGACGAGAAATTAAAGAAAGGGTCGGGCGTACCTGTCATTGGTGTATCTTCTGGACGCATCGAAGAGGCTGCGCCGACAAACCGAGGTTCCATGGAGAGAGACGACGATAAAGACGATGATGCAGAGGAAGACGATGCCAAGAAGACAGCTCAAGCATCAACGAACCGCGGAGAAGGTGTAAGCTATGCAGCAAATGACGATGACGATGATCGGGTGCAGGCCGACACTCTCAGAGATGCCGAGCAAGAAGATGCCGATGTTCCAGACGTAGAAGACGAGGGCATTGGTGGCAGCCCCCGCGAACCTGCCGACGATGAGGAGGAAGAAGTGGTGAAGAGCAAGAAAACCACCGGAGCCGCCGCTGAACGCGAGGCTCGAGTTATGAACAAATGCGGAGATATCGTCCAATTCAAATTCGACGAGGACAAGGGAGAATATTGCGATATCACTCTCGAGTACGCCGCCGATGCACCCAAAATCTTGATGATGACCGTCGTCGAGGATGCTCTCCGCCAATGTCTCATCCAACAAATCCCCGGTCTTGGAGGCTGCACCTACGTACCCGACGCAGAAATAGACGACATCGAAACCGGGAAGAAGATCAAGGTCCCCGTCGTCCACACCGCAGGTGTCAATCTCAAGGCCATGCAATCATACCCCGCATACCTCAACCCCAACACCATCTCCACCAACGACATCGCGGCCATGCTCACCAATTACGGCGTGGAAGCCTGTCGCGCGGCCATCATCCAGGAACTCTCGGGCGTCTTTGGGGGTCACGGAATTAGTGTTGATAATCGACATCTGAACCTGATTGCAGATTTCATGACGAGGGGGGGAGGCTTCAGTCCTTTTAATCGCAACGGATTGCGAGGGAGCGTGAGTCCGTTTATGAAGATGAGTTTTGAGACTACGGTTGGCTTTTTGGCGGATGCGGTTATGGATGGGGATTGGGATGATCTTTCGAATCCTAGTAGTAGGATTGTGTTGGGACGGATGAGTAAGGTGGGTACGGGGGCTTTTGATGTGTTGACGCAGGTTCCGACCGCTAAGGGGGATGAGGTTGTGCTTGAGGTGCCTGATGGATTATGATGGGGTAAAATGGATTGATTGTTGTGCGTAAAACGGCGTTTTTGAGGGGTGGTGTTGAGTTGCTCTTTTTTTGTTGCATGTATAATAGGGGGCATGCAAAAGTATTTGAATGGAATTTTGAAGTTAGTTGAATTTAAGCTGTGTGCTCTCTGTGCTTAAATATTGCTTTTCGTGAATAAAACATTGATTTGTTCTTTGTGCTCCTTGGTGATTTGATTTGGGACGTTTCTTCTCTTTCACTTCTGTGTTTCTTTGGGTTGGTGATTTTTATCGAGGGAGGTTATAAGTACAGTATTACTTGGCTGTAGCCGTCGTACCATTCTACTTGCTGTCCATCCAGTAGGTTCGAGGGAGTTCCGGTTTGAGGACCTGGAGTCTATGAATAGCTTGGAGGAAATCGCTCTACCCTTACCTACTTATGGACAGTATGTAACATTAAAAAAAAAAAATCAGTCACGTTTGTGGATGCGACGATCTGGGTGATGCCTTTTTTCCTATATTCCTATCTCATGTTACGATTTACAAAGGAAAAAAACCCCCCATTCGCTGTTTGGCTTCCTCCGCCGTTTTTCCCTCTCTCTCTCGTAGTGTGGAGTGTTCCTCGGGGTTGTAATCAAGGAGGAAGGTACGGTTTCTCGGAGGTATAGATTCTAGGAAATTTGTTCTGAGATTGCTTTGAATGGGTTTATCTGTTATCTGTAGATGAATGGCGAGATGTTTGGGAAGGTCCGAGAGGAAGGTGGTTCCTTCCCAGAAGGCTTTTGTCCTATCTGTTCAGGTGAATGGCGCATTTGGCAGGAGTCTGAGGAGAGGATAGAGGTGAGAGGGAATTCGGGGACTTTGGATAGGCTGGGATTATGTGGTTTTCTAGTTGTTATGATTCTATAGGAATTGACGAAATCAATAAGGAATTATTCATTGTAATATCTTTGAGACATTAAAGTAATATACTCTAGAGATGAATTTTACAATTATTTATTCTAGGTGTAGTAAAAAGAATATCTTATTCTGTCTATCTTATTGGATTTTTATTTTTTCTACTTATTCCTATTTTATTTTATTTTAATAAAACTAGAGAAACCTAAAGGTATAAAGCTGTTGTCTTTATACTTTAGTTTAGATTAGTTCTTATTTTTTTTAATATATTTTTTTAGATTTTATTCTTTTAGATATAGAGTTTAGCTTATAATCCTTAACTTTTTATCCTCTTATTATTTATAATAAAAAATATAAAGAGAGAACTTAGAAGAATAAGAAGTAAGCTTTATATTTTAATCTTATAATCTTAGATAGAAGATATAGTTACTCTTTTTAGAATAAAAGTACTCTAGAAATTTTTTTATTAGAAGGAACTTCTCTTTTTCTCTTTTTCTTTTAGTTTTTAAAAAATAAAAAATAAAATCATAGAAAAGAGTAGAGGCAGAGATAGATAGAGAAGAAAGTAAATAAGATAACTTATTTATACTTATTTTTAAATAATTTTATTTAAAGTAATAATAAATAAAGATACTTAAATCTGTTTTCTTTTTACTATTTAGATAGAAAAATAATAGAAAAACTAGGTTCTCTTACTATCTAATCTCCTAGAAGAAGAAAAAAGAAAAAGAATACTATTTTATAAAATAATAGAAAAAGATAAAAACTAGAAAATAATTTCTAGAGAAGTTTTCTTAGAGAAAGTAATATCTAGGCAACGAGAAGTTTAATTAAAAAACAAAAATCATTTACTAGGCAGATATAATAGAACTAATATTCTATGTTTCGAAAACGAGGTCTAGTTATAATTTACCTCTCATCGGCCTAAAACACTACATGAACAACGAACTAACATAGTATCCGGCGAGGAGAAAGAGATCACAGTCATAAGGTACGCGAATTAAATAATCAATTGAACGAGTGTCATTTTCTATTTCCAAAGGCGATAAATACATGAACGATATCGAAAATTCCGCAATTCCCCGATCCCGAGTTCCCCAACAGAGATTCATTGGAATAAAACTTTCCGCTGCAATTGAGTGAATTGCGTAAGAGAATAGTGAGAAATAACAGGAATCGCATCACGAATTCAATGGGTTACAACTTACAGTACGAGGGCTCTCCACTAGCATCTTGAGCAAGAACCATCGAAAGGCAGCCCACGGAACATCCAGCCCAGCGAAGACGCGTGCCGGAAAACAACGCGAAGAAAGCAGTGGACCCACAAACGCAGGAACACAGCGCGCGAGAAGCTTAGGAAGAGACTGGGACGGAAGAACATAACAGAAAGAGAACACCAGTCACAGGAGTCAAACATGAGCAGAGGGAGTGATTATTTGAAGTCATGATGTTGTTTGATTGGTGGATTGATTATTCCATGGACTGCCACCCAGGCTGCCAAATCCCCTTATGATACAATAAACACCGTCCGAAAAAAGCCCAGAAAACATGAAACCATCCCAAAGCGCACCAGTCTCCCACATGTGTTGGAAGAACATTTCGTAAAGAGGCGTTGAAAAATTATGAAGTGCGAACCGTTTAACCACCGAAACCGTAAAGTGTGCGGCCTTGTCTCTTGAGGGCGTAGACAACGTCGAGGGAGGTAACTGTCTTTCGCTTGGCGTGCTCGGTGTATGTGACTGCGTCTCGGATGACACCTTCGAGGAAGGTCTTGAGAACACCGCGGGTCTCTTCGTAGATCACTGGGGAGGGGTTAGTAGTGTGCCAAGTGGTGGAAGCGGTGAATGAGGAACCTACTGGCTGAGATACGCTTGACACCACCACGACGTGCGAGACGTCTGATAGCAGGCTTGGTGATACCTTGGATGTTGTCACGAAGAATCTTGCGATGACGCTTGGCTCCACCCTTTCCGAGACCCTTGCCACCTTTTCCGCCTGTGAAGAAGACGCGTTAGCAGGATGTTTCGAGGTGCAAGACGCGCTGAGGGTTTGAAGCTCGACGATGAGGTCAAAGGGCGGTGATGAGAGTGCAGGAAGAGGATGCGAAGTACTTACGTCCAGTCATGATGAAGGTTGGTTGGTAAAGAAGATTGAGAAGATGGGAATGGTATTTGTTATGGGTGGTCGACTGAGAAGAATGGTCGAAATGATGGAGTTGTCGAATTTGGATGGAGTTGCAAGAAGGTTGGAGGGGCTATCTATTTGAAGTAGCTGACACTTGATGGCCCTGCCGTAATCACCAGAAAGCGAGGTGGCGCTAGGCCCGAAAGGTTTTGGAGGCAAGTGCGACCACAACACGGTCGCGTCGTCTGATTGGCCGGACGCGGTGCCCCAACGAACATCAAAAGTTACGGGTCCGTGGCAGGTGCAGCCCGCGGCGGATATGCGAGATATGCAGAGGAAGGCGAAAAGATGGAGAAGTGGCGATTATTCACTTGCACCATGGTGAGGAGCAGCAGGTTGATAGAATTGTATTGTATGCATGTAGAACTGATCGCCTCATAGTATCTCACCTTTGAAACTAGATGCATTTGCCTAAAACCATTCACTTAGAGATCCTGAATGAGTCACCAATTCTTCCAACTTCTACGTAGATACTCTCAATACTCTGGGCAGTAGTGCATTCACAATTGTCTCAGTGGCTGTATCGCGGTGTAGTGCCTTCCCTTGCAATTCTAGATTCCCAATCGGGTATAGGCTGGCAAGGTGAGTGGTTCCTGCCACATAAAAAAAAAGTGATCTCGCCTCTGATTGGTCCGTGGTAACTTTGATTTTGGAAGTCGCAATCAAGCGATTCCTGACGCTCCCAGCCAAGTTGAATCACGCGCTAAGGCAATCACTCGCTAGCGCCACTGCACGTACAAATATCCTCCCATCCCACCTCCCAGTTCCTTTCTTCTCCATCCACAACAACCTCGACAATCGACAACCAACAACAACCATCCATCAACAACAACTCTTTCCATCAATACCATCCATCCAAATCATCCGCAATGGCTCGTACCAAGCAAACCGCTCGGTAAGTCTCATCCCCAACATCCTCATCCACCTCCGCATCGACTTTGGGGTTTGGGTGATCGTGGTTCACATGTTGCGACCGTGACTTCATTCAGCCTCAACTTCAACGCGTCTCTTCCCCACCACAACACCACTCACCATCTTCACGATCCAAAGCTGACATTCTCATCACAGTAAATCCACCGGAGGAAAGGCTCCTCGTAAGCAACTTGCTTCCAAGGCCGCCCGTAAATCCGCACCCTCAACCGGAGGTGTTAAGAAGCCTCACAGATACAAGCCAGGTAAGCTTCGCCTTCACCACGCGTCTTCGCCTTCACCTTCTAATATCTTCCAGGAACCGTCGCTCTCCGTGAGATCCGTCGTTACCAAAAGTCTACTGAGCTCCTCATCCGAAAGCTTCCTTTCCAGCGTCTCGTTCGTGAGATCGCTCAAGACTTCAAGTCCGACCTCCGATTCCAATCTTCCGCCATCGGTGCTCTTCAGGAGTCCGTTGAGGCATACCTCGTCTCCCTCTTTGAGGACACCAACTTGTGCGCTATCCACGCCAAGCGTGTCACCATCCAATCCAAGGATATCCAGTTGGCTCGCCGACTCCGCGGTGAACGCTCATAAAGTAGTTGTTTGTTTCTGAGTCTCATTCAAATGATCTCAGCCTGGGGTTTCAGACTTTCGTAATGATGGACTGGGATATCGGGGATGGGGAAAACTTGGTGGGCGCGTAATGGGATGGGGGTTTCTTTACAACGGTTAAGGCATGGAGTTATCAATTGCCAATGGGTTCTTTATTTACAGGGTGTACATTACACGAATGATGCTTCTCGGACAGTGATGGGCACTGATCACGATAGCACAAATCAATCATGACTTTCAAAACTTCTAAATTCATTCTCTTCTTGGCTTGACTTGACATCCTCATCGTGACTTCCGCAAATCGCCTGTCTTTGTCGCTTCCTTCTCTCGGCGTGTGGCTTGAGTTGGTGGTTTCATTGACGCGACGAAGTATTTACCTGGAGCTACCTCAAATCCCTCTGGCGTCGGTGATTCTCCACTGTAACTCAGAAGCAGGCCTTCTGGAAAACTTCAACCCAACGCTTTTGCTCTCGCGTTCCTCTTAGAAAGAGAGGGCTTTGCAATTAATCGCCTATCTAGCTACCTATCTATTGATGACAAAGATTATCTCTTACATTTCCTCTTCTGATTTTCGTAATTTAATTAACCTGAAGTTACCTTAAATCCCTCTGACCGGTGTTCTCCATCCACTATAACTAATTAGCAGCCTTCTGGAAACCCGCAACTCAGCGCTGATCTCGCGTTTCGCGCTCTTCTCAGCTTTGTAGTCGCCTATTCATCTATCTACTTATCTACCAATAAGAGTTCTCTCTTATATTTCCTCTTCTTATCTTTGCAATTAAATTTTATTATCTATAAAAGTATAATTAAATAACTAATTACTAACTCTATCTCTTAAGTTACTAAATATACTTAAAAATAAGTTAAGTAGTAGCTTCTGAGTAGACAGATAAGACTTCTACTAGCTAGCTAGGCCGAAAGTCCGACTATAAAATAACTGTATATCGTTGAATTTATAGAAGTTTTTATTAATAGACTAACTATAGAGCAATAACAAAAACAAAGAATACAACATACACAGGTAACATCTAAGGGCGTTAATTTGTCAGGTTGTAAATCCAGAGCTTCTATACTTATTTAGTAGTAAACGTCTTCTTTACCTCTTTTAGCAAGTTATCCTCGAAAGAGATTATACTATCTGGTCTATGATAATTATAAACCGAAGCTGTTCCAACTCTTGTATATATATAATTGTTGAGTTTCTTTAGTATTATAATATATATTGAGTCGTGATGGAAATCCCGGAGAGAACCAGCTATAATAAGATATTTTAATGCTTATACTCCACCGAATAGAAGAAACGATTCTAAAATTTACTCTTTGTTGCATCCGTATCGCGGTGCCCTTGGCAGATCCTTCCCGTAAAATTCCACGTAGTTGGGAAGCGCGAACACGTTGTAAGAGATCAAGTAGCCTGAAATGTAGATGTACCAAGGTGTAACGAAATTATCTAACAGGTCTAAACAAACTTAACTAGTCTCAATGGTTGGTATGCAGTAAGAGGTAAGAATGCGCGAAGTGTTCACTTGGAAATGAACTCGTTACTTGTATCAAAGACGTCAAACAAGATGATAAGATTGATAACAAAGTTGAGCACGAAGCTCCTATCTAATGGCAGACGTGCCAGTCTTATATAGAACCCTTCCTGCTCCGATGTCGTCCATGTCGAGAGCGACCTGGTCGCCTTGCATTTCATCACGTGACCGTGACTTCCCAAGAAAATCCCTGGATCGCTTAGCTACTCTAGGCGACCCATATTTGCTATAACTACTCAATAGTATCTTGTCCTGTTAGGGTACCGCCTAGACTTATTTATTACGTGCTAACACGTGATTCGTGGCACAAGGCTTGTGGTCAGCGTTGTTAGTAGTGTGCACGTACTAATGGTATAGCAATAAAGTAGGGTTACAATAATTAATTTATACACTATTTACACCCACTAAGTAGATTTTGCACTGAATCACTCTATTATTAGTATACAGTTGGCATGTCTAGAGATTAAAGCGTATATCGTAATATATAGTGTAGTATTTTTATTGCCAAGCATGTTAAATTTAAGCTTTTTACCCCGGATTTCCACTCTACTTTATTTTAGCCCTCTACTTTATAATTATAAAGCACAACAACCAACCCTAAATATACACAGCTCAATAGCTAGGGTTCTAGCCCTAGCTAAATAGAGTATTTTTTAGAAATAATAATTATATCAATAGCTTTTAAATTGAGCTCATAGTCTCTAAACTCCGTGATAGTGATAAAAGTAGACCATGCGAGATAAAAGAATTCAACAACACTACAAGTAAAGGGGATGCGACGACTCAACACCTGTACGCGGTACACCCTACGAACCTCTAGTACTCTTTGAGTATCTACAGAGCTAAGTTTGAGTCAGATGGAGCTGATGGTGGTCGTCGCGATCGGCTGCCTTTTGTGTGGCGCGCATTGCAATTGATAACAGCGGAATTACCTTTGGCCCACGACCACAATATCGCCAGAACAGAGGCCTAGCTATCAAAGACAGCCTTGAATACATCGAAAGAAACCCTCAGGCGCCCGCGGCGCGCATTCTCGAGCCCTTGGGTATCCTTCTGACACCTCTGGAGCTACGTTGTAGAGTTTTCACCAAATGCTTAGCGTCTCTTCTGATCGAATCTCGATATACAATATACTAGAAACATGAAAGCAATCCACCACAGGGTCGCAGAGATAAAGTAGTGCTCTATCTCTACCGGTTATAAGCGAAGCCTCTAAGGCTAGAGAAGAATTTAGAAATTCGACCTGGCTGAATAGTACCGGTAGGAACTCGATGGCCAGGAAACGCTAAATAAATACAGAATATAGTAAAGGGAGAAGACAGAGGGATAGGCGCAACAGGAGGAGGAAGCAGAGGTATAGTTTTGTTCTTCTTAAGCTTTTGATCTACAACACTATAGAACTTATAGTAAGTCTCTAGTAGTCTACTTTATAACCCGGCAGCCCGAGGCCTGCGGCGTGTATAGTAGCTACCTGTAACAAATACTACCTTACAGGTCTAACAAAAGTAACTAAGTCTTTATAGGTTAATATACAAGAAGAAAGTAAGTGTTGCTAAGTGTTTACTTAAACTAAAGAAGTCAAACAATGTATTAATAACTAAAGTAAGAGTAAGTTAAGTATAAAGCTTCTAACTAATAGTAGATATACTAGTTATATATAGAACCTTTATTCTCTAGATTTATCTAGATCTCCTTATCTCTCTAGATCTCCTTGAGATCTATTATAGTCTATTATATAATTATAACAAAAGGAAATCCTTAGATCAGCTAGCTACTCTAGCTAATCTCTATTACTTATAACTACTTAATAGTATCTAGTTCTATTAGAACACTGTCTAGACTTATGTCACGAATCACGTGCTAGCACGGGACTAGTGAAGACCAGGCAGCGCCCTGACAGGTCAAACACATCTACAAAGAACCTACAGCCGGAAGGGATCGGTTAGACTAGCTAAACGATCCAAGGATTTTCATGTTATAGTTATCACGTGATACGGTCACATGACCGTTGGAGCTTGTAGGAGCTTGCAGGAGCTTGTATTAGAGCTTGAGATCTAGGGCTTCTTCTAGGCTCTAGGAGAATAAAGGTTCTATATATAACTAGTACTTCTGCTATTAGTTAGGAGCTTTGTGCTTAACTTAGTTTATTATCTTAGTTATTAAGTTATTACTTCTAACTCTTTTGATACAAGTAACGAGTTTACTTCTAAGTAAACACTTTGTGTATTCTTACCTCTTACTATATACTAACCTTCGAGACTAGTTATGTTTGTTTAGACCTGTTAGGTAGTTTTGTTATACTTTAAGCATCTGCTTAGAAGTAAGACTGTGATTATGTTGTCCTCCTCTAGCTGTAAAAGAGACTACACTCTAGCGCCTATACTACCTCTGACTCTAGTAATAGAAGGACTAAATGTTACTCTCAGAGAGGACATTAAGGTCTCTATGCCTAACAAATATAATGAGAACCTAGTAACACTTAGAGAATTTCTTATGAAATCTTCTATGTACCTAGGGTTCCACGAGGACAAGTTTCTAAACGAATCTAACTAAGTCTGTTAGATAGTGACTTAACTTATAAGAGATGCCTATAAGTAGATTAAGCTATATATTAAGGAATATTAGGAGAGACAATGTATAGATAGTTTGCTAACTGTGAAAATAAGTCTTGTAACTCAAGGATTATTTATTAACGTAAAAGGATTTAAAGTAGAACTACAGAGAGTGTTTAGAGATATCGACATCAAGAAGAAAGTAGTTAATAGACTCTAACGCCTCACCTAGACAGGGTCTGCTGTGAAATATACATTGGAATTTCAATAATACTTAGTAAGAGTAGAATGAAACAACAGTGCTCTTATTAATTAATACTACCAAGGTCTCAAGGACATAGTAAAAGATAAGTTATTATGCTTTGACCTGCCTACTAACTTAAAGAAGCTAGTAGACAGCTTAATTTAAATTAACAACCACATATATAAGCAACGCCTAGAACAAAAAGAGAACTACAGCTACTTCAAAGAACGCTATCTCAAGAAAAATTACAACTAAGGGGATCTAATAGAACTTGATGTAACATACAAGTCTAGAACTAAAGAGAAAACAAGCAAGTAAGGCAAACTTTCCTAGAAAGAATAGAACCGCTGACGTAAGCAGAATTTATGCTACTTATGTAGCTAGTCAGGCTATAGAGCAAACGAATGTAGCTCGAAGAAGTAAGCTAACAAGGGAAAACAAGTTAATGCTACCTTTCAAAGGGAGATAGCATTGCTAGAAACACAAGAGCTCTCTAATAAGGAATTAGAAGTATGTAGATATAGAACTTAAGTTAAAGAAGAGAATAATTCTATCCTTGAACAATACTATAACACTTGCTTAGAGAACAAGTATAAGTTACTATTACAGGCTACTTATGAATCACTAGCTAGTACTTTAGAGGAAGGGTTCTCTGAGTTATCGGAATCATTAGGCGGGAATAATTAGAGTAGAGAACTCTAGGTAGGAGATATATAGGTCTTTATTAGGACCTATAAGAGAGGGAATCGTTGGGTAGACATAAAGAGCGAAAGGCTAGACTTTTAGTCTCTACATGCTACTATAGAACATAATTCTATTCCTCTCTAATAGTATATTATTAATAATAATCAAGTGAGTTATATCTGCTTTAGACACAAGGGTTCTAGACATATCTCTAGGGAAGAGAAGGAATATAATTACACTATAGACTGTGACAAGACACTACTGTCTAAGGAATTCTACTACCTAGTAGAAGGAGAACTTTAGGCTGCTTAGACCCTAGGTCCCTCTATAGTAGAATGAGTACGTTACTAACTACAACTAACATCTAACTAGACTTTAAACAAACAGTTCACAAGAACACTGCTAGACTATTAGACAGGAGTAGAATATTAACAGATATGTAAAGTAGTATACACAGACTAAGAAAAGGTTATATTCTTTCTATAGGCTCAGAATACTATAGCCTAGCTTAATAATGTCGAAAACAAGATGTTTAACATTTACTATATTAGACCAGAATTGTATACTACTTTAGGAGAAAGTTAATTTTATATAATTACAACTATTAGGGGAAAGAAATTACAGGTTATAATTAATTCTAGAGCAACGAGTAATTTCATATCTCTGAAAGCCTACAAAAGGCTTAACATCCTAGTCAAGAAAACTTTACTCTACGTCTTAAGTGTTGTTGACAGGACTAATGTCACTTACTAAAATAGAGTTATTGACCAGCGAACTATCTCTACAAAGACTACTATTAATAGACACTGTTTAGACACATAATTTAATGTCATAGAAATAAGGAACAAGGAAGTAATACTTAGTATGCCCTGGATTCAAGAATATAATTCAGACATTAACTAGAAGAAACGTAGTATTACTTTTAGTTAATGTAACTATACGCAGCTGTGACTACAAGGCTGGAAGAAGGTTAGCGCCACCTCTTCTAAAGCGCTAGAACACCTAGCCTAGAGTCCTCCACAGGTTAGCCAGACTACTGATAATGTAATACCTGTGTAGTATAAGGAATTTGCGGAGCTGTTTAATAACCTAGAGGACATGCGAGCTCTCTCTAAACATTAGCTGTGGGATCATGAGATTAAATTAAGAGAGAGTTATAACCTCAAGAAGTAGAAGCTTTGACCTTATAATTAGAGGAACTTGTAGCTTCTTAAGAAGTATATATAGAAAGGAATTCAGAAAGAATACATCTGAAAATCAGATTCGCTAGCTGCTTCTAATATACTTATTACATTTAAGAAGAACGATCTAAATAGAAGAGTTTGTGTTAACTACAGAGACGTTAACAAGGCAACAGTTAAGGACGCTTACTCATTGCTAGAAGGCTAGTACTTGCAGAACAAGTTAGGAAAGGCTAAGATATTCACTAAACTCAACTAGTGAAATGCCTTTAGCTTAATACAGATTAAGCAAGGAGACGAATAGAAGACAGCCTTTGTCTTACTATTAGGACTCTACGAGTATATAGTAATACTGTTTAGTCTAACTAACATACCTGCTACTTGTTAGAGACAAAACAATAAAATACTAGAGGATCTTCTAGGAACAACTGTTATCTGTTACCTAGACAATATCCTTGTATTTTCAGAAAAATTAGAGAACTATAAGAGACATGTTAAGGAAGTCCTGCAACAACTTACAACAGTAGACTCTTGCCTTAAACTTTTGAAATACAAGTTTAGAGTAACTTATACTATCTTTCTAGGGTATACTATTACTCCTAGACAAATGAAAGTAGACCCTAAGAAAGTTAGAGCAATTCTGGAATAGAAGTTACTAGAGAATGTCAAAGACGTTTAATTCTTCTAGAGATTCACTAACTTCTGTTAATAATTTATTAGAGACTATACTAGGATCTTAAAACCTATAACAAACCTTACAAAGAAGAATGTTCCTTTTGTATAGGATAAGGTTGTTGAAGTAGTATTCTAAGTAATAAAGAAGAGGTTTACTAAGAAACTAATCCTTAGGAACTATAACGTTAACAAACCAAGCACTGTAGAGACAGATACTTCTAATATAGTAGTTACTACTGTATATCTTTAACTAAATGACAAGAGGAAACTTATACCTGTAGTATACTTCTCTAAAACGCTGGATTTAGCTTAGCAAAACTATAGCATCTATAAGAAAGAGCTTCTCGCTATAGTCTTGGCTTTAGAACATTAGAGAATCTACCTATAGAGTACAAAGTACTAGGTATTAATCCTTACTGATTATAAAAACCTTAAAACATTTACAACAACAAAAGAACTTAGTAACAGACGCCTTGTAAGGTAGTCACAAACCCTTGCTAGATTTGATATATTGATTTGTTATGTCAAAGGAACTAATAATCTACAAGTAGACACTTTGAGCTGTTAACCTAGTTATAAAGGAAATAAAGAGTACAAAAAGATTGTAATCTTGAAGACTCTAGAAAATAGAGACCTAGCGCCAGCTATATACAAGATAGCAGCAATAGAAACTAACAACTCTTAGATAAAGAAAATCTAGAAAGCCTAGAAATTAGAGCAGCTAGCTCTAGCCAAGCGAGGACGAAATAACAAAGAACAGTATACTGACAGAAGGTTATATGTCTCTAAATCCTATACAAAAGAATTTGTCAAAGAGTACTATATAGCCCTGGCACATAGTTATTAGAGAGTTCAACAAACCCTCTAGCAAGTCAAGTAACACTACTATGTTAATCGCCTATTAGTAGTAGTCAAGGAAGTAATAGCAGAGTATAATACCTATACTAGGAACAAGGCTTCTCGCTATGTACCTTATAGACAGATGAGTACTACTCTAATACTACAGATACCTTGGAAATCTATATTATAGGATTTTATAGTCAAGCTACTAAAATCCAAAGACTTAATGACAGGAGTTATATATAACTCAATCCTAGTTATTGTTGAACAACTCACAAAGTATATAGTACTTGTACTATATATAGAAGCAAGTATAGTAGAACATTTAGCCTATACATTCCTACAGGAAGTAGTCGCTCTACATAGTCTACTAGAAGAGATAATCTCTAACAGAGATAAACTCTTTACCTTGAAGTTCTAGACAGCTCTTACAGAGTGTCTAGGTGTGAAAAGAAAGCTGTTAACAGCTTTCTACTCTTAGACAAATAAAGGTACTAAACAAATGAATCAAGTTATTAAAGCATACTTGAGATATTATATAAACTATAAACAAGACAACTAGGTTGAACTTCTACTACTAGTATAGTTTGCCTATAATAGTTTAACAACAGAAACCACGCTTGTTACACTATTCTATACTAACTATAGGTATAAATTAGTTACTTATCAAGACCTATTATAGAGTATAGTCGATAATGACAAAGCAGAACTAAAAGACTATAAACTCAGGGAATTACACAAGAAGCTTATAGAGTAACTTCAGTTTATAGCAGAATATAATACATACTACTACAACAAACAACATAGTCAGAAGCTAACGTTAAAAGGAGGGAATAAAGTCTATTTAGTTAGAAAAAACATTGACACTAAAAGACTAAGTAGTAAACTAGACTACAAAAAGCTTAGACTGTTCAAAATCAAACGTGTCAAAGAACCTTTGAATTATAAACTCACGCTACCAAAGACTATGAATATCTATCTAGTATTCTATATATCCTTGCTTGAACTAGCACTACTAGAGGCACTACTAGCCTCACTCACAGAGATCTAACCTGTTAACTCTAACACAGAATACAAAGTTAAGAGAATTCTTGACTATAAGGTTGTCAGAGAACAGGTCAAGTACCTAATTAAATAGTTGGATTACCTATATTTAGAAAACACTTAGGAACTAAAAAGAAACCTTACCTAGTACTAGGAGGAACTTCAGGAGTTCTACTACTAAAACCTAGACTCGCCTACATCTTGTAGTTAGCTAGGAAAGACAAAAGAAAAGATAAGTTAAGACCTAGGTCAAGGGCAGGGTTAGAGACGGCAGGGTTAGAGAGAGCTGCTAGCCTGGCTGCTTCCTCCTCTCTTCGTTCTCTCTTCTCTTTCTCTTCTCTCTCTTTCTCTTTGACAGCGTTGAGCTTGTCAAGAGTCCACAGTCTCCGACAGACTATGTTAATTCCACGCTCACGCAACTCTTGTTAACGTTGCTCAAGCTCACAGACACAAGCTAGACCAGCTATAGCTGCTTCAAAAGCTATATCTCTTTTAAATTTTAGACACTCCTCTTTGAGACAAATGTTCTAGAGGTTATTGTTAGATAACTAGAGGGCGTCACATCTAACACCTCGACAAACATACTCCCTGCACTTCTGTGACTTATTGTTCAGGACAAAGCATTTTCAGTTATACTAACAACAGTTAGAACAAGGCATAATTTTGAAACTATAGGCTTGGATAGTTTCAAAGAGAAGAGTGTACTGTTTATATTTCTATGCTTTAGAGGACATAATAAAGAAAGAAAAGGCTAGTAGCCTTCTAACAATATTTCTTAGGTTGTACTTAAGCGTAGGAACACGCTAGGCTAAGAAGGAGATAGTGTCACGAATCACGTGCTAGCACAGGACTAGTAAAGACCAGGCAGCGCTCTGACAGGTCAAACACATCTATAAAGAACCTACAGCCAGAAGAGATCAGTTAGACTAGCTAAACGATCCAAGGATTTTCATGTTATAGTTATTACGTAATACAGTCACATGACTGTTAGAGCTTGCAGGAGCTTGCAGGAGCTTGCATTAGAGCTTGAGATCTAGGGCTTCTTCTAGGCTCTAGGAGAATAAAGGTTCTATATATAACTAGCACTTCTGCTATTAGTTAGAAGCTTCGTGCTTAACTTAGTTTATTATCTTAGTTATTAAGTTATTACTTCTAACTCTTTTAATACAAGTAACAAGTTCACTTCTAAGTAAATACTTCACACATTCTTACCTCTTACTACATACTAACCTTCGAGACTAGTTACGTTTGTTTAGACCTGTTAGGTAGTTTCGTTACAACTTACTTGTTATATACTAATATATAATTTATAACACTATTCTCTTCTTAGCTTAGTATGTCTCTATACTTAAGTATAATCTAAGAAATATTATAAGAAGGCTAGCAGCTCTCTTTCTCTTTTAATATACTATTCTAACTATAATTCTTTATTTAGAAGAAGAAGAAAGAGTAGTTCTAACTTACTAATAGTATTAAGGTAATATAAATTAAAATTATACTCTGTTTCTACTATAGTTTCTAAGGCTACTAATATATTATAGTTTCTATATAGTCTAGTAGGTGTACTAAATATATCTACTCTAAATTAAAATACAATAGTACTAATAATACTTAGGAACAAAACATTTCTAATAAAAAGAACTAGAAGTTACTAGATACTTAGAAGAAGAAGCTCTATAACAAGGAAGAGAAAGTAATAGTAAAGATCCTTTACTTTTATAAGTAACAAAAGTTTCTATAGCATTACTATAAAGAAATAGTAAAACATAGTCTTAAGTTTATTAATAAACTTAATACTACTAAGAAACTAGAAAGAAAAAAAAAAAGAAAAACAGAAAGTAAGAGATAAAAGAGAGAAGAAAGCTACTAGGCTAGTAGCTTTTTCTACTTCTTTCTTTTCTAACCTTTCTCTTAACCTAGACCTTAACCTAGGTTTCTAAGTATTTTCTAAATATAAGTAATATAACTATTTAATTAGGTATTTAATCTATTCTCTAACAACTTTGAAGTTAAGAATCTTCTTGACTTTATATTCTATATTAGAGTTAATAAGTTAAATTTCTGTGAGTAGAGCTAGTAGTACTTCTAGTAGTACTAGTTTAAGTAAGAATATATAGAATACTAGCTAAATATTTATAGTTTTTAGTAGTATAAGTTTATAATTCAAAGGTTCTTTAATATATTTAATTTTAAATAGTCTAAGTTTATTATAATCTAGTTTACTACTTAGTCTTTTTGTATTAATGTTTTTTCTAACTAAATAGACTTTATTCTCTTCTTTTAATATTAGCTTCTAACTATGTTATTTGTTATAGTAGTATATGTTTCTTTCTGCTATAAATTATAATTCTAATATAAGTTCTTTATATAGTTTCTTAATCTTTGAGACCTAAACCTAAGTAAGTTAATTATTAATAGTTGTGTTTAGTAGTTCTTGATATACTACTAATTTATATCTAAAGTTAGTATAGAATAATATAACAAGTATTATTTCTGTTATTAAACTATTAAATAAGAACTGTACTAAAGGTAGTAGCTTAACCTAATTGTTTTGCTAGTAGTTTATATAGTATTACAAGTATACTTTAACTACTTGATTTATATGTTTATTACCTCTATTTTTTTATAAGTAGAAAGCTATAGATAGCTTTCTCTTTATACCTAGGTACTTAGTAAGAGCTACTTAGAATTTTAAGGTAAAGAGCTTATCTCTGTCTAAGATTATTTCCTTAAGTAGTTTATGTCTTAAAACTACTTCTCTTAGAAATATAAATACTAATTCCTTTGCTATACTTGACTTTATATATAGTCCTAAGATTATATACTGTAATATATAGAGGCTGTATTAGTTATATAACCTTTCGTCTAATCTAAGGAAGCCTTTATCTACTATTATAAATCAATCAGGAATTAATTAATTCTAGTAGATAAAGTTAACAGAGTTAACAGAGTCTATGTAATATTAGAGTTTAGAAGCTTCTATAAAACAAGGCTTCTTCTATACCTCTAAGAAGAAGTAGAGATTAGTTCTATACTAAATCTAATACTTGTTTACTCTTATATAAGATTTAATTTAACTTATTGCCTACTATCTACCTTACAAGCTAATCTCTCTTACTTAATAGAGAGGTAGTATAATAAGCAAAAATGTCTCTAAGACTTAGAAGACTACCTAACGAAGACGTTACTTAGACTACTTCTAAGTAAGTTTACAACAATAGAGGAAGCTTCTTTAACTCTGTTAACAGACTATAATACTAAACTTAATATAACTCAGGCTTAAGAAAATCTCCTTTATACTAAGGTTAACAATCTTTAAAGACAGTAAGAGAAGGTTAACAAAATCAATTAATACATTCTCTAGTTAGAACAGGAGAAAAGCCTTATATAAGATAATCTCTGATTTACTACTACTACTAGAACGTTATCTATCTGCAAGCTAATATAGATACCTTAGGTTAAAGAGAACTTAATAGATCTAGAGATAGATAAAGATTTTATTTGTTCTAAACCTCCTTAAAACATTCTTAAGTATAAATTAGACTAAGAGAAACTTCTTAAGATATAAATACTAGAAGTATATTATAGAAAGTCTCTTAAAGAGTATTAAACATTTATGTTATTATAGAAGGTAGTTTTTAGGTCCTAACTCTAGATATATAACAGACACTTCTCTAGAGTAAACACTACTATAACTACTCTTTGAGACAAACCTTACAAAACCTAGAAAGCTATAATAAAGCAGGATCTACTAGTATATAAAATTTACTAGAACAGTTTCAAGGCTTATCTAGCTAACATAATTCTAGTGCCTTAAACACGCTCTCAAGAAGCCTTTAAAGAACTTTACAACCTTAAACAAGTAGACTAGGAAATAGTTCTAGAACTTTATAATAGAATAGTTACTCTAGAATTAGACTAGAAGAAACAACCTAAGAGAGACTGTATTAAAACACTTAACACTGTGCTTACTAATTACAAAACCTGTTAGATACTTTTTGTAATCCTCT
Organism: Hymenoscyphus fructigenus; assembly: GCA_001414455.1. NCBI lineage: Eukaryota > Fungi > Ascomycota > Leotiomycetes > Helotiales > Helotiaceae > Hymenoscyphus > Hymenoscyphus fructigenus. Next base: position 40,159 of record LKUV01000004.1, on the reverse strand, counting down.
CTAGAGAGGAAGTAAGTTCTATATAGAAATAGCTTAAAAAGACTTAGAAAGTAGAACATTCTATATATCTAAATAGAAGTAAAACAAAGGCAGAAGAATCTAAAAAAGACACTTCTAGTTTAAAAGACCTCTATCTAAAGAATAATAGTTTATCTAGTTCTAAGGATTGTTGTTAGTTAAAAAACTACTTCTAAAAAGATAGAAGAAGTAATTCCAGTAGTATTTCAGGGCTATTAAGAACTAATAATAGTTAGTGTAATAATTTTAACATTATCTGTTATACTTGTAGATAATCTAGATATGTTTTAGAAAGCTATAAGTATTAGAAGTACTCTAAATAGATATAAAAGAATCTAGAAAAAGCAAAAACCCTAGATAAATCAAGAAACCTCTAGAGAATAGTTAACACTATTTAATAAGAGAAACGTTCTAAAACAAAGTCTTTAAAGAAGTTAGAAAAAGAGAGAGCTAAGTTCTAAACGTCGAGGATTATAGCCTGAGTAAAGAAGATATATTAAGTTATATATTAATATAAGTAACTTTAAATTAGCTTAAAACAGGTGTCTTAGTAATATATACTAGCCTTAGAGATACAGGCTCTGATTATAACTTCCTTAACAATAACTAGGCTTAGAAGAAGAGTTTTGTAGCCTTAGCGAAATATAATCAAGAGTTTATTATATTTTATAAGAGTAAATTCAAAGTACTCTAAGCCTATAATCTACAGATACTTATTACTAACAATTATAGAGAAATATAATCTTTTAACCTTTACTTCTACAGGTATAAGAACTAAGGAATCTATACTTTTGTTTTTAGTTTAGAATTTTATAAATCAACTATTACTTAGTATACTAACTATACTAGAAAACAATAGACTTACTCTCTAGCGTAGCTAGATAACATAGAAATTCTCACTCTAAAGGAGTTTAAGGAGGAGATAAATAATAACCTAGATACTTAGGCTTAGGTTCTGTTTATAAAGAAAGAAGAATATAATTGTCTTAGACAATAGACTTTATGTATTTATAATAGATATTAAGTCTCTATATATTTACAGAATAATATAGATGATCTCTTAGTAAATAGTCTAGTATATTATACTAATACTGTTTAGAAAGGATTCTTAGAAGTATCTAAATATCTACAGAAAAAGAGAATAGACTTTTTAGATGTTTTTAACTCTAATAAAGCTTTAGAACTTCCTAGCCTTAGTAGTGTTAAGTATACTATTAATATAGAGGGTACTATTTTTTATAGACTCTTATATAACTTATTAGAGACCTAACTTAAAGCTTTATGCTTGTATCTACAAGACGCTCTCTAAAAATACTAGATTAGACCTAGTACAAGTCCTACAGAGGCGTCTATTCTTTTTGTTACAAAAAAAGATAAAGGCCTGTAGCTTTGTATTAATTATCGTAGTCTTAACAAAGTTATAATCAAAAATCATTACTCTCTTCCTCTTATTAATAAGTCTCTTGACTAGTTAAGTAAAGTAGTTATCTTCACGAAACTAGATCTAAAAGATACTTATTATTATATTAGAATTCATAAAGGCTATAAATAGAAGACAGCTTTAAGGACCTGTTTGTCACGAATCACGTGTCAGCATGTGATGAGTAAGTCCAGACGGCGTTCTGACAGGACAAGATACTATTGAGTAGATATAAGATAGGAGAGTTGGCTAGAGTAGCTAGCCGATTCAAGGATTTCATTCGGCATAAGATCACGTGACAGATTGGGTCGCCTGGAGCGACGAGCTACCCAAGCGACCGGGTCGACTGGAGCGACTGGCGCTCCAGTCTACCCATGAGAAATGAAGGTTCTATATATGACTGGCACGTCTGCCATTAGATAGGAGCTTCATGCTCAACTTTACTTTAGTTTTCAATACATCTTGTTTTGACATCTTGAGTTCAAGTAACGAGTTTACCTTTGAGTAAACACCCGGCGCATCTGGACCTCTTATCTGCATAACAACCTTCGAGACTTAAGTTACCTTGTTACTTTCGGTACGGAAGTGAGTTTCGTTACACTGTTATAGACATTTTAAGTATCTTATAATGCCTTTTAGTCTAGCAAATGTACTAGTAATATTTTAAGTATATATTAATACTACTCTTAGTAGTCTCCTAGATGATTTTGTTATTATTTATTTAGATAACATCCTTATTTACTTATAAAAGAAAGAAGACTACTATAATTATGTTTGCCAGGTCCTTACTAGGCTATGTAATAGTAATTTGTTCTATAAATGTTAGTCTTGACTTTAGCTAGGTTTGTATATATATATAGTAGAATATTAATGTCTCTTGTATTCCTGTAAATTATATATAGTTCTTCTATCTACAAGAGCTTCGAACAATAAGTAAAAGAAGTGTTAAGAAGTAATACAAAACATATATTACTTATGTAGAGAAAAACGTGACTTAGGAGAAAAACATAACTTAGACTCCTGAATGCTCGACTTCTTAGCAGCATCGACATACTAGTATTCTAATAATAAACTTAGTAAATATAAGTTTAACGTTAAGGAAGTTAAGTTTCTTAGCTTTATTATTAGAATAAATAGTATAAAAGCAGATTCTAAACAGATCTATACTATTATAGAATAGCTCTAGCCTATGTTATTCTATATAGTCTAAGTTTTTCTTAGGTTTATAAATTTTTATTATTAGTTTATTTATTATTACTCTTTTATAACCTTAGGTCTAATAGATCTCTTAAAGAGTATAAAACAGAGCTGCAAAACTAGCTCCTTTAATTAGACAGATATAGCTAAGAAAAGTTTTTAACTTTTAAAAACAGCATTTATAACAACATCGATTCTAGTCTATTTTAACTCTTCTAAGAAGATTTATATAGAAACTAATACATCTAAATTTACTATTACTAGAACTAATTTACAATAAGTAGATGTTACTAATAGTATAAAACAGTATTAGCATCCTGTGACGTTCTAGTCCTAGAAACTTACTAGTGCTAAATAAAACTATAGTATCTATAATAGAGAACTTCTTGTAATTGTTATAGCCTTTAAATATTAGAGACATTATCTTAAAGGTACTAGGTTTACAATCAAGGTTATAACTGACTATAATAACCTCTAGTACTTTATAGAAACAAAGTACTTGAAAAGCTATTAGACTTGCTAGACAATATATCTTATAACATATAATTTTAAGATTATATATTATAAAGGTACCTTAAACTCTGTAGACGAACCTAGTAGAAGGCTAGACTATAAGAATAGTTCTGCTAATATAACTTAGCTTCTAACCTTTTAGAATAAATTAAAGGAAGCTTTTGTAACTGTAATTCTAGGTTCTTTTCTAGCTCTAGAAAAGTTCTCTCTTGAAACATAACTCTTAGTGTTTACTATATCTACTATAGCATAAGAGCTTTTACCTTAAGGTATATATAAAGGCTGTCTTAGAGATTCCTCGAAAGAGAAGTAAGGTATAGAGTACTACCTTAAAGGTTCTACTACTACAGCTAGAGTAATAAGAATATCTATGTTCTAATCACTTAATAGAATCAAGAACTTAGTTGTCTCTTAAGTTTTTAAATTAGATAGTTATAAATATTTAATTCTATATTAATAGATATATATAGTTACTAAAAGAGCTATAGTACTAGCCTCTTTTTCTAAGCTACTCCTTGATATTGTTAACTTAACTTAAAGAAATAATTCAGAATATAGAGACATTCTAAAAAAAGGCTTAGCAAACGAGACACAAGCAAGGAACTAATTTAGACATATAATAAGAACCTTCTCTAGTTCTATTTAAGAGTTATAGTGCCTAATAACTCTGCCTTACAAGCTTAACTTATAAACCTTTATTATAACAACTCTTTAGTAGGATATTACAGAGTTAACAAGACTCTAGAGCTTTTAAAAAGATTCTAGTATTAGGAAAACATAGAAACTAATGTCTGTCTCTATTATAGAGAATGTAATATCTGCTAGAGAGTCAAGGCTAAGAGATATATACTATATAGTCTGTTAAGTAGTTTACTATAGCTAAAAAGACTCTAAGGTAAGATCTCTATAGATTTTGTTATAGGCCTGCCTCTATGTAAAAACCTAGTAGAAGGTTCTGATTTTAATATAATTCTTGTAGTTATAGACTAGTACTCTAAAATAGCAAAGTATATTACTTGTTACAAGACAGTTAACTCTCTAGAGCTAGCTAGGCTAATATAGAATAATGTTTTCTTACTCTTTAGTACCTCTAATAGAATTGTTTCTAATTATAGAACTGTGTTTACAAGTAATTTTTAGTCTACTTTCTGCTTTTACATAGTATATAAGCAAAGGTTAAGTACTATATTCTATCTGCAAACAGATAGTTAGATAGAGTAGTAAAACTAGGCTCTTAAACATTACCTTAGAGTATATTACAGCTAGCGAAAAGTTAACTAGTTTAAAAGTTAACTTTTACTAAATTTATATATAATAACTCTAAACATTAGGTTTTATAAGATATATCTTTTAAAGTATATTACAGTTACTAACCTTAACTTCTATAGAATTCTAAGAACAGAATTAAAGAGAAGGTACTAGCTACTTACAGAAAACTAGAGATTCTTTATAAAGAGTAGAATAAACTTTATAATCTCTAGTATTATATACAAAACAATTAGAAGCCTTATTTTAATAAACACTAGTTAGATAAACACTTCTTTAAAGGAGACTAGGTTATACTATTAACAAAAAATCTTAGACTTAAAGCAGAAAAGCTTAAGCTAAAATTCATTAGACCTTTTAAGATCCTAGAATATATTAGTACATCTGTATACAAGCTAGACTTACCTAGTATATATAAACAGTTATACCTAACATTTTATATTTCTCTTCTTAAAGAATATATAACTAAGAAGAGTTAGAAACCTTATCTTTATATCTCTAGAGAACTTCTAGAATTAGTAGAGAATAATAAGAAACAAGAATAGAAAGTTAAGGCTATTGTTAATTACAGACAAGAAGGCTAAGGCAAGAAACTTAAGTATTTAATTAAATAGAAATCCTAGCTAGATAATTACAATACCTAGTTACCTACTTATTCTAATCTTATAAATGCTAAGAAACTTCTTTAATTATATAACAAGAACTATAGTCTTTTACTTTAATCCTTCTCTTAACTACCTACTAAAGTATTAAAAAGCTTAAACACCTTATAACAAAGAGAGCGCCCTTTGAAGGAGAAGAGAAGACCTAGTAGACTACATAAGGTCTGTGACTTTAGTTGAGATACTCTTTCTTAGATTTTTCTTCTATATAGTTTACTAGGTTTACTAAGAATTAAAATACTAAAGTTTACAAGGAAAACAAGGCATAAAAAACAGTTTATTTATATAGCTTTACTATAGTTACACACACTCTCTCTAACTTATAACTCTATATCTTCAAAAAGTAAAAAGGCTAACTTCTAAGACTGTTAAGCTCTTATAAAGAACTATAACACTTCTAGCAAGATCTGCTTATTCTTATTAAGAACAACATTATACTATAACTATATTAGTATAAAATTCTAAAATTTCTAAGAACTTACTACTACTATAAAGACCTCTTAACAGGCTTGAACTTCTATAGTTAATTTATAAACTATAATAAGTATTACATTGTCTATAGCTGAAGTACTACTAGTTAACTGCCTACTTATCTCTGTAGAGATATTAGTAATAAGTCTAACACCTTTAGTATAGACGTCTCTGTACTTCTTTCTTACTATTTGCAAGAACTCTTTAAGTATATAAAAGTAACATATCTCTAGAACTCTATTCTAGGCTTCCTCTATATCTAACTCTTTAATATAGTTAGAAGAGTTCTAGAGCCTCTAAGTATTCTTTTACTTATTAAAATTCTAATTACTACAAGGAGATATATTATTCTTATTCTAAACATAGTATTGATTTAGATAGTCTTTAAGATATTTCTTAAAGATATTAACAGTGTCTTCTCAGGCCTAGTATACCTCTAAAAGAGATTAAGGAATCTAGAATATCAGGTAATAGCTTATAAAATTCTAAAAGTAAAGAAGCTTACTAGCTTATATAATTCAGAGCCTTTAATGTATTAGTTATAATTCTTTTTACCTAGAGCAACTATATACAAGACAAAAGAATTAATAAGAAGGTACTTAAAGTACTTTAAGTATTAACTTATAACTAAAAAGAACTTAGCGAGATTAGCTTTATACTTAGAAGTATTATAAACAGAATAAGATATAATAAGAAATTTTAGAATATAGAAAAGAGAAGATCTTATAAAAGAGAAGAACAGGTCTTTATATATATCTTGAAAGATACTATAGTCTTCCTGTATATTATATATAGTACGCTATACTTTCTCATTAACCTCTAGCTTCTCTTTAATGCCTTAGAACTATCTATATAAGGTTTTTATATAATTTATTCCCTTGTAACAATACTGTTTAGAACATTCTAGTATTATATATACAAGAACACTAAACAGTGCCTTATTATAACTCTATAATAGAAAAGAGTCTAATTAACTCTCTTAGTTATAAATGTTGTCTATGTCTTCGCGAAATTAATAAATCACCTACTAATAGCTATAGAGTAATTTTGTTTACTACAGCAAATAGTAATAATATTGTCTACTTATATACTCTTTTGTAATACCTACTAAATTATACCTTTATAACCTTTTTACGAAAACAGGCAAAATAATCTTAAGAACAAGATACTTAGAAGAGAGAATAGTTATAATATATAGAGGCTGTATTAGTTATATAACCTTTTGTCTAATCTAAGAAAGCCTTTATCTGCTATTATAAATTAATTAGAAATTAATTAATTCTAGTAGATAAAGTTAACAGAGTTAATAGAGTCTATATAATATTAGAGTTTAGAAGCTTCTATAAAACAAGGCTTCTTCTATACCTCTAAGAAGAAGTAGAGATTAGTTCTATACTAAATCTAATACTTGTTTACTCTTATATAAGATTTAATTTAACTTATTGCCTACTATTCACCTTATATATACTTTATAAGTTATTCTATAATAACTAGAATTAAATTATATTCTACTTCTATTATTAGTTCTGTTGCTACAACTCTGACTAAGCTAGTTGTATTATATATATAACTATTCTACACCTATAGATGTTTACTTTTAAGCTTTAACTTCTCTTCTTAAAGTATAAGAATAAATTAATAAAACCTCTTTATAAGACATATAATATATAACAGTTATTATAAACTAAGTTATACTAACACTAATTAGTGCTCTTATATACACTTGTAGATTAGCTAGGTAACTACCTAAGAGTACTATTTTATAGTAGACTATAGAATAACTACTACCTTAACTAAGATTCTATAGTTAGGCTATTAGAATTAAGAAGATAGAAGAATTAAAACAGGTTATACCTTTTATAGACAAACAGAGTATCTTAGTTACTTTAGCTAGGCTCTATAAACAAGTATAATTCAAATTATTAATCTCTTCGCTAAGCTATTTTAAGTAAACAAACGCAGATAGCTCTATTTTACTCTATATTCGTGAACTTATAATAACAACAATACTGTCTCTCTATAAAAGAACCTTCTTTCTTCTCTTGTATTCACAGACCTAGTATTTACTTAATATATAGTTTGCCTCTACAAATAGCCTTAGATTACTCTATATTTATAGACTCTATATTTCTTTCTTATTATAAATCCACAGACTCTACTATAGATTTCTCTAACAAAAGAGCTATAAATCTTAACTATACTAAAGTAGCAGAAGCTATAGAGGAACTAGATTATAGTAGCAGCTGCTAGTCTTTTAAAAATAGTTACTTAGTCTTCTTCTCCTTATTGTTAACTCACAGATTCTACTATTAAGTTCTTACTTACACCTCTTGAACCTCTCTTTCTCTTATTAAAACTGTTATTCTTTAATTTAGCCTTAATCTCTTTGTTAAGCCCTTTACAAGCCTACGGTTATAGGTCTGTGCGTACAGGGCATTTTATTTACAAAAATTAAATTTAAAGTTGAAAAAGAGATAAAGTTAGTTAGAGAAAATCTACTTTAGCTTCTTTTCGTTTAGATAATCAAAGGCTTAGTCTTCTAAATTCTTAGTTGTTTTAATACATTAAAGTAATAATTATAGCTTTTGTTTTTAACTACCTGTAGTTATTTTAGTAAAGCCTGAGAATCGCTAAAAAAAGCTCTGTATACACAGACCTATAACCGTAGACTTATTAAGTATTACCTCTATAGATAGCCTCTACTTGCTTCTGTCAGCTATATATAAACGCCTACTGATTTACTCTATAAAGAGCCTTATATCCTGTATCTACAGAGCCTTATATAAGAGCCTTATACAAGAGCCTCCTATGACTCTATTAGTCTAGTACTATTAACCTCTTTACAAACCCTCGAGACTTTAAGACTAAGAGATTTCAGACTTATACTAGTATCTATAACTCTGTTAAGCTAGTACTACTTTCTTTATATTATAAGCCTCCTTCTTATTAAACTAACCTCCTTGATATATCTCAAAGCCTTGATCTCTTTATTAAGCTATTTCAAGTAAGTAAACAAATATAAATAGCCTTATTTTACTCTATATTTACTACTCTCTCTTATTAACAACTTCTCTCTTTAAAAGAGTCTTTTGTTAGATAATAGACTATTATATAGTATTAGCGACTCTGTTAAATAGTATATTTTCTTTCTTGTAGACAGTTAGAGTAGTTCTATTATTACCTTATCGCTAACTTATAGATTCTACTATTTAAGTTCTACTCTTCCTTAGCAATAACTTCTCTCTTCGAAAGAGCGTCTTGTTAGATAACAGACTATTATATAGTATTAGCAACTCTGTTAGGTAGTACATTCTCTTTCTTACAAACAGTTAGAGCAGTTCTATTATTACCTTATTACTAACTTACAGATCTTGCTACTAAGTTCTTATTCCTTTGTTTAGAACCTTGAAAACATGTTAAGTAATAGACTATTATACTAGTATCAGCGACTCTATTAAGCTAGTATTATTCTCTCTCTTACAAAACTAAAGTCTACTTTATAGATTATTATTCTATATTAGTAACTCTGTTAAAGCAGTATACTCTCTTCCTTGAGTAGTTACTTTAACAGGTTCTAAAACATACCTAAGAGTACTTTATAAATAGCTTTCTTAGATTACTCTATATTTGCAAATATATATTAAATACTCTCTATAAAAGAGCCTTATTTCTTCTCTTACATTTATAAACTCTATACTCTCTTATTTATAAATCTTCTTTTATAATTTACAACTTTTATTTAATTCTCAAAATACTCTTAGAGAAACAAATATTCTTAGAGAACCTTTATATATAACTTACCTTTCTTAAAACACTACTAGAATCTTAGTACCTGAAAACAGCTCAGCATTCTAGAGTATTATATATAGTACTGATTTAGGTAGTAAGCTATAAAAATAGACATTTCTAGTTTTCTTGGTTTTAATACTTAATTTTTAGCTTACAGTATTTAGAAATAGCTTAGTATTTTAGAATATATTATTTAGTATATTTTTAGGTATAAAGCTATATAATTAAAGCTTCTAGTATTACTGGTTTACTCTTACTTTAAAGTAGGCCTAGTGTTACTATAACCCTGACTAGGCTAGTTATATTATTATAAGGTATATAGTAGGTAATAAGTTAAATTAAATCTTATATAAGAGTAAACAAGTATTAGATTTAGTACAGAACTAATCTTTGCTTCTTCTTAGAAATATAGGAGAAGCCTTGTTTTATAGAAGCTTCTAAACTCTAATATTATATAGGCTCTATTAACTCTGTTAACTCTATCTACTAGAATTAATTAATTCCTGATTGATTTATAATAGCAGATAAAGGCTTCCTTAGATTAGACAAAAGGTTACATAACTAACACAGCCTCTATATATTATAATTATATACGTAACTATTCTATACCTATAAATGTTTACTTTTAAGCTTTAACTTCTCTTCTTAAAGTATAACAATAAATTAATAAAACCTCTTTACAAGACATACAATATATAACAGTTATTACAAACTAAGTCGTACTAATAAGTTCCTTGGATTTTAGTAGTTTAATAATAAAATTCTAAGATATTAATTTCTAAGATACTTATAGTATTAGAGTAGTACTTATGTGTCTATAAGGTATATAGTAGGAAGCCTTGTTTCTAGTATAAGTATTATACTTTAATATTACTTCCTTGACTACTACTAATAGACAATTAATATAGTAGTATTATTTTATTCTCTAGAGAGTTTAGTAAACTCTCTAGTAGCTGTGTACTAGAGTAGTATAGTATTCTCTAATAAATTCCTTTATATAGAAATTAGAGATATATAGTTTTCTGTTTATATACTACTCTCTGTTGTTTTAATTATTTGTTACTCTATAAACATTAATAAAGTCTCTACTGTTTAGTAGGTCTTTTAGTATTAGCTTCTATTTAGCTAAAGCTAGACACTCTTCTTTCTAGGCTCTCTAAATTTTCTTTGTCTATAAGTTATTAGCTTCTGTTACTGTGATCTTATATATAGCTAGAGCTAAATTCCTGTTTTTAAGAGTCTTCAAGATTATAATCTTTTTATACTCCTTGTCTCCTTTGTAGCTAGACTTTCTGCTAAGAGCGTTAGCTTAAGAGTTTACTGTTCTACTAAGATATTAGATTACACTGTTATATTCTCTAAGAATTCCTGCCTACCTTGTAAGCCTTCTATTTATAAGCTCTTGTGTAGTAGTAAATGCTCTAAGGTTCTTGTAATCTAATTATATATTTACTTTGTAATTTATATTCTAGAGATATATTCTCTAGTATTTAAGTACTAGAACTATAGCAAGAAGTTCCTTATTATATATAATATAGTTCTATTATACTAGGTCTATTTTCTTAGAAAAGTATACTACTAGTATAAGTTTACCTTCTTTTACTAGTTAGAGATATATAGTACCTACTACTATATCTAAAGTATTAGTCTTAATAGTACTTAGTTTACTAGCATTATAGCTTTAAAGAATAGATTCTTATATAAATTATTTCTTAATTTCCTAGAAAGCTTTCTTAGCTTCCTTTGTTTATTCGAAATTAATATCTTTTTAAGTTAGGCTAGTTAGAGGACTAGCTAATCTAGTATAGTCTCTAATAAATTATTAGTAGAAGTTAGTAAATTCTAGGAATAATTACACATCCTTAACATTTTGTAGTATTAGCTACTTCTTAATATCTTTTGTTTTTTCTAGGTTAACTTCTATATTTTCTAGAGTAATTAAACACTCTAGAAAGGTTTTATAAGTTACTCTAAGCTTGTATTTCAATAGCTTAAAGCAAGAGTTAACTGCTATAAGTCTCCTTGAGACTTCTTTAACATATCTCTTATAGTTCTTATTCTTTTCTAAGAATACTAGAATATTATCTAGGTAATATATAATAGTTTTTTCTAGAAGATCCTTGAGTATATTATTATTCTATCTCTAACAAGTAGTAGAAGTATTTGTTAAACTAAATAACATTACTATATACTTATAGAGTTCTAATAGTAAGACAAATATAGTCTTCTATTTATTACTCTACTTAATCTAAATTAAGCTAAAGATACTTCTCTGATCTAGATTTATATATTATACTACCTAGCCTACTCTGTTCTATAGGTATTAGCTGTTTAATAATAGATAAGTACATTTAACTGTTATATTATTAACTTTAAAATAGTTAACATAAACTCTCTTCTTTAGATTATCTTTCTTATATATAATAAGTATATTTAAATAGATAGAAGATTCTAACTTCTAGATATATTCTTTCTTGATTTCTTTCTAAATATACTTCTCTATTCTCTAGAGATTACTCTAGGTATATAGTTAAAGCTTCTACTTTCTAAGGCTATAACTCTCTTTTAGTTTTATTTTATTATTCTATAGTTAATGTTTTAGTAGAGTATATATATTCTCTAGATTATTAAATAATTTTGTAAATTCCTTATACTATATAGGTATTATGTAATTAGCTATCTTACTAACTTGTAGAGAACTCTAGGCTAAGTGTTTAGGTAACTTAGAAGAGGTAGTACTAACCTTCTTCTAGCCTTATAGTCAGAGCTACTTACAGCTATATTAGTTAAAAGAAATCTCTTTTTCTTTCTAGTTAATGTCTAGGTTATATTCTTAAATCTAAGGTATACTAAGTATTATATTCTTTCTTCTAATATCTATAATATTAAATTATATATCTAAGTAGTATTCTTTAATCTAGGTTTTCGTAGGTATAGTTTATTAGTTAACAATATCTCCTTAGTATTCTATTTCTTCTGTCTTATTAACTATAGTAAGTTTATATAGTATTATTCCTTTAACAGAGACATTTAGCTTCTATATAGCTGAGAGAGAAATAAAGTTACTTATAGCTCTAGAATTAATTATAATTTAGAGTTTCTTTTCTCTAATAGTTATAGTTATAAATAACTAAACTTCTTTTCAAGTAGTATAGGCTTTCTACTACTTAATAGAATAGATTTTAAACAGAAGTCTATTAAGCTCTCTAGGTATTCTAAAAACTATCTTCTTATTGTCTAAATAGACTACTTTATATACCTTGTCTATCTAATAATACTTTCTAGAGTCTAGCTTAGGTAGAGTAGCTAGAAACCTTAGCTTAAACCTAGTAATTCTAAGTAGTTACTCTAGTTTCTATATACTAGTATTATTAACTAGTTAAAACATAATATAGTGTTCTCCTTCCTTAAGTTACTAAGACCTAGAACCTTTAGAATCTTAGTAGTATATATTTTCTTTAGGTTTCTACTTATATATAAGTTCTAATGTTTCTTCCTCTATTAGGAGATTTTAAAAGGTAATTTAAAACTTCTAAGCAAATACTACTTTATATTACTCTAAGAGTGTTAACTTACTCTCTTGTGTTATATATAGACACTAGAAGTCTAGTTTTATTTCATTAACTTATACTTAATAGTTTCTGTCTACATAGGTGCTAATAAATATCTAGGTTTCTTCTACTTTAGGATTCTCGCTAATTACTTGCTAGTTGCCTACCTCTAATAAGCTAGATAATTCTAATAAAGTTCCTGTTAGAATAACTATTTCTACTAGTTTAAAATATATTCTTTCTATAAAAGTTGTTTGTAGAATAGTACTAATACTTATTAAGCTAATTATACCTTTACCTGTCTAGTATATAATATATTTTATATTAAACCTTAGGTATGTGTCTAAGTATAGTTATTCTGTTTAGATTATATATTCTAGATTAGCTAGGTCCTTCTATCTCTATCTATGTTCCTTGCTATATATTAATATCTATATATCTCCTATGTCTATACTAGTAGATTCTCAGGATAGTACTATAGTTACTAAAGAGAAAGTATTTCCACAGAGTCTAAATATATACTATAGTATTCTTCTAGAATTAGATTGTCTAACTTATCTAATAACTCTAACTCTTTAATTTATATACTAATGTATTTAGCTAACTTCTTCTCTGTAGGTTACTATTCTTTAACTACTACTACTTCCTTGTAGCTAGTAGTGTTAACTTAGTCTCCTTTGTCAAACTACTTCTTCAAGCTATAGTTACTTACTCTATAGCTGGATTTTACTATATAAGTAATATAAGTTCTACTTACGTTAGTAGTCTTATTCTTTCTAGGAAAGTCTACCTTGCTTGCCTGTCTTTTTCTTAGAAGCCCAGGACTTATTTATAGTATTAAGTTCTATAGAATCTCTATAGTTCTTTCCTTTATAATTAACTTAATATCTATAATTTCCTTTTCTCTCAAGCCTTTTTGTATAGTTTTAATTGTTAATTTTAATTGAGTTATTAATTAATTTATTAAGTAATGTTAGTAGGTTGTTCTATACTAATTTATCCTTGACATTATTCTTTAATTCTCTCTAGAATTATTCTTAGAGTACTTTGTTATTCTAGTTTATTCTTATAGTATACTACTAGAACTAAGATATATACTTAGCTATAGATGTTTTCTGTTCAAGAGTATATAAAGCTCTAATAGATTTCTTTCTTAAATTAAGATCTATAAAGGCTTAGTTTATTCTAATCTTAAATCTCTTAATGTCCTAGAATAACTTCTTTGTAACTTTAGATATAGTAGTTAATACCTTTTCTTTAGTAGTCTTATTCTTCTAGAAGTCTTTGAGGTATAGTTCTATCTAGTTATAGGCTACTCCTTTAAGACAGGCAGTAAGCTATATAACTTAGTTAGTTTTGCTAGTAAATTATACTATATAAAAGTTTAAGTAGAGAGAAGCTTTTATAAGAAACTCTACAAGCTTCTCTAGTAGACTATTAAATAGTTTTAGGATTAGTAACTTTACTTTCTCGCAAAGAATAGTAACAGTAGTGCTATTATAATAGCTAGGCTAGGAGCTGATTTTAGTATTATAATAGCTAGGCTAGTAGCTGGTTTTAGTATTATTTTTAGAGTAGAAGATATAGCTAACATTATAGTAATTTACTTTTAAAGCAGATACTTAAAGTATAATAAATACTACCTTACAGATCTAACAAAAGTAACTAAGTATTTGTAGATTAATATATAAGAAGAAAGTAAAGGTTACTAAGTATTTACTTAGAAGTGAACTTATTACTTAAAGTAAAGAAGTCAAATAATATATTAATAACTAAAGTAAGAGTAAGTTAAGTATAAAGCTTCTATCTAATAGTAGATCTACTAGTTATTATATATAGAACCTTTATTCTCTAGATCTATCTAGATCTCTAAATCTCTCTAAATCTCCTTAGAATCTATTAGAGTCTATTATATAATTATAACTAAAGGAAATCCTTAGATTAGCTAGTTACTCTAGCTAATCTCTATTATCTATAACTACTTAATAGTATCTTGTTCTGTCAGAACGCTGTCTGGACTTACTTGCCACGTGCTGGCACGTGATTCGTGACACTACCTCAGGGGACAGTAGGTATTATCTCTCTTAATAGATACAAGTCTTTTTATCTCTCTAGCGTTTACTAAGTACTTTATTTACCTTATAAAGAGTATAGACTTCAGTAGATAATAAAGTTATCTTATAAGCTAATAGCTTTATACTTTTAGCTAGTATAGTAGCTGTCTAGAAAATAGATATTAGTAAGCTTCCTTGATAATATATAATACTATTCTTAACTAAAGTTATCTGCGAAAGAGTATTAGTTAAGTTTTAGAGAATCTACAAGACCTAGAGATTAGTATCTATAGAGGAGTTAATAAGAGAGATTAGAGTTTATAACCTTATATTAAGCTTTAAAAGAACTATATCTAAATTAAAAGGTACTAAGCCAGCTTCGTAGAATCTAGCTTAACTATTCTAGAGTATAACAGAGGCTTAATATATAGCTTTAGAGGCAAGGAAGAACTTAATTTTTTATAATATAGTTAATATAAGTTTTAATAAATGTCTTAATCTAGAAACTATACTCTTGTTTTAGTATACTAAAACACCTAACATTAAGTAGCTAGGTTAAATAAGAAGAGTAAGTATTACTCTTGACTTTAGCTAGGTTTATATATATATATATAAAGTAGAATATTAATATCTCTTGTATTTTTATAAATTATATATATTCTTCTATCTATAAGTGCTTTAGATAATAAGTAAAAGAAGTATTAAGAAGTAATACAAAACATATATTACTTATATAGAGAAAAATATAATAAAGAGAAAATATAACCTAGTAGAAATAAAACTTATACTTCTAAATACCTAACTTCTTAGTAGTATTAACATACTAGTATTCTAATACTAGTAACTTTTTCTTTCTTATATAAAACATTTTTATATAAGATAAGTATATAGCTAACTTAATGTTATCTGTTGTTGTTATATAATCTATATATATATAATACTAAGAAGTAAACAGCTTTCTGTATATATAATTCTAGAGGCATTATCTAATTCTAAGCATATAATACTCTTCTATCTCACTCTTTTATACAAAAAGCAGCTTCTATTAAAATAATCTACTTTCGTTGAAAAATCTACTTCTACTATATAAGTCTTTTTGTCTCTTGTACTTTCTTCTCTTATATAGATATAGTGTTACTAATCTCTTTATATTTATAGAAATCTAGTTTTATTTAACTCTATATAATTCTAAGTTCTCTATGTTAGCTAGTAATAGCTTGTTCTAGTTTATTATAACTCTTACTAACGCGCTGTTCTAGCTTTACTAAGTTAGAATATTACATTTATCTCTAGAGCTATTACTACTTAGTAAATCACCTCTTATTGTCTCTTATATATTATACTCTTCTTATTTAGTCTTGTAGAGTTGTTGCTACTATAGCTTATATAGAGTATAGTTATTATAGTCTTTATCTGTTTCTATTCTATGTTAGCCTTACTAGGTATTTTAGGAATACTTGTAGTAATTACAAGTAGTAGAATTATAGTTCTTGCTATTGTTTTAAAGCTTCTCCTTCTTCTTTAGATAACAACAATTCTGACAAGAGTTTAGCTAACTCTAATAACTCTTTAGCTGCCTCTGCTGCTGCTGCTACTAGTACTAGCTCTTCTTCTAGTTCTGTAGTAGCTGTTATTCTTGTCTAATAGTATATATAAAACTATTTCCTTCTGTTTACAAGTACTCTGTTTATGTCTTTTTGCTAAGTTTATTAGGCTTTATATATAGACTTCTTTAAGTAGAGACTTAGATTTTTCTTTAACCTTTATATAGTATCTAAGATAAGTATTAAGTAAGAAACAAAGAAGAGGTTTACTTCTAGAACTTCTACTATAAAAATCTTAAACATCTATATAAACACCTAAACTATAAAAATATCTAAGTTTGCTTCTTCTCTCTCTTTATCTATTCTTCTACTTATATAATTAGTTAGTTTATATTAATAAACCTCTCTAAAGCCTTGTCTAGTGTCTCTTTTGTTATTATATCAGCTAGGTTATCTTGTCTATTAATCGATCTTATCTTAGTAAGTTCTCTTTGCTTATATAATTAGTAAATAGCTATAATATAAATTATTAATCTCTTCTCTTTTATAGTTCTAAGCATAGCAAGACATTTATATAACAAGTATAAACTAGTATATATAATAATTAGAGTTAAGAGAAGTTTAAGCTAGTCTATAATTATCTTAATAGTTATATTAATAGTAATTACTATGTCAACACCTTCTACTATTTTATAGACCTCTAATACTAATATACTCCTTGTGACTTACTTGCTTTTTATACTACTATAATAAATTAGGTTATCTTTTAGCTTAAATAAGTTCTTTTTGTATAAAGTATTAGTAATCTCGTTTACAACGATAATTTTATATCTAATCTAGGAACTTAAGTCTTTATTGTTTATAAATAATCTATCTACAAGTATAAAGAGCTTTATATAAGTTAAATTAAGGCTTATATACTTAATACTATAATCAAGGTTATCTAGTTACTATTAGAGGTGTTTATTAAGAGCTGTAATATTCTCTTTTAATAGCTCTTAATGCTAGGCTATAACAAAGAGGTTAAATATAGCTTCTAGTTAGTAAATTATAGATATATATATACTCTACAAGTATACTGTTCTCTATACTAGCTTTAAAAATCATCTAAAGTTAGATTAATTAGCTTAATCTTTAATTCTTGTTCTTTTTATATAAGTATAATTATATCTTCCTCTTAGCAAAGAATATAGGTATTAAATATTAATAGTATTTTGCCTAAAAGTATCTTAGCTAGCTTTATACTTAGGTTTACTTTTACAAGCTTCTTGTTCTCTAGGTCTATAAAAATATTATCTCTAAGAATTAATATATTATCTGTTTACATTTCTATAACTTTAAATACTTCTTTTATAGTTGTAACAAGAAGACATAGGTTGTATAATAATGTTAATATAGATAGCTTTTCTTAATAATGTTTATAGTATATAGCCTACTAATAAGTTCTAGCTTCTAGGATTTTGTACAAGAGTCTTTAAATAATTATAATAGTATTCTACAGAAAATACTTACTTAATTCTTTTAGAAGTTAAGATAGAATCTAGTAGTTAAGAAATGTTGTTAACTATATATAGGCTTGTGTTATATCTCAAAGTAGTAGCTTAATTCCTTTCTTTATAAGTAAGGGTATAAGAGTAATAATTATTTATTAACTTACTCTTTAGATTATTAGAGACTATATTTAAATTATCTTCTTTTCTTGGTTGTTATATACTTGAATTACAAGCTATAATTTCTTATATAGGCTCTTAGTTATCTTCTCTTTTACTTTATTTACTAGTCTTAAGTTAAAGATTCTTTCTATATATATATTAGAATTATATAAAACAAACTCAAATACTTCTTTTATAATTAGAGTATTAATCTCCTGTTTCTAAGATATCTAGAAAAGTTATCTTAAGGGTATAATTACTCTATGTCTCCTAAGGTTAATTAATAGTTTTAAGTCTACCTTCTCTTTTCTTGTAATAAAAATTCCTTTCTATACTATAGTTATAAATAAGTTGTCTAGGTTCTCAATATTATTTAAGTATATTCCTTTATCTTAAATAAAATGTCTTTATACAGAGATCTTAATAACTAGTCTTATATAGGCAGGAATCTTAACAACTAGTCTTGTTATATTAATCTTATTAACTTTATACTTATTTATAGTTATAGTAGACTCTTCTCTTTAAGAAACTTTGTTTTTCTTTTAGTATATTATTGTCTGTTTCTCTTATAGCTCTTCTTTATAGAAAGGTTTAATAATAGTAGAATGAAATTTTGTTAGTCTATATAGTATCTTAATAGTACAAGATTCTTTATTAATTGTAATTAGTTTATATAGACCTCTATAGCCTTTCTTTTTATTCTAGACTTATATATTTAACTAAAGTAGTAAACTTAAAGTTTTAGCTATACTTAGGCTGTTTCTTGTTATAAGTACTTCTTAGACTTATTGTTTTATATATAACTGTTATACTTCTTTTATTACTATACAAACAGCTTTAGTTCTTTTAATAATTACTATTAAAGGAGAATCTTAGTCTATAAGTCTTAGATATACTCTAAAGACAAGAAATATTAGTACAAGGCTATTTAGACCTACTATGTCATTGCTTTCTGTAATAGCTATTTGTAAAATTATCTCTTTGTTAAGTAGAACGTCTTGTAGCTTATCTCTAAATTTTATATATATATATTACAAAGAAGTATAGTATTGTTCAACCTTGCTAACACTATTATAAGCCTCTACTAACACCTCTTTTACTTTAATTACTATTAACTTTATATATTATCTAAATTCTATAGATAAGAAGTTGTTTCCTATATTATATATAAAGTAGTCTAGTAGTTCTTAATATATATTAATCTAGTAGATTTATATAGTGTTCTAAGCTATCTTTGCTAATATATTCTTCAAGAACCTTACTATATTAAATATAGTTACTTTGTCTATAGCTTGTAATATAGGTTTTTTATATAAGTAGAGCATGTTTATAATAATAGAGTAGTCAAAATTATAGTTATCCTTTAGAGTAAATTCAAATTATTCTAGTGATTTCAAGTAGAGTTAGTATTACTTATAAAATTTTATTAAATGTTTAATTATCTAATAATATTTATCTTTATGTCTAGCTCTTTATAGTACTATTACTAATCTTTGTATAGATAGATAACTAAATTATTAATGTAGATGTCTAAGTTTAACTTTAGTTAAGTAACTATAAGTAATAGCTTCTTCTATGTAATATAGTAGTATCTAGCTTAACTCTTATTTTATCTATGTCTTAAATATAATATAAGAATAGAGTATTTATAGGTATAATATAAAAAGTAATTTATTTAAGTAGTATATTAACATCTACTGTTCCTTGTACTACTACTAACTCTTTTTTAAATCAAATACAATAGTCTCTAGCTTTTATATAATTAAGCTTAACTCTTAGATTTAACTTCTAAAGAGCTAGGAATTATAGTTCTCCTGCTGTTAATACTCTAGATACTCTACTATCTAGTATAATCTCTTAAAAGACACCTAAAGAATAGTATTCCTTAAAGGTAAAAACTAACCTCTCTACAAAGAATAAATTTTAAAGTAATAAGCTATAGTCTATGCTTTTAGGTTATATGCAAACGCGAACATTATAAACTTTAATAAATAAACAACTTTAATATTAATACATCTGCTATATTATGCCTCTAAAACACCTCTATACTTATAAAGTAGAGAAAGAGAGCTTTCTAAACTTCCTTGATAATAGCAACAATATTATACTCGCTATAAAAAAGACTAAAATTAATATAAAAACTACTTATAGAATTGTCTACTATAACAACAATATTTACATCTATAATAAACAGTACTACCTACTATAACTCTTACTATATAACTAATATACTATAGCGCTAAAATCAGGGAGACGTCAAGTACTTACAGAATTAAATGTAAATCAGTTAGATGCTGCTATTAGTTAAGACTGTCTATATCGCGAGATGCCTTAAAAAGAGGTAGCCGAAGAGCTTGAAATCTATATATCTACTATAACTATTTACACTACTATATAAAGCGTTAGATACTGTTGAAATCAGCCTACAAAGAAGCTTACTCTTACCTTTATTCAAGAATGTATATAATATAAGATTATATTAGAACAGGAACATTAGACTATAGATAATTAGAGAAGAATACTATATTCAGATAAAGCTGCTATTTTAGTTAGAGAACATTAGAGTAGACATAAAATATTATAAAAGGTAGACAAGAAATATAATACTAATTACATCGAGGTTTAATATAATAACTATTTACAAGTAATGTTTTAGAGATACTTATTCTATAACTTTAAAGGTCTATGCTATATTTACCTCAAGGAAACAGCTGCCTAGACAAAACACTATACTAAGATTATTAAGACCTACAACTGCCTATAATTACCTGTAATACAAAAAGAGTAGAATATTAAGGTTACTGTAGATATAGCAAAGTAGGTAGTACTTAGAAGAAAGAAGCCTAGAAAGCTAGTAGTATTTAGAAACTTCTATAAGAACTACTATTTAATTATATAAAGATAGAAGAACAAAGGTAGTATTAATTATATATAATATAGGTATAAGGTATTAGAGCCTTTGCTTATATCTTATATATATAAAGTTAGCCTTTAACGTTCTTATAATCTTAATATTCCTGGCCTAATATTCTAGTAAGATAATACTTCTTTATATATTTGCTATTAGATAATATAATTACTTACAGAGAATGAAATTAAGGTCTTAGAGTACTCTAGTGTTTCTTCTAATATAAACGCTATTGAGAAAGCTTAGGTGTCTATAGGAATAAAGATTACAAACAGGTAGAATCGTTCTTATACTCTTGAATAGATAGCTAGAGTATAGTACGCTAAATGAGAGGCCCTAGATCAGAATATAATTCGTAGGTAGATTAGTAAGATAGTATAAAATAAGAGTAAGAACAAATTTTCATAGATAGCTTCTAGAATAATTAAGTTGTTATATAAATAATAAGTAGTCTTAATATATAATTTTAGTGTTTTCGAACATTCGCGTAGTTCACGTATATAGCTTATTACTTTAAAATTTATCCTTTGTATAAGTTAAGTAAAGACATTTTTCTTAGTTATTATATACTAAATAAACTAGATATTTAATTTTAAACTCTTCTAGGACATCTATTACAGGAGACACTATAGTAGTCTAGAATACTAAGTAATATACTTGAATTTAGATTACAGACTAAGCTAGTTTAAAATAAGTTAAATAAGTACAAGAGGTGAAAAAGAAAGTAGATTTAGACTAGAGAAGTATTAAAAGTTTAGTAAGACATTATAAGTAGTAACTTAAAGTTGTCTTTAGTATAGTAGAGTAGGAAGAAGACTTATAGTAGAGATAATTAAGATATAGTTTAGTAAGCTAAAAGATACTATAGAAGATACAGAGAGACTAGGTATAACACTTGTATATATTCTTTTATTAAAGAAGAGACATCTGATTCAGATAAGAGTACTTAGTAGATTTTTTATTTAGTAGTAGAGAAGAAAGTAATAACTTCTAATATAAGACAGTAGTACTAAGAGATTTCGCAGATACTTAGTAGTCATAGATACTTAGTAATTAAATATATTAAGTTAATTATATTACTATATTAATTACTTTTCTCTACTCTATTACCTATAAACTTTAATATAAATTTTTTTAATTATTTATTATAGAAATTTAAATCTAAGAAGCGTGAATTATTCTAGCTATTAAGGCTATTTAATTATCTAGAAAAATTAGTAGATGCTCTAGTATATTTAAGTACTAATTATCTATAACTACTAAGTATTCGTGAAATCTCTTAACGTACTTCACAAGCGAGCTGGCTACTTAAGCAAGCTGGCTACTTAAGTAAGCTGGCTACTTAAGCGAGCTGGCTACTTTTCTGAACTACTTATTTTTAAATGTAAATTACTTAACACTAGAACAAGCTATTATATAATAAAAGATACTATAAGATTATTTAAAGTTGTTACTATCTTTAGTATCTACTATTTCTACTTGACAAGTATAGGAATTATATCTAATTTTACTATAACATCTATAGTACCTCTCTGTTTAAACCTTCTTTTTTATCTCTCTACTACTCTTCTAATTACTATTTTCTATAGAAGTAATTAAACTAATTACTTCCTCTACTGTTAATGTCTCTTAGCTCTGAATATATTTTCTTTTATAACTCTTATACTTGGTTACAGCTTTAGTTACCTTGTAAAGATCTGTAATTTCTTTCTACATTAATACTATATTATATACTATTCTAGCAGAGCCTCTTTCTAGTTGATTAAGAGACTTAATAATAGAACTAGGCAATAAGTCTTAGTATTATTGAATCTAGTCTTAAATAAGTGTTAATTAAGCCTCTATCTTGTATGTGTTACTTAGTGTTTTAGATTCTTATAGAATATCTTCTAATATAACTAGAGTTAGTGTACAAAGCTTTAAATCAAGCTTTAATAACATAACTTCTAGGTTATATAGAAGTAGCTCAGTGCCTTAAAAGCTTGTGCAGATATTGTCCTTTGTAAATGCTTTATAAAAAGCTACTTTAAAAGCTTAAAGAAAGGTTTCTTTAGTAATATAGTTAATGTAATTATATACTAAGCTTAAGATCTCATTTCTATATACTTGCTTTAACAGCAAGAAACAGCTAACATTAAGCAGCTGTAATAAATACAATAAATATAGAGGCATATAAAGAGTAATAATATTAAAGTCTTTGTAAAGTTGCTGGAATTCAAGTAAGTTATAGCTTTTATAACTATTAATAATTAATAGTCTATATTCTCTAATACTTTATACTTTTGTGTACTTGTTAAAATGCTTTAACTATATAACTCTAAGCTTATTATTTATCTAGCTATTAGTACTAACATCAATGACCTAGTTATGTAGTATATCTGTGTTCTTGTACTAAAAAGAAATAAGTACTTTGTCTACAAATATAACAAATAGTAGAATTGCTTAACCTGTCTTATTAACTCCTTGAATAACTCCTTGAATAACTATAACTTATTTATAATTGTCTAGCTAAACTTTTTTATGTCTTCTATATATCTCTGAACTTGTAATAATAAGCTGAGATAATATAACACCTATTATAAAACTAGTCTTGTTGAAATTATATATATCCTCGTCTATAATACTATATTTGTCTTTAAATAACTGTATAAGTGTAAACTATAGACTAATAATCTACAGATCTTTAGTTAAAGCTTGCTAATAATTATAAGAATAACTCTATTAAGTTTTTAGCTTAGGTATATACTGAATAAAGTTGTCTAGCTAGTTTCTGTCTATAGGCTGTCTATTGCACTCCTTTAGTAAATTATTAGCTATATCTTATACTATATTCTTTGTAGACGAAAACTCTCTTGAATTCTACTCTAATATATATATAATTATTGCCTCCTCCTCTAGCTTCGTAAGTTTCTTTGAATTAGGTTTGTAATTATGTCTTAGTTAGATTCTAGTACGTTAGTTTGAAATAGTAGATCAAAAGACATTATAGGCCTTTACAGCACGTTGTTAGGTTATTAATATATTATTTTCAAGTACTTAGATAGCTAAGTTAATCTTGTTTTTATTAGAAGACATTTAGGCGTTGTGTAGTAGAGATAATATAACTAGAAGTTAATGATTACTATAAAGTTTAAAAGTAGCTAGCTTGCTTAAGTAGCCAGCCTACTTGTAAAGTACGTTAGTTAGAAGCTTTATATTTAACTTACTCTTACTTTAATTATTAATATATTGTTTAACTTCTTTAGTTTAAGTAATACGTTTACTTCTAAGTAAATACTTAGTAACCTTTACTTTCTTCTTATATACTAATTTATAAAGACTTAGTTACTTTTGTTAGACCTGTAAGGTAGTATTTGTTATACTTTAAGTATATGCTTTAAAAGTAAAAGTACTATAATATTAGCTATATCTTCTACTCTAAAAATAATACTAAAACTAGCTCTTAGCCTAGCTGTTATAATAGTACTAACTGTTACTACTCTTTGTAAGAAAGTAAAGTTACTAATCCTAAAACTATTTAATAGTTTACTAGAGAAGCTTATAGAGTTTTTTATAAAAGCTTCTCTTTACTTAAACTTTTATATAGTATAATTTACTAGCAAAACTAACTAAGTTATATAGTTTACTACCTATCTTAAAGAAGTAGCTTATAACTAGATAAAACTATACCTTAAAGACTTCTAGAAAAACAAGACTACTAAATAAAAGGTATTAACTACTATATCTAAGGTTACAAAGAAGTTATTCTAGAACGTTAAGTATTATGAATCATGTGTTAGCACGTGACTAATAAAGTCCAGGCGGCGCTCTAACAGAACAGGTATATTAATAAGAACTCTGTAATAGAAAGAGTTAGATAGATTAGCTAGATAACCTAGGGATTTTCTTATAACTTAGACAGATTATATAATAGATCTAAGGATCTTAATAATCTAAGGATCTTAAGAATCTAAAGATCTAGAGAATCTTAAGAATCCAAGGATCTATAAGATCTAAGAGAATAAAGGTTCTATATATAACTAGCACGTCTGCTATTAGATAGAAGCTTTATACTTAACTCTTAGTTATTAATCTAATTATCTTATTTAACATCTTTAATATAAGTAATAAGTTTACTTCTAAGTAAATACTTAGCGACCTTTACTTTCTTCTTATATACTAATCTATAAAGACTTAGTTACTTTTATTAGACCTGTAAAGTAGTATTTATTATACTTTAAGTATCTACTTTAAAAGTAAATCACTATAATGTTAGCTATATCTTCTACTCTAAAAATAACACTAAAACTAGCTACTAGCCCAGCTGTTATAACAGTACTAACTGTTACTACGCTTTGCAAGAAAGTAAAGTTACTAATCTTAAGACTATTTAATAGTTCGCTAGAGAAGCTTATAGAGTTTCTTATAAAAGCTTCTCTCTACTTAAACTTTTATATAGTGTAATTTACAAGCTAAAGTAACTAAGTTATATAGCTTGCTATCTATCTCAAAGAGATAGCTTATAACTAGATAAAACTATATTTTAAAGACTTCTAAAAGAATAAAAGCACTAAAGAAAAGGTCTTAGTTACTATATTAGAAGTAACTTAGAAGTTATTTTAGGACGTAAAAGAGTTTAAGGCTAGAATTAATTAAGCTTTTATAGACGTTAATTTAAAAAAGAAATCTATTAGAGAGCTGTATAGCCTTAGACAGAAGAACTCTATAGCTAAATATATATCTTAGTTCTAGTAATATACAAGGTTAAGCTAGAATAATAAAGTAGTCTAAGAATTAAAGAACAATATTAAAGATAAATTAGTATAGAATAACTTACTAATATTACTTAATAAATTAATTAATAACTTAATTAAAATCAATAATTAGAACTATAAAAGAGAGCTTAAGAGAAAAGAAAGTTATTATTAGTACGACTTAGTTTGTAATAACTATTATATATTATATGTCTTGTAAAGAGGTTTTATTAATTTATTATTATTACTTAAAGAAAAGAAGTTAAAGCTTAAAAGCAAACATCTATAGATATAGAATAGTTATATATATAACACAACTAGCTTAGTTAGAGTTGTAGCAACACTAGGCCTACTTTAAAGTAAGAGTAAACTAGTAATACTAGAAGCTTTAATTATATAGCTCTATATCTAAAAACATACTAAATAATATATCTTAATATACTAAGCTATTTCTAAATACTGTAAGCTAAAAACTAAGTACTAAAACCAAGAAAACTAGAAATATTTATTTTCGTAGCTTACTACCTAAATTAGTACTATATATAATACTCTAGAATACTAAGCTGTTTTTAGGTACTAAGATTCTAGTAGTGTTTTAAAAAACATAAGTTATAAATAACAGTTTTCCGAGAATATTTATTTCTTTAAGAGTATTTTAAGAATTAAATAAAAGTTATAAATTATAAAAGAAGATTTATAAATAAGAGAGTATAGAGTTTACAAATATAAGAGAAGAAAGAAGGCTCTTTTATAGAGAGTATTTAATATATATTTGCAAATATAGAGTAATCTAAGAAGGCTATTTATAAAGTACTCTTAGGTATGTTTTAGAATCTGTTAAAGTAACTACTCAAGGAAGAGAGTATACTGCTTTAACAGAGTTACTAATATAGAATAATAATCTATAAAGTAGACTTTAGTTTTGTAAGAGAGAGAATAACACTAGCCTAATAGAGTTGCTAATACTAGTATAATAGTCTATTACTTAACATGTTTTCAAGGTTCTAAACAAAGGAATAAGAACTTAGTAGCAAGATCTGTAAGTTAGTAATAAGGTAATAATAGAACTGCTCTAACTGTCTATAAGAAAGAGAATATACTGTCTAATAGAGTTACTAATACTATATAATAGTCTATTGTCTAACAAGAGACTCTTTTAAAGAGAGAAGTTATTAATAAGAGAGAGTAGTAAATATAGAGTAAAATAAAGCTATTTACATTTGTTTACTTACTTGAAATAGCTTAACAAAGAGATTAAGGCTTTAAGATATATTATGGGAGTTAGTTTAATAAGGAGAAGGCTTATAATGTAAAGAAAGTAGTACTAGTCTAACAGAGTTATAGATACTAGAATAAGTCTAAAATATCTTAGTTTTAAAGTCTTAAAGGTTTGTAAAGAGGTTAGTAGTACTAGACTAACAGAGGTACAGAAGGCTCTTATACAAGGCTCTTATATAAGGCTCTTTTATAGAGTAAATTAGTAAGTGTTTATATATAGCTAGTAGAAGTAAGTAGAGGCTATCTATAGAGGTAATGCTTAAAGAGCTTAACAAAGAGATTAAGACTAAATTAAAGAATACTAGTTTTAATAAGACGAAGAGAAGTTCAGAGAGTGTAAGTAAGAACTTAATAGTAGAATCTATAAGTTAACAATAAGAAGAAGGAGACTAGGTAACTATTTTTAAAAGACTAGCAGCTTCTGCTGTAATCTAGTTCCTCTACAGCTTCTACTACTTTAGTATAGTTGAGATTTATAGCTCTTTTGTTAGAGGAATCTATAGTAGAGTCTGTGAATTTGTAATAAGAAAGAAATATAGAGTCTATAAATATAGAGTAATCTAAGGCTATTTGTAGAGGCAAACTATATGTTAAGTAAATACTAGGTCTGTGAATATAAGAGAAGGAAGAAGGCTCTTTTATAGAGAGATAGTATTATTATTATTGTAAGTTTACAAATGTAGAGTAAAATAAGGCTATCTATATTTGTTTGCTTAAAATAGCTTAGTAAAGAGATTAAGACTTTAAATTACACTTGTTTATAGAGCCTAGCTAAAGTAACTAAGGTACTCTATTTGTCTGTAAAAGGTATAATCTATTATAATCCTTCTATCTTCTTAATTCTAATAGCCTAACTACTGTATCTTAGTTAAGGTAGTAGTTACCTAACTAATCTATGAGTATGTATAAGAGCACTAATCAGTGTTAGTGTAACTTAGTTTATAATAACTATTATATATTATATATCTTGTAAAGAGGTTTTATTAATTTATTATTATTTCTAAAAGAGAAGAAGTTAAAGCTTAAAAGCAAACATTTATAGGTGTAGAATAGTCACGTGTATAACGCAACTAGCCTAGTTAGGGTTGTAGTAACAAAATATTATTATAATCTTAAAACCTTGTTTCTTTAATAAAATTAACTTAAATCAAATCTATTTATAAACATATAAGAGGTATATTTATATATAGATGTTTTTTATATGTGTTTTAAACTAGTTAACTTAGTGATATAGCTGACTTAGTAGTAAACCACGCTATAGTAATTACTTATATTAATAGTAAGAGTTAAGATTTCTCTTTATTTTTAGTAGTTTAAGTAAAGAATTATCTTGTACATTAGTATACTAAGAGTAGTCTTCTATATAACTAAGTTATTAAACCTACTAGTAATAGATAGATTAATTATAACACAGGTCTAGAATAGCTAATATAGCTATAGCCTTGAAAATAGAGGTTAGTAAGCTTTCTTAATAATATATAATCTAATTTTTAACTAAAGCTATTTATAAAAGGTCTATGAAACCTAAAGGTTAGTACTAATAGAAGAGAGTAGAGTAGGTATTAAAGTCTATAACTTTATATTAAGCTTAGAAAGAATAGCTTAAGAATTAAAAGACACTAAGCTAGCTCTACGAAATCTAGCTTAAGTGTTTTAGACTATTATTAATTCTATATATACTACTTTAAAGACTAGAAAGAACTTAATCTTTATAATATAGTTAAATAAGCCTTAATAAAAGTCTTAATCTAGTAATTATATATATACTTTAATATACTAAGACATCTAACATTAAGTAGCTAAGTTAAATAAGAAGAGTAAGAAGGTAATATAACAGTAATAATATTATATACTTTATAGTATTCTTAAAATTTAGTAGATTTATAACTCTTATACTTATTAAGAGTAGGTATTTAATATAGACTCTTTGCTTAAGTAGAAGTATACTTGTTAAAGTATTTTAACTATTCTAGACCTGTCTTTTTATTTGTCTATTTACTACTTATAGGTTTAATAATATAGTTATATAGAATAGTACTTATAGTATATTAATCTAGAAGATAATTCTTTCTTTAAGCTAATAAAAATAGAGAGATATTTTAACCTTTGCTATTAATATAAGTAATTATAGTAGCTTATTCTTAATTATCTAGCTAAACTACTTTGTCTATACTATATTAATCTATATATATTACTACTATTTCTAGATAAATAACACTTATAATAAATATAGTTTTATTAACATTATAGAAGTTATAATTTAAAATAGTATATTTTACTTTTATATTCTCTACTATATAAAGCTATATACTAATTTATTTAGAATCTTTATATAAAACTCTTTAGAAAATTACAAAACATATTTAAAAAATGTTATATAAGTTAATATATCTAGTTCTTACTAATATATTATATTTCTTAAGGTTTAAGTAGAAGATTTACTATATCTTTAATACTAGCTAGTTAGAGTATAAATTCTTTTAAATCCAGATTAAGTATATATTAAAGAAGTATGTTCTTCTCTAAGTTCTTTAATTTATAATAATTAACTTTAGATTTAGCTAGCTATTCTATTAGAAAGAGTAGTATATAGTACTTTATAGATCTTTGTAGTATTATATTTAACTACTAAGTGTCTATAACTGCTAAGTGTTCGCGAAATCTCTTAGTAATTATAATATAACTTTAACACATTATGTCTTAACTAAAAACATATAATCTACCTAGAAAGAAGATAGACTTATATAACGAAACTACCTAACTAGCTAAACAAAGGTAACTAACTCTCTATAGTTAGTATATAGGAAGAGGTTTAGATATATATACTATTTACTTAGAAGTGAACTTGTTACTTGTATTAAAGAAGCTAAATAAGATAAATAGATTAATAACTAAAGTTAAGCACAAAGCTTCTATCTAATAACAGATGTACTAGTTATATATAGAACCTTTGTTCTTATAAAGTTAACAAAGTCAACAGTTGCTCTAGAGCGACTCGTCTACTAGTTACTCTGTCACGGGATTGTATTAAAAGGAAATCCTTGAATTAGTTAGCTACTCTAAATAATCTCTATTATCTATAACTACTTAATAGTATCTTATTCTGTTACAGCGCTGCCTAGACTTACTTATTATATGCTAATACATAATTTATAATACTATCTCCTTCTTAGACTAGTATGTTTCTCTACTTAAGTACAACCTAAGAAATATTATTAGAAGGCTAGTAGCCTTCTTCTTTTATTATGTTTTCTATAATACTATGTTCTAAATTCTCTAATAATAATTATTCTAACCTTACTTAATAAATTAAATATTCTAGCAAAGAAATAGCTTTATATATCTATTATAAAAAGTCTAGCTATTAATATATAGCTCTATAAAACAATAGCTAGTCTATTTACTGTACTAAATATAGTTGCTAGAGAAAATCCTATAACGTCTAGAATTAAAACTAAATACCTTTATTTTTAGAATAGCTATTTCTAGATAAACAGAAAGAACGCCTAGAGAAAGAGAAATAGAAGGCTGTAGCCTAGGCTTAAGAGACTATAGCTAGAGTCTTATAACTCTATAAACAGAAACAGGTTCTTTTAACTTATAGAAAGAAGATAATAGTAGCTAGTCTTAACTTACTTAACAAGTTAGATACTATAAAAAAGTTAGAAAGAAAAGAGATAAAAGAGTAGAAGATATAAGATAGAAGAGAAGAGAAAGCTATCTAGCTAGTAGCTCTGTCTACTCCTGATTCTTCTAGCTCTGTTCTTGAACTAGACCTTGACCTAGCTTTCTTTTTGTCTTTCTTAGCTAACTATAAGATATAGACGACTCTAGGTTTTAGTAGTAGAACTTCTAAAGTTCTGCTAAGTACTAGTTAAGATTTCTCTTTAGTTCTTAAGTATTTTCTAAATATAAGTAATCTAACTATTTAATTAGGTACTTAACCTGTTCTCTAATAACCTTATAGTTAAGAATTCTCTTAACCTTATATTTATTGTTTTTAGTAGTATAAGTTTATAATTCAGAGGTTCTTTAATATATTTTTAATTTTAAATAGCTTAAGTTTTTCGTAATCTAGTTTACTACTTAGTCTTTTTGTATTAATGTTTCTTCTAACTAAGTAGATTTTATCTCTCTCTTTTAATAGTAGCTCCTAACTATATTGTTTATTATAGTAGTATATATTACGTTCTATTATAATTTCAATAGATGTGTAAGTCTTTTATATACTTCTTTAAGTTTATAGACTTATATCTCTGTCTGTTTATTATTAATAGTTCTTATTAGAGGTTCTTGATATACTATTAATTTATACCTGTAGTTAGCGTAGAATAGTATAACAAGTATAGTTTCTATAGCTGAACTATTATAGGTAAACTATACTAAAGGCAAGAGTTTAACTTAATTATTCTATTTATAGTTTATATATAAGCGTAGATATACCTTTATAACTTAATTTTTATATTTAGTTCCTTTATTTATCTAAGAGTAGAAAGCTGTTAACAGCTTTCTTTTTACACCTAGCTACTTTATAGATACTGTCTAGAATTTCAAGGTAAAGAGCTTGTCTCTATCTAAGATTATCTCTTCTAGTAACCTATATATAGTAACTATGTCTCTTATAAATACATAGGCTAAATGCTTAGTTATACTTGCTTCTATATATATTATAAGTATTATATACTTTGTAAGTTACTCTATAATAACTAGGATTAAGTTATACTTAACTTCTATTATTAGGTCCTTAGATTTTAGTAGTTTAACTATAAAATCCTAAGATATTAACCTCTAAGGTATTTTATAGTATTAGAGTAGTATTTATCTGTCTGTAAGAAGTATAGTAAGAGGCCTTATTCCTTATATAGGTATTATACTCTAATATTACTTTCTTGACAAGTCTGTCTAAGCTTTGTTTAAAGCTATATAGCTGTTTTAGGTAAAGCTTTATTCTTCTAATTCCTTAATGTCTATAAGCTAGTAGCTTATACTATTCTTTAACAAGCTCTTTTCTAATAGTCTCTAAGACAAAGACCTTACTATTATAGGTTACAAGACCTTTAGGTACTAATCTAACGTTTATAGAATACCTTATTACATTCTCGGAATATATATTATATATTACTCTGTCTATCTTATTTCTAGGTTATTATACTAAGTAGACTTCCTTGATTCTTGTAGACTAAGACTTATTAAGTTATATAGTAGCAGTAATCTTATAAATAGCTAGAGCTAAATCCTTATTTTGTAGAGTTTTTAAGATTATAATCTTTTTATACTCTTTATCTTCTTTGTAGCCTAGTTTTCTACTAAGAGCATTAGCTGTTATATTTACTGTTCTACTAATATAACAAATAATAATATTAAAACTAGCAAGAGTCTAAGACTACCTAGCAAGACATCTATTACTAACTTCCTTAGTTGTTGTAAATGTTTTTAAATTCTTATAATTAGTTAAGATTGTAACCTAATGTCTTGTCTTTTAAAGATAGATTCTCTAATATTCTTAAGGCTAGAACTATAGTAAGAAGTTTCTTCTCTAAGATACTATAGTTCTACTTGACAGAGTCTAGTGTTTTAGAGAAATATACTATAGACATTAATTTCTGTTTATTATTTAGCAAGAGATATATAGCTACTATAGCTATATATAAAATATCTATCTTAATAGTACTTAGTTTGTTAGCGTTATAGTTCCTTAGTAAATTATTTCTTTATTTCTTAGAAGGCTAATTCTATAACCTTGTTCTATATAAAAGATATATCTTTTTTAGTGAGGTTAGTTATAGAGTTAGAGATTCTAGTATAATTTCTAATAAATTATTAATAGAAGTTAGTAAATCCCTGGAATAATTTTATATCTTTAATGTTTTCTAGTGATTTCTATTCTAGAATTACTTTAACTTTCTTTAGATCTACTTTTATCTGTTCTAGAGTAATTATATATCTAAGAAAGACTATATAAGTTACTCTAAACTTGTATTTCAAAAGTTTAAGGCAGGAGGAGTCTATAGTAGTAGCTAGTTGTCTTAAGACTTCTCTAATATATTTCTTATATTTCTCTATTCTTAGAGAATACTAGAATATTATCTAGATAATAAATAACTGTCTTACCTAGAAGATTCTTAAGTATCTTGTTCTTCTATCTCTAATAAGTAGTAGGTATGTTAGTTAGACTAAATAGCATTACTATATACTTATAGAGCTCTAATAGTAAAACATAGGCTATCTTCTACTTATGTCCTTGCTTTATTCTAATTAAGCTAAAAGTATTTCGTTAATATAGTTTTGTAAATATTATAGTATAGTTTAACTTATTCTACAAGTATTAACCTTCTAGCAATAGGTTAGTATTCTTAACTATTATATTATTAACGTCTTAGTAGTTAATATAAACTCTTTCTTTTAGATTGTTCTTCTTATATATAATAAGTATATTAGAGGCTACAGGTAATTCTAACTTTTAGATGTACTCTTTCTTAATTCCTTTCTTTATATACTTCTTAAGTAGCTAAAGGATCTCTTTTATTTTAATCTTATAATCTCACAAGCAATGTTCTAGAAAAGTATATATATTCTCTAGGTTATTAGATAATCCTGTAAATTGCTAATACTATATAGGTATTATGTTATTAGTAGTATAGCTAACCAGTAGAGAACCCTGGGCCAGGTGTCTAGGCGCTTTAGAAAAGGTAGTACTAACCTCTTTTCTACTTTGTAGTTATAACTATATTTAGTTATATTAACTTAAAGTAATAATTCGTTTCTTCTAGTTAATATCTAGATTTTATTCTTAAATCTAGAGTATACTAAGAATTACTTCTTTATTCTCTATATTAATAGTATTAAACTATATATTTAAGTAGTATCTATTAATAGTAGTTTTCGTAGAGATAGTTTACTAATTAATAACTCTATTTTAATAAGTAACATCTGTTCTATTAACAATACTTAATATATAAAGTAAAGTTTTCTTGACTAGAATATTTAGTCTTTTAAGAGCTTTTAAAGAAAGAAAGTTATCTATTACTCTAGAGTTAATTATAACTTAGAGTTTCTTTCTCCTAATTTTAGTAGTTATAAATAACTAGCTTTCTCCTAAAGTAGTATATAACTCTAGCCTAATATAATAGATGTCAAACATTCTATTCTTAGTATTATCTAACTAGCCTATAGCGTTCTAAGCTTATAGAAAGAATATAACTTTTTCTTTATTAGTATAAGCTACTTTATATATCTACTAATATTCTACATCTGTCTATTAGTCTAGTAGAGTTCTAGTAAACTGTTTTTCCTAAGAACTAGTTTAAAATAGATTATAGTCTATAGTAAATCTATTCTATAGTTATAGTTCCTAGAGCTTAAGTCGCCTAAAGGTTCTCTTCTACTAGATAGTAGAATTTCACAGGTAGTAGTGTTTCTTCGCAGTCTATTAATTAGTTATACTCTTTCTGTTCTATAGTAATATATTCTAAATCCTTGCTTCTAAAGCAGATTTAATTTTCTCTGTTATAAGTAATAGTATATTCGTAGAGAGAGATAGATTAGTGTTCTATAGTAGAGTAAGAGAACTAGAAGTCTAGTCTCTTCTCTCCTTAATCTACCTATTAGTTTCCTCTTTCGTAGGTTCTAATAAAGAGCTAGATGTCTCTAATCTAGAGTTTACTATAATATTTGTTACTCTTAGACAATTTCGATAATTTAGAAGATACTTCCTCTAATATACTTGTAGGTAACTTATATAATACCTATAATAGTAACTTATAACCTTCTTTAGAGCGTGTGTTGTAGTACTATTTAAGGATAGAACTACCTTTCTTAACTTAAGTTCTATATCTCTAAGCTTCTAATTTCTTACTAGATAGCTCGCAGGTCTTAAGTAGCGCTATTTCCTTTTAGAACATAGTGTTAACTTGCTTTCCTTTATTAGATTATTTCTTTAAGCTATATTTGCTTACTCTATAGCTGGATTTACTATATAAGTAATATAAACTCTACTTACATTAGTAGTTTCGTTTCTTCTAGAAAAGCTTCTTTCTCTTAAAGAACTCTTCTAGGCAGTATTTACTTCTCTACTATTCTATTAGTTTAAATACTTCTCTATCTAGTTTCTCTTTTAACTTCTACCTTCTAAGGTAGCTTTCTTTAATTCCTATAAGTAGTTCTCTAACTAGATAACTTCTTTGATTATACTAGTAATGTTAAGATAGTTTATATTCTATTTTACTTTTTCTTTCTAGAGGTATATATTTAATCCTCTACGAAAAAGTTATATAAGAGTAAGTATATTCTATGTAGATTTGTTCTTATATTATTAGAACTTATTAGTATAACTAATAGCTAAACTAGTTTACTTTAAATCTAATAGGTTTTAGACAGGTATCTAGGTTATATAAAAATATCTAAAAACTCTCTAAATTACTACCTTAAATTCTTTATATAACTTAAATATTACTTAGATAACATCTATAGATCTATTCTTGTCTTTATATATAAAGAAATCTTCTAAGTATAGTTATACTTATTCTAGTACTAGTTCTCTAAGATAGAAGATAGCAAAGATAGAACAAGAGTTATAGTTCTTAATAAACTTATCTAAATTAAAATTAAAGTAGATGTTTATTTAGAGTAGAAATAAATTAAGCTTGTGTCTCTTTCTATAGTAGATGTCTAGTAGCTTGACCTAGATAGTCTCGAGTACTTTAACCTTATAAGGTTTAGGTACGAAAGAGAGTTGCTATAATTAAGAGAACAAGGTAGTAAGTAATTTCTGCTGCTGTTTTAAGGTTATAGCAGCTTCTACAACATTATTAATATAATTAACGCTATTATTATCACTATTATTATTACTATTATTATTAGTACTACTCCTTAATATAGGCTGTATATACTATAAATAAGACACGCTAAAGAAGGCAAGATTCTTCTATCTGTTAGAACGTAGTATATCTAAATTAGCTGCTGCTAAAGAGCTAAATTTAGCCAGAAATACAGCTTAGAAATAGACTCTCTAAAACACTAAATACTAAACCTATCTCCTCTCTAAGAAGCTAAGTCAGCCTGCTTCTATTATAGACAAATACATTAATTAAATAATTCTATAGAATACTAGCTACTATAACTACTATATTCTACTCCTTGAAACAATTACAAAGAAAGCCTGTAGTATTAATACTTCTTATCGCACTCTTATAAGAGCTTGAAGCTAATAGAGATACTATTATTATACTTCTAACAGTAAGCTACATTGCTTTACTTTTGTAGTCAAGAATTAAGACTGTCTAGTTAGCTACTAGCGTAGAGGTATATATACTAATAAAACAATTACTCGAACGAATTTATAACAGCGAGTTAAAGTTTTAAGGAGAATAAGAGAGAGAAACTAGCTAGACTATATATAATTTACCTTTAATTCTGGCCGGAATTCTGTAATGTACCAGGCTGTGATTAGGTATAATTTCAAGAGCTAGCTTTACTTTATAAGCATAAAAGAGCAAGGCTAGAGATTTACACAGAAGAAGTATAAAGAGTAGATTTTAAGAGAGTAATTATAAGAGATATTTAAGAAGCGACACTCTCAAGAGTTCTTCTACGTTAAGAATAGTAGTAGAGTTTATAGCCTTAAGAACACAAAAAGAAATAAAGGTCTCTACAATGCTACTAGAATAGAGTACTATATTTACACTCTACTTAACTAGCCTCTCTGCTCTCTAGACTTAAATCTTATTGAAAATATATAGTAGATTCTAAAGTAGAGGCTTAGGAACATAAACTCTTATAGTAGCTAGAGTCTTATAGAGCTAAAGAAAGCATTAGTAGATATATAGAATAATAAGATAACTATAGAGGATTTTAACAAGTTTATTAATTCTATGCCTTAGAGGATTTATAAAGTCCTAGCAAGAAAGAGAGCTTAAACCTCTTATTAAGGTAGCATTAGATGATTACTATAAATAGACTAGTAAAGTAGCAGAAAAACCCCTGCTGTTCCCTTAATTATAGCAACTCTCTTTTATATATTAGATATACTTTTATTGTTATATTAATATAGCTATAGTTTTACAGCTTCTATAGCTAGAGTATTAACTAAGGTTCTTTTAGTAGCGCTACTAGAAGGTGTTAATATATTAACTTAGCTAGCACTAGAGCTAGTAGTAGAAGTAGCAACAGATTTTAGTAGTAAGAGAGCTATAGTAACTAAATTTCTAAGCAGGTACTTAAAGTATAATAAAACTACCTAACTAGCTAAATAAAGATAACTAAGTCTCGATAGTTAGTATAAGAAATTTAGATATACTAGGTGTTTACTTAGAAGTAAACTTGTTACTTATATTAAAGAAACAAGATAAATAAATTAATAGCTAAAGTTAAGTATAAAGCTTCTATCTAATAGTTAATATACTAGTTATATATAGAACCTTTGTTCTTATAAAGTTAATAAAGTTAATAGTTACTCTAGAGTAACTTATCTACTAGTTTCTCTGTTATATAATTATATTTATAACTTTTTATAACCTTATCTTCTTAACGTCTTTAAAGATAGCTAATCTATAAGTAACAGAGATAGCTAAGGCTATTTAAGTATTAGATTCTACCTCTAAAGACTTGCTAATAGTAGAGGAACACGTAGTAGATACTATCTCTACACCTGTTACTAAACTAGTCTCTAAAGCTAAAGTTACTAAAAGAGCCTCTAGAAGGTCTACTAAAAAGAGTAACAACAACGCCTTGTCTATGTCTGCTAGTACTTCTGTGAAATTACAACTTAACGAACTTTCTATATAAGCTAAACTATATATATAATAGACCTATAAACTCTACTAAGCTCTTGTTTTCGAGGTCTATTATTAGTTTACTATTAGAAAGAGTACTAATACTAGTAGTTTCAAAGGAGAGAGTTATACTACTATAGTTAATAAAGTTAATAAGGTATTTAGCTCTACTACTTTTAAGGTTAAATATATTTATAATAAATAAGCAAGCTTTAATAATTAGTAGAGAGGTTAGAGTTTCTTAGAAGGTAATTCTAGTATAGAATAGAACAAGAAAGAGTAATTATATAAGACAGATAAGAACGAATAGACTATACTTATACTTATAAGTAGATTCTTCTTCTTAACTTTAAAGATATACTAATAATAGAGTAGGCCTTTCTAGATATCCGCTAGCACAAGTATAATATATTATACTTCTACAATAAGTTAAGAGATATTCTTAAAGGTACTTAAGCTACTAGATCTAGTGTAATCTCTAGCATCTAGCTAATTACTCTAAAACCTCTAAAAGAAGAATAATACTAAGAAGAAGAGCTTAGAATTAGAGGAAGAGAATATACTTAAACTTACTATTTGTAAGCGAACTTATATAACTCTTACTCTAAGAATTAATCTAAGTATAATAATAGTAGGAATTAGCGAAGAGTTAAAGGCAACGTATATAGTAAGAGAGACAAGAGAAGTAAGAGAGGTAAGAGAAGCAAGAGAGACAAGAGAAGTAAGAGAGACAAGAGAAGTAAGAGAGACAAGAGAAGTAAGAGAGACAAGAGAAGTAAGAGAGGCTATAATAGTAGTAATAAATTCTAAAACAAATTAAGAGAAAGTTTATAAGATCTTGTTAGAGGAGTATAATAGTAGATTAACTACTAATTAATTTATAGTAGCATTAATTTCTATAGAAGTAGAAATAAAAGCAAAGTATTACAAATCAGGTATTAGTATATAATAAGTAAAGTCTAGGCAGTGTTCTAATAGAACGAATACTTAACAGGCCTTAGTAGTACGTAGGAATTAATTAGAATAGCTACTTAATCTATAGATCTTATTATATATACTTATATAATAGATTCTAGAATCTTAAGGATTCTAGGATCCTTAGATCTATAAGCAGGAAGGTTCTATATATAACTAGCACGTCTGCTATTAGATAGAAGCTTTATACTTAACTTACTTTAGTATTTAATATATCTTGTTTTAACATCTTAAGTTTAAGTAACAAGTTTACCTTTAAGTAAATACTCTAGCGACTCTTACTTTCTACTATAACTAAACTAATAAAGACTTAGTTACTTTTGTTAGACCTGTAAGATAGTATTTCTTATACTTTAAGTATCTGCTTAGAAGTAAACTACTATAATGTTAGCTACAACTTCTACTCTAAAACCTATACTAAGAGCAGCTGTTAACTCAGCTGTTATAATAGCACTAACTGTTACTACTTTCTAAGAGAAAGTAAAACTACTAATCCTAAAACTATTTAATAGTTTACTAGAGAATCTCGTAGAGTTTCTTATAAAAGCCTCTCTCTATTTGAACTTTTATATAGTATAATTCACAAGCGAAACTAACTAAGTTATATAGCTTACTACCTGTCTTAAAGAGATAGCCTAAATAGTACTTAGTAAAGAGTTCTAATAAGTAACTAATTCATACCTATAGTTAGTATAGAATAGTGTAACAGACGTAGTTTCTATTATTAAACTGTTATAGGTAAACTATACTAAAGACAGAAGTTTAACCTAATTGTCTTGCTTATAGTTTATATAGTATCTTAAGTATACTTTAATAACTTAATTCATTTATTTAGTTCCTCTATTTGTCTAAGAGTAGAAAGCTGTTAATAGCTTTCTTTTTACACCTAGCTGTTCTATAAGAGCTGTCTAGAATTTCAAGGTAAAGAGTTTATCTCTATTAGAGATTATTTCTTCTAGTAGACTATATAGAGTAACTACTTCCTGTAGGAATACATAGGCTAGATGTTCTACTATACTTACTTCTATATATAGTATAAGTATTATATACTTTATAAGTTGTTTAACAATAACTAGGATTATATTATATATAACTCCTGTTATTAGGTTCTTGGATTTTAGTAGCTTAACTATAAAATTCTATAATATAGATCTCTAAGGTATTTATAGTATTAGAGTAGTACTTATCTGTCTATAAGGTATATAGCAGGAAGCCTTGTTCCTAGTATAGGTATTATACTCTACTATTACTTCCTTGACTACTGCTAATAGGTAATTAACATAGTAGTATTGTTTGATCTACTAGAGAGTTCAGCGAACTCTCTAGTAACTATATACTAGAGTAGTATAGTATTCTTTG